>CAWUFW010002967.1:0-715000 GCA_963921515.1 Calotriton arnoldi
CCTGGCTAAGGGTGGTAGTAGTGGTGGGCATCCTGCCACCCTGGCTAAGGGTGGTAGTAGTGGTAGGCATCCTGCCCCCTGGCTAAGGGTGGTAGTAGTGGTAGGCATCCTGCCACCCTGGCTAAGGGTGGTAGTAGTGGTGGGCATCCTGCCCCCTGGGTGAGGGTGGTAGTAGTGGTAGGCATCCTGCCCCCTGGCTAAGGGTGGTAGTAGTGGTAGGCATCCAGCCCCCTGGCTAAGGGTGGTAGTAGTGGTGGGCATCCTGCCCCCTGGGTGAGGGTGGTAGTAGTGGTAGGCATCCTGCCCCCTGGCTAAGGGTGGTAGTAGTGGTAGGCATCCAGCCCCCTGGCTAAGGGTGGTAGTAGTGGTGGGCATCCTGCCCCCTGGGTGAGGGTGGTAGTAGTGGTGGGCATCCTGCCCCCTGGCTAAGGGTGGTAGTGGTGGTGGGCATTTGGCACCCCCTGGCTAAGGGTGGTTGTGGTGGTTGGCATCCAGCCCCCTGGGTTGGGGTGGTGGCGCGCATTCAGGCCCCTGTGTGCATATGTGGCATTGGTGATGGGCATCCCGCCCCTATGGTGCTGCTGTTGCAAGTATATTCAGATTCCCCGTGTATGTGTGTGATGTGTCGTGTACGTGTTGTATGTGTTTTGTGGTTGGTGTCTGACTTACCTTCTGCGCCGTACGCGTCCGTGCCTGTTCCGGTAGTAGATGTAGAATATTGGTATGATCGGGACGAAGGGATTCATGGTTGGTTCGTGTCGTTCGTCCTTCTCGTTGCTTCGCGTCGTCCTCGTCGCTTGGCCCGTCCTCGTCGCTTCGCTTCGTCCTCGTCGCTTCGCGTCGTCCTCGTCTGTGCTGTGTTCGTCTCGTAGCCGTGGATCGTGTTGTGGCGCGATTCGGAGCTTATGTGCGCCTCTCCCGGATGCTTTGACGTGCCGTGCGTAGCGGCGGGTTCGGCGCGTACGGAAAGCGCCATCGTACTTGTCCGGCCGGACGGGGCTGCATTTTCCCTTCCGTGCGACTCGATTCGGCGTTTCCGGATTCGCCTCGGTCGGAGAACAGGACCTGGTTTGGGTGAGTACGGCTCGGCCGAGAATTTTTGCTGTTGTGCGCATCGTACTTGCTCGTTCGGTGTGCTGTACGGATCGGTCGGGAAACTGGCTTTCGCATGGCTTTTTTCCCGACCGAATAGTATTGGGTGCGCCTCCGACCGAGATCGGAATCGGCCCCTAAATGTCTCATATTGGTGTAAGATATGGTGCTAAGAACACACCTGAATGGTACGTAGCGAAAAGTAGAACAAAAATTCCTAGCAGTTTTGGGTGTCCTATCCAGGGCGAAGCCGTGCTCCCTGGTCCCCCCATGCATGGAGCGCAATCATGATGTTTACATTCATAATACTTGTTGGGATCTGGAATGTTGTGTGGGGGCTCGAGGATAGTTTCTGCGTGGAACATGGAATGCGGGGGAATGGCAGTTGCTGCCTACAGCTAGAGTACATCGGACGAAATAAAGATAACGGCAACTCACCTGGTGTTGGGCTTCATTTCAATACTGTTCCTGGTTGTAAGGGTTGGGAGACTCCCTGAGGGGTGGGATTGGTGTGTGGTAGAATTGAAATGTTATTATCCAATTGCTCATGCTTCGTTCTGCATTTAAGTTAGCATTCATGGCTCCATTTTATTAGTGTTAAATCAAAGAGGGAGACGGAAGAGCAAGATATTTAGCGAGGTCCTACTCCTATGCTCCTCCGAGTGTAAATATCAAGTGTAACATAGGAAGGAGTTAGTTCCTCTAGAGGGCCAGTGCACTAGTGGGTGCTGACTGGCTAGAAACTATGCCGCTGGGAGATCTGGTATTCTCAGATCAGAAGATCTCCGCCAAAGAAGCCACCAGGCCCATCAGACATTGCAGTGCCGGTGTGACGAGGAGCACCCTGTGATGAAGCATGACACCCTAACAGGTGTGTGAGGGCATTACGATCTGAAATTCAGATCTCCCAGCGGCATAGTTTCTAGTCAGTCAGCATCCACTAGTGCACTGGCCCTCTAGAGGAACTAACTCCTTCCATTTTATTAGTGACCGCCATTTTGTCCTACTGACCAAAACTCATTCAGCTCTCTCAGCTAGAAAATTGCTGTGATGCATCTGTGTCTCTCAAGGTTGGGACTCGCTGTGCTAATGAATACATTGTTTGCATTTCTGCATACCTTTCCCATGAGATGGAAGCCTGCTCCCACTGGTTTAGCTGCAAAGGCAGGCAGAGTGACCTTGGTGCACAGACAGTGTGTGCCCGGTCTCAGACTCTTAGCTCATCTGTGTGTGCCCCCTTTGTTTCCTGCTGCCTCTCTGTGGAATGTTACTGGGTGGGTGTGTCTTGTATTCATGCTAGAACCTATAAGCTTTACCTCTAAGCTTGAAAAAGTCAGTCCCTCATCAGCCATCACAGGAGGCTGGTCAGACTGGACTCCGCTGCAGCGCAATATAAATAAAGTAACTTTGGTATGTATTCTCTACTGTCTGATCGACTCTTCATTGTTTGGAAGGCAGAGAGGTGGTCGTGAGTGACCCGGGTGGCCCTGTTGTTATCGAACAGGGACTCCACCAGGTGACCCATCTCGCCCGTAGTCGGGTTGTGGAGATCGGGGTAGCGTCCGGTCGGATGGGCGGATTGGGGTACCCCACATGACCGAGCTCAGTTCTCGCAGCTGCCCCGCCCGTCTGATCGGGCAGTGCCTCGCCCAGTGGTCGTCCTGGCTGGGGTCCTGAAAAGGCGAAACCCTTGGATCTGACCGTTTGATCCGAAGAGTCGGCAGTGGAGAATAACTTTTTTTTGACCTGTGTGCACCAGGTGAGTTGTCTTGATTTTTGGTACAAACTGCGCCGTCTTGAATAATTTTGGGTGTGGTCTGGAGACCATTTCTTGGTTTGCTTTTGAACTTGGTAGGTCTGTTGACCGTTTAGAGATACAGGGTGTCTGCAGATACCCTGCCAGGCAACTTAGTGAATTTGGCTTATTTTTGAAAATGCCTGGGGTTTGAGCATGTCTCTCTGGTGCAGTCTGAGGACTGACTTGTGGTTTCCTTTGTTTGACACGGTCTGAGGACCGTTTTTGGAACAAGCGATTGCATTTGTTTGGGTTCTTTGCGAACATGGTGCACCATTAGTTTGTTTTTGGTACGGTCTGAGGACTGTCTTTTGGGAAAAAGTACTTGCAATTGCTTTGCCAGGCAAAATAATGAATTTGGCCCTTTTTTGAAAATGCCTGGAATGAGCTTAATTTGTTCTCTTGTTGTCATTGTTGCTCTGCAGATGCTTAATTGGAAGAAGATTAGCCGGCGCCTCCAGGAGGCATTGTTAATATTGATGCATGCAAAGAGTGGTCTTGGCCCTATTATGTTTAGTATGTGGGCTTTTTGAATAAAATAAAAAAAGGGAATATAGTAATAATGTATATATATATGTTTGTTTTTGCATAGGATGAATGGTTTGAGAAAGGACGAAGGAATGTGTAATGGGGGAGAGTGTGAAATAAGACAGTTAAAGAGCATGATGTAATAATAAAAAAAGAGAAAAGCAGGGGTGCGCTGATGACGCCCTGATCTCACATCTAGCTTTGGACATTGCAAAATGACAAAAGCTGTTTTGAACTACAGACATGAAGTTGCATTCTAAAAGTTCGGTGCATGAAAGTAAAAATGAATGAATGAGCCCTGCTCAGATGCGGATGCTTTTAGTCTGATGGGTAGTGTAAGGAATGCTCAAGTAATTAATTCATGATTGATTTGAGTGAGTGTGTTTAATTTGAATTTGACCTCGCAATATAACATGTATTTAATTTGGGAAAAGGTGTTTCAAGCATTTCAGGCAGCATGTATTTATGCTGAATAAAGAGGATTTTCAAAGTTGAAACACACAGTTCGTTATTCAGTTTAGTTTGGCAGGCTTACTGCGGCCTTTGGCCTTGAGATAAGAAATTGAATTTTCTCCCTGTTCCTCCCGTCTTCATGAAAAGACATTTCTTATAATTTACGTTTGTGGCTAACTGTTGCCGGTTTGCAGTTTTGTTTAAACAAACGTTACTTCACTTCATAACGTAGAGTGAAAACTGCAAAGCACACATTTTTCTTCTTGATTATTATAATATGCATTCCCTGTTTCCGCATGATCAATACTTTTTGTTGGAATATTGGTTGCTAGCTGTGTTGTGGGGGCTTTTCTGAGTTCTGCAGACAGGGAAAAGGTGGGGGATTCGGCAGCTTCTGAGCACAAGCACAGAGAGACTGCTGTGATATGAAGTGCGGAATGAGGACAGATTCAGATGCTAGCAGTCTAAGTTTTATGTTTTGACTAACAGGCTTTGTAAGGTTTTCATTTGTCCTATGCATTTATTTCTCTTCATGGGAGATTTTGCAATCATTAAAAATTGATCTAGTTATATGTTGCACTCACCCTTGCATTATATTTCACAAGCACTTTCAGAGTCCTGACAGTCTCTTATGTCTCATTTTCCATAGAAAATAGTTTTTTTTCCTTTATGGGGTACTTTGTGTACAATATGCTTTGTGAGAGCATAGTTGAGCTGTTGTTTCTATTTCTGCTGTTTCTGCTCCTGCCATGTTGCCCAGGCTGTGTAGGCAATGGCACATTTTGCTTTCCTTTGTCCCGCCATTTGTGGCCATTATAACAGTTAGTACCCCTGACTCGCATATTGCCTCAGCGTCCTTTTTCGCTAACGCGTATACTTGTGGCATGGCCAGCAGTGATGATAATGTCTGCTATTCCCACTGTGGTTTTTCATTCCCTGATATTGGTGAGTACTGGGACACAGGTATGTGGATTTGAGGATAGAGACTGGATGCAAATGGAGGAACGTGTGTGATCTGAGGTGGAAAATGCAGAAAAGAGGGAACTAGCTATTTCAGTTGCTGCCGCCAGGGGAAAGATGAGAGAGTGAAGGTGTTTCTAGATTCTAGTGGGCAGGATTTGTGTCTTAAAAGGGGATTTGATTGTTTGTTCGCAGATTTGTTTTTACTGTGTTTTTTACAATAGCGACTTGGTTGTAGACATTTGAGAGTACTTGGTCTACATTGCCACTTTCTGTTACATATTTAACACAGCACAGTGTTATGAGTGTTTTGGTGGGTGTTTCAGATGCATTAGTTGTAGCACTCGTTTTGTGCCCTCTTGCTCTGATTATTGGTCCTCTTTACCGTGGATTTTCCGCTTGTGTTAATGTCTAATTGTGGTGAGAATGGGATGGGTTTGGCATCCTACTATTATTGCTCTCTGGCAGGTAAATGTATGATGATGGGTCTTAATGTAAGTAGTGAATAGTGTTTGCCCCCCCTGAGTTTTGCAGATTCGCCATTTACTTTATGGGTAACAGGCGATGCAGAGGTGGGATTGCTTCAGATATCGCCGGTTTGGATCTAAGCAATAGGCAATGCTACTTTGCCTTGTATCCCTTATTGTCGGATACAATGGGCGGGGCAGCGAGCCTTGTGTGTATGCTGCAGGATTTGGTTGAGAAAGGCGTGGTTGAGGAGAAGACTGTTGAATTGTAATAGCCCCATTATTTCGATTGTGTTTACAATTTTGTGCCTGAATGGTGTGCAATAAATGAGAATGTGGTTCTCTAACTTTCTGTTTTTCTATTCATTGCTATGTTTCCTCTTGCTGTTCAATGTTTTCCTGTCACTAATATAACATACATATTTGGTAGTATTATTTATTTCAATTTCAGACAGGGGTCACAGATATAGGGTCAGTGCAGTTGAATAGTTATTGCGTTTGGCTTCTAATGGCCATGAAGAATGCTTTTCAAAAGGTAAGTATTGTCGACAGGAGGTCACCTGCTTAGGTCACCTACTGTCGAAGGGGGGTAGGAGATTAGCTCCTTGGCGAACTAACACATTAAAGAAGTGCATGAGTTGCATGAGCCTTTATTCTTAATGCCTGAAGCAGTCTTTTGAGCAACTGACACTTGGGCAACTAACAAACTGCGCGTTCATCGGCTTCTGTGCTTGGTACATATATTGTTGCGTGCCGTTTTGTGTTGTAAGTACACAAGACGGCTCGTTGTGCACTTTCTGTCTTTGATGCTACCGCATGAGCCCTTTCGAGCTGACCAGGGGGCGGTCATGACGGTGGCCGTCTCTATAAGACAATCGATTGGACTCGTTTTAGCCACTGATCTCACAGTTTTGGTACACCATGCGGTGAACATGCCCTTGAATAAACAGAGACACAGCACCTCACCAGTGCACGTCTAGCTGGCTATAAATTAGCATTGTTCGCCAAAAGTGTCATTATTAACCCGTTGTGTGCGTCTGTCGGCCAACGGCCGTCGCGAGCACTACCTCTGTAGTGCTGCGAACGTCCGTTGGCCGACGCGGCCCCGCCCACTCCGCTAAACCGCCGCACCGCGGCGGAATTGCCGCCGCGGTTAAGTGGTTAAAGGATGTGCCACTTTGAATTCAGCCATGTTACTGCCCCTCCCTTCTGTCAACTGATGGAATTGGAAAGGAAAAGGAGATGAAAGGACGGGTAGACTAGACTGATGTTCCCTTATCTGACCCTCAAGGGGAACAATATGTCGATGGCTCTTGAGTTTGAATTCCCAGGTGCCACCACCATTATTGCTTACGTTACAGCAACGACACCACAAGTCCTTTATTAGTTAGTCCGAGTAACTGGGTTGTGAATTGTAAGTAAGTGTAGTGCCCACAAGACAATTACTGATGATGTGGGAAGGGATAATGTTTGCAAATAAGACAGCTAAGGAAAATGATCAAACTGAAATGAAAAGAATGTTTGTAGCAGGCCCTGCTGGGTGGGTACCGGAAGTCACGATGTCTAAGTTGAAAGTATGGCACATTTGAAGGGACGAGGGATGGTGAATTAATAGGCCAGGGAAGAAAGAAGAATGTTCCCAGATGCATATGTATTTCCTGTGGTTATGATGAGACATTGCTCAGCCCATGTACTGTATGGTGCTCATGGCGCACAATTCTGGAAAGGGTATCCAGATGCCCCTGGTAATTTCGCACCACACATTTTTTCCTTTTGAGGTTCTTCAGATGAATAATATAGGAATAGACAGATATAACAATTCGAAGGATGTCCTGATTGTTCTTTAAGAGTTTAGCAAATGGATTGAGGCTTACCCCACTACTTAGTGTTGAGAGGGAAAAAAAAAATTATATAAAGTTTTATCCTTGCCAGTTAAACTGAAAGTTTGCATTCTATCCACTAATAGGTCCGGGACGCCCTGCAGTCACATCAGAGGGGCCCGGACGCGATGCACAGCCAGGCTGCCCGTTATGGACCATCCACTTGAATAAGATTGAGGCGGAGCTGCAGAGCAAAGAAGTGCTGGACGAGGCAGGACCACCAAAGAAAGGAAAGAAGGAGGAGCTATCCAGGAGCCCCAGTTTTTTGGTCCACCTGTGATTAAGTCCCAGTCCATTGAGCCCCTGCCCCTTGGTCCCCTTGAGTCTGACCCCCTTTTTCCTGACCCCTCTATGCCTGGAGTGTTGAGGTACAATTTGCGCCCCTGCAGGAGGAACAGTGCACCAAAGGGAAAGTCAGATTAGTAGGGATGGACTGTATTGCTGAAGAATAGGGTGCATGTACCCTGCCCGTGGTACCAACGATAGCTTAGGGAAAGGGAGATTGGTGCATTGTTTGGACAGTCAACGAACTGGGCAAATGGACTGTGATTCTAA
Organism: Calotriton arnoldi; assembly: GCA_963921515.1. Classification (NCBI taxonomy): domain Eukaryota; kingdom Metazoa; phylum Chordata; class Amphibia; order Caudata; family Salamandridae; genus Calotriton; species Calotriton arnoldi. The sequence goes on from CAWUFW010002967.1 coordinate 7,731, forward strand.
AGAAAGAAATACCTTGCCCTGCAACGTGGGATCTGGATCCGAGCTGGACGAACAGCTCCACCGCCGGTGCTCAGCAGCGCCTATGCCTAATGAACGATAGGGGTCCGCCAGTGGGACCCAGATGGACGCTGGGAACTTTGTCCCATTTTCTTGTTTTACCCCCATTGGCCCTATTGCATGTCCTTTCCTCTGATAAAACAAAAATATAAGAGAGAAATGTGTACCCATTTGGTTGTCCATTAGGGAGTAAGAGCAGCTCTCTGCAGCCCCACGTGCCGAGAAAAAAATGAGCCCGTTTGGTCAGGGTGGTCTGTTAAGATACTCTGTGCATTTTTGCTATTGGTGTGACGCCTGTTCCCTCTGAACACATGTTTGATATTTTGGCTCCTCACAGAGGGGAGCACAGGAAGACATACACTGGCAATTTAATTGTTTCAATTGGTGCACATTCAATTCCTTTACCCCTGTTCCAGATATGACATTTATTGATCTCCGTACTGCAAATGAATGTGTACATTGGGCAAATGTCTATAATGATGGTTAATATGGCAGGTCGTTTTTGTATCCAGGGGCGAGGAAGATTAAGGTGGGTAAGAGCACATGTGACTTCACTTATAGGCTGCTTGACAACAAGTCTGTCTCGGATCTTACTTCATAATGTTTACTTTACATATGGATCACAAATTCATGTTTGGCCTATGAGGGAATGGTCTGACAGATGTTGCCTCACTTTTTTTTCCATATCCTTGTTGCCTCGTCTATGTATCACACATTCTATCAGCTACAACATGAAAGTATGTTTCTGCCCCGAGCTAAAGGGTTGCTGACACAAAAAGACATGCCCTGTATGCATTAATAACAGTTTGTTGCGCACATTCTGTTAAAGTTCTCATCCCAGATCAGTTAGCGCCAGTCTGCAATACACATGTTGTAATTGAGCTTTAGCAGGACTGCTAAAATGATGCAATATTGATGAAGGTATTTTTGACTAATAATAATGCTTGCATAATGATATACTAGTAATGCTTTCCTTGTTATATGAGCCATTCTTGATACAAATTTTTCCCTTAGAATTGTAAGGCCCTTACCTGATAGCAATAATAAAATTAGCATTGAATGCTAACAGGAGGGTCTGGTAGAATTTAAATGTTATTATCCTATTGCTCATGCTTCGTTCTGCATTTAAGTTAGCATTCATGGCTCCATTTTATTAGTGACCGCCATTTTGTCCTACTGACCAAAACTCATTCAGCTCTCTCAGCTAGAACATTGCTGTGATGCATCTGTGTCTCTCAAGGTTGGGCCTCGCTGTGCTAATGAATACATTGTTTGTATTTCTGCATACCTTTCCCATGAGATGGAAGCCTGCTCCCACTGGTTTAGCTGCGAAGGCAGGAAGAGTGACCTTGGTGCACAGACAGTGTGTGCCCGGTCTCAGACTCTTAGCTCATCTGTGTGTGCCCCCTTTGTTTCCTGCTGCTTCTCTGTGTAAAGTTACTGGGTGGGTGTGTCTTGTATTCATGCTAGAACCTATAATCTTTACCTCTATGCTTGAAAAAGTCAGTCCCTCGTCAGCCATCACAGGAGGCTGGTCAGACTGGACTCCACTGCAGCGCAATATAAATAAAGTATCTTTGGTATGTATTCTCTACTGTCTGATCGACTCTACATTGTTTAGAAGGCAGAGAGGTGGTCGTGAGTGACCCGGGTGGCCCTATTTGGGTAATTTCCTTTATGTGGGAGCGGGGAGGTAAGGGGCTTATTTTGGTTGCTTATTTTATGTTTATCCACAGCAACATTGTTTGCTATGTGCACACTGGCAATGCTCTTATGCCAGCCATATCGCCAGACAGGGCACATGTGGTACAGCCATCTATAGATAATGTGACCACAATTTTACATACTCAATAGTATCACTTGGAAAGTCTGTGGGGTAAACAACCCCTCCCTGTAATATGCCACAGGACATACTACTTGGTCCGCCACAAGATGTACATTGCCATGCTACAGGAAACGATTTGCTCTCTGTTGGGCCACTCCACCTTTGCGTCTGCCTGGGGCCCACATCGAACTTTTCTGCATATTCTGCCTATTCTTGTGGGGTGTTCAATCTGATCAGAAAATCTCAGGAACATATACCACACATGGCGGGTAGGGTGGTCATTGTGGGTGGTGCTCCTGAAGATTAGCAGTTGCTGTTGGTGAATGTGTATTTCCTCAACGTCGATGAGCCCAAGCTTTTTTTATGACATTTTACATCTGTGCTCTAAGTATAGAGACTGGCCTATGGTCTGGGGGCAGATATTAATTTGACATTTACCACCAAGTTAGATACAGCCTCTAAGATAATGCTAACCCCACAAGATCCTGTGCGCCACTCACCCACATAATGCAGCTCTGCGACTTGGTAGATACTTAGCGAGTACTACATCTGATTGAAGCTGAATACACATACTACTCTCAAGTACATAATATGTCCTTGTGTATTGATATGTGGGTGATATCCCAGACACTGATGTCCATGGTTAAAGCAGTTGGGTGTCTCCAGTGGCCCCTATCTGATCACTCCCCTGTTATGCTACTTCTAGAAAGTCCAGCACTGACCCGGCGTTTTTTTCAGTTGGCGCCTAAAAGGTACAGAGCTGCGAGATGCTGCATTTAGAACCAAAATTTGAAACGTTATAGTGAATTATTATACTCCCTTGAAGACTTAGGATCACTTTGGGAAACATTTAAGGCATACATAAGGGTAATATGCATATTGAAGAGTGCGGGTGTCATCAAGTTGATCTGCAATCATCTGGATACACTTAAATCCGAGCTTAAACTATTAGAAAATGACTATGTGATTATGAAAAATAAATCAATTTTAGCTGTGATACAAGAGACTCTAGCCGAATTCAGAGAAGAGGCTGAATGGGAGATCCTCCACCTAGGCCGAAACACTTATGCATGTCGGTTTGGGATGGGGGATAGACTGGGTTACTAAAGCTAGTTGTGTTTCTGGGTGGATAACTAGTATTTGCTCTGAAGGAGCCACTGACTCATCTCACCTGCTGATATTCTGGCTTCATTTCAGCCATTATGAGGGCCTCTATCCGGTAACCTTTCTTGGGGATCTTGATGAGATATCCCTCCTTGCAGTCTGATGGCACCTTTTCATTTTCCCAGATCTTTCCAAACATAGGGTAGAGTAAGTCTACTGATGTTTCAATGTCTGCTTTCAGTGCCTGTGCAGGAATGTTGTCAGGTCAGGTCCTGCTGCCTTCCCATTTCTCAGATGTTTTATGGCTTGCTGTATTTCTTCCTTGGTTGGTCTGCTGCTGTTGATTGGCAAGCCCTTGTCAGCTGTCTGTATGTCTGGTGGACACTGCAGCACGGGCTAGGTCAGCAGTCCTACAAATTGCTCCACCCATCTACATTGTAGGCCTTCATTACCCATTATAGTCTTGCCAGCTTTGTCTTTAAAGGTCTTGCTGGCTTCCTGTACCTCCCGGGAGTTTCCTTGTTATGCCGTAGAGTTCTTTCAAGTTTCCATGGCTTGCTGCTTCCTGGGCTTCTGTGGCAAGTCCATCGATGAATCTTCGCTTGTCTGCTGTAAAGTTTCTCTTTGCTTCCTTGTTGGTTTCGGTGTATTCGCCTTGAGCTTTTGCTTTTTCTTTTCTTGTTTGGCTGGTGTTGACTGCAGCTTTCTTTTCCTTTCTCTCTTGGATTTTGCAGAGAGTCTCGGAGATCCATTATTTAGGCTGGTGTTTGTTGGGACCCAGGACTTCCTTCGCTGACCCACTTCTGACACACCCCTCCTACGGGCGGTTCCCCGTCCTTACCTACACATGAATCAAGCTGTTGCTCGAGTGCTACTTACAGGTGGACAACCTTGGAGCAGTGATTTATAACGCGGCAGTCCAGCCGCGGAGTGTGCACCACCCCGTAAGATTGGGGGCCACGAAAGTGGAACAGCAGCTGTATATAGGATCGTGGACGGGCCCACCTGTGGGGTCCATACAGGACTTGATTATGTGCTACCCGCACTACACTTCCCAGATGGCACATTTTCATTCGAGCCTCCCATTGGGGGGGGTGTGTCAGAAGTGGGTCAGCGGTTGCGCACACCGTTCCATTAAAGCCTCTGAAGAGAAGCATATGGTGCTTCGAAACGCGTCAGGCAACACCACTATAGAGCGGCTCCTACGGGCGGTTCCCCGTCCTTACCTACACATGAATCAAGCTGTTGCTCGAGTGCTACTTACAGGTGGACAACATTGGAGCAGTGATTTATAATGCGGCAGTCCAGCCGCGGAGTGTGCACCACCCCGTAAGATTGGGGGCCACGAAAGTGGAACAGCAGCCGTATATAGGATCGTGGACGGGCCCACCTGTGGGGTCCATACAGGACTTGATTATGTGCTACCCGCACTACACTTCCCAGAAGGCACAGTTTCATTCGAGCCTCCCATTGGGGGGGGGGTGTCAGAAGTGGGTCAGCGGTTGCGCACACCGTTCCATTAAAGCCTCTGAAGAGAAGCATATGGTGCTTCGAAACGCGTCAGGCAACACCACTATGGAGCGGCTCCTACGGGCGGTTCCCCGTCCTTACATAGACATGAATCAAGCTGTTGCTGGAGTGCTACTTACAGGTGGACAACCTTGGAGCAGTGATTTATAACGCGGCAGTCCAGCCGCGGAGTGTGCACCACCCCGTAAGATTGGGGGCCACGAAAGTGGAACAGCAGCTGTATATAGGATCGTGGACGGGCCCACCTGTGGGGTCCATACAGGACTTGATTATGTGCTACCCGCACTACACTTCCCAGAAGGCACAGTTTCATTCGAGCCTCCCATTGGGGGTGTGTGTCAGAAGTGGGTCAGCGGTTGCGCACACCGTTCCATTAAAGCCTCTGAAGAGAAGCATATGGTGCTTCGAAACGCGTCAGGCAACACCACTATGGAGCGGCTCCTACGGGCGGTTCCCCGTCCTTACCTACACATGAATCAAGCTGTTGCTCGAGTGCTACTTACAGGTGGACAACCTTGGAGCAGTGATTTATAACGCGGCAGTCCAGCCGCGGAGTGTGCACCACCCCGTAAGATTGGGGGCCACGAAAGTGGAACAGCAGCTGTATATAGGATCGTGGACGGGCCCACCTGTGGGGTCCATACAGGACTTGATTATGTGCTACCCGCACTACACTTCCCAGAAGGCACAGTTTAATTCGAGCCTCCCATTGGGGGGGTGTGTTAGAAGTGGGTCAGCGGTTGCGCACACCGTTCCATTAAAGCCTCTGAAGAGAAGCATATGGTGCTTCGAAACGCGTCAGGCAACACCACTATGGAGCGGCTCCTACGGGCGGTTCCCCGTCCTTACCTACACATGAATCAAGCTGTTGCTCGAGTGCTACTTACAGGTGGACAACCTTGGAGCAGTGATTTATAACGCGGCAGTCCAGCCGCGGAGTGTGCACCACCCCGTAAGATTGGGGGCCACGAAAGTGGAACAGCAGCTGTATATAGGATCGTGGACGGGCCCACCTGTGGGGTCCATACAGGACTTGATTATGTGCTACCCGCACTACACTTCCCAGAAGGCACAGTTTCCTTCGAGCCTCCCATTGGGGGTGTGTCAGAAGTGGGTCAGCGGTTGCGCACACCGTTCCATTAAAGCCTCTGAAGAGAAGCATATGGTGCTTCGAAAGGCGTCAGGCAACACCACTATGGAGCGGCTCCTACGGGCGGTTCCCCGTCCTTACCTACACATGAATCAAGCTGTTGCTCGAGTGCTACTTACAGGTGGACAACCTTGGAGCAGTGATTTATAACGCGGCAGTCCAGCCGCGGAGTGTGCACCACCCCGTAAGATTGGGGGCCACGAAAGTGGAACAGCAGCTGTATATAGGATCGTGGATGGGCCCACCTGTGGGGTCCATACAGGACTTGATTATATGCTACCCGCACTACACTTCCCAGAAGGCACAGTTTCATTCGAGCCTCCCATTGGGGGGTGTGTCAGAAGTGGGTCAGCGGTTGCGCACACCGTTCCATTAAAGCCTCTGAAGAGAAGCATATGGTGCTTCGAAACGCGTCAGGCAACACCACTATGGAGCGGCTCCTACGGGCGGTTCCCCGTCCTTACCTACACATGAATCAAGCTGTTGCTCGAGTGCTACTTACAGGTGGACAACCTTGGAGCAGTGATTTATAACGCGGCAGTCCAGCCGCGGAGTGTGCACCACCCCGTAAGATTGGGGGCCACGAAAGTGGAACAGCAGCTGTATATAGGATCGTGGACGGGCCCACCTGTGGGGTCCATACAGGACTTGATTATGTGCTACCCGCACTACACTTCCCAGAAGGCACAGTTTCATTCGAGCCTCCCATTGGGGGGGGTGTCAGAAGTGGGTCAGCGGTTGCGCACACCGTTCCATTAAAGCCTCTGAAGAGAAGCATATGGTGCATCGAAACGCGTCAGGCAACACCACTATGGAGCGGCTCCTACGGGCGGTTCCCCGTCCTTACCTACACATGAATCAAGCTGTTGCTCGAGTGCTACTTACAGGTGGACAACCTTGGAGCAGTGATTTATAACGCGGCAGTCCAGCCGCGGAGTGTGCACCACCCCGTAAGATTGGGGGCCACGAAAGTGGAACAGCAGCTGTATATAGGATCGAGGACGGGCCCACCTGTGGGGTCCATACAGGACTTGATTATGTGCTACCCGCACTACACTTCCCAGAAGGCACAGTTTCATTCGAGCCTCCCATTGGGGGGTGTGTCAGAAGTGGGTCAGCGGTTGCGCACACCGTTCCATTAAAGCCTCTGAAGAGAAGCATATGGTGCTTGAAACGCGTCAGGCAACACCACTATGGAGCGGCTCCTACGGGCGGTTCCCCGTCCTTACCTACACATGAATCAAGCTGTTGCTCGAGTGCTACTTACAGGTGGACAACCTTGGAGCAGTGATTTATAACACGGCAGTCCAGCCGCGGAGTGTGCACCACCCCGTAAGATTGGGGGCCACGAAAGTGGAACAGCAGCTGTATATAGGATCGTGGACGGGCCCACCTGTGGGGTCCATACAGGACTTGATTATGTGCTACCCGCACTACACTTCCCAGAAGGCACAGTTTCATTCGAGCCTCCCATTGGGGGGTGTCAGAAGTGGGTCAGCGGTTGCGCACACCGTTCCATTAAAGCCTCTGAAGAGAAGCATATGGTGCTTCGACACGCGTCAGGCAACACCACTATGGAGCGGCTCCTACGGGCGGTTCCCCGTCCTTACCCACACATGAATCAAGCTGTTGCTCGAGTGCTACTTACAGGTGGACAACCTTGGAGCAGTGATTTATAACGCGGCAGTCCAGCCGCGGAGTGTGCACCACCCCGTAAGATTGGGGGCTACGAAAGTGGAACAGCAGCTGTATATAGGATCGTGGACGGGCCCACCTGTGGGGTCCATACAGGACTTGATTATGTGCTACCCGCACTACACTTCCCAGAAGGCACAGTTTCATTCGAGCCTCCCATTGGGGGGGTGTGTCAGAAGTGGGTCAGCAGTTGCGCACACCGTTCCATTAAAGCCTCTGAAGAGAAGCATATGGTGCTTCGAAACGCGTCAGGCAACATCACTATGGAGCGGCTCCTACGGGCGGTTCCCCGTCCTTACCTACACATGAATCAAGCTGTTGCTCGAGTGCTACTTACAGGTGGACAACCTTGGAGCAGTGATATATATATATATATCTATATATATATCTATATATATCTATATATATATATATATATATAATATATATTATATATATATATACACACGCATACATATATATATATTCACAGAGAAAGCAAAAGTTACAGGGACGTAACTTTTCAACCAATTGATATTTAGGACTTTTCCTCATATTTGGCCTCCTCTGCCGGAATGCGTCTCAAAATAGTCCTATCTCAACTGATGAAGCCACCGTTTGAGCCACTTCACAAAATAGAGCTCAAGTTTTGGACTCGGAAAGTGGAATTACTTCTGGCTCTTACCTCTGCGAGGAGAGTAAGTGAAATTCAAGCTTTCACTATAAGAGAACCCTATCTATGGATCACAGAAGACTAAGTTTTACTGAGAACAAATCCTAAATTCATCCCGAAAGTTCCAACTCAGTTTCACCTTAATGAACCTATTGTCCTCTGCACATTTTTTCCGAATCCATCCTCTCCAGCAGAGAATTATTTTCACTCATTAGATGTTAAAAGATGTCTTAAGTTTTATTTGCAAAAGACTACTAAACAACTATGCAAAACGAACCAATTGCTGGTCTCATATGGACCTCAAAGACTGGGTGCTTCAGTCACAAAGAGGACTATTGCAAGATGAATTGCCACAACTATTTAGCTCTGCCATACAAAAGTGGGTAAACAGCTCACAGTCAAAACGTAATTTAGAGGTAGGGTTTTGGATATGCCAGGAAGTGTGGCGCCTTGCTGTATGTGCATATGGTGATTGTGGTGTGTGTGTTGCACGGTGCTACCAGGTCGGAGGAATTACCCTATAACCCCCGTATTTATATGTGGGTGTCAACCCACACAAGCTACTGAAAAGCCAAGTCCTGGGCACACGTTTGTACAATAAAAACAATGTTTGTTGTTGTTCTGAGCATTTGTAGAGTTGTTATTAAAGTCCACTCGAATAGTAAATGTTTATAGTTTTAATCTCAAAAGCAAAAAGGACAAAGGACAACCAGCCAACACGTGTTTCGTCACAATGGGAAGTAACCCGTGACTTCTTCAGGGCTGGGAAGGATACAAAAGGTCATGTTACAAGTGGACTCACAAAACACCCACTTGGGAAGAAGCAGCATATTCTGTAAATGAAAACAAGAAATAAAAAACACCAGTACACGTGGAAACCCTAAAAGAGTAGTGTGGAGGCAAATAATTGTGACTTCAAAAACAAAACAACATAGACCTGGTGAAAAAAGTGGCATACGACAATGGTAAGGGTAATGTTTTAAGGCACTGAGAGAAGGATTAAAACCTTATGAGGAGAGAAAATTTGAGGGAGCGGTAAAACAACAACAGATTCTGTGTGGTGATAGGTGAGGTGGGAAAACTTGGTGACAAAGCATTACAGGCATGTTAATGACATCCAACCAAAGAAAATGAATTTCAGCAAGCAGTACCTGCAATATAAAGACAACTAAACAAAAAATACAGTACACAAATGAAAAGCGGTGGTTGGTCTGACCATACTGAAGACCACAATTGGGAATAAAGTAGCTTGTGGAACGGGTAAGTATTTCGCCATCTAAAGTGAAAAGGATCAAAAGGCGGCGACAGTAAATGTTACTGTGAGACTGGTTAACAGGGCTGGGGAAAAGTGGAGTAATATAGCAGAATGGGCGGAATGAGTAAAAAGGAACTGCATGGGAAAGAAGGGCTACCTGTAAAGGATACGTAGATGTCGTTGAGGAATCTGAAAACAAGAAAAGGAGGAATAAGAAGAAAGAAAAACGGAATATTGAAAAATAACCAGAAAAATGAAAAGAAAAAGCTCCTCACCGCTCCGCGGTGATAATTCCGACCGGCTGGTCTGGTTAAAGAAAGTGATAATGAGATCCAAGATAATGTTGGGAAAGCTCCTAGAAATGCAAGAAGCTAAATGTAACCAAACAAAAACCATGGCACAAACTAGCAAGGAGATGAATAAGGGGGGGCTAGAGCAGGATCTTACCGGCTTAAGGCGATCCCAGGAGTGAATGACTGAATGGCCGTGGGTCGGTGGGTCAACGTCTCCACGGATCTAAGAGTGTAAAAGGGAGCTACATGGTAAGGGACCGGAATGGAGGGAAAAACTATAAGCATGGTGCAAGGATTGCTACAAATCGGATATGAAGGCTTACTTTAAGTTTCAAGGAAAACCTCAGTGTATTAAAAAAGGGACCTCCTGAAAGGGAAAAACTAAATTAAGTTTCTAGGCGCACATATCAGGAGCGCTAGAAGTGTAAAAAAGTTAAGGCGCGTTGGCGGTCTTACCAGGGTCGAGGAGATCCCAAAAGTAGTGCCTGCAGCCTGTAAACGGGCGGGTCAGCCGGTCTAGACGATCTGTGAAATAACGGGACCTGCACTGTGAGGACGCTGAAAACGGCGGGATTCACAAGTGGGTCGGTGGACAGTGTCCACATTGAAACTAAGGGAGCAAAATTTACCTTCAGCGTGAATGTATTTCAGGAGGAGTGCAGGCACCGACACGTCTCTGTTCCGGGTAAGGACAAAGCGTCAAAGCCGGAAGTGCCCTTTATACTAGGATATCCGGGCAAAAAAGTTAAAAGACTAGAGCGCGGACTCCAGCGTTCTAGTCCCAGAAAAAAGCAGCGTGTGTAACGGAAGAAAAGGGACGCGGGTAAATGTATATCACAAAAACCATGAAATGGTGAGAGGGGCGCGGAGTGAAAGAAGATCGTGGGATATATATACAAGCGCGTAAAAAACAACATGAAATAGATGAAGCACAATTGCTGGCTCCATAAATAAACGGGGGCGCGTGACCAAAGCTCATGCCCCTGTAATCACTAAGAATGGTCGAGGGAGCAAAGAGGCAGAAACGTGAATGTGCTGTAAAACAACACAGGGTTCAAGAAATAAAAAAAAAAAATAGAGAGCGGGTAAAGGGCATATAGGGTGGTCCTGAGATGTCGCAAAGTAAGTTGAGGGTCAACGCAGTGAAATAATAACGATAGGGATAAAAAGGAAGAAGACAGAAAAGAAGGGGTGTCGGTGGGCGAGGATATATGAAAAGGATTTGAACTGAAAGGTAATAGTAAAAGGAAAAAAAGGAAAACTGAGACAAAATGTAACTCTACCATCCTGAATACGTAGAATATGAGGAGGTGTGATACAGGGTAGGACAAGGAAAATGAACAGTGAAAAAACACATAGAAGGACCAGTGGTCTAAAGAGTGGGAATCAGCACATAACATATTTCTTAACAGTACAGAGCGACAAAAAGTATAAACTGAACATGATGGTAACATGCTAGTGTTGTTGCCTTCCAAATCTGCAGCGAGTTTTCCTTTTTTTCCTTTTACTATTATTATATATATATATCCACCTCACAGTTTAGCTCCAGCCCGAGCCACTTGCTACGGCGGGCAACACGGCTGGGTAGCCAACCCTTAATATCCAAACAGATCCGGTAACTCCGTCAGTAGATTATCCGCTAACAAGAAACACACCGGTGCCGTGGCCACTATAAACAAACGTGTTTATTCACGATTTGCAACACAAATCCCGACGCGTTTCGGAGTTACAGCACTCCTTTCTCACGGGCAAGGTTTGTACATTTTCAGTTTCTTTTAAAGGAACATGTGTCCAATTAATGTGCATCATCATAGACATAAAAGACATCTTTCAGACTGTTCATCAGTACTATACATTCATAAAGTTTTTCAACTTATCTTTTTCAAAGAGTCAAACCATAAGGGAATACTTAACATGTTAAATAAATTCACATGTAGTTTTTGCATTTCTATCAATTGATAGTATAAATTACAAAGTGTAATTCAATTCTGCCCACGTTGGCAAACAGATATCACATGTTGCACACCATTTAAACAGTTACAAGTTATACAATAAAACTTGAACACGTTCGTTCCGTAAATCTTAATGCAGCGCATTTGAGGCAGCACAAATGACCATCAAGAATAGCGATCAAACCCAAGTGGGTATTGACCAACAGCAAGAACCTCTTTAATGTTTTGATTCTATTATGCTGCCCTTATGCTGCTTATAAACAATTGCGCCCCTGTGGGCCTAGAACTCCTTAGGTTTACTCTGGCGTGTCAAATGGTCATGGAACTTATTGCTTTGGAAATGCCCATATAATACCAAAATGCAAATTCATTGATTACAAGTCTTGCTCAAGTGAGCGAAAGGATTTAACTTCACCAACCACCTTCATGTGAAACGTGGTGTTCTACTGCAAATTAGTAGATAGATATTTGAACTCTTCTACAACCCTCTTTTGTATCTGAAATAAAAACAGACAGAAATAGTACAATTAAAAACGTGAAAAAAGTGCACAAACTAACTAAATAAAACAAATATCAAAACCTCTTAAAAACATGTTCTATATATGGGGCAGCTGTAACCACAATATTTATCCTAAGTGGACGGACATTTCTTCGTCCAGGTTCAGACCCGTCGGATACAATGTATTGTATTTGATAATCATTTTGGATTCAAGCTTGCGTAGTTCTAAAGTCCTGTTCCCTCCTCTCTCTCTTACAGGTATACTATCAGGGACATAGAACTTGAGCAGATTAGCATTTTGATTATGGCATTTTTTAAAATGACGAGCAATTGGATACTGCTTGTCATTTTTCTTTATGGCACGTAAATGTTCGAGCACCCTCTTTTTGGCCTTATGAATAGTGCTCCCTATGTAAAACTTATCACAGGGACATTTCAATGCGTAAACTACAAAATCCGTATTACAGGTCAAGTGTTTCATAATTCTATGTGGGGGTTTCTAAGTACAAATTTTTAGTGATTTGCAACTTTCACTATATTTGCAGGCTTTGCACTGGTTGCAAGTGTAGAAGCCCCGAACCTCTTTAGACTTTTTTACTTGATTAACTAGACTAGTACTTAATGAGTCTCGCAAAGATTTAGCTTTTCTAAATGTTATAGATGGGTTTTCACCTATGTGTTCACGTAGGTCATTATCAGTTTTCAGGACTTCCCAACATTTCTTCAAACTTTTCTTGATCTCCCACGCTTGACTGTGATAAATAGTGATAAATCTGATTGGTTCTTTATCATTCCCAGTTTTAATTTTTGGGATAAGCAGGTCATTGCGTTTGAGTTTATCAACTTTAGCAATGGCCTGTTTAATGGTAGCCTTGCTATAGCCTCTCGCTAAGAATCTTTGGGTCATGATGTTCTTTTCATTGAGAAAACTCTCTTCTGTGCTGCAATTTCTCTTGGCCCTTAGTAGCTCGCCAAAGGGAATGCTGCGGATCAAATTACTAGGATGGCTGCTGTCTGCATGCAGCAGGCTATTGCCTGCCGTGCTTTTTCGAAATAGCCTACTTGTTATTTTATTCTCATCGATCTCTAATTTCAGATCTAGGAATTCAATGGCGTTAGTACTGGTCTGGCTTGTAAACTGCAAATTCAGAGAGTTGTCATTGAGTAGGATCACAAACTCCTGTGCCTGGAGTTCAGTACCATTCCAGATACAGAAGATGTCGTCTATATACCTAACACAAAGGACGACGTGGTCATTGAACTGTCTGATGTTATTGACCACTTGCTTCTCCCACCAGCCGAGGTAAAGTCCTGCAAAGCTGGGGGCGAAGCAAGTTCCCATCGCCGTCCCTTGGGTTTGCCTGTACAACTGTTTATTAAACAAGAAGAAGTTGTTTTTAAGACAGATCTGGATCATTTCTAGGAGCATCTCCGTATGAAGAAGGAAAGGCAATGATCTTCCCTTCAAGAAGTATCTACATGCGTTGATGCCTAGATCTTCTGTCTGTTTTTATTTCAGATACAAAAGAGGGTTGTAGAAGAGTTCAAATATCTATCTACTAATTTGCAGTAGAACACCACGTTTCACATGAAGGTGGTTGGTGAAGTTAAATCCTTTTGCTCACTTGAGCAAGTCTTGTAATCAATGATTTTGCATTTTGTTATTATATGGGCATTTCCAAAGCAATAAGTTCCATGACCGTTTGACACGTCAGAGTAAACCTAAGGAGTTCTAGGCCCACAGGGGCGGAATTGTTTATAAGCAGCATAAGGGCAGCATAATAGAATCAAAACATTAAAGAGGTTCTTGCTGTTGGTCAATACCCACTTGGGTTTGATCGCTATTCTTGATGGTCATTTGTGCTGCCTCAAATGCGCTGCATTAAGATTTACGGAACGAACGTGTTCAAGTTTTATTGTATAACTTGTAACTGTTTAAATGGTGTGCAACATGTGATATCTGTTTGCCAACGTGGGCAGAATTGAATTACACTTTGTAATTTATACTATCAATTGATAGAAATGCAAAAAACTACATGTGAATTTATTTAACATGTTAAGTATTCCCCTTATGGTTTGACTCTTTGAAAAAGATAAGTTGAAAAACTTTATGAATGTATAGTACTGATGAACAGTCTGAAAGATGTCTTTTATGTCTATGATGATGCACAGTAATTGGACACATGTTCCTTTAAAAGAAACTGAAAATGTACAAACCTTGCCCGTGAGAAAGGAGTGCTGTAACTCTGAAACGCGTCGGGATTTCTGTTGCAAATCGTGAATAAACACGTTTGTTTATAGTGGCCACGGCACCGGTGTGTTTCTTGTTAGCGGATAATCTACTGACGGAGTTACCGGATCTGTTTGTTTATATATATATATATATTTTCCACCAAACGTCCCAGCGCTTCGGGGGGGCACTCGGCCAAAATTCTTCCATCCGGACTTCACTGGCGACTCTCCGTCATGTCCCTCATTTGCATGTTACTGCCTGACGCGTTTCGATGCTTTGCAGCATCTTAATCATAGGCTTTGGTAAACAGTTCCACAGAAAGGCTCTCTTTTATTTCTAATTCACTGTCCAGGTGTTTCTGATTGCCTTAAGTAGGTGTATGCTTAGTGCATCTTACTTCGTGCATTCTGGGAAAAGTAGTCCCTTTGAGAGCTCGACAGTCTTCCCTTAGTGGGTATCTGTGGTAAATGTTAAAATTGACACCATCTCTATTCCTTTGTAGGATTCAGGGCATTCAGAAGAGTCCTTTGAATTTTGAATTTCGGCGCTGCATTGCCTCAGACCAGTTCCGTGGCGCAGCCTCTCCTTCACTGTCATCGAGATGGTGCACCTCCCCAGGACAAAGACTGCCCCCAATTCTATTTTCCACCAAACGTCCCAGCGCTTCGGGGGCACTCGGCCAAAATTCTTCCATCCGGACTTCACTGGCGACTCTCCGTCATGTCCCTCATTTGCATGTTACTGCCTGACGCGTTTCGATGCTTTGCAGCATCTTAATCATAGGCTTTGGTAAACAGTTCCACAGAAAGGCTCTCTTTTATTTCTAATTCACTGTCCAGGTGTTTCTGATTGCCTTAAGTAGGTGTATGCTTAGTGCATCTTACTTCGTGCATTCTGGGAAAAGTAGTCCCTTTGAGAGCTCGACAGTCTTCCCTTAGTGGGTATCTGTGGTAAATGTTAAAATTGACACCATCTCTATTCCTTTGTAGAATTCAGGGCATTCAGAAGAGTCCTTTGAATTTTGAATTTCGGCGCTGCATTGCCTCAGACCAGTTCCGTGGCGCAGCCTCTCCTTCACTGTCATCGAGATGGTGCACCTCCCCAGGACAAAGACTGCCCCCAATTCTATTTTCCACCAAACGTCCCAGCGCTTCGGGGGGCACTCGGCCAAAATTCTTCCATCCGGACTTCACTGGCGACTCTCCGTCATGTCCCTCATTTGCATGTTACTGCCTGACGCGTTTCGATGCTTTGCAGCATCTTAATCATAGGCTTTGGTAAACAGTTCCACAGAAAGGCTCTCTTTTATTTCTAATTCACTGTCCAGGTGTTTCTGATTGCCTTAAGTAGGTGTATGCTTAGTGCATCTTACTTCGTGCATTCTGGGAAAAGTAGTCCCTTTGAGAGCTCGACAGTCTTCCCTTAGTGGGTATCTGTGGTAAATGTTAAAATTGACACCATCTCTATTCCTTTGTAGGATTCAGGGCATTCAGAAGAGTCCTTTGAATTTTGAATTTCGGCGCTGCATTGCCTCAGACCAGTTCCGTGGCGCAGCCTCTCCTTCACTGTCATCGAGATGGTGCACCTCCCCAGGACAAAGACTGCCCCCAATTCTATTTTCCACCAAACGTCCCAGCGCTTCGGGGGGGCACTCGGCCAAAATTCTTCCATCCGGACTTCACTGGCGACTCTCCGTCATGTCCCTCATTTGCATGTTACTGCCTGACGCGTTTCGATGCTTTGCAGCATCTTAATCATAGGCTTTGGTAAACAGTTCCACAGAAAGGCTCTCTTTTATTTCTAATTCACTGTCCAGGTGTTTCTGATTGCCTTAAGTAGGTGTATGCTTAGTGCATCTTACTTCGTGCATTCTGGGAAAAGTAGTCCCTTTGAGAGCTCGACAGTCTTCCCTTAGTGGGTATCTGTGGTAAATGTTAAAATTGACACCATCTCTATTCCTTTGTAGGATTCAGGGCATTCAGAAGAGTCCTTTGAATTTTGAATTTCGAGCGCTGCATTGCCTCAGACCAGTTCCGTGGCGCAGCCTCTCCTTCACTGTCATCGAGATGGTGCACCTCCCACTGTCGAGCTCTCAAAGGGACTACTTTTCCCAGAATGCACGAAGTAAGATGCACTAAGCATACACCTACTTAAGGCAATCAGAAACACCTGGACAGTGAATTAGAAATAAAGAGAGCCTTTCTGTGGAACTGTTTACCAAAGCCTATGATTAAGATGCTGCAAAGCATCGAAACGCGTCAGGCAGTAACATGCAAATGAGGGACATGACGGAGAGTCGCCAGTGAAGTCCGGATGGAAGAATTTTGGCCGAGTGCCCCCGAGCGCTGGGACGTTTGGTGGAAAATAGGAGTGGGGGCAGTCTTTGTCCTGGGGAGGTGCACCATCTCGATGACAGTGAAGGAGAGGCTGCGCCACGGAACTGGTCTGAGGCAATGCAGCGCCGAAATTCAAAATTCAAAGGACTCTTCTGAATGCCCTGAATCCTACAAAGGAATAGAGATGGTGTCAATTTTAACATTTACCACAGATACCCACTAAGGGAAGACTGTCGAGCTCTCAAAGGGACTACTTTTCCCAGAATGCACGAAGTAAGATGCACTAAGCATACACCTACTTAAGGCAATCAGAAACACCTGGACAGTGAATTAGAAATAAAGAGAGCCTTTCTGTGGAACTGTTTACCAAAGCCTATGATTAAGATGCTGCAAAGCATCGAAACGCGTCAGGCAGTAACATGCAAATGAGGGACATGACGGAGAGTCGCCAGTGAAGTCCGGATGGAAGAATTTTGGCCGAGTGCCCCCGAAGCGCTGGGACGTTTGGTGGAAAATAGAATTGGGGGCAGTCTTTGTCCTGGGGAGGTGCACCATCTCGATGACAGTGAAGGAGAGGCTGCGCCACGGAACTGGTCTGAGGCAATGCAGCGCCGAAATTCAAAATTCAAAGGACTCTTCTGAATGCCCTGAATCCTACAAAGGAATAGAGATGGTGTCAATTTTAACATTTACCACAGATACCCACTAAGGGAAGACTGTCGAGCTCTCAAAGGGACTACTTTTCCCAGAATGCACGAAGTAAGATGCACTAAGCATACACCTACTTAAGGCAATCAGAAACACCTGGACAGTGAATTAGAAATAAAGAGAGCCTTTCTGTGGAACTGTTTACCAAAGCCTATGATTAAGATGCTGCAAAGCATCGAAACGCGTCAGGCAGTAACATGCAAATGAGGGACATGACGGAGAGTCGCCAGTGAAGTCCGGATGGAAGAATTTTGGCCGAGTGCCCCCGAGCGCTGGGACGTTTGGTGGAAAATAGAATTGGGGGCAGTCTTTGTCCTGGGGAGGTGCACCATCTCGATGACAGTGAAGGAGAGGCTGCGCCACGGAACTGGTCTGAGGCAATGCAGCGCCGAAATTCAAAATTCAAAGGACTCTTCTGAATGCCCTGAATCCTACAAAGGAATAGAGATGGTGTCAATTTTAACATTTACCACAGATACCCACTAAGGAAGACTGTCGAGCTCTCAAAGGGACTACTTTTCCCAGAATGCACGAAGTAAGATGCACTAAGCATACACCTACTTAAGGCAATCAGAAACACCTGGACAGTGAATTAGAAATAAAAGAGAGCCTTTCTGTGGAACTGTTTACCAAAGCCTATGATTAAGATGCTGCAAAGCATCGAAACGCGTCAGGCAGTAACATGCAAATGAGGGACATGACGGAGAGTCGCCAGTGAAGTCCGGATGGAAGAATTTTGGCCGAGTGCCCCCCGAGCGCTGGGACGTTTGGTGGAAAATAGAATTGGGGGCAGTCTTTGTCCTGGGGAGGTGCACCATCTCGATGACAGTGAAGGAGAGGCTGCGCCACGGAACTGGTCTGAGGCAATGCAGCGCCAAAATTCAAAGGACTCTTCTGAATGCCCTGAATCCTACAAAGGAATAGAGATGGTGTCAATTTTAACATTTACCACAGATACCCACTAAGGGAAGACTGTCGAGCTCTCAAAGGGACTACTTTTCCCAGAATGCACGAAGTAAGATGCACTAAGCATACACCTACTTAAGGCAATCAGAAACACCTGGACAGTGAATTAGAAATAAAAGAGAGCCTTTCTGTGGAACTGTTTACCAAAGCCTATGATTAAGATGCTGCAAAGCATCGAAACGCGTCAGGCAGTAACATGCAAATGAGGGACATGACGGAGAGTCGCCAGTGAAGTCCGGATGGAAGAATTTTGGCCGAGTGCCCCCCGAGCGCTGGGACGTTTGGTGGAAAATAGAATTGGGGGCAGTCTTTGTCCTGGGGAGGTGCACCATCTCGATGACAGTGAAGGAGAGGCTGCGCCACGGAACTGGTCTGAGGCAATGCAGCGCCGAAATTCAAAATTCAAAGGACTCTTCTGAATGCCCTGAATCCTACAAAGGAATAGAGATGGTGTCAATTTTAACATTTACCACAGATACCCACTAAGGGAAGACTGTCGAGCTCTCAAAGGGACTACTTTTCCCAGAATGCACGAAGTAAGATGCACTAAGCATACACCTACTTAAGGCAATCAGAAACACCTGGACAGTGAATTAGAAATAAAAGAGAGCCTTTCTGTGGAACTGTTTACCAAAGCCTATGATTAAGATGCTGCAAAGCATCGAAACGCGTCAGGCAGTAACATGCAAATGAGGGACATGACGGAGAGTCGCCAGTGAAGTCCGGATGGAAGAATTTTGGCCGAGTGCCCCCGAAGCGCTGGGACGTTTGGTGGAAAATATATATATATATATATATATATATATATATATATATATATATAAATATATATCTCCAAGCCTCCAAAACACTCCAAAAGGAAGACGGGGCACTCAAAGCTGTGTAACCAAGTGGATTTATTTCTCACTCATCGCAACAAGAACACGGTCTCGCAGGACGCGTTTTGGCTACTGCCTTCTTCAACATATACCTAAACTTGGGAACTACCCAGAGTTCTCTTCTTCTTTTTTGCATAATTTATGCGTCACTCTATGCCTGCAAGAGTATTCTTTTGACTTATACTGGATGCTCCCTTGTGTCTGGACAAAGCTAAACCTCTCTGAAGAGCTGTAATGACAGCGAAACATGTGCCAGGGGTTGCTTTTATTCATTTCAGGTTGGCTTGGATGGTATTTTGCTAGTCCAAAGCTGTAATAATGTGCCTGGAGTGGTAAATAACTTTTGTCAATTAACAGCTCGGCATGGATAGTACTGTGCTATTCGTATGCTTAAAGACTTTGCTGTAGAAATGGCAAAAGACTTTGTCCCTTTCTATTTCGGCGTGGATAGCACTGTGCTAATCCTATGCTTAAAAACTTTGATAGAAAAGCAGACATTTGAGGTGAGCAAATCTAGAGTGTCGCTGGTGTTGAGGGTGCTCTATATAGAAGCTGCCTTCCACCTAAGCTTGGGAACTACTCTGAGTTCTCTTCTTCTTTTTTGCATATATATATATATATATATCTTTATATATGCAAAAACAGAAGCAGAGAACTCTGGGTAGTTCTCAAGTTTAGGTGGAAAGCAGATCCAGTAAGAGCACTCTCAACACCAGCGACACTCTAAATTTGCTCACCTCAAATGTCTGCTTTTCTATCAAAGTTTTTAGGCATAGGATTAGCACAGTGCTATCCCTGCCGAGCTGTAAAATGGCCAAAGCCTTTTACCACTCCAGGCACAGTATTACAGCTTTGGATTCATAAAATACCATCCAAGCCAACCTGAAATGAATAAAAGCAACCCCTGACACGTGTTTTGCTCTCATTAGAGCTCTTCAGAGAGGTATAGCTTTGTCCAGACACAAGGGAGCACCCAGTATAAGTCAAAACAAAACCCTTTCAGGCATAGAGTGACAAATAAATTATGCAAAAACAGAAGCAGAGAACTCTGGGTAGTTTTCAAGTTTAGGTGGAAAGCAGATTCAGTAAGAGCACTCTCAACACCAGCGACACTCTAAATTTGCTCACCTCAAATGTCTGCTTTTCTATCAAAGTTTTTAAGCATAGGATTAGCACAGTGCTATCCACGCCGAGATAGAAAGGGACAAAGGGCCATATTAGCAAGACCCACGTTAAAATTATCGCAGTTTTAGCGGCAGGAAACTGCCGCTAAAACGGCGATAATGGGCTTGCTAATATGCGTTATAGAATTCCAATAGAAGCCCAGGTTAGATGTGCAGGACATCTAACCTGGGCTTCTATTGGAATTCCATAACGCATATTAGCAAGTCCATTATCGCCGATTTAGCGGCAGTTTCCTGCCGCTAAAACGGCGATAATTTTAACGTGGGTCTTGCTAATATGCCCCAAAGTCTTTAAGCATAGGATTAGCACAGTGCTATCCCTGCCGAGCTGTAAAATGGCCAAAGCCTTTTACCACTCCAGGCACAGTATTACAGCTCTGGATTCATAAAATGCCATCCAAGCCAACCTGAAATGAATAAGAGCAACCCCTGACACGTGTTTCGCTCTCGTTAGAGCTCTTCAGAGAGGTATAGCTTTGTCCAGACACAAGGGAGCACCCAGTATAAGTCAAAACAAAACCCTTTCAGGCATAGAGTGACGAATAAATTATGCAAAAACAGAAGCAGAGAACTCTGGGTAGTTCTCAAGTTTAGGTGGAAAGCAGATCCAGTAAGAGCACTCTGAACACCAGCGACACTCTAAATTTGCTCACCTCAAATGTCTGCTTTTCTATCAAAGTTTTTAAGCATAGGATTAGCGCAGTGCTATCACACCGAGATAGAAAGGGACAAAGTCTTTTGCCATTTTTACAGCAAAGTCTT
This sequence comes from Calotriton arnoldi, assembly GCA_963921515.1. Classification (NCBI taxonomy): domain Eukaryota; kingdom Metazoa; phylum Chordata; class Amphibia; order Caudata; family Salamandridae; genus Calotriton; species Calotriton arnoldi. The sequence continues at coordinate 28,810 of CAWUFW010002967.1, forward strand.
TAAGCATAGGATTAGCACAGTGCTATCCCTGCCGAGCTGTAAAATGGCCAAAGCCTTTTACCACTCCAGACACAGTATTACAGCTTTGGATTCATAAAATACCATCCAAGCCAACCTGAAATTAATAAAAGCAACCCTGACACGTGTTTCGCTCTCGTTAGAGCTCTTCAGAGAGGTATAGCTTTGTCCAGACACAAGGGAGCACCCAGTATAAGTCAAAACAAAACCCTTTCAGGCATAGAGTGACGAATAAATTATGCAAAAACAGAAGCAGAGAACTCTGGGTAGTTCTCAAGTTTAGGTGGAAAGCAAATCCAGTAAGAGCACTCTGAACACCAGCGACACTCTAAATTTGCTCACCTCAAATGTCTGCTTGTCTATCAAAGTTTTTAAGCATAGGATTAGCGCAGTGCTATCCACGCCGAGATAGAAAGGGACAAAGTCTTTTGCCATTTTTACAGCAAAGTCTTTAAGCATAGAATCTACCCAGAGTTCTCTGCTTCTGTTTTTGCATAATTTATTCATCACTCTATGCCTGAAAGGGTTTTGTTTTGACTTATACTGGGTGCTCCCTTGTGTCTGGACAAAGCTATACCTCTCTGAAGAGCTCTAACGAGAGTGAAACACGTGTCAGGGGTTGCTTTTATTCATTTCAGGTTGGCTTGAATGGTATTTTACGAATCCAAAGCTGTAATACTGTGCCTGGAGTGGTAAAAGGCTTTGGCCATTTTACAGCTCGGCAGGGATAGCACTGTGCTAATCCTATGCTTAAAGACTTTGCTGTAAATATGGCAAAAGACTTTGTCCCTTTCTATCTCTGCGTGGGTAGCACTGCGCTAATCCTATGCTTAAAAACTTTGATAGAAAAGCAGACATTTGAGGTGAGCAAATTTAGAGTGTCGCTGGTGTTGAGAGTGCTCTTACTGGATCTACTTTCCACCTAAACTTGAGAACTACCCAGAGTTCTCTGCTTCTGTTTTTGCATACTTTATTCATCACTCTATGCCTGAAAGGGTTTTGTTTTGACTTATACTGGGTGCTCCCTTGTGTCTGGACAAAGCTATACTTCTCTGAAGAGCTCTAACGAGAGCGAAACACGTGTCAGGGGTTGCTTTTATTCATTTCAGGTTGGCTTGGATGGTATTTTACGAATCCAAAGCTGTAATACTGTGCCTGGAGTAGTAAAAGGCTTTGGCCATTTTACAGCTCGGCAGGGATAGCACTGTGCTAATCCTATGCTTAAAGACTTTGCTGTAAAAATGGCAAAAGACTTTGTCCCTTTCTATCTCGGCGTGGATAGCACTGCGCTAATCCTATGCCTAAAAACTTTGATAGAAAAGCAGACATTTGAGGTGAGCAAATTTAGAGTGTCGCTGGTGTTGAGAGTGCTCTTACTGGATCTGCTTTCCACCTAAACTTGAGAACTACCCAGAGTTCTCTGCTTCTGTTTTGGCATAATTTATTCGTCACTCTTTGCCTGAAAGGGTTTTGTTTTGATTATATATATATATATATATATATATATATATATATATATATATATATATATATATATATATATATATATATATTATCTACTAGCGGTCGCCAGTAGATAGTTATAGTTACAACCTATTATCCATAGGAAATCCGCGACATTCTATTTGAAATAACTCTCTTGCCGGTTGACGTATCTTCGCAAAATTTTCAAACTTTGTGGCGCGCTCCGGTCCGCTCCTACCCTGAAAGTCTCGGGGGATTCGTCAAGCGGGGGCCGAGAAAAAGGGGGTCCCAAAACGCGTTTTCCCATGCAATTTTCCATAGGAAACTTTAGACACGGCTACAGCCCGAACTGCTGAACGGAATTACACCAAATTTGGCAAAGAGGTAGTTCTTGGTTCAGAAAGAACCCTTTTTGTTAAATGGTGTAAATCCGTTCAGTAGTTGCTGAGAAAATCAAAAGTAAAAGTACATATATATCTATGGCCGCGTCGGATTCGCGTACCCTCCCGATCACGAGCTGCATGCTAATTGGCTGTCAACACTCCAAATCAGGAAGTGTTGGCAGCCATTTTATCCTCGGTAGAACCGAGGGACAGAAACAAGTGCGCAAAGCGCACAAAGGGGGCAGGTTAGAAACACCCTGACCCCTAGGTCTGCTCAGGGGTCCCACAAGGACCCCTGGGCAAAAAAAAAATGTTGTTTTTAAAAAAAATCGGCAGGATGCGCTCAGGGTGCGCGAATCCTGCCGAAAAAAATTGAAGCGCGGTCTCCCGCGCTTCGATGTTAATTGGCCCCCGGGTGGGCCAAGTCCCGGGGAGCATGCTGGGGGGGTTAATTTTATGTGTGGGGGGCCTCTAAGGGCCCCCAAGCCCAGGGGACCACCACCCCCGGGGCTTTATGTATAATGGTGCGGGAGGGCTCTGAGCCCTCCCGCAGCCCCGAGACCGCCACCTCCCCGGGGCTTCTTTTTTTATTTTTGAAAAACCTGTGTGGGGGGCTCCAGCCCCCACACGCCCGGGGACCACCACCTCCCCGGGGCACTAAGAAAAATTACAATGGGGGTCCGTTTTGGACCCCAAGCCCCGAGGACCACCACCTCCCGGGGCTTTCAAAATGTAAGGAGGGGGCCGCGCGGCCCCACTCCTGGAGCCTGTGGTGGCCCTGGGGACCGCCATCCCCCAAGGCCGGCTCCTGCAGTGTCCCGGGGTGCCTACCCCGGGACACTGCTGTTTGCAATTACAGGACGGGAGCCTCGCGGCTCCCGTCCTGTCATTACAAACTGCTTTGGATATTGGAAGAGAGAGCAGGAAGCCTGCTCTCTCTTCCAATATCCAAAGCTGATTGCTTTCCACATGGGGAGCAGCATGTTAGCTGCTCCCCATGTGAAAAGCTAATGCCGGCTCCCGTAGGACACGGGGAGCCGGCGGGACTGTGGGGGTTTGGGGACCCCCACAGTCCCTAGCGAGAGGCCAGGCCCGGGGGATGGGGTCCCCGGGGCCATAAGTGGCCACGGAGGGGGCCACGCAGCCCCCTCCCCAAAGGTAAAAAAAAGTTAAAAAAAAAAAAAGTGCAAGGCCGGCCCCGGGGGATGGGGTCCCCGGGGCCTTAAATGGCCTGAGGAGGGGGCCACGCAGCCCCCTCCAAATAAAAAAAAGAGGCCATGCCCCGGGGGATGGGGTCCCCGGGGCCAATACAGGCCCAGGGAAGGGGGCCACGCGGCCCCCTTCCCGTTTTTTTAATTTTAATTTTAAAAAAAAGGGGTAAGGCCCTGGGGGATGGGGTCCCCAGGGCCTAAAAATAGGAAAAAGGAAGGGGGGCCACACAGCCCCCCTTCAGGTAAAAAAAAAAAAACGATCGGGCCCGCAGGCCCCGCCCCTTCCTTCACCACTCTGCAAACGCGCCCCCTGGCGCGTTTGCATTGAGAGAACGAATTCCCCTTGAATACTGGGGGTCCCTGGGGCCAACTAGCCCACCAGGAACCTCCAGTATGCGCCAGAGGCTGCCTTGCAGAGAGGTGTACAGAGGCCACGCCCCTTTTACACCTCTCTGCAACGCAGCTCTGTGGCGCTTTTGGAGGTATATGGTGGGCTAGTTGCACCCCAGGGACCCTCAGGATTCAAGGGGAGTTAATCCCCCGACTTAAAACGCGCCACGGGGCGCGTTTGCACAGTGGTGAAGGGAGGGCGGGGCTTCAGGTGACATGTGTGCAAACAGGCCCCGTGGCGCGTTTTAAGATGGGGAATTAAATCCCCTTCAATCCTGAGGGTCCCTGGGGCCAACTAGCCCAACAGGTACGTCCAGAAAGCGCCACAGAGCTGCGTTGCAGAGAGGTGTAAAAAGGGTGTGGCCTCTGTACATGTCTCTGCAACGCAGCCCCTGGCGCATACTGGAGGTTCCTGGTGGGCTAGTTGGCCCGTAGGGACCCTCATGATTCAAGGGGACTTAATCCCCCAACCTAAACGCGCCACGGGGCGCGTTTGCACAGATGTCACCTCAGGCCCGCCCCCTCCCTTCACCATTGTGCAAATATTCCTCTAAAGTCAGCCGAAATACGAATTCTGATTTACTCACCTGTTATCAGGAGAGACCTCAGTGCTGCATCTTTCAGCCCAGTACTAATCCTGAAAAGTAATTTTAACCGTACTTACCAGTAACTTGAATTTCCTTCCATAGGCTAACATTGACTGGTTTCACTTGGAAATTCTTCTAAGTGTGGAGTTTTGGAACTTTAAAATATTCCTCTAAAATCAGCCAAAATACGAATTCCGATTTACTCACCTGTTATCAGGAGAGACCTCAGTGCTGTATCTTTCAGCCCAGTACTGGTCCTGAAAAGTAATTTTAACCGTACTTACCAGTAACTTGAATTTCCTTCCATAGGCTAACATTGACTGGTTTCACTTGGAAATTCTTCTAAGTGTGGAGTTTTGGAACTTTAAAATATTCCTCTAAAATCAGCCGAAATACGAATTCCGATTTACTCACCTGTTATCAGGAGAGACCTCAGTGCTGCATCTTTCAGCCCAGTACTGATCCTCAAAAGTAATTTTAACCGTACTTACCAGTAACTTGAATTTCCTTCCATAGGATATAATTGCCGGTTTTTGCTGAAAAAGTTTCTAAGTGTTGATTTTTGAAACATACAAATATTCCTCTAAAATCAGCCGAAATACGAATTCCGATTTACTCACCTGTTATAAGGAGAGACCTCAGTGCTGTATCTTTCAGCCCAGTACTGGTCCTGAAAAGTAATTTTAACCGTACTTACCAGTAACTTGAATTTCCTTCCATAGGCTAACATTGACTGGTTTCACTTGGAAATTCTTCTAAGTGTGGAGTTTTGGAACTTTAAAATATTCCTCTAAAATCAGCCGAAATACGAATTCCGATTTACTCACCTGTTATCAGGAGAGACCTCAGTGCTGCATCTTTCAGCCCAGTACTGATCCTCAAAAGTAATTTTAACCGTACTTACCAGTAACTTGAATTTCCTTCCATAGGATATCATTGCCTGCTTTTTGCTGAAAAAGTTTCTAAGTGTTGATTTTTGAAACATACAAATATTCCTCTAAAATCAGCCGAAATACGAATTCCGATTTACTCACCTGTTATAAGGAGAGACCTCAGTGCTGAATCTTTCAGCCCAGTACTGGTCCTGAAAAGTAATTTTAACCGTACTTACCAGTAACTTGAATTTCCTTCCATAGGCTAACATTGACTGGTTTCACTTGGAAATTCTTCTAAGTGTGGAGTTTTGGAACTTTAAAATATTCCTCTAAAATCAGCCGAAATACGAATTCCGATTTACTCACCTGTTATCAGGAGAGACCTCAGTGCTGCATCTTTCAGCCCAGTACTGATCCTCAAAAGTAATTTTAACCGTACTTACCAGTAACTTGAATTTCCTTCCATAGGATATCATTGCCTGCTTTTTGCTGAAAAAGTTTCTAAGTGTTGATTTTTGAAACATACAAATATTCCTCTAAAATCAGCCGAAATACGAATTCCGATTTACTCACCTGTTATAAGGAGAGACCTCAGTGCTGAATCTTTCAGCCCAGTACTGGTCCTGAAAAGTAATTTTAACCGTACTTACCAGTAACTTGAATTTCCTTCCATAGGCTAACATTGACTGGTTTCACTTGGAAATTCTTCTAAGTGTGGAGTTTTGGAACTTTAAAATATTCCTCTAAAATCAGCCGAAATACCAATTCCGATTTACTCACCTGTTATCAGGAGAGACCTCAGTGCTGCATCTTTCAGCCCAGTACTGATCCTCAAAAGTAATTTTAACCGTACTTACCAGTAACTTGAATTTCCTTCCATAGGATATCATTGCCTGCTTTTTGCTGAAAAAGTTTCTAAGTGTTGATTTTTGAAACATACAAATATTCCTCTAAAATCAGCCGAAATACGAATTTCGATTTACTCACCTGTTATCAGGAGACACCTCAGTGCTGCATCTTTCAGCCCAGTACTGGTCCTGAAAAGTAATTTTAACCGTACTTACCAGTAACTTATATTTTCTTCCATAGGAATCCATTGTCTGGTTTTCATCAGAAAAGTTTCAAAGTGTCGATTTTCACAAACTACAAATATTCCTTAAAAATCGCCTGTATGACTTAAACACATTCTTTCAACTGTTTACAGGAGATGCACCAGTGCTGGATCCAGGATCCAACACTGAGTAAGAAAAAGTAACGATAACAGTTTTTACCTGCTAAGTGAATTTCCTTCCATAGGATAACATTGGTGATTCTATGAGAAAAAGTTTCTAAGTGTCAACTTTTAAAATACAATAATATTCCTTAAAAATCACGACTGTAACCAAAACGCTTTTACTCAACTGTTTACAGGAGATGTACCAGGACTGAATCTAGGATCCAGTCCTGTGGTTAGAAAAGTAATCCATAAAGTAACTAATTGCATTTAACTAGAAATTCACATTGAGCTGAATGTTGCATTGTGTTTGAAAATGTGGTGCCCATTGCAACAACTGTAACTACTGTACTTAAAAGTCTATTGCCTATGTGCAAAGTATTTAAACTAAAGTAATTCATTCTGAGAAAGTATTTTTTGTAATGTAATGTATAATGTAATTACAACGTAATTTAAAAAATAAAATATGTTAAAAAAAAATTCTAAAAATGTAATAAATCAGTATGAAAAAAATTAATATAACAATTAATACATTTAAAAATTGTCATTTACAAAACCTTTGAAATTCACTGAAAAAACCGTAGGTTTCAGACATGTTATAGTTAGGAATTAGCATTTAAAAAACCTTTGAAATTCACTGAAAAACCATAGGTTTCAGATAAGTTATAGTTAGAAATTAGCATTTAAAAACCTTTGAAATTCACTGAAAAACCATAGGTTTTAGGGACAGTTATAGTTAGTTGGACATTGCACTCGTACAAAACCCGTGAAATTCCCCGTTATAGTTAGTTCAGCTAACTATAACTCGCGCCCACTAATGCACTGCTGATGACGTCACATATTACATCACTCATGACATGGTCAGTGACATCACTGATGACATCACTGATGACATCTCAAATGACATCACTGATGACATCATCCACGTGATAATCTGATGCACCTCCTCACACCCTAATATAACCTTTGATACACCCAATCTAAATTACAGACTGCCATTCGCAAAACCATAGACACTCCAACACCAATAACTACATACCCACTCACTGATTCTTAGGTCTACACACCACACATCCACTCACTCACCCGTACAGTCACTCATACTTATGGTCACTCAGTACAGGACTATCATATGCACTCATACTCCTATATAGACACTCAAACACCGCCACTCATCCATAGAGGTACTCACACACCTAGTCAGTCATGCAAATAATTAAACACACTGCCATTTTCTCACCTATACAGTTATACACACACCAGCTCACTTACTCATACAAATACTAGCACATTCTTACGCTCTTATACAATCACTGATACAAGCACACACTCATCCATACAGTCACTCTCACAATCACACACTCTCGCTTATAGCTATTTATATACTCCAACACACATATATACTGCCTTTCACATATGTAGTTACTCACACATGTACCACTGGGACATACATTCACTCACTAACACACTCTTACACACACTTACCCACCCATACAGTCTATCACAGATGCACTCTTGAAACCATCCACCCAGTGAATCACCCACTCACACATCTATGCACAGAGTCGCACACACCCCATCCACACAAACACTCAGGCACCCATACAGATACTCAGACAACAAATCAATAACTCTTATAGACACTCATGTAGCTATTCACAAACCCATGCAGCCACTTACACAGCAACAGACAGATACAGACATTAACCCAGTTTAGTCACTAACCCATGCATTCAGTAAGATACGTTTAATCACTCACTTATAGAATTAGTCACGCACCTACTAAATCATCCATACACACACTTATACACCCACTCATTCTTCAATACGCCTTTCCCTATATATATTAAAAATATTTAAACTTTACAGAAACACACAGTCACTGGATGATGTCATCAGTGATGTCATTTGAGATGTCATCAGTGATGTCATCAGTGATGTCACTGACCATGTCATGAGTGATGTAATATGTGACGTCATCAGCAGTGCATTGCGGGGCGCGAGTTATAGTTAGCTGAACTAACTATAACGGGGGAATTTCACGGGTTTTGTACGAGTGCAATGTCCAACTAACTATAACTGTCCCTAAAACCTATGGTTTTTTCAGTGAATATATATATATATATATATATATATATATATATATATATATATATATATATATATATATATATTATCATCTACTGGCGGTCGCCAGTAGATAGTTATAGTTAGGACCTAGTTTCCATAGGAAAAGCGTTTATTGTTTTCCCAATAACTTTGGCGCCGGATGACGAATCATCGCGAAATTTTTGAAACTAGTGGGGCGCTCCGGTCAGCTCCTGTCTTGAAAGTTTCGGGGTGATTCCACAAGCGGGGGCCGAGAAAAAAGGGGGGTCCCAAAACGTGTTTTCTCCATGTTAATTCCCATAGGAAACTTTAGACACGGCTACAGCCCGAACTGCTGAACGGAATTACACCAAATTTGGCAAAAAGGTAGTGCTTGGTTCAGAAAGCGCCCTTTTTTTTAAATGGTGTAAATCCGTTCAGTAGTTGCGGTGAAAATCAAAAAATAGAGGTCAAAAATCAATTTCCCATAGGAAACTTTAGACACGGTTACAGCCAAAACTGCTGAACGGAATTACACCAAATTTGGCAAAAAGGTAGTGCTTGGTTCAGAAAGCGCCCTTTTTTTTAAATGGTGTAAATCCGTTCAGTAGTTCCTGAGAAATTAAAAAAATAAAAGTTTCGATATCTATGGCCGCGGAGGATCCGCGCACCCTCCCGATCACGAGCTTCATGCTAATTGGCTGTCAACACTCCAAACCAGGAAGTGTTGGCAGCCATCTTGTGCCTCAGTAACCGAGGCACAAGAAAACAGAATAACTAAGGCGCAAAACAAGAAAAGGGGGCATGGTAGAAACACCCTGACCCCCTAGGCCTGCTCAGGGGGTCCCACAAGGACCCCCAGGGCCCAAAAAAGCTTTTTTTTTAAAAATCGGCCGAATTCGCGCTGGGTGCGCAAATCCGGCCGTGAAAATAAAAAAAAACGAAGAGCGGGCTCCCGCGCTTCGTTTAATTGAAGCCCCAGGGTGGGCCAGGTCCCGGGGGCAGTAAAAAAATGTGTGGGGGGGCCCCAATGCCCCCCACACTGCCCCGGGGGCCGCCACCCCCCGGGGCTTGTCTTTTTAGAGTTTGGGGGGCCTCTAAGGCCCCCCTAAGCCCCGGGGACCGCCACCCCCCGGGGCTTAAATCAATTATAATCGCGGGGGCACACTGCCCCCCCGCAGCCCTGGGGCCGCCACCCCCCAGGGCTTCTTTTAAAAAAATATATATATACCTGTGTGGGGGGGGCTCGAGCCCCCCCACACGCCCCGGGGACCGCCACCTCCCCGGGGCACCAATATTTAAATTTGGGGGTCCGTAACGGACCCCCGAGCCCGGGGACCACCACCTCCCCGGGGCTGTGCAAGTGAAGGGGAGGGGCCGCGCGGCCCCCGCCTGGAGCCTGTGATGGCCCTGGGGACCGCCACCCCCAGGGCCGGCTCCTGCAGTGTCCCGGGGTGCCCACCCCCGGAACACTGCTGTTTGCTATTGCAGGGACGGGAGCCTCGCAGCTCCCGTCCTGCCATAGCTAAACTTGCTTTGGATTTTGGAAGAGAGAGCAGGAAACCTGCTCTCTCTTCCAAAATCTAAAGCAGATTGCTTTTCCACAAGGGGAGCTGCATGTTAGCAGCTCCCCATGTGGAAAAGCAATGCCGGCTCCTGCAGGACGCGGGGAGCCAGCGGGACCGTGGGGGCATTGGGGCTCCCCCCACGGTCCCCAACGGATAGGGCCTGCCCCGGGGGATGGGGTCCCCTGGGCTAGTAGTGGCCCGGGAGGGGGGCCACGCGGCCCCCCTCCCCAAAATTTAAATAAAAAAGGCGGGCCCCGGGGGATGGGGTCCCCGGGGCCAATAGAGGCCTCAGGAGGGGGCCACGCAGCCCCCCTCCTTAAAAAATAAAAAAAATGTGACCATGCCCCGGGGGATGGGGTCCCCGGGGCCAGAATTGGCCACGGGAGGGGGGCCACGCGGCCCCCTTCCCGTTCAGTTTTTTTTTTTTAAATAAAAAAAGGGGTCAGGCCCTGGGGGATGGGGTCCCCAGGGCCCAAAAAAGGAAAAAAGAAGGGGGGCCACACAGCCCCCTTCTAAAAAATCACACACAAAAAAAGACGCGATCGTGCCTCAGGCCCCGCCCCCTCCCTTCACCACTCTGCAACCGCGCCCTGTGGCACATTTTAAATTGGGGCATTAATTCCCCTTGAATACTGGGGGTCCCTGGGGGCCAACTAGCCCACCAGGTACCTCCAGTGCGCGCCACAGGGCTGCGTTGCAGAGAGGTGGTGCAGGCCATGCCCCTTTTTACACCTCTCTGCAACGCAGCTCTGTGGCGCTTACTGGAAGCTAGTTGGACCCCAGGGACCCTCAGTATTCAAGGGGACTTTATCCCCCAACTTAAAACGCGCCACGGGGCGCGTTTGCACAGTAGTGAAGGGAGGGGGCGGGGCCTGAGGTGACGTGTGCAAACACGCCCTGTGGCGTGTTTTAAGTTGGGGGATTTAGTCCCCTTGAATCCTGAGGGTCCCTGGGGTCCAACTAGCCCACCAGGTACCTCCAGTAAGCGCCACAGAGCTGCGTTGCAGAGAGGTGTAAAAAGGGGCGTGGCCTCGGACCACCTCTCTGCAACGCAGGCCTGTGGCGCTTACTGGAAGTACCTGGTGGGCTAGTTGGGCCCCAGGGACCCTCAGGATTCAAGGTGACCAAATACCCCAACTTAAAACGCGCCACAGGGCGCGTTTGCACAGTGGTGAAGGGAGGGGGCGGGGCCTCAGGTGACATGTGTGCAAACACGCCCTGTGGCGCGTTTTAAGTTGGGGAATTAATTCCCCTCGAATCCTGAGGGACCCTGGGGGCCAACTAGCCCACCAGATACCTCCAGTGCGTGCCACAGGGCTGCGTTGCAGAGAGGTGGTCCAGGCCACGCCCTTTTACACCTCTGTGCAACGGAGCTCTGTGGCTCTTACTGGAGGTACCTAGTGGGCTAGTTGGACCCCAGGGACCCTCAGGATTCAAGGGGACTTAATCTCCCAACTTAAAACGGCCACAGGGCTTGTTTGCACACATGTCACCTCAGGCCCCCTCCCTTCACCACTGTGCAAACGCGCCCCGGGCGTGTTTTAAGAGGAAGTTTTAATCCCCCTGCCCTATTATGTACTAGGGCCTTACAGAGGAGGTCATGCTAATCACAGGGGTACCCCAACGCATAGTGTTCCCTAGTGTATGTAGGTGTTTTCACTGTATTCTAAGTGTCTTTTAGCATAGCACTGGCTCTAGGCCTGGTTAGTCCGAGTCAGTTACCACCAGTAGCCGTCTGAAAAAGTTGTGGGCACAGGATGATTTTGCAACAAGGCCTCTTTCTGCTCCTCTGTTGGTTCTTTCTGCACATGTCTTGCTTCTTCCTGCTCTTTTCTTCGTCTTTGTGGGCTTCTGTTGCTTCTTTCTGCATTTCTTTTGCTTCTTTCTGTGCGTTTTTTCTTCTTTCTTCACATGTCCTACCTCTGTAGGCATAGTTAGAAACTGGCATTTAAAAAACCTTTGAAATTCACTTAAAAAACCATAGGTTTCAGGCACGTTATAGTTAGAAATTAGCATTTAAAAAACCTTTGAAATTCACTGAAAAAACCATAGGTTTCAGACACGTTATAGTTAGAAATTAGCATTTAAAAAACCTTTGAAATTCACTAAAAAAACCATAGGTTTCAGGCACGTTATAATTAGAAATTAGCATTTAAAAAACCTTAGAAATTCACTGAAAAAACCATAGGTTTTTGGGACAGTTATAGTTAGTTGGACATTTCACTCGTACAAAACCATAGAAATTCCCCCGTTATAGTTAGTTCAGCTAACTATAACTCGCGCCCCAGCAATGCACTGCTGATGACGTCACATATTACATCACTCATGACATGGTCAGTGACATCACTGATGACATCTCAAATGACATCACTGATGACATCACTGATGACATCATCCATGTGATAATTTGATGCATCTTCTCACACCCTAATATAACATTTGATACACCCACTCTAAATTACAGACTGCCATTCTCAAAACCATAGACACTCCAACACCAATAACTACATACCCACTCACTGATTCTTAGGTCTACACACACATCCACTCACTCACCCGTACAGTCACTCATACTTACGGTCACTCAGTACAGGACTATCATATGCACTCATACACCTACATAGACACTCACACACCGCGACTCATCCAAAGAGGTACTCACACACCTAGTCAGTCATGCAAATAATTAATCACACTGCCATTTACTCACCTATACAGTTATACACACACCAGCTCACTTACTCATACAAATAGTAGCACATTCTTACGCTCTTATACAATCACTGATACAAGTACACACTCATCCATACAGCCACTCTCACAATCACACACTCTCACTTATAGCCATTTATATACTCCAACACACATATATACTGCCTTTCACATATGTAGTTACTCACACATGTACCACTGAGATATGCATTCACTCACTAACACACCCATACACACACTCACCCACCCATACAGTCCATCACAGATGCACTCTTGAAACCATGCACCCATTGAATCACCCACTCACACATCTATGCACAGAGTCACACACACCCCACCCACACAAACACTCAGGCACCCATACAGATACTCAGACAACCAATCAATAACCCATGTAGACACTCATGTAGCTATTCACAAACCCATGCAGCCGCTTACACACCAACAGACAGACGGATACAGACATTCACACAGTTTAGTCACTAACCCATGCATTCAGTAAGATACGTTTAATCACTCACTTATAGAGTCAGTCACGCACCTACTAAATCATCCATTCAGACACTTATACACCCACTCATTCTTCAATACGCCTTTCCCAATATATATTAAACATATTTAAACTTTACAGAAACACACAGTCACTGGATGATGTCATCAGTGATGTCATTTGAGATGTCATCAGTGATGTCACTGACCATGTCATGAGTGATGTAATATGTGACGTCATCAGCAGTGCATTGCGAGGGCGCGAGTTATAGTTAGCTGAACTAACTATAATGGGGGAATTTCTATGGTTTTGTACGAGTGAAATGTCCAACTAACTATAACTGTCCCTAAAACCTATGGTTTTTTCAGTGAATTTCTAAGGTTTTTTAAATGCTAATTTCTAACTATAACGTGCCTGAAACCTATGGTTTTTTCAGTGAATTTCAATGGTTTTTTAAATGGTAATTTCTAACTATAACGTGTCTGAAACCTATTGTTTTTTCAGTGAATTTCAAAGGTTTTTTAAATGCTAATTTCTAACTATAACGTGCCTGAAACCTATGGTTTTTTAAGTGACTATATATATACATATATATATATATATATATATATATATATATATATATATATATATATATATATATATATGTCTCTAAACCTTTGCCCCGATGTAAGGACGCACTCCACAGGCAGACAATTCTCAGAATCCTTTATTCACAAAACCAGCAATTGCATTCCATTTAATTATTCAGCCAACGCGTTTCGGAGCATCCCCGCTCCTTCTTCATAGGCAGTGCTCTAGGAAATCCACAGTACCGTTGACGCACTTTAAATTACATCTTGCAAAATAAACTTTGAAAACACACAGAACCCACTAAACGGTAAGAATGGTTTGGTCGCACACTGCAAGTACTAGCATGCACTTGAACTGGCCTACCTGGGAGGCCCACAGGAGGGCAATCAATAAGTGAGATGCAGATGGGTTTTGCGTTTCTAAAACAGGACTGTTGAAAATACAAAAAAGCAAAAATAATAGGAAAGCTCTCCAGAATATGAGTTAATCAATTGAAAATTCTATTGCTAGTGTTCAACTTGAGTCAAGGCTGTACTGGCCATACCAGGCATCTGGGGTTTCCCCAAGAGGCTGGAAGTGTGGGGGGCCAGTTTTGTAACTGGCGGCCGTTTTTGTAGCAGTGCAGCAATTTTGAAACAGCTGCTGCAGAGTTCCTTGTGTATCCAGTAGTTTTCAGGCAACACTAAAAGTGTCAAGATAACTCTGGTTGATTGACATACCTGCCGTAGAGAGATCAGAGTTTTGTCTAGTGGCAGTTTTGGCTCATCTAAGGTTGCGCAGAGGGTGAATATGCCTGCTGCAAATTACATGTAATATGCAGATCACAGAACAGTATTTGTGTGAATAGCTTTGTGGTTTACTGGTTTTGTCGCAGAAACCCTTTTGTTACTGTGCAGTTCATAAGTTACAATCATAATCTAGCACTGTAAGTAATGAAGTGTCATCAAAGAGCTGCATGCAAACTGCATGGTACAGGTTAGAAAGTTATGTTTGTTTCCAAGTCTTTCATTATCTTAATGTTGTTAAAAAAGGTTTTTTTTGGGTAGAAATCAATTCTTATAGGTAAAGCCAACCCCTAACCACTGTGTTACATTCTGAATCCTGAGCTTGTGCTGCTCTAGACCAAGCACTCATAAAAAATGCCTACCAGTAAAGATGACCTGAATCCTTCCCTTGTAGTCCCTTTTGTCTTATGTAACATTTTCTATACACTGATTTACACGCATAATATTCATTGTGTATGTATTTGTGTGTGATGTAAAGTGCTCCGACATCCTACACTGGTATGAGAGGCACTATAAAACAAATTAAATACATGTGAGAGAGGGGCAATGGGGAGATGAGGGGCACTGTTGGAGGGTGATAGTTAAGGAATCATTGAAGAGCCCCAACAAAGATTGTTGAATCCTGGTGCACTCTAAAGTCATCATTTACTATGCTTTAAAAGCTAATACAATTGAATATATAATGAAAAACATATTGTAGAATGTGCCATTTTTGCCCACATTTCCTTGGGAGGAGAACCCCCTGCGAGCACGGAAATCTCATAAAAGTTTTACAACTAGCTCCACCAAAAGACTTAGGGGCCGATTCCGATCTCTGTCGGAGGCGCACCCAATACCATTCGGTCGGGAAAAAAGCCATGCGAATGCCTGTTTCCCGACCGAACCGTACATCATACCGAACGAGTAAGTACGATGCGCACAACAGCACATAATCCGGCCGAGTCGTACTCACCCAATCCAGGTCCTGTTCTCCGACCGAGGCGAATACGGAAACGCAGAATCGAGTCGCACGGAAGGGAAAATGCAGCCTTGTCCGGCCGAACAAGTACGATGCGCTTTCCGTACGCGCCGAACCCGTCGCTACGTCCGGCACGTCAAAGCTTCCGGGAGAGGCGCACATAAGCTCCGATTCGCGCCACAATACAATCCACGGCTACGAGGCGAACACGCCAGCGACGAGGACGACGCGAAGCAACGAGAAAGACGAACGACACGAACCAACCATGAATCCCTTCGTCCCGATCCTACCAATATTCTACATTTACCACCGGAACAGGCACGGATGCGTACGGCGCAGAAGGTAAGTCAGACACCAACCACAAAACACATACAACATGTACACGACACATCACACACACACAGAGGGATGCAGAATTTACTTACACCAGCAACAGCAGCACCATAGGGGCGGGATGCCCATCACCAATGCCACATATGCACACAGGGGCCTGGATGCGCACCACCCCTACCCAGGGGGGGCTGGATGCCTACCACTACTACCACCCTTAGCCAGGGGGGTGCCAGATGCCCACCACCACTACCACCCTTACCCAGGGGGGGCTGGATGCCTACCACTACTACCACCCTTACCCAGGGGGGGCTGGATGCCTACCACTACTATCACCCTAAGCCAGGGGGGTGCCAGATGCCTACCACTACTACCACCCTTAGCCAGGGGGGTGCCAGATGCCCACCACTACTACCACCCTTACCCAGGGGGGGCTGGATAACTACCACTACTACCACCCTTAGCCAGGGGGTGCCGGATGCCCACCACTACTACCACCCTTACCCAGGGGGGCTGGATGTCTACCACAACTACCACCCTTACCCAGGGTGGGCTGGATGCCTACCACTACTACCACCCTTACCCAGGGGGGTGCCAGTTGCCCACCACCACTACCACACTTACCCAGGGGGGGCTGGATGCCTACCACTACTATCACCCTAAGCCAGGGGGCTGGATGCCTACCACTACTACCACCCTTAGCCAGGGGGGTGCCGGATGCCCACCACTACTACCACCCTTACCCAGGGGGGCTGGATGCCTACCACAACTACCACCCTTACCCAGGGGGGCTGGATGCCTACCACTACTACCACCCTTACCCAGGGGGGGCTGGATGCCTACCACAACTACCACCCTTACCCAGGGGGGGCTGGATGCCTACCACTACTACCACCCTTAGCCAGGGGGGTGCCAGATGCCCACCACCACTACCGCCCTTACCCAGGGGGGGCTGGATGCCTACCACTACTATCACCCTAAGCCAGGGGGGCTGGATGCCTACCACTACTACCACCCTTAGCCAGGGGGTGCCAGATGCCCACCACCACTACCACCCTTACCCAGGGGGGCTGGATGCCTACCACAACTACCACCCTTACCCAGGGGGGGCTGGATGCCTACCACTACTACCACCCTTAGCCAGGGGGGTGCCAGATGCCTACCACTACTACCACCCTTAGCCAGGGGGGTGCCAGATGCCCACCACTACTACCACCCTTACCCAGGGGGGGCTGGATGCCTACCACTACTATCACCCTAAGCCAGGGGGTGCCAGATGCCTACCACTACTACCACCGTTAGCCAGGGGGTGCCAGATGCCCACCACTACTACCACCCTTACCCAGGGGGGCTGGATAACTACCACTACTACCACCCTTAGCCAGGGGGTGCCGGATGCCCACCACTACTACCACCCTTACCCAGGGGGTCTGGATGCCTACCACAACTACCACCCTTACTCAGGGGGGGCTGGATGCCTACCACTACTACCACCCTTACCCAGGGGGGTGCCAGATGGCCACCACCACTACCACCCTTACCCAGGGGGGGCTGTATGCCTACCACTACTATCACCCTAAGCCAGGGGGCTGGATGCCTACCACTACTACCACCCTTAGCCAGGGGGGTGCCGGATGCCCACCACTACTACCACCCTTATCCAGGGGGGCTGGATGCCTACCACAACTACCACCCTTACCCAGGGGGGGCTGGATGCCTACCACTGCTACCACCCTTACCCAGGGGGCTGGATGCCTACCACAACTACCACCCTTACCCAGGGGGGCTGGATGCCTACCACTACTACCACCCTTACCCAGGGGGTGCCAGATGCCCACCACCACTACCACCCTTACCCAGGGGGCTGGATGCCTACCACTACTACCACCCTTAGCCAGGGGGTGCCGGATGCCCACCACTACTACCACCCTTACCCAGGGGGCTGGATGCCTACCACAACTACCACCCTTACCCAGGGGGGCTGGATGCCTACCACTACTACCACCCTTACCCAGGGGGTTGGATGCCTACCACAACTACCACCCTTACCCAGGGGGGCTGGATGCCTACCACTACTACCACCCTTAGCCAGGGGGTGCCAGATGCCCACCACCACTACCACCCTTACCCAGGGGGGCTGGATGCCTACCACTACTATCACCCTAAGCCAGGGGGGCTGGATGCCTACCACTACTACCACCCTTACCCAGGGGGGTGCCAGATGCCCACCACCACTACCACCCTTACCCAGGGGGGGCTGGATGCCTACCACTACTATCACCTCTACCCATGGGGGCTGGATGCCTACCACCAACACCACCCCCACTCATAGGATGGACAATGCATGACACAACCAGCACACCACAACCTAGGGAATGCAAGAAAAAGACATCCCCCCAACACCATGATAAGCGTGTGTAGACTGTGTCAAATGCCTACAACACTGAACATGACTTTGAACATACAATGTGACCCCCTATCACATGTGCCACACATATATGTGTGTGGCCCCCACAATGCAAGCAGGCCATGACCAATGTGGCAATGGGGTCCAAACCCCCATCATCACAGTGACCAAAATGTAAGTGTGGGGTCCATAGCTGAAGCACATTTTGAACATTGTGGCAATGGGGTCCAAACCCCCATCATCACAGTGACCAAAAGGTAAGTGTGGGGTCCATAGCTGAATCACATTTCGAACATTGTGGCAATGGGGTCCAAACCCCCATCATCACAGTGACCAAAAGGTAAGGGTGGGGTCCATATCTGAAGCACATTTTGAACATTGTGGCAATGGGGTCCAAACCACCATCATCACAGTGACCAAAAGGTAAGTGTGGGGTCCATAGCTGAAGCACATTTTGAACATTGTGGCAATGGGGTCCAAACCCCCATCATCACAGTGACCAAAATGTAAGTGTGGGGTCCATAGCTGAAGCACATTTTGAACATTGTGGCAATGGGGTCCAAACCCCCATCATCACAGTGACCAAAAGGTAAGTGTGGGGTCCATAGCTGAATCACATTTCGAACATTGTGGCAGTGGGGTCCAAACCCCCATCATCACAGTGACCAAAAGGTAAGTGTGGGGTCCATATCTGAAGCACATTTTGAACATTGTGGCAATGGGGTCCAAACCCCCATCATCACAGTGACCAAAAGGTAAGTGTGGGGTTCATAGCTGAAGCACATTTTGAACATTGTGTCAATGGGGTCCAAACCCCCATCATCACAGTGACCAAAATGTAAGTGTTGACAAAGAAAAAGCTGCAACTGCCAAACTGCATGGATGATTCCAGGTCACAGAACATAAAACACATCAGTGGCAAAGTAGTGCATGTGTCCCATTGCAACATAGATTGGGGGAGGCAAATACTGCAGTGCAAATAAGACATACCTTTGGCCATGTGCAGACAAACAACACCCATGGGGGCTGACACAGTCAACATTCATCAATGACACAATGACAGAAGTGACCATCAGAATGCAGACCAACATATTTGCACCAATGGGCACACAAATGCAGATACCCTGTGGAGACTGTAGATGTGAGGTGAACAGATACCATAGCAAGGCAGCAATGGGACACACAAACCATGATCATTGTGCTGACTGATGACCTAGGAGTCCCAGGGACAGCAGGGGAAACCCACCAAACTACATACAGCCAATGGCACACCTAAGATATGCCAATGCAGTGGTGCAGATGCACAAACACAAACAGGCAGACCCACACTGCACATCAAACACAACAGGTGAGGGGGGTGCCAGTGTCCCCAGGCAACCACACAACACATGAGGAGGCCTGAATACCAATCATACAGATGTGCATACAGTGCCACACAAAGGTAACTCATGGATCCAAATCCCCTATGTGGGCAATCAGGCATTGTCAGATGAGAGGGAGCACAAATCACACATGTCACACAGGCACGTAGGAACAGCAACTGACACAGCAAGACACAGACACACCACAGCACTACCCCCAGGGCCCCCACAATGTGGTGACCATGGGCTGCATTACAATCCCACTGTGATGACAAAGCTAAATGTCGTTCACACTGTGAACCACAGTCATGTGTCCTGAGCAACAAACTACCATCACACCTACACAAGCACAAATCAATCAGCACGGCCAGTAAGCCAAGGCCAACATGGAGGCAGGGGTCTAGCCGGGCAACAACTCTCATCTGCACACACTCAACACCACACACCTCGACCTCCAACAAAGTGCAGCAGTGAAGCACACATGCACTAGTGACATTGCACATGCACCCATGACAATTCCAGGGTGGTGGGTGGGAACCAAGGTGCAGAAACACATCACACATGGCCACTCAACAAGACTCCTGAATGTCTGACACACTGCACACTACGCTGTACATGGACATGACGGCAATACCACACCAACCAATGGGATCCCAGCCACAGTCACACACCAATGAAGAAGCCAAGGTCACCCACAAAGAACACACATAGACAACAACCAACATTGCAGCCCGGACCCTGAGGAGTGCCAGCAGTCACACACACAACGTGTCACAATCACTGAAAGATAACACAAACTGGAAATCGCATGACAGGTGCAAACAACAAGTGCCAAGGGGAAACCTGACTGTGACCCATCTGCGTCTGCACACAAACTCAGCCCTGACAGCAAACACACCTATGGGTGACACCCTGATGACCAGTAATGTGCCATGCACCCACATCACAGAGAACCCAGGGAGAAGACTTTGGGGGAACATAGGTCAACTCAGCAAGCATCACAAACAGGTACAACACTAGGGATCACAGCATGCACAGCAAAACGGAAGTGAACACACAGACATGCTCATACAACACACACCTTGGGCGCAGGCAATGTCACAGGAGTACACACTGCCATGAGGGGACTCCACTCCTGTGTGAGGAAAGCTGTGCCATATGTTGCCTCAGTAGGGCCCCATCATGTCAGCTGAGCACTTGGTCACACAATCAACAATTAGCACCAAATGAAGGCTCCTGTCACATCAGCCTGGTCATGGAAGTGCCCACGAAATCATCAGCACAGATCCAACACACTTGTATAGCAATGTTGCACTGACAACACAGATGAGTCCTTCCCCATTGATGCCCAAACCTGCATGTCCAGTGGAGATGGCCACACGGTCAGGGAAGTAGACGAATTGAACAATGGCAGGCACAACAGATGTGCAGGGGTGGAAGCCACAGATGTGAAATTGCTAATGTAAGTAGGAAATCCCATTGCCAAATACTGAACACATGACACCCTCAGATGCTGCTATGGATGACATGGATACACCACAGGATAGGACACATTCCCCTGGACCACATGTGTTCCTGCACAGTAACACTTCATTATCATGAGACCAAATATCACCATCACTGCAGCAAGGGCATGGTTAGCATCATCAACAACATGTACATCAGAAGCATAAGCACTAGAGAACAGAAAGTTGCTTTATTCAGCATATGTGTGTTTAAAAGTGAAAGTCCAGAATAAACACAAAGGCCAATGGCCAGTCCATTGTCAAAGTCCAAACAGGGTGACAGTGGCAGATGTCACCCTACGCATGCCTGCACTGCACAAAACCAGGGACAATCCACTAGGAGGGGCAACCGGGGGCAGGCCAGGCACCGCAGGGACAGGATCAGGGCTCACCAGGAGGAAGCAGGGAAGGGGTGGTGGGTGCTGGAGAGCCACTGACAACTGCAGTGGAGGTGTCTGACATGGTGTGTGCCGGCACAACTGGGGGCATGACTCAGATGTTGTGGGTGCCGGCACGACTGCAGTGGACCCTGCAGATGGAGTGGACAGGTCCGCCACTGCAGTGCCCAAGTCAGACAGGGTGGTAGTGGACTCCACTGCAGTGCCTACCACCAGGGGAGGAGAATGGGGAACAGGCAAGGTGGGCTGGACAGAGGGGGAGGACACCCTCACCACATCAGTGGCACAGACAAGCGCAGCGGGGGTGTGGTGCCGGGAGAGCAAGTGGCAGGGGGAGAAGGCCGGATCCTCTTGGGGATGGTATATCTGTGGGTGGGGGAACCTGGGGCAGGGTGTGGTGGGGGCACCTGTGGAGTGGGGGCCTGAGGGATGGAGGAAGGAGACCTGGTGCCTGAGCTGCAGGGCGGCGGCGGGGTCTTGCTCTTACGACTCCGGGGGACTTGCGGGTGGGGGCCTCAGTCTGTCTGCGCCTGGGGGAGGGTGTCCGGGGGCGAGGGGCACTCTGCTCCGTGTGGGTGGGCTTCCTCTTCCCCCTGAATGCTGTATCAGCTGGATCGGAGGGGAAGAGGCCGAGGTCACTGAGGAAGAGCCGCTGGGTCTTTGGGGTTGCAGGTGAGGCAAGGGAGGGTGCTTTGGAGGGAGAGGCAACTGAGGACTGCGCAGTGCTCGTGGATGCGTGTGTGTGTTCCAGGGCCCCATCCCCTGTGAGTCTGGTTTCAGTCCCCTGACTGTGCGTGCGTGTGCGTTTTGTTTGTGGCGTGTGTGTCTGTGTGCTGGACGTGTGTGTGCTGGTGTGTGCCTGTGCCGGTGTGTGTGTGCTTGGGACGGGTAAGGTGCTGGGGAGTGTGGATGGAGCAGAGGCAGGAGGGGTGAGGGACTGTCTGAGGAGGGACACTGCTGCCGTCAGGGAGGAGTCCATGGACCTATTGCCCCTCTGTAGGTCAGACATGCCCGATGAGATGCCCTCCATGAACGACACCAGCTGAGTCAACAGAGCGGTGTGCGCATGGAGGACACTCAGCATGGCTGTCTGCCCTACATGGAGCTGGCGAAGGAGGTACACAGACTCCTCACTCAGGGCAGCAGGGGACACAGGGGCAGGGGGTGCGGTGCCTGGCCCAAAGGAGACACGCTCCCGAACATGGGAGCCTCCACGGACCTGGGGAATGGGAGCCGATGGGAGGGCGGTGGTGGTGCTGGTGGTGGCGGGGACAGCAACACTAGCTGGGGTGTGGTGGCTGCTGACACCCGCCTCCATAAGGGAGTCATCCTCCGAGCCGCTGTGGTCCTCAGCTGAGGTGGATGCTGCTGAGGACTCCTCGGTGTGGCTCCCCTCGCCCTCCGTGCCACTGGGTCCCTCCGACCACTCCTCGGCTGTTGACCCAGTCTGGCTCTCCGGCTCCTCCTGGTCCGTGGAGCTGTCCCCTTCCGTGGCCGTGGATGTATCTGCAAACAATGGGGAAACAGACAGACATCAGTCACCTGCACCAAACGCACACACCACTGTGAGCACAGCACATTACAGAGCAAGCCCTGGCATCATTAGTTGAACATTGCTAAAAGTGCCCTAACTGAACAGGAGAAGCCAATTGTCAGTCTGATGCCAACCATGGCACTCACATCCCACATGGCCTTGCACCCATCTGTCTGGTGTCTGTTGGATAGCAACACCCCAGTGTGGACACATGCACCAACTACACAGTAGTTGGACAGTGCAGAGGACACGGTGTAGCATGTGGACATGCACACATCACAACTCTTGCCACTGAGTCAGTACAGGTTTCCGGATGAAAGGGATGCCCAGAGTCAAATAGGAAATGCATGTGATGCATACCAGCGACAGACACCATGATGCACCCATGTCCTGATAGCCATCGCCACAATGGTGTGCATGTAGCACATGTCACTCCCCTGCAGGATCACCAATAAGTAGACACATGCCATGGCGGAGGCATGACTGCTAAGTCATACATCACTGTCTCAGTGATGTATGACTTGGCAGCCAGACAACAACACTCTGCACTGTGTCACAATAGTAGGTCATGGGGAATGCAAGTCCTGGAGCTGCACAAGTGCACATGTACATCCCCCACACAACACATCATCTTAACCCTCATCTGTCCAGGTCATACCGATTGGACATATGGGAGACCTGTGACACTACCCTCTGAACCTGAGCCCCTCACAATCTGCTGTGAATGGGAAACAGCTGCCTGAACTTCACATTCGCATACCCCAGTCTGCACGGGCAGCTGATCAAACACCTATGTGACACACAAGTATCGTCTCCTATGGTCACATCTCCAGTGGCATGCTGAGCCCCTACCGAGAAACACCCCAGCAGTCCTGGCAACAAATCCACAGCACACTGACACAGAGGCAGACACCTGAGGGGTCAAATCACTGCGCACAACGTGTCAGCTGATACCTGGGAGTGGGAGTACAGGTGTATTGGATGGGCTGGAGTAGGCATGACTGTCCTGCCCCACATGAATGAGGGATGAGCCCTGGACAGTGGATAGCTGGCTATGTATGTGTCACACACGTAATCTGCACACTCCTGGGGCCCAAACATTGTTCCCACCCGCTGCATGGGTGTGTGCCAGATACCCCAGGCACATGTGGTGGCTCAGCTCAGCAAGTGGACCGCATATGAAAGCAACACGCAGATTACATGTCCAAACACAGGCATTGTGTGAACAATGGACCCACCCATGATGCCCACAACAGAGTTAGGGAAACAGATGCTGTCCCCCACCTTGAGTGAAGCAAACTGCAAGGACACAGTCCCAAGTGACACAATTCCCTGAATGTAAGGGCCACACCTGGGTATCAGATGAGGAGTGGGCAGTGCACAATAGAGGGACATGGCTCCTGGACAACATGACTGCTGTACTGTGGCAGTTTAACCAGGCCAGAGGAGGGCACATAGCATGTAATACAGAGTTCACAGTGCAGTCTTTGACTCACCCCCTCCTTGCTGCTGTCTGGCCTTCAGCTGCCCATCCAGGTCTGGAAACACCACCGCCAGGATCTGGAGCATGTGGGGGGTCAGGGTCCGTGTTCCGCCCCTCCTGCGAGGAGGCGACAGCTTCAGCTGGACCCGTGCAATCCTCCGGGTCCAGCCCCGAAGGTCCTGCCACCTCTTCTGGCAGTTGCGGATCCGGCGCTTGTAGACCCCCACGGACCGGACAGCCCGGACGATGTCCTTCCAGATCTCCTGCTTCCGATGGGCATTAACCTGTGAGGATGACAAAGTGAAAAGGCCATTACTACACATGCAACATATCCGTGCATGACACAGTTGTATATACATGTCTCAATCACAGGGGCACATGATGTACACAGGCAGTGCAACGCTGCCCATGGACAGTTTGCCAGAAGTCACTACATGGTATCATTGCATGGGAAGTAAAACCTTGTTCAAATGCACTGTCACTGCACCATACCTGTCCAGTGCATGTCACTACACACTATGGGGGGTGACAACTACTCAGTGAGCCTGCTAGCCAGTGGCGTGCAGACTTTCAGCCTTGCTAGTCAGACAAAATGCACATTCAGAAAGGCAGTGCACAGAACACTCACCTGCTCCCCTGGTGTCCCATACAGCTTGCTGTACTGTGGAAGTAGGCTGTCCAGCAGGGCCTGGTTCTCCTCAAGGCTGAAGGCTGGGGCTCTCTCCACAGTACGTGCCATTGCAGGGTCCAGAGGGGGCAGAGACAGCAGCAGTGCAGTGGCAGATGTCGTCCTGGAGCATGTAGTGCAGGCAAGTGAGCTCTCAGGGGAACAGCCAGCAATATATATGTGCTGCAGAGGCAGATACTGTCCCATGTGTCCAAAGTGATAGGTCCAAGTCGTTTGCATCTTCTGAATCTGGCCAATCCATGGAATAGCAGCACCAATACACGCCCACAGCATCCTTCAAATCTTCAACTTCATGACATACATGATTTTGCAACATTGTTGTGGGTGACCAACTGAATTTCCAGCAACCGACTCGTTCGAATTTCGAAAACGCGTCCGTTGCCAGGCTAGGCCATTGTCAATGGGTGCGCACCGATCGGTCCATTGCTGTTCAACGCGTACAGGGGTACAACGCGTACCCGCACACATTGAATGCAATGGGCTGGCCGGGTGCACCGATCGGTCCATTGCTGTTCAACGCGTACAGGGGTACAACGCGTACCCGCACACATTGAATGCAATGGGCCGGCCGGGCGCACCGATCGGTCCATTGCGGTACAACGCGTACAGGGGTACAACGCGTACCCGCACACATTGAATGCAATGGGCCGGCCGGGTGCACCGATCGGTCCATTGCTGTTCAACGCGTACAGGGGTACAACGCGTACCCGCACACATTGAATGCAATGGGCCGGCCGGGCGCACCGATCGGTCCATTGCTGTTCAACGCGTACAGGGGTACAACGCGTACCCGCACACATTGAATGCAATGGGCCGGCCGGGTGCACCGATCGGTCCATTGCTGTTCAACGCGTACAGGGGTACAACGCGTACCCGCACACATTGAATGCAATGGGCCGGCCGGGCGCACCGATCGGTCCATTGCGGTACAACGCGTACAGGGGTACAACGCGTACCCGCACACATTGAATGCAATGGGCCGGCCGGGTGCACCGATCGGTCCATTGCTGTTCAACGCGTACAGGGGTACAACGCGTACCCGCACACATTGAATGCAATGGGCCGGCCGGGCGCACCGATCGGTCCATTGCTGTTCAACGCGTACAGGGGTACAACGCGTACCCGCACACATTGAATGCAATGGGCCGGCCGGGTGCACCGATCGGTCCATTGCTGTTCAACGCATCCCTGTACAAGTGACTGGCATATGTCACCATGCCTGTCTCAGATGAACATATGCCAGCCACAGATAGCTCCCAGGGAGTGAGGGGCACACCTACAACACGACAGCCTGTCCAAACTGTATCATAAGGCATGTAAGGCTGCATTTCCTATTGTGTGTATGTTGGTGTACATGTTGTCCTGTGGGTGTCACCTGGGGGCAGCCACCCCCAGGCTGTGCACGTGTTCATGGGGACAGGATCCTGGGTGTTACGTGTACATGACCACTGTGATGTGCAACTGTTCATATCTGTGCATGTGCCATGGTCACATTTCACGGTGGTGTATGTGTATGTCATGTCACATACCCCGTGAGTCCCATGTGGGACGGTATGTTTGAGCCAGGGTGTCCCAGTGGCACAATAGTGATGGTCCTCCACAGTCTGTGTGCATGTAGTGTTTACAATGTCTCTGATTTCATGTGCACAATGGGAGACAGTCTCCACATCCACGTTGTGTGTGCATGGACTTTGATGTTGTGCGTGTGTGTGTCACAGACGTCCATGTCTGTCCTGCAGTGGCAAGTGGGACCACTACCTGTGGGGGTCATGGTTGTTTTGCTGTGGTGTATACATGATACTCCATGTAATGCCAGTGTCCATGTGGCAATACAGGGTCCCTGGGAATGTACCTGTCGTTGAGCTGTGATGCCTGGGGCACATCTGTCCTCACATGTCACTGTGGGGGTGATTGTGACATGGCAGCAGGAGATGGGAACTGTGACACGGCCTCATGATATCCAATGGGCCAACCTGGGACTTATTGATGCCACTTGTTGAACCGTGATGACAGATGTTGGCCATGTATGTACCATACATGTCCTTACGGAACTGCACACTTCATGTAGTTGTGCCTCATAATGATGTATGATGTGATATTGAGTGTGTTCAATGCCGCATATGTGGGGTGACTGACAATCTTGCTTTCTTCTCCTCTGCACTGCAGGGCTCCTGCTGTCCATAGACCATTCCCAGACCTGGCAACGATGGTGGAACGGGACAGCATCCGACGGTACCGCTTCACCAGGCAGCTGATTGAGGATTTGGCAGTGCAGTTGGCCCCACATTTGCAGCCTGGCCGGCCGTATCCTACAGCGCTGACCCCCAAGGTGAAGGTGATGGCAGCCCTACACTTCTTTGCCACCGGTACCTTCCAACATACTGTGGCGACTGCTGGTGGGATGTCACAGACCATGTTGAGCCGTGTGCTCCGCGATGTTTTGGAGGCAATGTTGCTATACCTGAACCGGTACATCTATTTCCCTAGACTGCAACGACTCACTGACGTGAAGAGTGACTTCTATGCCCTGGGGAGGATGCCGCATGTCATTGGCTCCATTGATGGGACACATGTGGCTTTGGTACCACCACAGGCCCAGGAGCAGGCCTACCGTAACCGCAAGCACTACCACTCGGTCAATGCACTGGTGGTGTGTCTTGCAGATATGACCATCACACACGTGTGTGCCCGTTTCCCTGGTTCAGCACACGATGCCTTTGTGATGAGGAGTAGTCGCATCCCCAGGATGATGGCACAGATGCAGAACCAGCGTGCCTGGCTTGTCGGTGTGTACTGACTTTGTGCCATTGTGTGTGATCTGATCTGTAGTATTCCACCCACTTTTCCAAGTCAGCTAATGTGCACTTGTCTGTCCGTAGGTGACTCGGGATACCCCAACATGCCGTGGTTGCTGACACCCCTCAGGAACCCTGTGACACCAGCCCAGATGCGCTACAATGAGGCACATGGTCGGACCAGGAGAGTGATTGAGCGGACATTTGGTCTCCTGAAGAGCCGCTTCCGCTGCCTCAACAAGACAGGAGGGTCCCTCCCATATGCCCCAGCGAAGGTGTGCAAGATTATCATCGTCTGCTGCATGCTCCACAACCTGGCAGTGCGGAAGGAGTTGCCTCTCATCCAGGATGACAATGACCAACATCCGCCACCTGTGGAGGATCCTGGCCTGGACCACGATGCCAGTGATGATGATGATGATGAAGGTGATGTCCGCACACAGCTCATCACCAACTTCTTTAGCTGAATGTGAGTATCCTGAGGTGTCATGTCAATGATGTGAGTTGGCATGATATGTGTAGGTGGTGCTCTGGTGCAGTTGTGGGGGTGAGCAATATCTGTGACTACGACTCCCATGATGCTATTGGGTACACTGACTTGCCCAGCATACACAGAATTCCTTTCTTTCAGTGGCGTTCACTGTGTGTTGGTGTTGTAGTGGTGGCTACATGTCTGGATGTGTTTGTTAGTTATATTTGTGCCACTGCCTAGCTGTAGTTGTAGTTGTGTTTGTACATGTGATGACACGGTTAAATGTAACTTTGAGATGGCATGTGTTGTGTTTATCTGACTGACATACACATTTTGGGATGATTCTGTTCTGGTTGCTGTGTAATTGCTATGAGTGCATGGTTTGACTCTCCCCTTGACAGTGATGTGTGTGTGTATTGTGGCAGAATATTGTGTACATTTGTTGTGTACTCACCAGCCTCTGGGATGTTCTCTAGTCCATAGACGCTCACTGGCGGAAGGATGGCCCGCACCTTCTCCTCCCAGGGCCTGAGGTATACTGGCTTGGCAGGAGGGCCACTGCCGGTGTATTGGCTCAGGAGGTAGTCCTTCTTGAGCAGCTTCCGTACCCTCCTGCGCACGTCATACCACCTGTTCTGGATGTCAGTCTTTGTGCGCAGACATGGTGATTGTGCGTTCACCCTGTTGATGATCCTCTCCCACATCTTGGTTTTCTGGGAGATGGGTGTCTGTTGGACCAGTGTGCCAAACAGCTGTGGCTCTACCCTGAGGATCTCGTCTACCAGGACTTCCAATTCACAATCTAGGAACTTGTGATTCTTCTTGGGGGGCATGGTGATGGGTGGTGATGGTGAGTGATGTGTGTGTTGGTGTGCAGGTGAGGGTGTGTGAGTGTGTGTTTTGCTGGGTGTATGTGAGGTAGCTATTTGTTGGTGTGCTGATGGTGTGTGGCTTGTGTGAGGGATGAGCTGTGGGTGTGTGGTTGCTGTCTGTTGAGTGCTGGCAGTAGAATAGCATTTGCAAAGGATCATGGTTGGGATTTGTGTCCTTTATATGGGGTGGAGTTGTGGGTGTGTCTTTGTTCTCTGTCCCCACCCCCCCCAGTATTTATTGGCTTTGTAATTGCTTGTTTGGCCTTTTTTGTGTATTTTTCCTTAGTACTTTCTGTGCATGTTGGAAACGTTCTTGTGACTGAGTCGGACCCTGCAGTTGTCTCGTACGGTCTTCTCCGTTTCGTTCACGCTGTGTTTGTGCAGTTTTCTATGCTGCGTACGCGTCGGTCGCGGTGTTTTGTGTTACTTCGGCTCGGTTTTGTATGCGTGTCGGTCGTACGGCTTGTCCTCCGTACGACTCGGTCGTGGTTTTCGCGCCTTGCATCGTACTTTGCGGTTTGGAGTTCGCGTGTACGTTTCGGTTGGATTTGTTCCGGGTGCGTGTCGGTCGGTTCGATTCGCGTGTTTTCCGGCCGGATTGCTGTTTTCCGTGCGGCTCGGTCGTTCACCTTGGGTTCAGTACGTGTCGGTCGGATTTTACACGCCTTGCATCGTACTTGGCGTGTCGGGCGCCACAGGTACGTGTCGGTCGGAATTAATTCCGGCTCCGAGTCGGTCGGTGCTTTTTCCGGCCCGAATCGGAATCGACCCCTTACTATTTGAAACTCCACTTTCAAGACGTATTTGTTATTTTGGTCGACAAATCTTTGCCACTGTGTTAAAATGGAGCACAACCTGAATCCATTGCTAAAATAATCATCAACTCACAGCATTTAATGTTCAGTCAATAATGAGAGGTTTAATGAAGTTTTAAAGTTTTATTTCTCATTAAAGATATTAGTTCGTATTTTTGTTCTTTTATTCAGGGTAGTCAAATAAATTTGTTTACAAAAATAGTAAAACACAGTGTTATTAAAGACAGCATACAAAATAACAGTGTGGTCCATTAAGGAATTTGTCCCTATCCTAATCTAAAGAACCTAACCTATCCTAATGATAACCCATAAAGAGTTCCTTTGGAAAAGAGCAAGTACATTTAGGAAATAGCTAATAGTTATGAAGGATCGAACTCCTCATATAGAGTAGTTATGGAAACTCAGTCGAGTTCCCTAACAGCTGCCGTAACAACTGGAAAATTAGGTAAAAGAAATAATCACAGCAGTAGCTATGATTAGCATAAAGGTAGGAAGTCTCCTCACAAAGGGTATGGAAATCAAGGAAAATCACAGTTAGAAGTAGCTTACAGAGATCCTGGGCAAGAGTAGCACAATAAAGTGCTAAGGGACATGACAGGGAAGGTATGCATAGAATGCATTGACTCTCTAGTTTGGAACAGGTACTATATAGAAAAGCACAAAATATGTTGCAAACTCGAATTGTTGACTTCATCCCTGGCCAATGGGAAAGGATCTTCTGATGGTCTGTCGTCTTCTTCCTCGATTCCCACGGTAAACGTCCAAGTCGACATATCGTTGCTTGAAAAGCAGCTACAAAATGTTATAAAAGATACATCTAGGAAGGTTCTCATGAGAACCTTCAGCAAGCCTATGCTGTCAGCTGTTCAGTGTCCCATTGTGTAACAATGGTCTGCTCTGTGAATATGATACATTAATATCGATCATGTCCTGGTTAGCTCATGGAAATTAGAGCTTATAGTAAGCATTTTCTTTCATTAATATATTTGTTCATTGTAAGCATGTGTCAGAGAAAACTATCTAAATACGAAGAAATGATATGGTGTGAGGCGAAAAGAAATACATTTTGTAGCAAACAGCGCATTTCACGAAGATGTCAAGTTCTGCAGTTCAATTATAACTAGGGCTTCCGGTTTTATGGTATTTATTTTTGGAATGTTTCTGTCTGTATTTATCTATATTTATTTTTTGGGCATCTTATTGGTATTTATCCATATTTATTTTTGGTTTTGTAAACAGATGAGGGGATAACTCGTATATTTCTGCATTTATTTAACGGATAAACGTGGACTCATATTTTGATGCCTGTCAGGTTTTAGCACATTACACAGCCAAAAATAATAAAATAATAAACCAACATTAAAAAATAGTGTAATAACACGTATACATGTTGAGATATGCAGTAATTTAAGTATATCTCATTGAGCTTTGTAGCTCCCCATGCTGTCATTATGAACAGCTACTGGCCTGAAAGTCATTAATCTCAGCATGGTGAATTACTCAAAAGAAGCTAAATTATCTGAATTTTTCCACTTTTAAAAATAAATACAGACAGGAGAGACAGTGTTTTCTGTCTGTATTTATCTGTAAAAATCAGTAAAAACGGAAAACAGGGAACCCTAATTATAACGTTAAGTCAGCATTTAAGGAAAACGATTATTATTATTAAAGGGACGGTAAAGAATAAGAATTCTTTTAGGCCTAGTATTGAAACGATCAAAATGGGAACTTTCTGCAAAAAATAAAAATAAACAGCATTTTCTATGTGGCACGTTTAATAAAAAATGCATTTTCTCTTACCACTAAATGGACACACATTTCATATGTTAACATTAAAGCACATTTCTATATTATTATGAGGCTAAATTTACTTTAAAAAATTCAACTTGCCCATCCCCGTCTGATGATTTTATTAATCATCACATCTCTAGGTTTCTCATGCGAGTCCATGTCACAGTGCACTTTCATCGTCAGTTTAATCTCGTCTTTTCCTTTTTAAGCCCCTAAATTTCAAAGACTTCATGTAATCATCC
Organism: Calotriton arnoldi; assembly: GCA_963921515.1. Classification (NCBI taxonomy): domain Eukaryota; kingdom Metazoa; phylum Chordata; class Amphibia; order Caudata; family Salamandridae; genus Calotriton; species Calotriton arnoldi. The sequence goes on from CAWUFW010002967.1 coordinate 60,818, forward strand.
TTCAATATGCCCCTCAAACCCAAATCCTTCTCATATCATTCCTTTCCTAATTTTTCCTTTCTTTTGTGAAGTGTGTATTTACAGCCCAGAAATAATGCATAAAGAAATATTAGACAAAGTCCCACTATTACTATTGGCATTAGAATACCCTTCAATATACCCCTTCCTGCGGTTGAAAACAAATTTCCAATTGTAACAACTCCCTTTCCAAAATTTTCAAACAAATTTGGTGCTTCCAATTCACTTAATTCAGGTTCTAAACCTGAACTGCTCTTTGCAAAACCTTCTGTTTCCCTACTCTCGTCAGGTATGTATGTGCAGCAATGGGCTAATTTAAGCATCTTGCAGACACCGCCCTCGTCTGCGTGTAAGATGTCTAAGGCAAGTCAGTCTTGTAAAACCATTGACCGAAGAGTAATTAGTTCTGTATTAATTACTATCAAAGTTCCAGATGTGCTAGTTGCCATTTTGTCGACAACTGTTGATAACTTCATAATATGTTCACCATTTAAAATGATGCCTAGAGGTGGAATGACAGCTCCAACTATGTCTCCTATTAGTCCAGTTCCTGTTTTAGCATCACGTTTCTTTCTGTGAACTGGTTTTAATGTTAATGCATCTACCCACAAGGCAGACATACCCTCGACCCCATCTTCGCTGGAGGACACAACATTTGCTTCAGCCACACCACGCAACCCATCTGGACTGACCACCACTGTGTCAACTTCTCCTTCTCCAAGCCTACCGCACACAGGCCCACACCTCGCCCTCGCACAGGAACTGGAGCAAGATCACAGAGGGGCACCTCAACGCTGCTCTCAACTGCTCTCCTCCCCCTACTGCAACTGATGCCAACTCCATGGCCAACTCACTCCACAGATGGATCACCGACTGCGCAGACTCTCTCGCCCCCTCCGGAACTCTGACAGACAGTGCACCACAAAAGCCACCTGGTTCACCACCGACCTCCGAGAATCCAAGCACACGTGCTGACGACTCGAGAAAACTTGGAGGAACAGCAAAACCCTGACGCAAGCTCCACCTACAAGACCGCCATGACAGAACACCACCAACTCATCAGAACTGTGAAGAAAAACTTCATCCAGAACAGAATACTCACCAACTCCCGCAACTCTAAGGAACTCTTCTGCATCATCCAAGAATTCACCAAACCCCCCAGCGAATCCTCCGACATCCCTCCCTCCCAGGACCTCTGCAACAAACTAGGCTCCTACTTCCATCTCAAGATCAGAACTCTCTACAGCAATTTCGAGGAACAGAACCTAGACACCGACCCTACTCCTCCAACCGACAGTGTAACCCAGCCGACCATCACCACCTAGACCCCCATCACCACAGAAGACACCGCCAAGACCATGAGAAGCATACACTCAGGAGCACCCACCGACCCCTGCCTCCCCCACATCTTCCACAGAGCCTCCTCTACCATTGCACCTGAACTATGACGTACCATCAACTGCTCCCTCAAAACAGGCACTTTCCCTGACGACTGGAAATGCGCAGAGGTCAAGCCCCTCCTCAAGAAGCCCACCGCAGACCCGACGGAACTCAAGAACTACCGACCCATCTCTCTCCTCCCCTTCGCAGCAAATGTCACCAAGAAAATCATCAACAACCAGCTCACTAACTTCATAGAAGCCAACTTGATCCCCGACTCTTCCCAATCCGGATCCTGCAGCAACAACAGCACCGAGACCGCCCTCCTAGCCGCCATGGACGACATCCGCACCCTCCTGGACCAGGGCCACATGGCAGCCCTAATCCTACTAGACCTCTCAGCAGCCTTCGACACCGTCTCCCACGCCCACTAATCACCAGACTCCACGACGCCGGCATCCGGGGAACCGCCCTCGACTGGATTCGCTCTTTCCTCACCGGCCGAACCCAAAGAATCAGACTCCCACCTTTCCTCTCCGAACCCTCAGAAATCAGCTGCGGAGTACCCCAAGCATCCTCACTCAGCTCTACACTCTTCAACATTTACTTGGCCCCTCTCGCCACCATCGTCAGCATAGTTTCCTATGCCAATGGCACCCAGCTCATCCTCTCCTTCACCAACAAACCCAACGTCCCTAGACACAGCTTCCAAGAAGGCATGAAAGACGTCGCCTCCTGGATGAGCAACAGCTGCCTTAAGCTGAACTCAGAAAAAACAGAAGTCCTCATCCTCGGATCCACCCCCTCAGCATGGGACAACACTTGGTGTCCCACTACCCTCGGCGAACCTCCCACACCCACAGACTACGCCCACAACCTTGGTATCATTCTCAACTCCTCCCTCACCATGCACCGACAGATCAACCCTGTATCTTCCACATGCTTCAACACCCTCTGCATCCTCTGCAAGACCTTCAAATGGATCCCCCCCGAATCCAGAAGGATCGTCACCCACACACTCATAACCAGCAGACTGGACTACGGGAACTCCCTCTACGCCGGAATAAACAAATCTCTACTCCTCAAGCTCCAGACAATCGAGAACGCCGCAGCTAGACTGGTCCTCGGCATCCCACGACAACACCACATCACCCAACGCCTACGAGAACTCCATTGGCTCCCCATCGAAAAGAGAGTGGCCTTCAAGCTCCTCACTCATGCCTACAAATCCCTCCACAACATCGGACCCCAATACCTCAACAAAAGAATCTCCTTCTACGCACCAGAGAAGCCGCCGATCTGGCCCTAGCCGAAATCCCACGCACCCGCAGAGCGGGAGGGCGCTCTTCTCCTACATTGCAGTCAAGACCTGGAACGAACTCCCTCTCTGCATCAGACAAACCCCCACACTGCAAGCCTTCAGGAAGAGACTCAAGACCTGGCTCTTCGGATAAGACGTAGCTGCACGTAACCCCCCCCGCCCCCCCACAGCGCCTTGAGACCCTCGCGGGTGAGTAGTGCGCTCCACAAATCTCTGATTGATTGATTGATTGATTGAAGCTCTTCACATGGTACATCTTTGGAATTAATATGCCTAAATAACAGATTTCCTCCCAGTCAGCTGGCAGTAGGAAGTAAGCGTTCTGTCCACAAATGTAATAAACTCCTGAAATAGCATTCTCATCACCCTGTAAAATTTGCCAAGATCACCCTGTTAATTCGAATATATATTCACAGCTACTGATCCCTACATGTCTAGTACTTTTGGGTATTCGTCTTCTGTACATGCAAATTTTCCCTTTGTGTTGGCTGTCTAGTCTCACTTTAGGGTAAATCGTCTTCTTTCTAAACTCATTTTCTTCCTTCATTCATGCATCCTCTAAAACATCACCCTTTTTTCAGTAGTTTGTGTCATGTTAGTGTATCCATCTTCTAAAGCCATTATATATGCTTTCTCTATTGGCCGCATTAAACAGGTTAAATTACTTTTATAAGCCTTCACACTATCTATGGGGAAAGAAATTGTACCAAGCTGTGTCCATTTCCCTTGCTTGTGAGTGAAATTAATGCTTTCTATTAATGGTACACTAGAACGTATTAGATCATGTTTAGAATAAAAATATTCAAAATGTCCTCTTCTATAAACTAATAACAATAGGATGCTGCAAGATATAGCATAAGATAAAGGCATGTGGTAATAGGTAACTGCTTCTGAAACTGGTGTAGGTAAGTGTGCGCATACATAGCAATCTTTTGCATCCATGGCATTAGTGTATCCTTGTACTAGCCTAGAATAAACATTAGAGGAATAATAATAATCATTTTACTTATAACTTATAAAGGAGTAACTAAGGGGGTCCTTCCTAATATTGTAAATAGGCGAATTAGTAATGTTATTTGCTTTAATCTCCGACTCTGGCACTAAGTAAAATACTTTTAGTACTATGGTGAACTTTATTACTGTTATTACAAAAATTGAACTCATGATATATTTACTTTTATTTGTAATGCAACACATTCTCTGAGTCAGTTCAAAGCACTTAGTTCAATAACTTGTAGCAAATTTTAGAACATAGCTTCTTCAGTGCGGTTAATCTTCTTTTTTCCCCTTTTTCTCTCTCAATAGTCAAGCTCCTAAACAGACAATCATTAACCCCACTCCCTGTCCTTCTAAAATGTTGTCCCTATTCTTCTGTGACTTTCAACTCATGCCTTGGTGGATTTTCTGTAAAACAAAGAAGTAAAACAATAAACATTTAATAAGCACAGTTCAATTTCTTTCTTCAATTCCATTTGCTTTCAAATTTTCCTTTAGATTATTTTCATCCATTTTGTTTTCTCCTTTTCAGGGAGGTTCAAATAGTTCAGGGCTCACGTTGCACAAATCTTCCAATGTAACATTCAAAGCAGTGCTCACAAAATATTACCATTCAGGTGCTGAATATCTGCTACAGGTCACTTGTGCTCTTTTTGATCTTCTTTGTTTTGCTGATTTGGATCTAGGCTAACCTTGTTTCTAGACTAAGCATCTTCGCGTATTATTTCAGGAATTCGAGCTATTGAAGAACTTCTTCTCGGATTCTTGTTTTCATAGCTTTGTGGCCATTCTGCTTGTCAACTGATTCTTCTCATTCCAGTACTGGTTCCTCTGCCTGGATCTTCTTGTCTCTGTACCAAGCCAAAGGCACTTTCTGTTGTTGACTTGACCTCTGCTTCTCCTCCGTTAGAGATCTCAGTGCCACTCTGCGTTACTTCAGGTACTTGCATTTGATCTTCCGTCAACCGATCTTCACTCCTTCTTTCTTCCAGTGGCTGGACTGACACTGGTGCTATTGGTCTGGGTGACCTCTCGATTGGTGGTGCAACAATCAAAGCTCTTCATTCAGGATCATAGACCAAAGGCACTTCTTCTGGATTGATCACTCTTTTAGTGTGTGAGGCATGAATCCAACTCAGAACTCCAGCACACTTAACACCTGTATGTGTGGTGAGTATCACCTGAAAGGGTTTTTTCCATCTGGGATTAAGGCAAGTCTTCCAAACGTGTTCCTCTTGATCACGACCCAATCGCCAGGATTGAGGTTGTGCCACTGTTCTTGATGCGGGTCTTGAGTGGCAGCTGAGACCTAATGAGAGACAGAACGAACCACATCAGCCACTCCCTTGCAGTAATCTAATATAATATCGTCAGGTCATTGACAGGAATGGCAGGCACCCTCATTGCTCTGCCCATCAATCCATCAATTTTTTATGGGGGGATAATTCTGTCTTCCTGTCAGGTGTACTCTGGATACTCGTCAACACTAATGGTAAGGCATCTGGCCATTTCCAAGAGGTTGATGAACAGACCTTACCCAATCTAGAATTGATGGTTCAATTAATTTGCTCAACAATACTAGAGGCTTCTGGTCTGTAACTGCAATGTAATCTTTGTTCAGTCTGTAATGCTGTGCAGACTATTTTGATCACTTCATTGTTGAAGTGCGTTCCTCTGTCTGACTCAAAAGAAATCGGAATGCTGAACCTAGGCATCAATTCACATAACAACAGCTTAGCTACTGTAAGACTGTCGCTTCTTCTAGTCGGGTAGGCTTCCACTCATCTTTAGAAGACTCACACAATCACTAGCATATATCTCAACCCGTTATGTACACGCATAAAATCCATCTGCATCCTGTTAAATGGACCACCTGATCTCCCTAGGTGTGTTAGACTGACTTGTTTGTTTTCCTACGTTTCGCTGTTGACAAGTTATACACCGGTGGCAAATCTCTTCTGCTAACATTCTGAATCTGGGGTTGTACCAACTCTGCCTGAAAAGTCTCACATGGGGCGACTGGCATTAAAGGGCATGAGGGGTGTCGACCTGCCACCCTGGGGGAAAACAAACAGATGAGAAGAAACGCTGAGCACCTTGAAGTAATTTATAGTTGCTGCTCGGTGACAAAGTTATCTGAATCTGTGTTTTTTATGCGGGGGCTATTGGGAGGATGGCCTGGCCTCCTGCGCATGTGTTGTCTGAGCGAGATTTTCCTTGCCCTGGAGGCATAAACCAGGGCAGTGACGACACCCTGGTGGGCGCAGTGTGTTTTACTGCCAGGAATAGCTTTACTTTATTGGGCGTTAATTTGATTGGCCCTAGGCGGTTTGGAAGACCTCCATTAATTTACACGGCCAGGGGCGGGGCAGCTGAATGGAACAATGTAGGAGTGGGTGTGAAAGTCACCTCTGCCCCCTCACTGCCACTCAGCAGCTGCTATATGATAGGAGGCAGGGGGGTAGGGGAGGAATCCAGCAGGTTCCTTTCAAGTTAAGGAACCTGCTATGATGTGGATTTCCAGGGACTGTCCAGGTCAGGTCGGAAGCTCTAGTTTTGATGGGGGAGGGGCTGTTGTGGCGATTTGGAGACCTAGTCTGTTTATTTTGGTGGAACCTCGAAGGCAGCAGCCAGCACACCTCAAATTTGGAAGTCCGTGTGTGGGTCATGTCCATCATGCCAGTCCTGCTCTCCCATCTGCCCTGGTGACATATAATCAAGCTCATAGAACCACCAAAAAGCACAGACAATTGCAGATTGCAGCCATCTAATGAAGTGACTCCCCTCCCTCACCTGCTGTCTCATCACTGACTGCTGCCAGGAGGATTAAATCGGTGAGTAATGCAGGTACTTCTCCGAGCAGTCTCCTCTCCAAGCTCAGTCAACACTGCCCTGAATGGACCTGGTGTCTGGGGTATCACGGTTCATGTTTAAAATGTTGTATTACCTTTAACTGCAAAAGAAATCAACACATCCCCACTCCGCCTTTAGCAAGTACTGCAAAGCAAAATGTGCCAGCGCTTCAAAAGCCCCCTATCGCATGAGATCCTTACAAGAGCATGAGAGTGGGTACTACAAAGAGAAAGAGAATACTTGGGGAGAAGGAAAGAATGTTTAGGAATAGAGATGTGCCAATCAATGGGTGTAGTGAAGGAAGAGGGGTGAAATAATGTCCAGGGGGGGAGAGATAAAGAAAACATAAGTGTGGAAGGTGGGAGAGTACTGGAGCATAGCTGACAATATTACAGCAGGTGCTGTGGCACCCCGGTGCACAATTGACAGGGGCCCACTGTACCAAGGTTCTGGCTGGCTTTCCTATTAAACTACTAAATGGATGGCCCATTTTATTTGCTTGTGCCAGGGCCCACGATACCCTTTGTTATGCCACTGGTATAAAAGTGGAGCATCATAAACAATGTTTTGAAGTTTGCCTAAAGCGCTGCTTTGTTTTTTTGTCATCGTTTCTTATGATTTATTTTAATGCACTATAAACAAAGATTACAAAAAACGTGGTGTTTTTGGCAAACATCAGGTCATTGTTTTGCAGGCCCTCATCTCCCATTCAAACACCAACCCCCATTAAAATGGCCCCCCTCGCTACCATCGTCAGAAAGCACGGACTCAGCATAGTATCCTACGCCGACGACACCCAGCTCATCCTCTCCCTCACCAAGGAACCCGACATCACCAGACACAGCTTCCAGGAGGGAATGAAAGACGTCGCATCCCAGATGAGCAGCAGCTGCCTGAAGCCCCACTCGGAGAAAACGGAAGTCCTCGTCCTCAGATCCACCCCCTCTGCATGGGACAACACCTGGTGGCCCACCACCCTCGGCAACCCTCCCACACCCAAGGACCACGTCCGCAACCTCGGCATCATACTCGACTCCTCCCTCACGTTTAACCGCTAGATCAACGCCGTTTCTTCCACATGCTTCAATATCCTTTGCATCCTCCACAAGACCTTCAAATGGATCCCCCCCCCGAATCCAGAAAGTCAGTCACCCACGCACTCATTACCAGCAGACTGGACTACGGGAATGCCCTCTACGCCGGGATCAACAAATCTCTACTCCTCAAACTCCAGACCATCCAGAACACCGCAGCCAGACTCATCCTCTGCATCCCACGACAAGACCACATCACCCAGCGCCTGCGAGACCTCCAGTGGCTCCCCGTTGACAAGAGAGTGACCTTCAAGCCGCTCACTCACGCCTACAAATCCCTCCACAGCACTGGACCCCTATACCTCAACGAAAGAATCTCCTTTTATGCACCCAAGAGAAACCTCCGCTCCGCCGACCTTGCCCTTGCTGAAATCCCACGCATCCGCAGAGCCAGAACGGGAGGAAGAGCCTTCTTCTACATCGCGGCCAAGACCTGGAATGAACTCCCCCTCAGCATCAGATGAACTCCCACTCTGCAAGCATTCAGGAAGAGCCTCAAGACCTGGCTCTTCGGATGAGACGGAGCTGCACGAACCCCCCTGCCCCGAGCACTTTGAGACCCTCACGGGTGAGTAGTGCGCTTCATAAATCCCTGATTGATTGATTGATAAAATGGGAGAGGATGTGGCTTTAGGTCAGAGCTGCCAGCAACCAGGTTTGAGTACCAGGGACTACTCAACACCCTGTGATTCTGGGCAGCTCACTTAATCTCTGGTACCCTCCACCAAACCCCAAAAGAAACAAATCCAACCTTGTATAATGTAACTGTCAGGGTGCCCATGTAAGGCGCTTTGAGTTTGCGCTATATACATAAACAAAAACTGCCTGCACCTGTTCACTTATGTAACAAACTCGCCCTGACGCTGTGCACTACACAGCAGATCTCTCAGGGTCTTAAAAGTCATGTGTGAGCAGCTCGCTACGTTCTGGTGTTTTCTTGCACAGTTCCATTCTTGTAATTGAAGTTCTGCAATTAAAAGACAAAATACACAAGTAGATGTCCCAGCATGTCACATGTAGACCACAGTGAGGTCTACCTGCAGGAGGTGAAGATCGAAGACTTCTTCCGCCACCACTACAATGGCATCTTCAAGGATGGCAAGAAGCTCATTGATGCAGCAGGCGTAGTGGCACCAGGACCCAGAGATCCGGAGGACCGGTATACCATAATTATTGCCGTATTTTCTAATTCAAATGAAAGTCAAGGGGCTCATTGCCCTCCTTGAACTAAGTCCATGAGACACTGGCTATGCCACTATCTCCTAGGGATCAGAGAGCTTGAACCTCGAGTATGCTCGACTCCTACAGTCAATGCAAATCTGTCCCTAGCATGGAAGAAATGCTCAGATCCAGATTTGGGACTCCTTGAGTTGTACATACGACATTTGCTAAAGAAATTTGATTCAACAGTGTTTCTGGGTTAGCAATGGAGGAATTGGTTGAGACATACAACTGCCGAAATCATGTTCATTCAAAGCGGTACATAAAATGTATTTGAGTAGCAAATGCTTGATAAGTCATTTTCCCCTCATAACAACCGACATTGATTGACGAAGTTCATATTTTATGAAAATGTCTATGTTTCACGAAATCTTTTGTAAGGCGTGTCCGGCTGCAAGTGCATGAGGAAGTCGGAATTAGCACCAGAGAAAAAGTGAATATTTGATATGTTTGAATACTGTGAATTAAATTGTACCAATGTTGAGAAAGGATATGCCATGACAACAAAGCCACATTTGGCAAGCTGTTGACATGAAACATGCCTTACGGCTAGAGCGGTCGACCTCGAAGCTGTGGAACCGGGTTCGAGTCTCGGCAACGACGCTCAACATCCTGTGATTCTGGGCAAATCACTTAATCTCCCCGTGCCTAACAAAATGAATGTGTCCTCCTGTAACGCAACTGTTGCTCATGTAAAGCGCTCTGATACCCAATGTCTCGGTCTAGTTCGCGCTACATAAAACTCTAAAAAAAAATAAAAAAAATGCATTTAGGAAGCATCTGCTTGCAGAAGTGTGCTGTAGATAATTGTCCCTGTTGTTGGACATGCCTCTGTTATTGGACATGTGTCCTACGAAGATGGCAACCTGTAAACACGAAACATGCATTAACAATGAATATTTATTAGTAGAAGTGTGTAACTGTTGCCTCAGGTGGGATGAAAATGCTGTGTCATAGCAAAGTCTACAAATTAAACATGCTCAGACAATGCAAACATGCAAAAAAGAATAGTGGCTTTTAATTTTCCAATAAGCATATTCTCAGCAAAAGGAGCTTTGAAGTGAAAGAAAGGGTCAGAAAGCTAACTCTAAGTTCCCTGTTGTGTACAGTTAACCAGCCCGAAGTGCTGGCATGTATTGCGAGGCAAAGGCCTGGACAACTCAAACAGGAAATTAATCGTACCAAATGGCATGAATGTTGTATGCAAAAAGCCAGACCAAAAATATTAATGCCTTTTTTAAAGTTGAAAATACAGTATCACTACGGTATGACTATCCTATAGCTCCAAATGACAAAGCAGCAGCATGGATGATTCAAAACATTTTGCAAAGTTTGTCATTATATTTGAAGAGCTCAAATATGGGAATGCTGCCAATATGAAGTCCACTGCACAATATGTAGGCATGTTGTCCTCATTCCGATATTGCTGTTTAATCAATCAAACCATGCGGTGACATCAATGTCTCGTTGTCATCCAGGAGAGTTTCATCTAAACGCATACTGGCCTTCTGTCCAACAGCAAAAAATAATGGAAATCACAAGAATAAAAGCACTTATCTGAGAAACAGGAATTGATGCATACTCTGACCCTGTAAAAAGTAATTTTACCACGGACTTGGGGACAATTGAGGGAATCAGTGTTGTAAACTCTATGGAAGAGCATTGGTGGCGGGTTAATGCACATGCTGAAGTTTTCGTGTGTCTAACGCATTAGTCAGAAACTTGATTCCCACAAACTCTTTCTCGGCAGTAGGTACATGAACACAGCTCCTAACATGTCAGAGTTATCATGAGGGTCGCTGGCATGGATATATCCGGCCTTGCTTTGCTGAAATAATATTTATATGTGTTCGGCTAATAACAGAAGTGTAAATGTGAAATGCTTTGGATGGATCTGTGTTTTGGCATTTTATTTTTTTCAGTATTTAACATGTATGATATCACCTCCTGTTTTGGCCATTGGCTGTTTTGGCAGAGATGCTTTACAGGCAGGAAACACTTGTGTTGCCTATTTTGTGGGTGGGTGGTTGTGCTTGTCTTGGGGGTTGTAGAGCATTTTGCTAACAGACTAATTTTATGCTTGGTGTATTTCTTGGCATGCTTCTATGTTTCTTGACACTTGTGCTGCAAAATGCCCCATTTGTATCACTTTCATTCAATATGTTGAAGTAAATGTATGCTGTAAAACCCACCCACTTAAATACATTTAAAAAAAATGCACACACACAGACACACATGCCCCTTTTTAGGTCGAGCATCAGCGCACAAGCGCTGTCTGCAAGACCTGCTGTAATCACTCTACTGGAGTGTAATCCCTCTGCTGCTTGCCATTGGTTCACTCCTGCATCTCTCTTATTTCCTGGCTCCTTATTGGTTGGTGCTCTCGATACATCACTTCCTGTTTTAGGCCAGGAGCTCCGGCCAACTACAGTTTCCTTACACTGTAGGTCTTGATGTATTTCTTTGGGGACTACTTATTTATTACTATGGCGCAGGCTTCAGTGGTAGCCACTCACATACCTTTTACGTACACGGGCGCCACGCTTTGGTTCAGCGCAGCACCCACTTTCAAGTTACAAAAACACGAGACATGTTCTATTTATAAACATCCCCGAGCAGGGGCACCCCGCGGCGCACCTCAGAAAGAGAGAATAATTCAGCCGCACTTTCGTTTTGAAGTATAGTGGCCGCGCCTCTACCACAATTTTTTCAATAACACTTAACTTTAACTCTCAGTGCGGATCCCATTCCACGAGCACCGCGCTTTCTCTTTTCCCAACACCAAATCAGCCTGCCTATTGTAGCTCCTCCCACCCCCGCTGCCGGGTTAAGGAGACTGCGCCTTTGTTATCGGCTGGGCTGAGCCTCTACCAGGATCACCTCTACAGCTGCAGGGGCCACGGTGATCAGCCGCTGCTGGCCTCAGACCTGCCCACCTCCCCTCTTCCCCTGCAGCAACTGAATCACCCCCGTCCACACCGCACTGCAGCATGGTGGATAGAGAGCGACACCTGGCGACAGTAGGTGTCCTTCATGCTTGTTATTTTTGCAGTTTTTTACAGCACGAACCCGACCCAAAGTTATCAGAGTGCTTTCCATGAGCACTAGTTGCATTACAGATGGATGCATTCATTTTTAGGCACGGGGAGATTAAGTTATTTGCTCAGAATCAGAGGATGCTTGAGCCTCCCGCCAGACTTGAACCTGGTTCCCCAGTTTCAAAGTTGGCCGCCGTAGCCATTAAACCACAGCCTTTGACGCCATTGGTATGACATATGACATTAGAGAGCTCACGAATGCCTTGCATTCTTTCCCTCGCCTACTAAGCGTGCGAGAGTTTTTTCCTACCTTACTGCCTTATTGTGTTATTACTCCTGCAACAGAATTCTCCACTGGGGCCCTTCTGCTGGTAATCCAGTGCCTTTTCTACGTAGCACACACTTTTATAATAGACACATACATGCATTCACTGTAGTGGAGAAACAGTGCTTTTCGGGCTTTCTGTGACAGTTCTTCAAGCAACTAATTATTACACAAGCCCCCTTCAAGATTGCCCCTAAAAATATTGCGCTTGAGCCAGAAAAAAACAGGGAAAAGTGGCATTAAAGTTACTGTTTCATTCAGATAGGCAGAGGCATGGTGTAAGAACACACACTACCAGCAGTAGCCTTGGACTCTAAGCAAAGTAGAAAGAACAACAACAGGCACATCCCCCCATGGAGTTGGTATCCTTCCCAAATAAGGTTTGCTAATAGCTAATCCCTTAACTTAAGATACACGATTTTCTGGTTTGCTTTAAATCCATGCGTCACATCTGTAAAGAATCCACTCTTTTGTGCAACTAGGTTAAATCATTAGCCCTGGCAAGAGAAACTCCTGCAGCACTAGAAGACCGGCTACTGTGGAACTTGTCCTTTTGTCCAAATTATCATTGTAATTTCACAGATATAGAAATTAATTTGTATAAATTCGATAGAAAATTGAAATTAAAAAGTTTTTTTGCAACTGTGGAAAAACCAGTTTCTTCTTGTACTAAAAGTGTAACCTCAGATGTTTCTATAACACACTTAAGAAATGTGCAAACTCTTGTTTCCATTACTGAGGGTGAGAATCTGGGGGTTAAAGATGTGGCGTCCTTATTAGACATTGAGGTGGATTATGACTGTACGAGTGGCCTTAAACCCACATCCAAATTCACACCCCAAGGCCAACAATATGTGGCTATTGATTTGTTTGTGAAAAAATCATTGGAAGATTTGTATAGATTAGAAGAACAGGGTGTTAAGTATAGGAATTCCCAGAGTAGAAATGAGAATTTGTCCATTGAAGAAAGGACAGCTATCACTAGTCTTAGCAATGATGACAGTATTGTTATACGATCAGCCGACAAAGGTGGAAATATTGTTGTGATGAACCGTGAGGATTACACTAACGAGATTAAAAGGCAATTAGGAGATACAAATTGTTACAGAAAACTGGGTCATAATCCGTTGAAAGAAGCAGGGAGATATATATCTGAAAGACTATACGCTTCGAAGGAACTAGGCTTGTTGGATGCACAGGAGTACAAATATTTAAATGTGACCAACCCAACATTTCCAACATTTCCTTTCATATATATATTACCGAAAATTCATAAGTCACTCAAGAATCCACCAGGGAGACCCATAGTCTCAAGTATTGGAAGTTTAACTGAACACATTTCGGAATTTGTGGATATATTTTTGAAACCATTAGTCATTAATTTACCCTCATACATAAGGGACACGATGGATGTATTGAACAAAATCCAGGATGTAGTATGGGATCGTGATATGAGCTTTGTAACGTTAGACGTTGTAGGTTTGTATACCTGTATTGACAATGATAAAGGAATATTAGCCTTGAATCACTTTTTGGGTAATAGAAGTGCCAGTCATTTGGATCATTCCATGATGATTGCAAAAATGAGTATTCTGATATTGAAAAATAATTTTTTTCTATTTGAGGGAGAGTGGTATCACCAAACGAGGGGAACTGCGATGGGTTCCAGGTTTGCTCCCTCTTACGCCAACCTATTTATGGGTTGGTTCGAGAGGGAGCATGCCTGGGGCAGGAGAGCGGCAAATTGAATGGACTCAATTTTATTCTGGGGATGCTTTATTGATGATGTCCTTATGATATGGAGGGGTTCAGATAGAGATCTATTGGATTATTTTGCATTTTTGAATGACAATGATTGGAATGTTAAATTCACTATATGTCATCACAAGGAAAGAATAGAATTTCTAGATGTTGAACTGTTCATTGAGGGTGACAAAGTTCAAAGTAGACTGTTTCGTAAAAAGACGGCTACGAACTCGGTTTTGAGAGCAAATAGTTCACATCCACCAGCGGTCATTAAAGGTATTCCATATGGTGAAATGATTAGGATCCGACGGAATTGCAGTTCAGACACAGATTTTAGAGAAGCACTGAATCAATTACAAGCGAGACTAGCAGGAAGGGGTTACCCACATGACAGTTTACAAAAGGCGAGGAGTAGAGTACTGTCTGTAAAAAGGGAATCTACTCTAATACAGAAGCCCAGAAAGTCCACTAGTGACAAGGTTGCTTTTATTTCTACATACAGCACAGATAAAAATAGGATTTATAAAATCTTACACAAAAATTGGAGTTTATTGAAAGGGGTACCAGGGTTACTAGATGCCATTTCAGATAAACCGATGGTGACATTTAGGAAATGTCCCACTATAGGCAATTTAGTAACTAGAAATTATCTTGAATCTTTAAAACCACAAGAGCTTAGTTGGCTGCCACCACCTCCCAAGGGATTTTTTTACTTGTGGGGCTTGTAATGTATGCAACTTAGGCATTAATAAAATCAAGGAATTTAGCTACAACACTAAGAAAACATTCAAGATTAATGAATTCATTAATTGTAACAGTACAGGGGTTGTGTACATCATCCAATGTGAGTGCAATACAATATATATTGGGAGCACTATAAGAATGTTAAAATTAAGAATTCAAGAGCATAAGAGAGCGATCTTGAATAAGGATGTAAAATCTCCCATTTTTCAACATATCAAAGATAATCATGCTGAACAAGTGGGAATGAAATTCCATGGCATTCAAAAAATCCTACCAAGAACTAGGGTGGTAATTGGGAATTGTATCTATGTCAGCAAGAAGCAAAATGGATAAGTAGATGTAGAGCTGTAACCATGGGGTTAAACAGTGATAATGAGTTACATTATTTTTGTAACACAATGGAATGGATAGGCAGACTGGGATGATGTATAGAATTCAAACATAACTGGTAGTAGTATTATGAGTCTGAAACTTGGTGTTTATGAATAGGAGTGTGGAGTCTTCATCGAGCCGGAGTAAATTGTTAAAAGGGAATATGGTGGATATTGAATGAACCTGGTATTTATGTATTTAGGGTAAGGCGATTGAGTGGAATGGATAAGATTCAGAAACACACTGAGTGGAATAGATCAAGTGGAATGGATATATTCAGTAATACTTAAGATTGGACATTATCTTTGAACAAGGAAAACAGATATTGTGCTAGTTGGTAGGTATGTGACGATTAAGAAAACAGGGAAAGATTAAGTTATCACTTATTCAAGTAGTATGACATGGGAAGATCATGTAAGATTTAAAGTTGAATAGAGATGTGGTTTTTATTGGAAGGTGATAGAGGTTCGCGTTCAGTTGTCCTGGAGTTAGAAAATTGGCGAACATAATCTTTTGAAATATATACTGGTATGTCATGGGAATATTACAGTTAGTTGTATTGGTGATCAGTTGTGATTGAAAGTGTAGACCGGCGTGGTCGAGTATATGATACTCTGTTTAATAAAATATACTTTGCCGCAAGACATTTGGGTTATCAGTAGGCACCAAATAGTGGTGACTGGCTAAAGCAGGGTATAAATAGGAAGTGGCAGATAGAAAGTAGGAGCGAGATTGAACTTTCGTAAGGTATTGGAAACTTTTGCTAGATTGACGGATGTAGTGAACGGAAACACGGTTGGCGTATTAACAAAAGGAGCAATATGGAACTTATGTCAGGAGTGAGGGGATTGGTCGACTGATTAAGCGGACCAAATAGGGAACTGTATTCGGTAGGAATAGACGGGTGCGGAACAGAATCAATAAGATTGGGTAAGGACCAATTACACATTGAACCTGATTGGTGGGAACGAAATTTCGTTAGATATTGGAAACTTTTGTTAGATGGACGGATGTAGTGAACGGAAACACGGTTGGCGTATTAACAAAAGGAGCAATATGGAACTTAGTCAGAAGTGAGGGGTTCCTGATTGGTTGACTGGTATAGCGGACCAGAGAGGGAACGTAATACGGAAGGAATAGGTGGGTTCTGAGTCGCATAGAAATAGAGGCTTTGGATTGGTCGACTGATTGAGCGGACCTGATAGGGAACTGTATTCGGAAGGAATAGACGGGTGCGGAATAGAATTAATAAGATTGGGTAAGCACTAATCACACATTGAACCTGATTGGTGGGAACATAATTTAAATATCGGTGAGTCTGTTGAGTGTGTTCACGGCGGGACTCTTGAGACTTGCAACGAATGGTGATGGACGTGGAATCATTGATAACGGTGAGATTACACGGGTGGAGTTTGGAGTTGTGGAAATTGGAGTATGGATTGGTGGTGGATTTCTGTTGCCTACGGCAAGTGAATATTATTAATTATTATTTATTATGGATTATTTTTTATATTGCAGTAAATTTGAGACCAAATCGGCAATTCGTGAAGGACGATTTTGGGATAGAATAATTGTTTTATGGATTGATCAAGCAATAGTGATACACGGTACGTGTAAGTTCACTGGGACTTGAATGTGAATAATAATTAGATAGGCCATAATTTAGCCTAATGAACTTGAATGACAACCGCAGAAATATGTAAGGATATCTGTGGATCATGGGCTATTATTACTGATTCTGACACTAAAATTTAGTTAGTATATAAAAGATATAAAGAATTATAATTTTTGTGCAGAATAATGTGCATTTCTAATACCATTAAAGATTGGGTTGATCGACAGTAATAAACGAGTAATAATAGTTAGGTTGTCCTATTTTGTTAACAATAATAAAATAATAAATAATGTTTGAAAATAGGAACTGATGTGTAGGGTTATTATCTTGAACACCCAGACTATACTCAGAATCATTTTTCACTTTGTAGATATTTAACAACGATTCCCGCCGTCCTAAATATTCAAGATACTTTTCTACACTTGAAAAGAAAAACATTGGTATGTAGTTTTTAATTTGAAATTGCAATGGAATGAACTATGTTTAATAGAGTAGTAAAAAACATGAGGATAAAAGAAGGTTGACCAATCGAGAATAAAATTATGGCATCATTATAAACAAAATAGAGTCACTAGGGGAAGTCCTTTTGGGAATATATTACCAATAGATCAAGCATATTAAGATGAGGAGGCTTAATGAGTCAGTCTTATTTATTAATGAGGAATGAATTGGTTATGTGACATAATGTTTTTTAAAGAAATTTTCCATCCTTTGATGTTATTGCAAATGGTTTAGAATGGAGATAGGCAGGCCTGAATAATGTTGGTTGTATTAATAACTGGTTTTTAGAACATTATGCATCATTTTGATTAACTAGGACACTGATCAGTGTATGGATTTTGTTTTTTACAGCCCTGATGAAGTCCTGTGTTAGGACGAAACGCGTAGGCTGTGGGCTGTGACTGTTAAAGAATCATTGAGTATAAAGAATTGATGGATTGACTTACAACTTAATGAAGAATATGGAAATGATTGAATGAACTTTTTGAGAATAAAGACTTGTCAACATTGAAAACACTTTGGAAATTATTGGCCTGTGGATTGGATTATTCGCTATAACTTCTAATAATTGATTGAGATATGTGATACAGAATTTACGCTCCTTTCTTTGTATATATGTTTAATTTTGGGGTGGCCTTATAGCGGTGGGCCACTGAGAGTTGAGCGTACGGGTAGATCTGACTGGATCAGAACTATTGAGCTAGTGCGCACATTGTTTCCAACCTTGACCACTGTGGGTAATGATTTGACTGTGGAACGAGCTAAAGGCAAGGTAATAACTTAATTTGGGAATGAAGGGCTTCTTTATGTGTAGAGTTTGAGTTGTCACTTGACCCCTACCACCACAATCCTATGGTCTTTCTTTCCTTGTACAAACCACTTTAGCTTGGCACTTTTGTTCAATTAATTCAATTGAAAAGACCAAAAACCACAACTCCCAGAATGCATTAGTTTGTTAAAGGAAAACATAGGACTGGAAAACACAGTGCACTCCAATAATCTGAATTTGTCTTCTAATTCTAAGCAGGACGGCTACTAAGAATCAATTTTAACGCATATGTCGATTTCTTTTGCATTTCAGCTCAAGCTGAGTACTTCTATCATAGGAGGGAATGGTTGGTGATAGAAAAATGGGCTACAGAGTTAAAAGTCGTTGTGATAGTACAGCGAAAATGAAGATTTCCGGTGGAGTGGGTCATGAGGTTGGGCAGATGTTACAAATATTAATAAGATGGTGTTGTGCGTCTGGGGTCTTCTTTACCTGTCACTTGCCCAATGAAGTGTGACACCTTTGGGTAGTCTGTGTTTTAGCCAGAAACACTTTCCAGGCTAGGCTTTTCAAACCCATACTTAATGTAAAAATAAAAAGCACAAGTTCCAGAATGCAAACTGCTGTTTGCCAAAAAGTTAGGACTCATTTAAGCTGTTACATGTGACATGGGTTCACTTGGCAGCGTTCCATCATCTTTTTATTTAGCCAGTTTCTATGTGCGTTTTTTTAGCTTGTGCTGCTTTGTATTATGGTACCTGCAGCTCTGCATTTGTAATTAGAAACGAAATAGACGAAGTAGAATTGGGGCAGCACAGAGTCACTGTGAGTGAAAGTTTCGAATTGGACACAGGGAACCTGGACATTTGGCCATGTTTTTTGTAGCGGAGAGAGCCCTGCTGCCCCTGTCTTTACTTAAAGTTTTGTAAACAGAAGGGTAGCAATAGTCTACAAAGAATTTTCCAGAACTATGTAACACAACAGCTCTACTTTCCACCAAACCCCTCAGGAGGAGTTACTATAAACGGTGTATCAGCCAATGATGTCACTGCGTGTCTCATTACAGTCAGCTCAGTATCACAATAGGTTACTCTGCATCTGCACAGGTTATCAGTATAGTGCTTGATACACCTCACAAGACCAGAGTCGCTTCGTTGTGGTTGGGTAAGGTTTGTGCATGCTTACATTACTGAGGTTGGTTTAACTGCAGATACAACAGTGCAGTGAAAACAGATGGAAATTTGTGCTATCTCACAGCTGGTCGCTTCAACTGTGGACTAACAAGAGCATTTTGTGTTTGTTGCGTGTAACTGAGGGGTAGCTGAGCTCTCCCCGGCTCTCACTGACTGCGTACTCGGAGGGCTATTTTGCTGTTTTAGAAGCTATGGACAGCTCTGTAAGGTAAGGGCTAGGTCGGCCAACCAACATAAGAATTATATAGCCCATGGGATAGCTTTGTTTCTTATAGGTTAGTAGTTGTGGTGTAAAATGAGGCAGACGCGCAACACCCATAGGGCTAAAAGGGATTTAGCCCCCCCCTAGTATGTCTCAGCCCGGGATGCTGCATCTCCTGCTGCTGTAGCATCACCACTCAAATTACTTTCCTATTTTCACTATACTAATTCACCACTAATCCTTTCTGGGTTCCGAAGTAGCGTGCTACTCGCCGAAAAAGCACTTCAACACCCCATCAAGGGTAGCAAGCGCTTTGTAAATGCAAACCTTTTTCCCTCTTCTATCCCTCCACTATCCTTCTCAATCTAAATAACTGACTAACATATCCACCACTCAAATTACTTTCATATTTTCACTATACTAATTCACCACTAATCCCTTTTGGGTTCCGGAGTAGCATGCTACCCACCGAAAAAGCGCTTCGACACCTCGTCAGGGGTAGTAAGCGCTACATAAATGCAATTACAATACAATACAATCTAGAGTCTTATCTCAGCCACACCGAGTTTTTCATAAGTCTTTAAAAGACCATTTATATGCCTTTTGTGAACTGGTTAACGAGGCTTTGTTTGTGTTTTTTCACTGGTTCCAGTACCCCCTAAGTCCCCCGTCTACCTATTCCTTACATTTGTATTTTATTTTTACTGCCACAGTGGGAGAATGCATTTAGTGAAAAGGCATCTCACGAGTACGGATGCCACCTTTCCAAAAGAATAATACTGCACATTTGTTGTAGTTTAAAGAGTCTGTAAAGGCCTCGCCTTCACACTAAATAGGGTTCTAAATAAAATGGTATGTATTCACTTGTAACATGACTTTTCTGTCTTTGTTTCCTTTAATTATTAGTCATGGATCATTAATGCAGCTCTAGAACACTATTAAAAGTACTTTCTTTTTATATTTGCTGATTGAAGTATGCATAATTAAGTGCAGATAATTCCGGCTTTAGGTAATTTTGCTTATTTTTGTACTGGCTGGAACATCAAAATACTGGTGGTGCCGGTATGAATCCGATCAGCTGGCGACACTAATCAGGAGACTGAAAGTCTACTGCAGGATCAGCACATTATTTATTTCCTCCACCCTCCATCCCTAAATGATGCCATAATAGCAATAGTTTAACTTGTATCTAAAACCCAACGCCAGCCGTCATTACAATGCTGAGTTACTCCAGGTGTCTGGGTATACATCCTGCATTCATACAACTCACTCCTCATTCTCATCACTCATCCTTCACTTTTACGCTCACCCTGCACTTTCACACTCACCCTGCACTCACAGCGATCACACTGCACTCAACACTGCTCATCATGCACTCATGCCATTCACCCTTCTCCTACCCTGCACTCACATAAACACATTGCAAACCCTGCACGCACATCACGCTCCACTCACTTGTCACTTTCACTGCTCACTGTACACTCACAGCAATCACTGAACTCACACTGCTCACCATGCACTCATGCCATTACCCTGCACTCACCCCATTCATCCTCCTCTTACCCTGCGCTCACACGAGCACACCACTCACCCTACTAGTGACAATACTGCACTCAAGCCACTCACCATTAACTCACGCTGTTCTCCCTCCACTTACCCTGTGGTCACATGAGCACTCCGCTCACCCTGCACTCACAGTGGTCACACTGCACTTACGCCATTCACCCTCCTCCTATCCTGAACTCACATGAGCACACCGCTCACCCTGCACGCACATCACACTCCACACACTTGCCACTTTCACCGTTCACCTTATGCTCACAGCAAACATACTGCACTTACACTGTTACCTTGCACTCACAACGTTCATCCTCCTCTTACCCTGCGCTCTCATGAGCAAACTGCTCACCCTGCACTCACAGCGACCAAACTGCACTCATGCCCCTCACCATAAGCTCACGCTTTTTACCCTGCACTTACATAAGCACACTACTCACCCTGCACTCATGTGACACTTCACTCACCTGTCACTCTCACTGCTCGCTTTGCAATCTCACTCAAACAAGCACATCACTCACTATACATTCATTCCTCCCACTCTGCACTTTCACCGCACCCAAACTCATATGTCACATCACTCATCCTGCAGTGACTTCTCTCACCCTCCTCTCACACTGTCACATCCCTCACTGTGCGCTCAGGCACTCCTCCCACTCACACAGTTCACCCTTCACTCACATGAACACAGCACTCTCTGAACTCACACCATGCACACAAGCACAACACTCTCCCTGGAGTCACAACACTCACCCTGCACTTCCTCCTCTCACCTTGCACTCACACGGACAAACCTCTCTGCCTGCGTTCATATAGGCACTCTGTTCATCCTTCCTATACACAGGGACAATAATCTGCCGGAACTAAAAGCGTTAAGGTAACCATGTTGTTCCTGCTTACATTTCACATGCTTTACTTAATCTTGCATTCCCTATCAGTGTTTACTTTTCCCACGTTGTTGTTGTTCTTTTTTTTCAGGCAGCATATTACTCTTGTCTCCCCTCCCTCATAACCTAGCCACAAGTTCATACAAATGGCAATAGTGTAGTGTCGCGCTCTAGTGGTCGCGTGTAGGCGTGATGACGTCGAGCGCGGCCGCCATTTTGGGCGCGAAGTTAGCGCCCGATATCGGAGCGGCACGGACGTGTTTCCCGGCGCTCTTCTGCATATGTCCCAAGGTGAATAAAGAGAGTTGAGCTAAACCCTGTGTGGCGCTTAATTGTGGAGGAGTAAAGGAGAACTTTACAGTGGCGACGAGATCGGGATTTTGAAAAAAAAAAATCGGAAAAAAAAAATAAAAAATACGTACCACAACGAGTACAGTGAAGAGGACACAAGGACCCACCAGAGAGGTGGCAAAGCGGGAGAGCGTGGCAGAGGACGGTCCTACTGCGAGTCAGCACCACCGGAACAGGTAGTGGTGATCAAGGAGAGCGCACAACCCCAATACATAGGAGGGTGGAAAACAGGGGAGCAGGAGGCGAAACCCCAGATCCCACCAGACATCCAAGGCCCTGGCGGAGGTGGAGCAGTGCAGCGCAGCGACGGGGGAGCCCAGGGGCCCCACCACGACCACACACCTCCCAGGAGCACGGGCACACCAGGCAGTCCAAGAGGAAACGTAGAGGCACCGGAAGGTAACGCCACAATGTGTGCGCAGGCGTCTACACTCACGACGCCCATACCCTTCCTACCGAAACCTGGCGAACCTCTGATGAAATGGGAAGACTGGAGGGAGTACTTCAGGAACTACCTAGAGGCCCTAGAAGACGAAAGTGGAGAGGCATTCCCCAGCAAAAGGAAGAAAAGGATATTACTCCACAACTTAGGCCCGGAAGGAATCAGAGTCTTTCAGAACCTAGTCCCCACGCAACGGCTGGCCGCAGACGATGATGTATTCCAACACGCGATTGATGACCTGAACAACCATTACAGACCAGCAGTGTGCACGTCCATTGACAGATACACCTTCCAACAGAGGAAACAAGCGGGAGAAGAGTCCATAGATGACTACGTGGCAGCGTTGAGGAAATTGGCGATCACATGCAAATTTGGCGCCTTGCACGACGAATTTATCAAAGACCAGATTGTCATGCACACGAAGAACACAGCGATCCAAGACAAACTGTGGGTTAACGGGGACGCCACACTGAAGGACGTCATAGCCATGGTAAAAAAGGCGGAGCTATCGAAGAGATGCGCTGAGGCAGCGAAAAAAGAAAGTACAGAGCGGACCATGGTCAATAGAGTCACGGAATTAGAACCGCCGGACAGAGGAAAACGAAGGGAGGCGGAAGGGAGAGCCCAGAGTAAATGGACTCCACGATACACACAGGCACAGAAATCAAACCGGGAGGGCACCACCACGTGCTATAGGTGCGGCAGTCCATCCCACGCGGCAAATGACAAGCGATGTCCGGCCTTCCGAGCCAAGTGTATGTACTGCGGAATTGTCGGACACTATGAGAAAGTGTGTCGCCGCAAGGTGAAGCGGCCAACAGTCAAGTACGTTGCACACGACGAGGGAGGTGCAGAAGGTGAAGAAGAGGAAGACGATGTGTTGTGCATCGACGGACAAGTTCTAGGCATAGAAGGAAGTCGCTCCAAGAAACCACAATGTGATATGGTCGTGGGAGGTGTTCAGATCAAGATGGTGGCGGACTCCGGCTCTCCATTTACCATCATTCAAAGGACAGTGTGGACCGAGAACTTCAAACCCAGCCTGGGATCACACCTCGAGCCCCCAGACATACGTCCGGTCACATTCACAGGAGAACCCATCCCGATGGTGGGATATCGTGTCCTGAGATTCGAGTTCAAGAACCGCAGTGCGGAGTGCAAATTATATGTGGCAGAAAAAGGGCCTTCTGTCCTGGGATGGATGGACCAGGGCGAGCTGGGCATACAATTGAACCCAGGGGGGATACGCAAGTCCTGATGACCAGCGCAGACAACCAATCGGACTTCGATAAGATGAAAAGAGAATTCCCCACAGTATTCGGAGGCAGAGTGGGTAAACTAGCGAAATTCACACATAGAATTGAACTCAAGGAAAACGCCAAACCGGTATCCCACAAGGTGAGGAACATACCGCTAGCAGTCAGGGAAGCAGTGCAAAAGGAGTTGCAAAGATTAGAAGAAGAAGGGATCATCGAACCAATTAACAGTTCGGAATGGTTGGCCCCGTTGGTGGTAGCGAGGAAACCCAATGGCAAAGTTCGGTTGTGCGTGGACCTGCGCGAATTGAACAAGTGCATAGTAGTTGAAAAATTCCCATTACCCAGAATAGACGAAATGCTGGCGAAGACGAAAGGTATAAAATGGTTTTCCACCGTGGATCTCGCCTCTGCCTATCATCAGATAGCACTGCACAGCACGAGCAGGAAACTTACGTCCTTCATTACGCCATTCGGATGCTACCAATTCCGCAGGATGCCGTTTGGCTTGGCATCAGCAGCGGCGGTATTCCAAAAGCTGATGCACAAACTATTCAAGGACATAGAGGGAGTACAATACTTCCAAGACGACATCTTGGTGATGGGCAAAGACAAAGCCGACCATAACACAAAGCTAGCAATGGTGTTACAAGTCTTGGAAAGGAATGGCCTGACAGCCGAATGGGAGAAATGCAGACTAGGGATGGCGTCTGTCACATACTTGGGTCATGAGATTAGTGACCAAGGCATCACACCCAAACACGCAAATGTCAGAGCAATATGCGAAGCACCGGCACCGACAAGCAAGGAAGAAGTGAGATCATTCTTAGGGATGGCCGAATATTACAGCAAATTCGTGCAACACTTCGCCACCAAGACACACCACCTGCGACTACTGGTACGAGACAAAACTGCCTTCCAGTGGACAGAGGAAGCGCAAGGAGAGTTTCAGAAAATCAAGGAGGATGTCAGCAGAGCGGTCCCCCTGCAAGGTTATGATCCGCATGGAGAATCCATATTAACCACAGACGCGAGTGATAAAGGCCTAGGGGCAGTCCTCATGCAGGGAAGGAAGAACGGAGAACAAGCGACCATCAGCTTTGCGTCAAGGACATTGTCATCCACAGAACAGAAGTTCAGCGTGATAGAAAAAGAGATGCTGGCTGTGGTATGGGCCATGTCGAAGTTCCGCCAATTTCTATGGGGCACAAGATTCCAACTCCGGACGGACCACAAACCCCTTGTCAAGGTACTAACGTCCTGCGGGCACGCAAGTGCCACACCCCGCATCGCAAAAATGACCCTGAAATTGTTAGACTACAGGTATGATGTGGAATACATCCCAGGAGCCAAGAACAAAGTGGCGGACTACCTCAGTCGAGCTTCAGCCATGGAGGACGCACCCGCAAGTACGGACGAGGACGAAGTCAGAGTGGCGTTCACGGAAGATCAGGAGAAGGTGATAAGTGGGCAGGAGTGGAAGCAAGCCTACGAAAGGGACACGGACCTCGAAGACATCAAGGCATTCATCATACAAGGGTGGCCAGAAAAAAGGCACCTGAAAGCGGAACAAAGGAAATTCTTCGAAGTAAGGGAAGAGCTATCAGTAGGAGACCAAGGAACTTTCCTGTTTAGAGGGGAGAGAGTAATCCCTCCAGGGTCGTTGATACCACACCTGCTGGCAGTGTTGCACGAAGGGCACTTGGGCATCGTAAAACGAAGTTAAGGACCAAACAGATGTACTGGTGGCCCGCAATGGATAGTCAAATCGAGAGACATGTAAGAGAATGTGATCAGTGCCAAAGAGCGGACAAGTCACAAACGTTACTACGTCCGTCACTAGGGAAGTTTGACAATCCAGCCAACCCGTGGGAGGAATTGTCAATAGACATTCTCGGTCCGGTGTTGGATGCGGAAGGGAACCCAAAATACGTGGTAGTTCTCATAGATCGGTATTCTAAGTGGCCAGAACTGGACATACAGGAGGTGATGGACACAGAGACAGTGCTGAAGTTTCTTACAGCTACCTTCCTCAGAGAGGGCATTCCTCGTTCCATCTTGAGCGACAATGGACCTCAATTCACATCAGAGAAGTGGAACCGGTACATGGAACGAAATGGCATCCAAATCAAGCACACATCGGTCTACCATCCGGCAGGGAATGGTCTTGCAGAAAGGTTTAATCGAGTAATAATGGGGTCCATCCAATCAGCCATTGGAATGGGAAAGGACTGGGAGAAGGAGGTGAGAAGTATGCTGTGGGCCTACCGAATCACACCAACCGGCACAGGATACAGCCCGTTCCAAATCCTAAGAGGACGTGAGCCGTTCACGAAGGACAATCTAGCGTGGAAAGAAAAGACGGTCACGAGTAAATGGTCCCCGGCAGTCGTGCACCACAACTTAGAGAGAGCCCAGAGAACGTACACAGAACAGTACAATAAGAGACGCAATGTGAAAGGAACGTCCCTGGAAAAAGGGGAATGGGTCAGAGTCAAACTTGCCCAGTTAAGGAGGAAAGGAGACAGCAAATACAGCCTGCCCCTGAAAGTTGAACAGGTGTACAACAGAGCTGCTTTACTCAGTGATGGGAACGTCTGGTCGCAAGATCGCATGTCCAAGTGCAACAAGATATTACAGTGGGACAAAGAAGAAAGATCAATGACACAAGAGAAACAAAGTTCGCCTGCAGGGAACACAGCCCCAGGAGAAGAAGAGATGGACCAAGGAGTAGAAGGCAATAGGGTGGAGCAGGACGAGAATGATAATCTAATAACAGAGGAATGGCAGGAGGACAATAGCAGGACTCCGGAGAGAGAGAGCCCTAAAGGACATGGAGAAACGCCGGCAAGCCGAGCAGATGGAAGGGGAGAAGTATCCACCTCCACTCCGGTAAGACGTACAAGGGCAGGGAGACTAGTGGTAAGGCCTGCCATATACAGAGACTATGATTTGGGAGAAGTGAAGTAACTCCTGGCCGAGAGACTCTGGGACTACCTTACTATTGTTAAAAGTTTTGTGTGTTTGATAAAGAAGGGAGATATGTAGTGTCGCGCTCTAGTGGTCGCGCGTAGGCGTGATGACGTCGAGCGCGGCCGCCATTTTGGGCGCGAAGTTAGCGCCCGATATCGGAGCGGCACGGACGTGTTTCCCGGCGCTCTTCTGCATATGTCCCAAGGTGAATAAAGAGAGTTGAGCTAAACCCTGTGTGGCGCTTAATTGTGGAGGAGTAAAGGAGAACTTTACAAATAGTGCTCTGCAAATATAATCATTTCGCTGCAAATAAAAAAACAAAAGAAAACAATATTGTCATTTTCAACGCCAAGAGCTCTAACTTTCTCAAATGCGAGACCGATTGTATTGTAAATGCAGCTGGCCACGTCGCACGCAGGGCGACATAGAGCGGACAGCATCTTAGTGTTGCTCCCCTGCTGCAAGGGTAGACGAGCCCATCGGGCCACCGTAGAAGGGGAAGGAGGGTCATCCCCTTAGTTTATGGCCTCGGGTGTCAGGAGGGGAGGGGAGGAGTGGACCAGGAGGGCTCATAAGGGGTCACCTCCCGGGGCAGGGCCTCTTTGGCGCTCAGGGGACAGTTGAAATCCTGAGCAACTGTGGAGACTGGCCGGGGTCTCGGTCTGACTTGTCAGGAGCATGACATAAAGTAAAGAGTAGGGTGGCAACCTACTGTAACGAATGAGCTGTAAAGAATCTAACTCAGTTGGTGCGGAAAACACCAACAGGACAGCTCTAGCTTTCTCAGGATGGGAGTCGGCCGTTCAAAAAACTCATCATTGACACCTGGATCGCCCCTAAACTAACCCAATCTGTGTAATCAATAAACTTGCGACATTGTTTATCCACAAAAAGTGTCCCTGTCATTTATTATGTTGCACGCACTTTATTGTTGTCATTTCAGGATCCTCACATTCTCAAAGGGCTATGGGTAGCAACGCTATGCCTGCTTATTTCGGGCATGCTCGCAAATTACACTCAGGTCAAAGATTACCGCCCCACCACTTATAAAATCCAGCAGCTGCCATTGGCCCGGGGCGTTATTCCCTGTAATAACATTCCAGAACTGGTCCTTGGCAATAGTATATACGTTTCTTAACCTTCCACTAGCATATCTTTTATTCAGTCGTTTATTTGAGTGTTTTCACTGGCCGTTTAATGAACGTTTATAGAATTGTATGCGTTTCCTATGAATTGCCGGCTTTCTTTGCCAGCTCTGAAGAGAAACTACGCTACTGACTCAGCGTAAAATCGGTCGTTGCTGTTTCAGACTCGGAAGGGAGGGCGCCCTTCGACGCTTGAAAACTTGTGACAGCTGCCTCTAGGACAAGGAAGAAACAGTTAGGAGAAGGCGGGGCGGAAAGGAGCTAGAGGAGGAGCAGGACGAGAGACTGCCGTTGCCATTCGTTCTCGGCGAAGTAAAAAGTGAAAGCGGTTTCCCTCCTACTTACATAGCAGATCTGGGTCGCTGCTCAAGCGGGCGCCGCTGAGGTAAATAGAACTCCAGACCTCGGAGATGGAGCAGGCGCGTCTCGATAGGCTGCTCGAGCGCCTGAGGGACCTGCAGGAGCGGCGGCCCATAGACACCCAGATCCAGATACTGGACGACCTGCTCGTCTTCACGTACGCTGAGACCGGTAAGCTTCTCTTTTCCACACCAAACCCATCCTCCCTGCGTGTAATGTGCTAACTGGCTTCGGGGGATGCGCAACTCTTTCTGCCAGGTCTTGCTTTTTTGCAAGTTTAATACAACTCAGCCCAAAGGCATTGCTGCAATTGTACATGATATAAATATTGATATATCGTGTTACAGTTTTACTTTTTGTTTATTGTCAGCTCCTGAACTTTTCAAAGGAAAAAACGTCCATGCTCCTTTGCTGCTGGTTCTGCATTCTTACAACAAAATTGCCGGAGTCCAACAGGTACGTGCACCTCTTCCGTGTATTTGTTACATTGTAACCCGATGCACCGTTCAACGACCAGCCATTTAAAGCCGCTGTCGTGGAAGTAATAAGCTCCAGGGCGCCAATTGGGAGAGGATTAGCGTTTATTGTCTTGTGAAGGGTTGAGTCATTTAATTGCAGCAATTGTGTTTTTAAGAGAATCCCGCTTTGTTTTGTTCTGTCTTTAGCATGACTCAGGCATGTCAAGCATCCCGCTGGCATACACATACTGGAGACAATGTAAACAAGACCCTTTGCCTGGAAGCTTTCTTTTCTGGGAAATGCTGACACATTCTTCAGTAACGAGGCCATGCTCAGTATCAAGTTAGCATCTCTCTGGCCGCAACAGAAGTAATTTACAACAGCTATGGATTATTTTTTGACGTTTTAGTTGCTTGATAGAAAGTCAGTCATCCCTATTAGATTGTCAGCCGCAAGGCTATTGAGGAAGTATCTGTCGTCGTGCAGTCCAGCAGCCTATCAAAACACTTGCCTACAGACTAAAATGCTCAACAACATCCTCTACATGTGGAGACTGGTTAGGGGCGGTGGAGGGCACATGGTGGGGAATGGGAGAAAAATATACTTCTATTTTCATCAAACAGACATATTCGTGCAATATTTCCCCATGAACTATTCAGTTGCTCACCATCGTGTTTTTTCAGTGTTCATTACGCCCTCTTGGTCCAGCTCTCATGCTCCCCATCCTCTATCTTTTTTCCCTTCCCCCCCAACCACGACCTGTCATGAGGTTGTAAATAGTACAACGCTTTTGTTAGAAGGAAATAAAGCAAAAATGTGAAATTTCGCTTGGCTTACTCTTGTAAGAGTATTGGTTCTGCACTCTTTTATTTTCTAAGTGAAGGAGTTCTATTTTAAAACAAATTATTACAAAAGGCAGGCTGATTTGCTTTTCATGTGGAACACCTAGGTCGGATTTCCACAATTACTTACCTGTAATCTTAAGTACTCTTAGTCACATCATCCTCGACTTAGCCATTAAACAATGAGGATTGTTACCAATTACTTCAGTCATGCCGCCCTGGTTGTAGCAGCCTCCCATGCCTTGTGTGGTCGGGCACCTGAAGAGCACAAGTCCTGAGATGATGCGGTCCAAACTGGACTGTCGGCAGATGCAGCCCCAAAGGTGTTCCTCGTATTTGGCAGTTCTAGCTCACATCCTGGCCAACTGGAATGTAGCTGTATCCCCAGACCGGGCCTGCAGTGCTATGCAGATGCAGTCCTGTAATGGCACGTTCAGCAATACGGAAGATGCCGCCCTGCACAGGCCGGCCACAGAAAAGTGATCACAGTCCTAAACTGTGCCTTCTGCAATTACGGTGTCTCTGAATAGCAGTTCACTTCAGGAACTAATAGGAGAGTCTGTAGGGGGCATTTTGCACCAGGGTTGTCCCAGAAAGCTCCTCTTCTTCTGTGCACCCCACAACTACCGGGGATGCACTGTCTTGCTCCTTCCTTGACAGTCTCTCCTGCAAGGCTAGGCAAGCTCCTTAGCTCTCTCAGCAGAGAGTCAGGCTTATAGAAACTTTAGGACAGGTACACAGCCCCTCCAGCTAGAGTGCCAGGTTTCAGGTGATGTTCCTTCACCTCTGGGAGAGTGGCTGCCAGGCAGAGAGAAATTTTCATCTTACTGTTTCTAAACCTTTTTGTCACTGGTTCCATCCTAATTTGTGAACTGGTAGTCTCGTCTTCATCTGTGATTTTCTGCACATACTCATTATATTTGATGCCCCAGATGAATTCTGTTATTTGTGGACAATGGTCACTGTCTGCTCACTGAAAAATATGAAAAGAAAAAGTTTGCTCCAAGAGTTCCGGAGACACCAGTGTGTAATCAAGCAGATTTTCTTTTTCACCATAACAATGTGTTATTAATGGTGGTATATCAGGCGCTAATTGACCGTTAAGATTAATAACTGGAATACTAAACCGTTTTTTCCAAAGGCTGCATTTTTTCCCCCCAGAAGGTCTATGGGCCAGTATCCTATTGCGAATATTCCAGTACCTGTGTAATTCATCAAGTGGTTTTGGGATTAGGCTTGGGGATCCAAACTTTCACACAATCATTTGCTCAATGTCCCTTTCTTGCTGTAAGTTTGTGTTATGCTCAGTTAACATACATCAAGTCCTAAGTTTGCAAAGCTGATCAGGGGAGACTGTGGCCCTCATCCTGCTCGACCTCTCCGCGGCATTCTACACGGTCTCTCACCGCACCCTAGCCCACAGGCTCCACGACGTGGGAATCCAGAACCAGGCCCTCTACTGGACCCTCTCCTTCCTCTCCGGCAGAACGCAACGAGTCAGACTCCCCCCATTCCTCTCAGAACCGACCATTTGCTGAGTCCCACAAGGATCCTCCATCAGTCCAACCTTATTCAACATCTACATGGCACCGCTCGCACCCATCGTCGGAGCATACGGACTCAACATAACATACTCATCATGGGCCCTCACCCCGATGCCTGGAACGACACCTGGTGACCCCCGCCCTCGGGGACCCCCCGCCCCCACGGACCACGCACGCAACCTCGGAATCATTCTGGACTCTGAACTCAAAATGGACCGTCAGGTCAACGCCATCACCTCCTCCTGCTACCACACCTTACGCCTCTTCCGCAAGACCTTCAAGTGGATCCCCCCCCCCGAACACAGGAAAACTGTCACACACGCCCTCATCAGTAGCAGACTTGATTACGGCAACGCACTCTACGCCGGGATCAGCAAGAACCTCACCCGCAAACTCCAGAACGTCAAGAACGCCGCCGCCAGACTAGTCCTCAACCTACCGCACCACTGCCACATCAGGCAGCATCTACGGACCCTACACTGGCTCCCCGTCGAAAAGAGAATCACCTTCAAGCTTCTCACCCACGCACACAAGGCCCTCCACAACACCGAACCCGCCAACCTGAAGCACCGCCTCGTGTTCCACGCTCCCCAGCGCTCTCTCCGCGAGGCCCAGCTCTCCCTCGCAGCAGTACCTCGGATCAAGAAAGGCAGACCAGGAGGGCGCTCCTTCTCCCTCCTCGCAGCCAAGGCTTGGAACTCCCTCCCTCTCCAACTCCGAAAGACCGCTTCGCTCTCCAAGTTCCTAAAGGACCTCAAGACCTGGCTCTTCGATTGAACTCAGTGAACCTCCAGGATCTGCGGACTCCCCTCCCTGCCCCCCCTTCCTCAGCGTCTTGAAACCCGTTCCGGGTGAATAGATAGCGCTTTACAAACCCCTGATTGATTGATTGATTGATTGATATATGTTGTAAAGAAAATTGATTGATATATGTTGTAAAGAAAAACAACTTCTTGGATTATAGCTCCATTCCAAGTGAGTACCAAAACTAAATTATAGTTTGAATCTATTGAAATATCTGCCTGCAAAACCTCCAATTTGGTTGAAATTAAAGTCCGAAACCTGCCCCTGACAATCAACCTTTAACTGACAATTTTCACACCAGTTTGTTCTATATATTTAAATTTTGGAGGCAGATTTCTTCCTTTGACCAAGTTTCTTGTAGACCAAGAACTTCAAAGGAGATTAAGTATTTTCACAATGATGGCAGTGTTTGTAATTTATTGATCCAGGTCATGTTCCATGATAATAGACTCACAATGTGCTTGGAATCAGTGTTTGTTTTCCTTAGTTTATTTGCTGTTTGTCAGATAGATTTGTTATTAATAGCCATGAGAGTGCGCCCCAATTTTCCTTGTTGACGTGGTTCAAGTTTAAATGTGCAGCTTCCTTTCCATGATATGCAATTAGTAGATCACTTACACAATCACAGTCCAAATTCTTGCCTCAGGGATCTTGTAATATGACCTACTTACTATTTTTGTTGTGTTTAACGACTTTGCATAGCCCAGATTGTGTTTTCAGAGGGGAGAAGGATAGTTGTACTCAACTGTAGGTATCAATTCCATGCCCCACTCCAAGAAGCAATTTTTCTGTTTAACTACTAAGGCTAACATAGCAAAACCAAAGGGGATGATGGACGGAGTGTTGAACATTGCAAGCACTCACCCCCAGTCAACTGATCTGGGTTTAATCCATCATCATTCTTTAACTCACTCCGCCACCCCAGTTCAGACATGGCCATATGCAAATCAGTCTGACCCTGTGCCACATGGGAACAGTCCAGCCCGAACTGCCAAGCCATGTCTTCCCTGGACCGGAAACAAGCATCCTGGGACCGGTTTCGGGTTCATAACCCTCATCAGCCAGGCTATCTTGAATCCAGTGGCAAAGTGAGCAAGGGACCCACGTCTGGGCATACCCTGCCAACTTAGGGCGAACATAGCAAAACCAAAGGGGATGATGGACGGAGTGTTGAACATTCCAAGCACTCACCCCCAGTCAATTGATCTGGGTTTAATCCATCATCATTCTTTAGCTCACTCCGCCACCCCAGTTCAGACATGGCCATGTGCAAATCAGTCTGACCCTGTGCCTCATGGGAACAGTCCAGCCCGAACTGCCAAGCCATGTCTTCCCTGGACGTCCATCATCCCCTTTGGTTTTGCTAAGTTCGCCCTAAGTTGGCAGGGTATCCGTTTTCCTGCGAGGAGATCAGGTTTAGCAGCGGAGCTCTTTGGATATATATATATATATATATATATATATATATATATATATACACACATACATTTTATAATAGCATGGGTAGCAGGCAAGCCATGCCCATAGGGCGAAAAGGCTTCAGCCCCCCCCCCCGTCGTGTGTCTTAGCCCGGGCTGCTGCAGCTCGAGCTGCTGTGGGCTCCGCTGGGCAGTGTCTGGAGTCTCATCTCCGGCACGCCCGAGTTGTTCACAGGTCTTTAAAGACCATTTGCATATTTACATACCTTTGTAAAATGGTTACTGAGGCTTAGTTTTTTTTTCTGGTTCGAGTACCCCCTGGCCCCCCCCACTCTGCCTTACATTTGTATTTTACATTTACTGCTGTAGTGTGCGAATGCATTTCATGAAAAGGAATATAAAGTAGGGTTGCCAAAAGAAGAACAAGCATTGGCATAGCCAATAGGTCTCGCCTTTGGGACCTTATAAGTGTTTAGCCATGCAACAGTTGATGTTGTTGCACCAAGGATATTGTGCTGCATAACTAAATACTTATAAGGTCCCAAAAGCGAGACCTATTGGCTATGCAAGATTTACGCTCTCTCTTTCTGTAAACATCAGGTTAGGATGTGGGGGCCTTGCAGCCCCATATAGCCAGTTATTCAAGACAGAGTAGGGTGGAGCAGCAAAACGACCTCTGTGACGTATACAGAAAAATATCGTCAAACATCCTACATGTTTAGCCATGTATAGAGGGACCACTGAATACTGTGAAACAAAGAAAGAGCTCTGGCTAGCTGTGGGCAGGGAGGGCAGGGAGGAGCCTGATCCTTCTGCAGGTTATCATCCTAACAAGCACATACTGATCCCTGTGTACTCGGGCACTATATAGCACATAGAGGCCATGCGTCATGAGAGTACGAACATTACGTGCTCGAGGATAGGAACTTGCAATATTTGAACGCTTTGGTTGTGCCACCAAATATAAGGAATCTTCCTTCCATCTTTACCACACCTGATGAGAGGGGACCCAATCAGACCTGCGGAGACTCAGAACTGAATATCCCAGCTGGTGATTTCAAAGTGGAACAAACAGCAACAGATAGCGGAGAGCGAGTGGCACCACCGAAGGAAAAACAGCCGTAACAGCAGTGCCCTCGTGAGAGGTGGGGAGAACCACAGCCAGCCCCTGAAGTTATGTCTACAGAGGTAAGGAACGACGTAAGGCAGCCGGCAACACAGGGCAGTGTTTGAGACTGAAAGAGCGTTCCACCCAACAGATTGGGACCGGTTTCATGTATATCTTTCCTGCGGTGTGTACAGCAGTGAAATCAGAATTTATTCTGAGGAGCAAAGTACGTAATTGGACAATGAAACATTATTACCAGACGGAGGAGCGAGTTGGACACAGATGTGGACTTGGCCAGTGTAAATGCTTCCATAACTGGAAAAGGTCTAGGCACACAAACTGGGAGCATGAGCCTTATGTTGAATGTATCATTTATTTTAAACAAGGACGGAGGAAAATGTACACACTGTAATTGATTTGAAAGCTTTCATCCAATCATAGCAGCACCAGAAGCGGCACCTCGTGACGAGAATGCTAGTGATGTGGTAGCCCTGCGTTGTGATGTCACGAGGACTAGGGCACGTGAAGACAAGGAATGCCACATGGGGCAGACCACTACTGCAGGGGTGAGGAGGGGCCGTTGTTGAGTCAATATGTTAGGAAACACGGAGTCATATTTTCAGGCGCACGATTGGATCAGTTTTAGGGACGTAATGGTTAATCCTGTCAAGATATTCTCCATATTTTACGCTGCTCCCCCTTGGCCTGAAAATATATGGTATCACCCGTGGTGTAGTGATGTCATGGTGACATGATGAAAGCGTCCCGCGAGTGGTGCGCGCGCGCTCGCTGCAGCGTCCCGCGAGTGGTGCGCGCGCGATCGAAACAAGCAGCAGCTGTTTTCAAGCACACTCGTGCTTGTGGCACCATCTGCCTTGCGGGAGCGAGCAACAGCCAATTAGCATGCGCGCCGCTGCTCGCTCCCGCAAGGTGGATGCCGCCACAAGCACGAGTATGTGCTTCAAAAAGAGCAGAGCAATGGCTAAAGGCCCTCCATTACAGCGCATGCGCGCTGCGTAGGCGAGACCTAAAAGCAAGGTCACGCGAGCACCCGACTAAGCAAGAATCCGTCCTCGTGCGCAATTACACAAACACTCTGCAGACCCCAGAAGTGGGAGCAAGAAACCCATGAGCATTTAGCCTTTGACTTGCATCTTCGTAACCTTCACAGCACGAACAGGAAAGGGAGCACAGATGGAATTCATCGACATCAGCGTGTCTCAGTGTGAAGCTCTTGAGTGGGGACTTGTTGGGGCAGGCTAACAATAGACGCCCCTATGCACCGCTGGAGTTGCTGCTGGGGTTTCCGCCCTACAAGCCGGCCCCACAAGTAAGGATGCAGAGGAAGCGGCAAGTTATGTGGGCCATTCGTCACAAATGAAGTTTTCCAGATGCTGTTAGCTTTGAAGAGCCAGGAGAACTCTACATGCGCATTCCTTTTAGAGGGCAGCAGTACTACACGCGTGCCACCATGGACACTACTCGAATCGCATCACTAAATAAGCGCCGACCCGAGCAGGGTGCTAGTACGATTAAAGCGAAACAGATGTCGAAACCCCCAACCCCGTTTGTGACGCAGATTTTGCAACCAAACAAGCATTAAAGCTTCGGTGCAAACTGCGCCCGGGGGAGGAGGGGGGGGGTTGCCCACAAGATTTGCTATGAATAATACGCGGCGCAAAGCTTGCAGGTATATACAGCTGACATTTTGAATTGGGACACCTCGGACAATGGGAAAAGACACAAACAATCAGCGTGTTATCCTCCATTCTAAGCTACGAAACTAGGAATGATGAGCAATGTGTGCCCACATTAAACACCATTCCTCGCAATACCGAACATTTTGCACTTAAAGGTGCAAAGTTATTTATTTTATCTACCTCAGAAGCATGGAAGGCCGGTACGGCCTGCTTTGTTTCAAAAGAATGACCTGGAATTTACACAAAGATCCCCGAAGTGGGAGCTAAAAACACAATCATTACATCATAATACAAAAAGTACATAAATAAAACACAATCTTTCCTGAATTAAGGCTGTTAGAATTTCGATCTACTGAGCCATGTTGAATTCTGCAGTGTCGCTACAAAAAATAAATGCAGTCAGTCAATTCATTTTTACAAAAAATTGCGCCATTTCCCACTGACAAACTACTGGATTCAGGTTTCCTGAGAGGGATATAAGACAATCTAGGTAAAATGTCCTTGATTTTGGTGTCTTTGAAGTAAAGCACATCCTCATTACTTGCTAATGTTCCGCTGCAATGGACTGTTTGGGCCGCTCTAGGCCGGCCCTCATCTATGAAGTTTAGAGATAGACGATGGACTACAACAGCTGCGGGCCTGGAATGCAGGGATTCAACAAAGCCACCAGAGATGAAAGAATTTGTCTAATGCCACTGAGGCTTGGCACCGTGCCAATTTATTGGTTGGCTAGCCAGTCGACCTGCAGGCCAGTATCAACCTGCAGCACGGACACAGCTCTCAGGGCCGGGGGTAAAAATAACAAATAAAACAGCTTCAAAGCTTTCCGGTAAACTTTCTCAGAGTACACGAAGTTCCAATAGCAACAAGCACAACAGATTCATTCGGGGCAGGATTAACTTATCTGTTAAGAACTGCTTCCTTGCAACATTCCCATGGGCTCTTCTCGAGTCTGCACAGCATAAAAATACTAATCCTTTATGGTATTTTAACCCCAAAAGACATGTCCTCTGAAAGTTACTTTTGAAACAACTCAAAGCTTAATTCCCGTTATGTTCGACCTAGCCGAGAATGGTACTTTCTATAGCTATGCTGTGCTGCGAGCCTAAGGCCATTAGGGTCAGAAATTCACTTCAGTATGAACTGTTATGGATGAGAAGGTTAAGCCTGCTAAGTACAAAGCTTTTTTTCTGTATGATTACTTTGTACACAGTTTACCACACGGATAAACAATCATGCCTTGTATATGTGTATACTTTGTCTGTACCGCGAGTGGTGCGCGCGTGCTTGCTGCAGCGTCCCGCGAGTGGTGCACGCGATCGAAACAAGCAGCAGCTGTTTTCAAGCACACTCGTGCTTGTGGCACCATCCGCCTTGCGGGAGCGAGCAACAGCCAATTAGCATGCGCGCCGCTGCTCGCTCCCGCAAGGTGGATGCCGCCACAAGCACGAGTATGTGCTTCAAAAAGAGCAGAGCGACGGCTAAAGGCCCTCCATTACAGCACATGCGCGCTGCGTAGGTGAGACCTAAAAATGCCAGCCATGTGTTTAAAGAGTCTGCAAAGACCTCGTCTTGACACTAAATAGGGTTATAAATACAAAAGTATGTATTCATTTGTAATGTGACTTTTCTGTCTTTGTTCCCTTTAATTATCAGTCATGGATCATTCAGGCAGCCCTAGAACACAATTAAATTGCTGTTCGAAGTATGCACAGATAAGTGCTGAAAATACAGCTTTAGGTGACTGCTTATTTTTGTACCGTCTGTGACATCAAAAAAACAGCAAGCAGGCTGGCAAAGAAGATGGTCTGCGGGGGCCGAGGAGGGCCAAAGCCTGGCCCGATCCATGGGAGTCCCCCTGCTGCAGTCCCTAAAGGCTGCATATGGTGTTGAAAACAGCAGGCTGTGGGCGGCCACGTCATCGGCAAAGGCAGCAGGAAGCTTTCTGAAGGCCCCATAAAAGTCAGCTGTGAATGTGCAACAGCTGACTTTAAAAAGGGGCCTTTGCTTCCCGCCAGGCGTGCGACGTCACCGAGGCTCTCGAGAAACACAAAAGAGGGCCATTGGAGCATGCGCAGGAAAGTTGTTATTGCGCATGCTCCAGCGGCCCTCTTTTGTGTTTACTGAGAGCGTCGGGGAGCCTGGTGCCTACAAATGTGGTTCTGTGAAAAAGGTCCGCGGGCCGCCTAGGAAGGTCTGCCGGGCCGCTGGCCGTACTATGAGTACCACGGGTCTATCATATCCTGTTGGTTTCCTTGAGCTGGTTATTGTATTTATCGCACTGGAAAGTGTACCCAGTTTATCGATGATGTAGCCACAGAAGTAATGGCGAAGGTTGTTCAGCAGATTGTTTGCTTCCTCATGGCTCTTGCTAGTTTTGGGATTTTTGTTTCAAAGTCCTATAACTGTAGTGCTATTCTAAGGAGGATATCAATCTGTGGGTCTTTTTTTTTGTTTTTGATTGAAATGTTATGTTATGTTATGTTATGGCAATTTATAGCGCGCACTACTACCCAGGGGTGTCTAGGCGCTTGCGGACTCCAAATCTGTCGTCAGGGCGGCTAGTTTCTGAAAAGCCATGTTTTAAGCAATTTCCTAAACTCCAACAAGGAAGAGGACTTCCTAAGAAGGAGCGGGAGTGCATTCCATTCCTTTATGGTATTGTAACTGAAGCTCCTTCCCCCCCAGTTAGACCTTCTGATTCTGGGGGTGAGCATCAGGAAGGCATTTGCTGAATGGAGCAATCGGTTGGAAGTATACCAGCTGAAGAGGTCCAGCAGGAATTGTGGTCCTTCTCCATGCAGGGCCTTAAAGGCCGTGCAAAGTGCCTTAAATTTGATTCGCTGGCCGACTGGTAACCAGTGTAATTCCCGAATGCCTGCTCTGATGGATTGGTATCTAGGAGCATCCAGGACCAGTCTAGCCGCAGCGTTCTGTACTGCCTGCAACCTTCTGAGTAGATTGGTTTGTAGGTTAATGTACAGACCGTTGCAATAATCCAGTTTGGATAATACAAGGGAGGTCATTACGGTTTTTCTAGTATTTGAAGGAATGAAAGGCAGAATTTTTCGGACCATTTTAATAGTGAGGAAGGCGGCAGAGACCACTTTTGACACTTGGGACTTCATATTGAGTTTGTCATCAATAATGACCCCCAAATTCTTAGCCTTGGCCACTGGTGTAGGAGTATTGCCCAGTGTATCCCGCCACCATACTGGTGACCACTCAGGAGAGAGGTTGCCAAATAGCACCACCTCCGTTTTTCCTGAGTTCAGCTTCAGGCAGTGCCTAGCCATCCAGTTACTCAGGGCGCCCATACAGTCATGGAGTTTAGCTGAGTAGTTGATGTCCTTGTCCACTGCTGAGATCACTAGCTGAGTGTCGTCAGCATAGGAGGTAGGGCAGAGGTTAAAACTTCTGATCAGGGAGGCAAGTTCAGAAGCGTAAATATTAAAAAGCGTGGGGCTCAGAGAGGACCCCTGCGGCACCCCACATGGCAAAATGAAGGGTGCAGATTTAAAATTGCCCAAATGCACAGTTTGTGTTCGATCGGAAAGGAACGACGTTAGGAGGCAAATGTAAGGCGTCTACTGTGATGGATAACAGTGATGCCATTGAGTTAAATGTTGCTGCCAGGGGAGCAGAACTGGTCCCTAAATACTGTTCTATTCTACTACTATCATTATATGAGTTCGTAGTTGACGGGTGGGGTGGAAATTCAGCCAGGCTGTTAAGTGTATGTGATTCTAGGGTTCCAATTTTCTTTATACAATCCTCAAATATTACTACTTCTGGTTAAAAAATAATTTTAGTTACATGATCTATACTAATTTGATTGTCCAATTTTTCACTCAGTTTTGAGGCAGGATCATCGTTTTTGTTTCCTCACAGCTGGGTTGTTTAATGTATCAGCTTTAACATTTTCATTTGTGCTTTCTGTTTAACCCAGGAGTGACGTAGGACAATCTCTTGAGACTGGTTTTTAATGTTCGATGCAATGTTCTCCCATTTGGACTCTGACCTGAAAATAGGTCCTCAATTATGATACCAGCTACATAGATTCATCCACTGATGGTAGAATCTATTTTTTTGCCATTATTACTTAAAGGAATGTCTTTTTTTTAAGTCAACAAATTTCTTACCACTTGTTCTCAGCCTCGGATCTGAGTCCTGGACATGCACTTACACCTATGTTGATCTCAGCGCACATTCAGAGATGCCAACCAGGGCTGGACTGGGAACCGAAACCGGCCCTGGCAAAGAGCTCGGCCGACCACCCCTGGGGGGCTGAGGGGGTGCGGCGAGCTGCTTGCAAGGGCCGGTTTCGGCCGATTTTGTTACAGGGGGCGGATATTGCTGACCCCCGGTAACAAAAATGGCCCCCCAGGGGCCCAAATCTGGCCTCCACCCTGGCAGCCCACCGGGAAAACGCCCGGTGCCCGCTACGGCCAGTCCGGCCCTGATGCCAACCCACCCCCCTAGCTCCCCACCCCTTAAGCTCACAGTCCTATGGCGATATGCAATGGGGTAAAATCATGGGATCTGAGGACTCGGGCACCTTTGTAAATTGTGGTAAGCCTATTTTTTCGTCTATGCTGGAGAATTTAATGTTAGAAAAGACAACGGGTTGTGGAGGCTCAACACTCTTGGAGATTGAAATAAATCTTTTTCCCTTGGTGATTTTGGAGCCTCCTCGCCTTCCCCATAGGTTCAAGGATGCTAATTATACCTGCCTCCAGTCAGATAAAATTGGGTTCCCTTGTTTTACATTAGGGTACATGGGTTGCACTTCCACATTGGGTCCCAGAGACTGGCTTGCCTGTTCTTCCAGTTAGAAGAATTTGTTTTTTGTTAAGTCAAGTTCTTGACCGTGTTTGGAACGTTCTTACAAAAAAGCCAGTATGCGCTCTATTATGAGTTTTCTGGGTCTGAAGTGAGTTATTGTAAATGTTTGATTACTATGAACTTAATTATCATTAAAGTACATGGAGGTATGATGAATATTTATTGAGGGTGGATTGTGTATGTTGCCGCCACTCCTTCCTCGGGCTGAATAGCTTAGTTTAAAGGCTTGTGTTAAGCGGACTGATTTATAATGGCTTAATGTGTAATTACTTCACCATCCCTGGACCTCTCCACATCGCCCCCAATTGCCACAGTCGCCCTACCACAGCTGGTCCAAGGTCACTCAGCAACAATGGCCCAACGCCCTCAGCACCTCGCAGCATAATATCCCCACCAACCGAGACCAGACAGTAGAGAAATTCAACTCCTGGATCACCAGCGCCGCCAACCGAGTCGCTCCCACCAAACCAGCCAAAACGCACAGACCCACCAAACGAGCCAGCTGGTACACGCTGGAACTCAGCATGTCGAAGCACAGGTGCAACAAACTGGAAAGAAGATGGCGCAGCAGCAGAAACCACACCGACCGAGCCTCCTACAAAACTGCCCTCAATGACTACCACCTCCAGCTCAAAGCTGAAAAAAAGGAGGTCCTGACCCACCGGATTGAGACCAGCGCCAACTGAACCAAGGAACTCTTCACCATCGTCAGAGAGTTCACCTGCCCGGCAGCCACAGAAAACTCAATCCCCTCCTCATAGGAACTCTGCGATGCCCTCACTGACCACTTCCACAACAAGATAGCAACCATTTGCAGAAACTTCGATCCCCAACCCTCCGACCTTTTCAGCAACCCATCGACCACCACCGACCACCTGCTTACCACATGGGAACAACACGGCACACTGAACACAACCCCTCTTATGAACTCTATCCACTCAGGAGCACCCACTGACCCATTTCCCCATTGGCTCTTCAACTTCGGACGAGACAAGATCAACCACCAGCTCACCACCATCCTCAATGCCTCCTTAATCACAGCCACCTTTCCCGAGGCATGGAAACAAGTAGAAGTTAGACCCCTCCTCAAGAAACCATCAGCAGACCCCAGTGAGCTCCAGAACTACCATCCCATCTGGGAGAAGGCCATCAACCTCCAACTCATCGAACACCTGGAGAGAAACAACCTGCTGGACCCGTCCCAATCAAGTTTCAGAGCCAACCACCGCACCGAGACAGCCCTGATCGCCACAAAAGATGACATCCGCACCCTACTCAACAGAGGAGAATTAGCTGCCCATATTCTCCAGGACCCTGCTGCACCTTTCAACACTGTCTCCCACCACACACTCATCGATTGACTATGCCAGATTAGAATCACAGACGATGCACTCAGATGGATGCCATCCTTTCTCATGGGATGCACCCAGAGAGTCCGCCTCCCTCACTTCACTTTGCAACGCAAGCACACCATCTGCGGCGTACCTCAAGGCTCATCCCTGAGTCCAACCCTCTTCAACATCCACATGGCAGCACTCGCAGACACCATCAGATCGCACAACATCAACATCATCTCCTACTCCGATGATACACAGATCGTCCTCTCGCTCTCAGCGGACCCCACCTCGACGTAGACCAACTTCTACAACTGTATGAAGAACGTTTCAGCATGGATGAAAGACAAATGCCTGAAGTTCAACACAGATAAAACTGAAGTTCTGATCTTCTGCAGACACACCGCCCTCTGGAACGGCTCCTGGTGGCCGGTGGAGATCGGACCCACCCCCTACCGAAAGACCACGCATGCTGTCCTGTCTTCAGTGTTTAATTTTTATGGATTTCAGTGGTGCTTTCTCAGCATATTCCAAACCTTTTGAAACCCATCAATATCTGTGTTTATTTAGCTGCCTAAATAGACAAACACTGTGTTTTTCCAGTGTTTACAAAACTCCTTTTTTTTGCAGTGATTTGTTATAAAGCACATATTTAATTTAAAGGATAAGTAATGTGGAATATGTAGTGTCTTCTCATTGGCAGCATGTCTAATAATGACATTGTGTTAGACTGTTTTAAGCATAGAACGTCAGTGTATTGCACTCACTCA
This sequence comes from Calotriton arnoldi, assembly GCA_963921515.1. Lineage (NCBI taxonomy): Eukaryota > Metazoa > Chordata > Amphibia > Caudata > Salamandridae > Calotriton > Calotriton arnoldi. The sequence goes on from CAWUFW010002967.1 coordinate 104,001, forward strand.
CATCTCATTACATTACCCTCTCTCACATCTCATTACCTCACTCACCCTGTCAGGAATCTGTCTGGTTTACAGGGCTATTAATGGATTAAGAAATTAAGAGTTTTCAGATGTCTCAATAAGCAAATCCTGGACACAGTGTGGGGCCATTCACCTACTCCTTATTACTTCTTTCTGAATATTATGGCATTGTAGGGGTGGTCAACCCTTCCAACAGCATAGTGCCTTGAGAAACATTTAAACTTTTTAATATTTGAATTACACTTGATTAATTTGTAAACCCACTTTCTAAGGCACCTGAAGCTTGTTGCTTAACCATGCTTGTGGTGCAGCGCTCTGGGCCAACCCTTGTTCCATTTGTCCTCTGATGGACCTTTTCTTCGCTGCCTGAGTGGTGAAGGGAGTTAGCATTACATCAATCAATTTAAATTAACAGTGTAACCCATTTGGCTACACAATAAGGACCAGGACTCAATGACTATGGTTAGGAAGGTTTATTACAAGTTAGCAGTCAAGTTACATGAATATCATTAGGACACACAGAAAACATCTACTAAGAGCACATTTATGTTATGTATTTGTGACGTGTAAAGGTGGACCCAAATTTATGCTGCTCTACTTACCAATTCTTTCCTGCACTCTTTGCCCGACTAATTTAAGGTGGTGCTGCAGTTGTGCGGACATTAATAGATGCCGAGTGTCCCCATGGCAAATGTTTTTTCACTTTAAGTCAGTCATGACTTTTTAATAGACATCCCTCTGTATTGTGGTACTTTACATTTTTCCATGAAGATTGTAACTATGGGCTCAAAAACCCCAGCAATAAAGTGCAGTTGGGTAAAAAGCATGGATTAGCCGAAGGTATGACACGTAACAATGGGACACCTTGCAACTATTAATTTTGTTGGTATGTGGAAAATCTTGTGTCATATTTTCACTACCATCCCATATGCATGGTGACTGCACTCTTTTCACAGGCCCCTATCACTGCATTTTGCTTTGAATGTTTAATGCCTTGGGTGTCTGGCAATTGACCTGCTATTAATACTGACTTTTTAGAAAAGGGGGCTGATGTATCAAAAGGTTTTACCCATTTTGTGTCCGTGATTAAATGTGATAGTACATATTGGGGAAGATTCTTATGAGCCAGGCATATGACTCGCAGGGAAAGAATTGAACCGTCAAAAGATCAAATATGGTGTTAATATTCGCAGATTCTCTAAAGTGTGTAAAATAACTAGATCGGAACTAAAACGTGCCTGCATTTATTCCAAGCACACTAAACTGGAAGAAACCAAAAGAAGAAGAAACAATATTTTAGTGACATATCTAAACAACAAAACTCAAGCTCAATATTCTTAGACTAACCTTTCTTGTTTGTATAACAGTTACATTGTATTGACCCCTTCAATAAGAAATAAAACTCTCAGTCTCTTTCCTTTCTTTGAATGACATATTAGTTTGTAGTTGTACAGGTGTTTATCCGTGTTTACACTGATGACGGCTATTTCCCCTTTGATGGGGTTTTATCAATTTTAGGTTTGTACCTAAAATAGGGTAGCCTATTAATATCATATTGGTGTCCTATTCTGGGACTTTTTTTGTCCCTTGATGCCCTTAGGAATCCTTGAAGGCCCTTGTGATGCTGCAGACCAAAATCGGCACTTGAATTTCCTGTTTCTGGTTCTGGGGTCTGAGTTCTAACACTGTCTCCACTTCGACGGAACGCTCCACAACCTCAGACCAGGAATCAGCTACCTGAGAACCACAGACTTAGGCCAGCACTGAAGCAGTTACCAATCCTGGCTAGGCTACAGTAACATTCCTGCCCTCCAAAAAATCAGAGAACTCTTGCCTGCTTCCGTGGATGCACCCGCACACCCACAGTTCAGTGCCTTTGGTGTATCTGACCAGTCCGTTGCTCACCTCAACTCCTCTGCTCCCCTGTTCCTTTGCTCTCTGGCACGTCATGGCAATTGGTGGGTCGTGCCTCGTAGGTGGACCGTTCCTTGCTGACCTACTGATTCCAATCCAATGGCTCTGGTGAAAAGTCCATCACCTTGGCCTCGGCTCACTGGAAGAATGACCCAGCAGCCCCCCGCACCACCTCGGTCAGGAGGAAAGGGCCGAGAGCCATGACACACAGAATCTGAGTCCAAAACAGTGTGCAGTGCTGCATGCTACGTGCTACACACTGAGAGCAAGATGCTTGGTTCACCCCTCCAAGTCACAAGACATGTCTATGACCTTTCATAATCCGGGACAGTCCCAGGCCTGTGCACGCAATAGATTAGCGTGACTTTTGAGCCAAAAATAAAACACCTGGATACCAGATACACACAGTTGGGCATTAAGGGCAGGAGAACATGCCTGTTCATAATTCAAGGGACATTCCTGTCACAACACCAGATTTCTAAGCAGTTAGCTATTGCAGGGCCATTGCTAGTTCTGTAGATAATCCTCTATGTTTTTAACCCTCCCACTTAACCTGCTGGTCAAGAGGGTCCAATTAAAAAGGAATGAAGGCACTGAAGGAGGATGAGATGCAATACTGCATTTTGGAGCTACTGCTGCTGATGATGATCACCTGTTCTCTCTCAGAGGATCTCCATTGAGAATTATAAGCACTGAATAGTCTCATCCACATGCGTAGACCCCAGAGCCCTTCTTTCAGAGCCAAATTTTGTGCAGTATCTTCACCTTACTTCGGAAAGGCCATGAGGTAAATGTGCCAAAAATTTAAATGTTTGCAGCCTTAAGACATGCTATATTGCCAGTTCCTTTAATTTACTCTAAAAGATGGAAGAAAAAACATAAAGCTAAAAGTCACCAAATATAAGAAAAGGAACATATCTTTTTCAAACATCCTTCACAGACCCTTTTTGTTCTCTTTTAAAGTGAATGACGGAACGATAGAGCAATGTAGCAATGTAAGTGAGATGGCAGAACACTATACTTTTAAGAGCACATTGACCTCCAGTAGCCCATCATGCCCGGTAGGTGGCAGTTGACTCAGTTCTTTTTGATGCAGTAACAAGATAGTATTAACCAAACTTTAGCTATTCCATCAGGGAAGAGTAAGGATGTTTTCAGAAATGCCACATTTCTTGTATTTATTGATGTTTAAGGGCACTATGTGGTTTTTAGTTTAATCTCTAAAGTAAATTAATGGAAATGGCAATATAGCCTGTCTTAAGGCTGCAAACACATACATTTTTTGGCACATTTACCTCCTGACCTTTCCAAAGTAAGGTGAACATAATACACAAAATGTGACTTTGAAAGAGGTGCTCCGGGGTTCCCCGACTTGGGCAGGACTATTCAGCGCTTATGATTTCAATTGAGATTCCCCTGAGAGATAGCTAGGATTACAGGTAAGAAACCTTCCTTCTTCTTTTCGATGTTCAGGACATTCCAAGGATTTATCTGAAATGGGGTAAAAGCTCTTCTGGCCACTCTGTTAAAGTAGCATTGGTGTCCATGCTCCTGACTGTAGGAAGTTTGCGCAGAGCAGCTGAAGCATGCCATTTCCTGGTCCCGCAGATTGATATAGGCCTATATTTCCAAACATCTTGGATCTTGCCCTGAGCAAGCCTGGTCAGAGTTGAGATCTATAGAGAGCAGAAAAACCCTGCTTGGGCTGTCCACATAAAAGTTGTGCACACTGATAAGTGTGTGAGTAACTATCAGAGTACACAATTCCATACCTATGTTCCTAGAGAGAAGTCTATAGCCACCGGCTTTCATGATAGCTGCTCCGTGGCCTTTCATGCAAGCCTGAGCAACTGTGTTGTCTACCCTGATGAGTACTGGCTTTTGAGTGAACCTATGTGGAAAATCCCTGTGTGTGAGACACTGCCTTTAGTCTGTTCCAGTTTGATGCACCATCTATTCCTTCTTGGATCATGTTCCTCGAATCTTCAGAGATCTTACATCACTCCCACCACTGACCACTGGAATCATTTGTTACGATTCTTTGAATGCACTGCAGAACTCCCCTCATAAGGATGTCCATTATCACCCACTACTGCAGAGCATCTTTAATGAGTCTAAAGACAAGAATCAGCCACTCAGAGGCCATCATGGAAAGGAACCAGTGGATACTCGGGTTAAGCCACCTGGGGATGTAGATGCAGGCTGGCCCAAGGAATGACAAAAATGCGTTCCTCTCTATGTTCCAAAGTTTTAACTAACTTCTTGCTGATTCCTCCTGACATGGTGGTAAACCACGCACTGCAGTCTTCAACTTGAGCACCCTCTTCTTCAGCAGAAACACTAAACCCTAGTCCATGGGACTTTAGTGCCAATGAAGAAGGAATGTTGAATAGAAACTAGGTCAGATTTGTCCCAGTTGATAAAGAACCTATATTCCTAAAGGGCTGTACAGATGCTCTCAACACCATTCAGGATTTTCTCTAATTTTGGTGCCCAGAGTGACCAATCATCTAAATAGGGGTAGCTGTATCAGTCAAGAATCGTCACAGCCTCAGAGGCACTGTGCAATCTGCGTTATAAGTATTCCTTGTTACCTATAGACCTCAGTGTCTGGGATCTACTATGTAATTCACTGAAATGCCAATGATTTCATTTTTGGGCATTAACTTGCAGGGGTCAGTAAGGTTGAGCTGTGAAGGCTAAGGGCCTAAATACAATGCCAGTCGGACTTGCGTCTGACTGACCCTGTTGCGGAATGGAACCGCCTAACCATAGGTCGACAGTTCCACCCTCCGTATTAGGATTCCACTGCCCTATGGGTGGTCGGAAACATACATTTTACAATGGCAGCTTGTGCAGTGGGCGGCAAAGGGCCGCAGCACAAGCTGCCATTGAAAAATGAATGTTTGTGAACATCCCTGCTCTAAGTGGCAGCCACCATGTGGTGCCTGCCACACAGTGCAGAGATTTACAGGGGGGCACCATAGGTGCCCCCCAGGCCCCATAGCAGAGGGCCAGGGGGCCCTGCTAGGGTCGCCCCCAAGGCACTTTCTGCCTTCCTTTACATGGCGGGAGGACCGCCATGAAAGGGCAGGCGTAAACCAACAGCATAATCCCGACGGCGGAGCCTAGACTGGCACCGCTGTCATTATAGGATTATCATTCCGCCCGCTGCCACGACGGGCTCTGTGAGTCCGTCGGAAGCGAAGCGGAATCTCTCCGCCAGTTTCCCTCCGACCGTCTGCATTGAAATACGGCGGTCAGAGGGAAATCCTCCGACTAGCTGTTGGATGGCTTTCCGCCTGACATTGAAATCGGGCCCTTAGTCTTGGAGTGTGATGCACGGCTAGGAGCTCAATACAAGGTAACACCTGAGTGATGCTGTATAATTGCATTGTCTGCCCAGTAATTTTTTTTCTTTAATGAAAAAAGACTTTCATTGAGATTCAGATGACAGTAAAGTAAATTACGCATCCTTTCTTCCTTTCTCTTTCCCATTATACACTTCTAGGTAAGCATGCCTCTTATTGGTGAGACTGGAGACTGCTCCTATAGCTATTTCAGAATCTTCATCTGCCGGTACTGCATAAACATGCCTACACCATATATGTTATGACATCATCTATATGCATTAGAATAAAAAGTATATGACATAAGTCTATACTCGTAGTCCGCTTGTAGGAGCTTAATTTGGGAAATCAGGTTTGGGAGGCAACACAGTTCCCTACAGTGAATGTACACCCTAGAAATTGTTTTAAAATATATTTTGTTTGACCTTATCCTTCTATTGCAAACATCATTGTACTTGCTTTTATCAGACCTATGGCACTTTTTTAAAGCCAAAGTGCACACTTTTCTGATACTAGTGATATTCTACACTACAAAGTTCTTCAATAGTGTTGCATTGCTAGCTGTCTCGTTTCACTCCAGAAAGATGGTCGATGCCAGAGCTCATCAGCAGTTAAAACCAGGTTATGGTGACGAGGTGTATTAGAGTGCCACATTTCAAAGGTGTGTAAGCGTCATCATGCTTGTGCCTGCCTAAATGTTGTTTTGATAGCAAGCAAGAGTTTACTTCTTCTAGCAATTTGTGTGAATGACACCAAGTGCAAAGAACTAGAGTGGAAAGGCGTGTTTAAGAATTGCCTATACTTTAACTTTAGAAACTGGTGACAGTTGAGCGTGCAGCTGAAGCTAGGTGTCAGAATCTGATAGGCATGTTTGTCTTCGGTTACTGTAGAGGTGGCATTTCCCCATCACCCTACCGCCTCATTCATCCAATGTGTATTCAAGAAATACTGCAAGGACTAGCTTTGCAAGGGACGCATACAATCAAATAAACAAAAGACAAGACTGGCTCTGTGCAGAAAAACAACAAGAACAAACTCTGGATCACCTGGATACCTAAACTAGTACGTATTCCTAGCCTTGTCTGAATAAGAGGTGTTAATACTCCCATTTGTAAGTTTGTCTTTGAGGATATAGCTTTGTTGCAAACAATGCACAGTCACATGAACTTAAATAGACGACGCATACAGTTCTGGTTCTCTTTTGTAATCTAATCACGTTTTGTGAAGCTTTACCTTAACTTGGTGCTTGTATCGCAGAAAAACAATGCATCCAGTTTTAAACCATCTGCAGAAGTGCTGATATTTGCAATCACTAATCGCCAGTAGTGTGTTCAAGTACCAAAACATCAGGCGCTGCAACTAATACACAGATGTTTATTAAAATAAATATTATTGCAATAAAAGTGTCGCTTTTGCGTGAGTGGATATTGCAAGTTGGTAAAATTGCACCTGTGAAAATGATATATTATATGTGACAGAGCTAACAATCAGTAATAAAGTGTAGCAGTACACTCTCTTACACCGTAACTACAGAAGTTCAACAATTTTTGGAAAAGCCAGTAGGTCTCGCCTATGGGTAAGCTATTGTCTTTGGTAATCGGGTGGGGGTGATGAACGGGCGGTGTGGTGAACAGGAGTGGCGATTAATTAATCATAAGCGTGCACATGCTTAATGGAACATCCCCAAAGCAATATATTTTCATTCCAGTGCTAGGATGTTAAATTCATTTTCAGAAGCAACACATACAACCAATAACCTGCTAACAGTATGCACAGACGTTCATTTAGGCAGACGCATATATAACCAGTTGGTACACTTTTAAAACAAGTAACATCTTTAACATTAAAAAAAATCAGGAACAAGGGAAAAAGTGCCACTGCTAATGCAGTACAACACTTTTTGAGAGATGATGCAAAACCTTTTTTAACAACTTACGTTATATTGAAAAAGTTTGGTGCAATGAAAACTCCTGACATCACACACTGTAATTACAACAGGGCAGATGGCCAAAAGATAGTCAAAAGCAAACAGGCGCCCTCCGGGAACCAGCGTCTGACATTTGATCTTGGTATTCGAATGAACAGCAAAGGTGACGAGATAACAAGAATTACAGCCCTGTTTACAGAAAAGCTCACAGCCAGTGAAAACACAGAGCGCTCGTGTCAACTAGTCACATGAAACTGTGTTGAACTGTTTGAAAAAAAGTTAATCATAGGTTAAGCAAGTAATGGCACTATAATAACTGAGAGGGCTATTACATCCGGGGCAAATTTGGAAACAATGAAGTATCAGATGATTTGTTACTGTCACTTTCTGATTTGCCTTTTTCAAATTTGTGTCTTTGCACTGGAGAGGAACCAGACGGGGAGGTCTGAAAACTATTACACCTTCACCAACAGAGTTGTGCAAATCGTGTCCTCGCACCTTCTTTACCTCAAAGACTGAGGAAAAGATGGATTTCTGTACATTAGACAGAGGGTTTTACTTTTCAAGCCCCAGTGGTCCCTACCTGCATAGTTAAGGCACAATCAGCGCATTTTGTGAATGTGTAGAGAAGGTGTTTGCGAGAGGATGCAATAATACCAAACAGCCAAAGAACACCAACCAGGAGTCACAACAGTCACTTGTGGCAATTGCAAAAAAAACTTTTTATTTGAAGATGCAAGGCTGACAGCTCAGTGCCAGTGTGTGCTAAAAGAGACTACAATTTCACAGGTATGTCTTTAAAGCAGACCATAGCAAGTTGTCAAAAGCAATTAAGGTCTCCAATTTTCCCAGTTCAAAATGAGTTTATTGCCCAGTGGTTACTTATGATGATTTAGTCATGCAAGGAAACAATTCGAATTGAGAATGTCCTTTTTTTAAAAACCAATATAACTTACAGTATTTTATCCGTTTAATTGTAGTATGGACTCTAAAATGCACCTCTGGACCTCTTACTCCACAGAATGGGTGTTCCTTATTTAGTAAAATTGCTGGCTAAGTCGCAACTTGATTTTCCATATCACTTAATGACTTTAGTAACAGGAGGTCGATGGACAGCATCTCTACTCTGATTCCAGCAGCACTTTTGTTGCCCTGCCTTTGGACACCAGTTCTTGTGTGTTTGTGTTTCCATCTGCAGCAACCACTACCTACTGATGGGAAGTGTCATTGTCAAGCGATAGACAGGAAAAAGACACTCTTTTTAGTTCCTGGTGTCCTCTTGATGTCATTATTCACCAGACGTCTGTTATAAACATCAAGGCTAATCAAACAATATGGTTTTAGGGAAAAAGAGGAATGTCACAAGTCCCAGTAAAACCTCCAACTAAGAGATTTAATAATCTTGACGGAAAGTCCAACCCAATGGGATATTTTGCTTGTTCCTGAGCTAGTAAACATTTTTAAAAGGATGTCTGTCGAACTAAAGCGAAGGAAATCAACACTTTACAAACAAGCATTGGCATAGCCAATAGGTCTCGCCTTTGGGACCGTAGAAGTATTTAGCCATTCAGCACATTATCCTGGTGCTGCAACATCTACTCTTCTTTAATGTGGAAGCTTTGACACTACTAGGCACATTATGGCATGAACTGAGAAGTACTTATTTAAAGTATTATAGGCGTTTGCTGCATTTATATTGACAGCGAAACGCATTTCCTTTAAAAAACAATTGAATATTTGAATTGCCAGACTTGAGATGCTTGTTGCGCCTTTAAATACAAAACGCTTTATAGTGCAGAGCAAATAGCATTTTAAACAAGGATTTAATTCATTAGAAAGAACTGTGATTAAAACAGTTAACAATCTATGGAGCAGTCTTTCATCTTTGCCACTTTATTACTAAGGGGAGAAAGAAGAAAAGAAGCAGCAAGCAGGAAGGGGGTTGGGTCATGAACAGGCGCCCTCAGAAAGCATCTGACATTTGATCTTGGTCTTTGCCTGTACAGCAAATAGGACGAGATAGGAGAAAGACGATCAGATTCCGTCTATGTGTGTAAACTATAAATGCCGACAGCTAGGTGTGTTTTGTTAGAAAAGCCAAAAAAAAAACAATATTCCCAACACAGAAGCTGAGGGAATCGAGATAAGCTGTGTGTTTGTAAGCCAAATATGCCATCGGCTGAGCGTGTTGTATTTGGAAAGCTAAAAAACACAACATTCTTAACCGAGGAGCCGAGGCAATAGTAAAAAAATATTGCGCCGAAAGTAACAAATGGCGAGCAGAAAAAGACTGAGTGGAAGGGGGTGTGGGAAGACTGTTGAAGCGCTGCTTGGGGTGAATCTGCAGCAGTGGTTAGGCGCTATACATAGGAGTGTTTATATAAAGGAGGAGTACATGTAGGGTCCGCTTGGAGCGGGAGAAGCTCCAGTAGATCATGCTGCGCTGCACGGGCTCAGGGATGGGGCTGAAGCACTCCTACACCCGCTTGAAGGCCCAGCTCTCGGCCACATGCTTGGCCAAGCAGTACAGCAGTGGCTCGGGATTTCCTTCCAAAAACAATTAAATATATGAATTGCCAGACTTCAGACGCTTGTTGCGCATTTAAATCCAAAACATTTTACAGTGTAGAGCAAATAGCGCTTTGAACAAGGATTTAATTCATTGGAAAGAACTGTGATTAAAACAGTTAACAATGTATGGAGCAGTCTTTCATCTTTGCCACTTTATTGCCAAGGGGTAAAAGAAGAAAATAAGCAGCAAGCGGGAGGGGGTTGGGGCACGAACAGGCGCTCTTGGAAAGCATCTGACTTTTGAACTAGGTCTTTGCCTGCACTGCAATTGTGACGAGATAAGATGAAGAGACAAGCCCTCGCCCCCTGACCCCTCCCAGAAGCGCACATAATCGTAAACAGCCTTGTTAAAGGCACCCGCTGTGGAAGGAATGCAGCTGCCACCCTGCGCGCCGCTGCTCGCTCCCGAGAGCAAAACGCCATGGGAGTGACACATTGGAAAGGAGGTGGGACATGCACCCGCCTTTGGCCATTTGCGTGCTTTCATTATTGAAAGACACACGAAAAGGCCAATCCAAAGTGTGGGAGGAGTCTGACCCACACGGAGAAGTTTGGAGTGCGTTTGGAGTGCTCACAAGAAGCCTTCCATAGAGCAGCGCATGTGCGCTGCACTAGGCTCGACCTAAAAATCTAGAACAATTAGTCAAGACTGTCAATTAGTCAACTGATCTGAAGATAAAAAGAATAATTCTGCTACAAGAGATTGTCAAATTTAAATCCTCACCTGAATCAAGACACAAAATAGTTTTGAAAAATACTTGCCTGGGGAGTAAATAGTAAGCATCCTATCACAAATGGTAGCGAGGGGAGGAAAGTAAAGAAAGGACATACCTCCTCCAAATAAGTGTAATCACAACAAATTCTCCTTATACAAAAGTAAAAAAAATTGCGAAAATGTGTTATCTAGGTATTGTATTTTCAGGACGTAAACCATTACCGACCCAATATGTGGTATGCTGCATCATTGAGCCCCTCTTTGCACTGCTCTTTGTGATCCTGATGTAAGCTACTACCTGTATAAGGGAGTTTGTGAAGTATATTTCGTCGCAGGAAAAAGAACAAGGGAACCCTTGAAATCAAAAGGGACCAAGGATACTAGTAGGTTCTAAGAGACAGTGGTCCCTTTAAGGTATAGAATGCAAAACATGGCCACAAAGTTGCAATGAAGTTTGAGGCTGCTTAAGTTTTTCATACACAATATTTAATTTAAAGAAAAATATTGACAGGACAACAATAATAAGCATTGAGTGAGCAAGGTGTGAGGGGGTAGAGGGAAATCAACCGATTTCCTTACACGCAGGCAGGTGACTTTAAAAGTGACTTTATGATTTGAAGTGAAAATTGGAAGCCACAATGTAGGGTACATCTGTTACTCAAACAACAATGTATATGAAACAAGAGTTAAAGACGTAGGTGTCGACGACGTTTCGATCCCAACTAAAGTTGTGGGACCATCATCAGGACTAATAATGAAGCAAATGCCTGGGAAGTTGCCTGGGTAAGCGAGGGAAGGAAGGGGGAAGAAAAGGGGGAGAAAAAGGGACATTGGGTGGAATTACACAATTGCATAAAATCTACAGTAGAGTATGATGACAGTTTCAATAGAATATACAGGAAAAGGTTGCAGGAAACCGACTTAAGGAGTACAGTATTCTATAGGTAGAGCAGCCCGGCAGTGCGGTGATAAGGTGACCGTCATAAACAGTGGATGTGTAGTGCAGGACATGCTGCACAAGTTGGTGCAGAGTAAGTACGGGGGGATGTGGATGTGTTGCGGTGAGTAAGTCAAGGTTGACGATAATTAAGGAATAAAATATAATAAAAAATAAATAAAAACGGCGCGGTGAGGACATTATAAGGCGATCAACTCACTCGGGGACCAGAGTAATCTGTGCACAAGGTTGATGGCATCATGCGGTGTGGTCCACGAGGATACAGGACCAGTCGGTCTACCTGGGAAGCCGTAGGAGAGGAAGGGGTTAAATACCGGGTAGTGAACGGGGTGATAAGAAGCAGGGGTAACGCAACAAGTCTTACCAGGATAGATATCGAAGGGCACAGTGGGGTGTGAGGCCACAGGGGGAGAGGGTCCAGTGCCAATGACCGTCGCGCCTGGAGTCTAGCATGGGCGCCTAGTGCCCCTCTGTTGCTGGATGAGCAGAAGACAGGGGCGTCTAGCCCTGGATCGGGCGTTTATCAAGGATGAAGGCGGGAATAGCTCGTAGGTTAACTCCTGGGGAAAGGAAGGTAGAACCAAGGGTGAGGCAGGGCTTGCCTGGAATGAGGGGAAGGGGGGGGGCCCAGATTGAAAACGACCGAGTACTTACATGGGAAAATCACTGAGTGCGAGTCCAGCGGCATCAATGTCCGTAGGGTGATGAGGCGCGAGTCCTCAAGGGGCGCCAATGGAAAGTGCAGGAAGTGAGCTCCCATATATACAGCGTGCATGTATGCCGGCTGTGGAGATTCGGCCAGGTGACATGCGCGTGAGAATGCCAAAAAGGCTAGACCGGGAAGGGGAGCTACGTCGTGGCACGTTGGTGGAGCATGCTCAGTGCGCGTGTGTGCATATAGCAATGCTAACCGCGCGGTAGGAGAAAGGGACTCGCATTGGAATTTAGCGTGGTGGAACCGGGCTGCAAGGAGAGCCTATTACTGACTACACATAGTGAATCAGATGGACACTATACCTGGGGGCTCTGAAATGAAGTGATAGCCCAGAATATTGAAGGAAAAGCATAAGTTATAGGGTAAACTCAACATGGCAGTGTATTGAAATTGCAAACAATTGAAATTGAAACCAATTTAACAAAAATGAAAGGCAGAGTCACAAGCAGAATCCAGGCGGGCATAATCGAATGTGACAGAATTGGGAAAATCACATTTTGTATACAGATTACATTATATGAGGATTTCAAGCGTAAAGCATAAGAGTGCACTACTGGAAGGAGAGTCTATATTACAGTAGATTAGTCCAATTCTCCATGCGATTTAAACCTGTATGGAGGCTGTTTGTCCGTATAATCCATTTTAGTTCCTCTTTGTTGAGGATGCTGATGATGTTGGCGTTCCTGTGTGGTTGCTGGATTACATTGATTACCTGCCAGTGTAGATCCTCTTCAGTGTGGTCAAGATTGGTAAAATGTTCTACCAAGGGCGCATTCGGGGTCTTGCAGCATATCCTGCTCCTGTGCTGGCAGATCCTGACTCTGACTTTTTGCGTAGTTTGGCCAATGTAGATCAGGCCGCATGGGCAGGTGATGGCATATATAACATTTGGGGTGGGGTATTACAATTTGAGAGGCAAGACCTAAAAATCTAGAACAATTAGTCAAGACTGTGTGCAACTGTTCTGAAGATAAAAAGAATAATTCTGCTACAAGAGATTGTCAAATTTAAATCCTCACCTGAATCAAGACACAAAATAGTTTTGAAAAATACTTGCCTGGGGAGTAAATAGTAAGCATCCTATCACAAATGGTAGCGAGGGGAGGAAAGTAAAGCAAGGACATACCTCCTCCAAATAAGTGTAATCACAACAAATTCTCCTTATACCAAAGTTTAAAAAAATTGCGAAAATGTGTTATCTAGGTATTGTATTTTCAGGACGTAAACCATTACCGACCCAATTTGTGGTATGCTGCATCATTGAGCCCCTCTTTGCACTGCTCTTTGTGATCCTGGTGTAAGCTACTACCTGTATAAGGGAGTTTGTGAAGTATATTTCGTCGCAGACATGTACAGAAGAGATCACCAAAATTTTTTGAAACTAGAGGGGTTACAGAAGGTAGCTTATTGGTGCCTCTGAAATTCAACGTCTATATCAATACCTTTACAGAAAAATATAATGAAGGCTCAAACAGATAGCCCAAAGATAGATATATATCAATCCTACTTTATATGGATTACCCTTTTCTTCTCGTCCAGGCTGCAAATTCCCTTCAGCACCTGCTGAGATGAGTGGAGGAATTCTGTGACGAAAATGTCTGAAAAATTAAAAAAAATCTCATGGCATCACATCTGGTGAGCACTGCTGCAAAAATATATCTGTGGGAGACTAATTGAAACGGTTATCTGTTTTGTTTTTATGGGCCTCATGTCTTTTACCTCTCTTATGTTTGAACTCCCTCATATTTATAGCAATAAAATGAACAGGGTTAGGCAGCTTTGACAGTGGCTAGATTTGCAAAACCGTATGGCACAAATGATATATAAATATATATGTGTAATGCTGTGAACAAGGTGAATATCCTCACAGATAGTGTTGCAGGCATCTGGAACCTGCAGTAAAATGCCACAGGGCTAGCAGTGTAACAGGGGCATTTTTGGAGAGCAATGCTACACACAGTGTAGACAACACCCAGTAAAGTAGTGGAAAACCACTAACGAAGTTTGCTTTAGCCCAAAGAAGCCATGACAGGAAAAAAAGCCTTTACTATACACCCGATCACAGCACAGAAACATCATAATCTAATTAATGATTGTAGGGAGAGGTTTGCAGAGAGTAAACGACCACACAAACAACATTAGGAGAGAATTAATTGCAGTGAAATTGCAAGAAAGACTATTCCTCTCCTGTCGAAATGTTATCAATAAAAATAAATTAATTCCAAAAAGGTTTGAAGCAGTCCAGAAAATGATTCAGGGAATCTAACTTTGAGAAGCTGAAATATATCCCATGGAAGGAACTATTCGTCTCATAAAGTCCGATATAAACCTACATCTGTACCCAGAAAAATGCAGAGGGAAGATGCTTGTTTACTTTGGCCATAGCAAATCAGATGGAATGCCGAGAAAATAAAAGAAACTTAAAAACAGGCAAACAGAAATGGACTCTAAGGCCGGTGTCCTGAAATCAATCTGTACATAATTGCGGAAGATAGAGCGCACGCTACAGGCCCTCGAGCGAGATTATTAATTTCAACCCCAACCCAATACTTTTGCCACCATTCATTAGCAGGTTACGAACTTCAATGATGCAGTGGCACAGGCGCTGCGGTACTTGTCCAGGTGCCACGTGGCCAGGTCATATGGCAAGGAGGGACGCCCAGGTCACAGTCTGGCTGCCAAGCTGAAAGCACCCTGGGTCAACGGCCACATCGTTAAAAATACCTCTCCTGAGGGTACAGATCCCTATGACACCTCCACAATCCTGGCAAACTTCACTTGCTTCTATTCACCTCTACGGCACATGAAACTCTGCCTCTGGAGCAGACATAGCTGACTACCTGGATGATGTTGAGTTGGCATTTCTATCTGCTGGTCAACAAGAATATCTTGCTCAATCTATTACAGTGGAGGATATAAAAGATTCTATACGCACACTTCCCAATGCTAAGACGCCGGGCCTCGATGGCTTGATGAGCAAATTCTTTAAAGAATTTGCCACTATCCTTGAACCGCATCTTCACACACTCTATGAAGAAGCATGCACGAAGATGACCTTGCCGCCCTCCCTTAGGGAAGTGCTAATCATTGCACGACTAAAACCTGATACGGCACGAGAGCACTGTGAGTCCTATCACCCGCATTCCTTAATCAATACTGATGTAAAGATTCTTGCTAAAATATTGGCGACCCAGTTGTAGCCACTCCTTTCTAACTTATGTACTCAGGTTTGTATAGTGCGGCTAACCACCCGTGAGGGAATCCAGACGCTGTTCAGTTTTCTGGTAGGCACTGGGAGAGAAAGTGATTTGCCCAGAATCACAGGATGTTGAACCAACGCCGAGACTTGAACCTGGATCCCCAGTTCCAAAGTCTGCAGCACTGGCCGTTATGCCACATCCTAGTCTGGCTTCGTCCCTGCCCACTCCACTACCCATAATCTGTGCAAAATCTTTGCATTATTGCATCAGTTTAACCCCTCCCTAGAGGCAGCAGTGGTACTTCTGGATGCCGCTAAAGCCTTTGACTCCACTGAATGGGAGTACATGTTCACAATCCTGAGCCACATGGGGATCCCGTTGACCTTCCTGCAATGGATTCACTTACTATACACAAACCCGATTGCTCGGGTCCGCGTCAGTTGGGCTACGTATGAGGTGGTACGCATCCATAGGGGCAATAGGCAGGGATGCCCTTTATTATTTGCAATTGTTCTGGAGCCATTGACGCGAGTCCTCCGCCAACCACATGCAGCCTCTGCATTACAATTTATGCTGCATGTCCTATGTATTTCCCTGTATGCGGATGACATGGTGTTGTATGTGAAGGACTCCGTTACACACTTGGCGCCCATCATACGTGAGTATATACGTTTTGGACACTATTCAGCCTAAGTATTAACTGGTCCAAATCCATCGTTTTCCCCTTGACTGTGAACACTGAGCCCCACCCATTGTAATTCCCCTAAGAGTGGCGCACCCACCCTGTGAAATATTCGGGGATCTGGGTCCATAAACATCTAGATCTGGTTCTTCAGTACAATTATGGCAGGGCTGTGTCACAGCTTGAAGATCAGGTGCATAGACGGTCTCTGCTACAGCTGTCCATAGCAGACAGAGTGGCAGTCATGAAAATGGTGGTAATACCCAAATGTCTTTACTTGTTGATCAACCTCCCCATTGTGCTCTAGCAACCCTTTTTCAGAATGCTTCAGACACACTTGATAACATTGACGTGGGCGGGTAAATGACCCAGGATCCGATGGGACATGCTCACTTTACCTTACATGCAAGGGGACTTTGGCACTACTAACTTGGAACTCTATTACTTATGTGCACAGGCTAATTTTGCACATTATTGGTACTTCCTTCTTGATTACATCCCACACCTAGTGATTGAACATAATGATGCTAGCCCTCTCGCTGAATTCTATTCTGCCACACAAAAACACTCATGTTGCTAGGACTGAATTCGACACCAATCTTTGCACCACAAAGGCATTGTACTCACTTGGGGAACGGGCTCGCAAGGAACCCCTATACTTTCCAGTACTCCCTCTGCTATTCCACCTGGCCATATCGGTCACAGAGGAGCCACGTGCTCTGAACATATTTGGCAAGGCGGGTTTGAAAACCGTGGGAGACGTATATTTTGGGGGGAACTTCATTGCCCTAGAAGACATCTCACACACACAGTGATATACCCCGATGCTGACCTTTACAAACTTCCGCCTCCATACGAGAGTTATACTCTCAATTCCTGGTAGAACCCCCTACACTCCATGCGTTACATGCCTTAATGACTAGCACCATACTCAAGAGCCTCATTACCAAGTTATATGTCTCGGTACAGAATGATAGGCCTGTGGCCCCTGACCCGGCACTGGAGAAATGGAACACAGTACTTGATCCAGTGTTGGAACCGACTGACTGGATGTTCTGCTGTGCCCTAATCAGCATGCTTACCCCTAACTGTAATCTACGTATTATTTATTTCAAGTGTATCAATCAAATCTATTATACATCTGTTCAGTTATGTAAATTTGGCCTGCAGAAGGATGCTGTTTGAGGTGTGAGATGCTTGATGCTAATTTTTTACAGCTGGCGTGGCCCTGCCCCACATCCGGCGCTTCTGGACGCAGGTCACGGAGGCCCTAACTGACATGACGCTGGAGCCGGTGTTATATCACCTGCACCTTTGATTCCTTGGCTTTGTCAAAGATTTGCAGCTGGCAAATTGTAGATGTATAGTAGTGGCCTTGTTGCTGGCAAAGAGGAGAGTTGCAATACACTGGAGCAAATGTGCGGTGCCTACTAAGCATCATTGGCTCTAGGACATGGTATACCGTAGAGAGCAATTGTAACTATATGGTGAGGAACTGGCGATGCCCACACGTCCTAAAGACATAAGGGCACCCTTTACCACTTACTTGCTGGCCATCCTGGACTTCTCCTAGAGGTGTGCTGGGTGCATGTGGTAGACTCTACTGGATCATGTTACTGCAATGGGTGATTTGGCGATGTATGTGTAACACAGATTACATGCTCCATCTGATACACGCAGCACTGTTTGGCGTTATGTTATTTATACTTTAAATGCATACTGCACAAAATGCTAATTAAAAAAAAAAGAAAAAAGAAATGGACTCTCAAGGCTGTGGCAAAGTGCAGGTATGGCATACTGGTGACGTATAAATTGCATAATGTATTTTAGTAAATGACCGAGATATGATTGAATAACTTTTCTTCTTGACATAATAAGAAATAAGAGCAGTAGCGGTGCACAATAAGAGGGAAGTACTTTTTTTTATCTATAGAGTTTCTCAGAAAAGTGGGCAACAGATTTACCATTTATGTAAGGTAAGCAATACTAAGTGCACAGAACAAGGAAAAAGTGCAGAGGGAGCATACTTCTTCAAAGGAAGGAAGTGAAGAGTATTCCTGGCCAAATAAAAACTCTGGCAGTATTTAAGTACAAAATGTAGTCCAAACAAACTGCTAGGTCTTTGAGATTCAAAAGGGAAGGAAATGATGGCTTTGTTTCTACCTCAAGGGATATGGCGAAACCGCACAAAAGATGAAATGCATATTGTGTGAAACTGGTGTATTTCAACTCTTTTGGGAAACATGAGCATTTTTTATTTTATCTGTCCTATTCTTGACCTTTACTTTTGGTTTCTAGCATGGAATAATGTAATTCTCCACTTGCTGACGAAATATATATTTTAACATGTTTTTAGGTTTTGTATTTTTTATCTTTTATCCATTTGTATATCTTTTTTGTGCAAAGGTCGGTAGACCGAATGCTGTAATGAAGGAAGTGGAGTCCAGCAGATAATCTGTCAGTATCTCCAAAGATACCATATTGCCCTTCGAATTTTCAGGATTATGTCTGATTCGAATAGCACCACCTTAATGATTTTTAGGTCTCGCCTAGGCAGCGCTTGTGCTGTCTCTTCATGTCAGGGCTGTCAGATTGAAATACCACTGACCTTCGGAGCCGTCCAGTGGGGGTGATGGCTTGAAGTGTCTTCTACTATTCCCCCTTACATTACCACCCAAAGAGTGCTTAGCAGTCACTGCTTTGTGAAGCAATGCACTGGGGAAAAGGGGAATGGAGAAAATAAAAAAGGCTGCAGAGTATCTCAGGAAGGCCTTGGTCAGGAACCCGTCATGGATTGTGAGGACCTCTATGGTGTCTGGGAACCACCAACCTAAGGAGTAGAGCCCTGTATGCAAGAGAGGAAACAAGAGTGTAGAGGCATACACATATAATAACAAACCATCAAAATGCCTCTCAGCTCTGATCCCACCTACTCACATTCATGCCTCACACAGCACACCTTGAATGTTAGTGAGAGCCTTGCAGAACATCCAGTGGGCCGTTGTCCACCAGTCTGAAATGACTGCAGTGTGAAAAGGTAGTCCACTGCTGAAAATTGAGTCCCAGAAATAACACTCGCCTCAATTAGTAAACACGAATCCAAAGAAGCACAAACAATGTACAAAAATAAGCATAAACAAAGTTATAAAGAACAGGAGCGCGGAACCCACGCTCCAAAAGCACTTAGCTGGCTTTTTCCTGGTTGCTGTGGATCGCCGCTCACTTGTAGCCTCACAGGAGCGGAGACAAATCCAAGAGACTCGGGTTCATGACTTCTGCGGCCCCGTAGAAACCGATTTCAGAGTCTGGCAGATGCAGGAGGAAAACGGGAAGCAAGATGGGTGCCGGTCACAGAATGCTGCAGGAAAGCTTCCGCCGAAGCTCAGGTCAGCCGAACGCGGCTCCCAAACTGCCGATGCACGGGACAGCCGAACGCGGCTTAATTGCAGGCGCTCCTCAGTGAAGACGCTGCCGGAACAAATCGCACCTCACACGCCCCTCCGGTAGTGCTTCAGCAACAAAGAGGATGCCAGAAGGAAGCAGGAAACGAGAACACCAGGCTGCTGGATAACCCCAGTACGGAGTTTGAATACGGGAACAGATTGTCAAGCACCTGGCAATTCCAGAGAAGGGGTTATATCCTACCCTCAATCAGGTGGTTGCTTCGGGAAACACCTTCTTGTCAGCAACCCCATAGGTTGCTGGGAGTTGTAGTTTTGTATTTGGAAGGCACACACACATTCCAGACATTCGGCCATACAACAAGGGGTAAGGGATGGACTATGTGTACCCCTTAACCAGGGGCCTTTCCTGCAATACACCACCATGACACTTTGAGAAATGCTGTATTCAGGATATGGGCATAAAGCTCCGCCCACTTTCCACCCATCTTTTTAATTGGCTACTGTCCCCGTCCTTTGTAAATGGTGGCTTTTCATTGGTCAATAGGCTTAGTAGTCTCTCCTTAGTACCGCCTTGTCTCTTCTTGTAACCTCCCATGAGGACATCCCCTGTTACATGTGTTGTTCCTCCCTAGGTTTTAATTATAGCCTCAAGGCACTATTTTCTTAAAAGGGTTCAGGCAAAACACACACTTGGTCCTAAGCTAGGCTGGCAGTGGTTACTTCACTCAGTAGAACATCTCACATTTATATGAGAGCGTCTATAAATTTCCCTTCATCAGCTCCACACAGAGTACAACCTAATCTGAAATTAATGTAATAATTCTTTTGTCACATTTCAAAGTAACTAATTGTATATATGGACATAGCTATTTGAATGTACTCGTAGTACTGTCTTGCATGCAATGCTTTATGGGTAGGGTGGATTTACCATATCTTTTGCAGGGTGCAGTACCATATGTGACCAAAAGAGGTCCGCAGTGCTGGTGCCTTGCTCACTAGGGACCTCTAGGAGCAGTTTGCAGTACTGCACCTAGACATGCAGTGCTGGTGTCTTGCTCACTAGGGACCTCTAGGAGCAGCTTGCGGTACTGGATCGAGACCTGCAGTGCTGGTGCCTTGCTCACTAGGGACCTCTAGGAGCAGCTTCCGGTACTGCACCTAGACATGCAGTGCTGGTGACTTGCTCACTAGGGACCTCTAGGAGCAGCTTGCGGTACTGCACCTAGACATGCAGTGCTGGTGACTTGCTCACTAGGGACCTCTAGGAGCAGCTTGCGATACTGCACCGAGACATGCAGTGCTGGTGCCTTGCTCACTAGGGACCTCTAGGAGCAGCTTGCGGTACTGCACTGAGACATACAATGCTGGTTCCTGACTCACTACGCAAGCATTTGCAATGCATTAGGTCTCGCATTACTGACAGTATGAGCTATTGGCGTTGCATTATTATTTGCAACGCCAATACCTCAAACTGCGAGACCTATTGCATTGCAAATGGTTGTTCTGACAATAGGCTTATGCTTTATATGAGTATTAAAACTTATGGCAGTCAGGGTATCGAGGCATGCAACTATCGAAGACAAAAGCTCAAATCCAAAATATCGAAATGTAAGTAAGTATACATTTTCTATACCCAACTCCATTTATATATACCTTGGTGATATCTATCTATCTATCTATCTATCTATCTATCTATCTATCTATCTATCTATCTATCTATCTATCTATCTATCTATCTATTTATCTATCTATTTTTTCAAGGTACGTAGATGTCGAGTTAGGAATACTAAATCTATACTTCCCTGTATGCACTTAACTTTTGTTATTTTGTTCCTCGATATTCTGTCAACAGTATTTTTGTATGTCGATCCTGGGCTTGATATTCAGTACTATAACCAGTCAGGCCTTAGTGTGGCCTAAAATTGTAGTGCCATTTGCACAGATTGAGGCAGGGTGTGCTTTGTGGAAAACCTTAGTGGAAGCAGTTATCGTATTCATTTTTAGTTGTTTGAACAATGAATTGAGGTGATGTCCATGCATGTTCTTTTTCAGTCAATAAAGATGTAACAAGAGGGAGGAAGGTGTATATATGTGTATGGCAACCATTGTTTTGGTGAGTAAAAAATGTATTAGAGTCTGCTGCGATAACTGTGCTTTCTTAGTTTGTGTTCCGGAGTAAAACAGTTGCAAATACTTGGCCAAGATGAATGGAGGGAAGCTCAGAGAGAGAAGACAAGCAGGTGCCTACCTGGGCAAACGAGAACAAGAGAGCGGTTCTGATACTAACAAAATTGTGAACAGTTTTTGGCTGAGTAAGCTCATCTTGACTTTTCATGCTCAGGAGCCAAATGCAAAGTCGCCTCAATGTCCGAGATGGTTCCTTCCTGTGTGCAGTGTTCGCCTGAGGAAGAAAACATTGCAGAAGCTGATTACAGCTATGCTAGTACGAGCAAGTGTGTTTTAAGGTTTCACATTTCCTTCCTATTGTGCTTTTTTTCCCGCCACTCAAGACACTTCAGTGTTAATTAATCTAGTCACTTTCTGTTCCACATCACTTTCAAAATGTTCTAAGGCCCTATAACCAAACATCATTCATCATAATCGTCATCATCCTGAGTTGTCAATGTGTAGAATGGGGAAAATACCTGTACCTCTCTCGTAATGTTGAGATTGAGGAAACCTAGATGGAGGCAAGGATGCAATTCAGTAGAGAGCAACAAATATGATCAAGATACTTTTGATTGTCTTCTATCTCCATCCTCCAAAAATACTTTTCAAATACAACCAAAACCCCAGGCTTTAAAGACATTCTTGTCATCAGTCTTATTGCGTCTGTAATACTCTTGTGTATGTTGTCTATCTGGTCATGTATGTCAACAATAATGTTCAGAGCAAAGGTGCAGAATCCTTCTCCTGTTATAGCACAAACAATCAAGCCATTCTGTTATGCAAAATCTCAATTAGCTGAGCTACTAATTGGTGGTAATGAACTCCAGAGCACTTGCAGTTAAATAAATGTCTTCCAAAACCTCAGCTGCGTCGTATGTCCTGTAAATATAGAGTTCCATTCCTTAGCTTAGAATCAAGATGGTCAAAAATCGGGCAGCCTCTGGGCTGTCCTCTACGAGGGCTGGAAGTTGGGCCTAGAAATGTCTGATGGTGTGCACGAAATAGGCAGGATAACAGAGACCAGACCAGTCTTTAAGCAGCCACACATTTCCACAAGTACCACAAACCTAATAGGTTCCAGTTTGATGTGCACTGCCACTGTGGGTGTACAGTACAACAGAAGGAAAGATTATTTGTGAGATTTCAACTTAAGTAAAGACTGGAAAAGCGATTGGTTCAGTGTATTTTGGGATGAACACATTACACTCACTGTAAACCATGCAGATGCTGCCATTCAGTAATTTGCAAACAAGTCCTTGAACAGTGGATGCAAGTTGAATTGAATGGCAGGGTGCACAATCTGTTGGTCAGGGAAGGGCACTATTAGGTCAGCAACAGTAACACAAGTGATGTAGTTATCACATTAAGAAATAAAGTGCCTGTGCAGTTGTAAATCATGATATTATATTTTCCAGTCAAAACGAACTGGGATTATTGGTACTCCCCCATTCTGGTCATTGGGAACTTGGGAACACATCCAACATGAATAAAGGTTCAGATCCTGCTTGTACTGATCCAAAACCTGTAGTCAAGTATAGACTTTGTAGACTTGGTATTTGTTCCAGAAGTGAGCAGTGGGCTTGGTGCAGTTGATTTCTCCTATTCCTCTGCCCACTACTTCCTGAGAAAGCCACGCGATGCTCAACCAAATAAGCTTGCAGCAAAGGGGGCTATCCAGACCCAACCTAAGGAAAGATCAGGTAGCAGGTTGCCTTCTCAGTACCGGCGTAGGAGGCTGTAGTCATGGGCAGGGGGGGCTGCATTCTGAGGCTATTCTAATAGCACACATGTAGAAGCTGCAGCACTTTAGTCAGCAGATTGGGTGTCTTTTGGTTCCAGGATCTGCTTGCAGTGTGATGAGTGGATCCAGGCAGTCAGTATGCGGCACTTAACAGCAGTGTTGGTAATGAGCAGGGCTTGATAGGGGCCTTGCCACTGGAGCTGGAGTACTGACTTCCTCTTACATATCTTGATGTGAACTCAGTCACTGGGTTGTATATGGTGGTAGGATTCATACAGGTTAGTGGTCAGTGCTGCTTAGAACTGAGAATAGAAGCTACTGAAACAGCGAACCGGTGGTTTGCATTATTCTAAAGTCATATCACCATTCAAGTGCAAATCAAGTAAAACTGGAGGAGTAGCATGGAAGATCATAGGTCTATCTAACAAAATATTGTATGCACTTTTTAACATTCCCTCTTGCATCGGATGGCCTCTGGCCTCCACTTTTGGGGCCTTGTGCAGACACTAAATGCTTCCATTTGAAGAGTAAAAGTAAATATCGTTCTTTCCCAGCCCTTTCCCAGTCAACAGGGCACTAGACAGAGGTGCCCCTTGACAGCATTCCTTTTTGCTTTGGTGATGGAACTCTCTTGCCTGCTGGATACAATATGATGCTCGACTGCGAGGTTATTGCTGTGGCGATGGGGTAGAGAATAGGCCTTCCCGCTATGTAGATGATCTTCTGCTATATGTTCAACATCCTTCCCTTAGGATACCAAGGATACAGCAGATATTGGATGTTTTATGTGATGCTTCTGGCCTGAGAGTCAGCTGGGATAAACCCACCTTTTTTCCTGTCATATGGCCTCTCACGGTAAGGTAGCTGGTGATCACTTTTGTAACTTGGGGATGTGAGTGACAGAGCTCGTTGCGAGAGCCAGGGAAACTGAACATCACTCCCCTCATTAGACGTATGAGGTCTGAGTTGGAGCATTGGCCTGCATCGCCGCGGAATATCATGGGCCGCAGTGCATTTTTAGGTCTCGCGCCTAGCGTTGCAGTGCGTAGCACAGCTCGCGCAGCGCAAGACCTCTTGTATGGGCTTCAGAAAGCTAACCACACGCTCGTGCGTGTGGTTTTGCTTTCGCAGGCTGGCATTGGCTGTAGCGTGCTTTTTAAAAAAAAAAAAAACGGCACGCAATTGGGCAAAGGCGGGCGCATGTCCCGCCTTTGCTCCGCCCATTCCCGTCCGTGTCTAGGACGCGCATCAGCGCGCGGCACAGACGACAGGCTCCCTGGCCCCCCCGCTCCTCTGTGGTGCGCGCGCACCACTGGTTTCGATTCCCGCGTTCGGCTCCTCTGTGGTGCACGCGCACCACAGGTTTCGATTCCGTGCTTGTTTTCACTTGGTGTGAGAGAGGACGTGCCTGCTCTCGTTTCTTCAAGTCTGCAGCAGCCAACAGCTCCGAGTAGAGTTTGCGCGCTGAGTGGGGCTCCTTTGTGATAAACTTAAATGAGGCGTGTATCCAGGAGCAACTTGAACATTTAGTTGGGTGATAAATAGTTGCTCAAATATCCATCCTAGCCGAGTCAAGACATTGTGTTCTTTCCTGTTCAATTTTGTTCCCGAGCGTGACTAACAATCAAAGCCAGAAACGATCAAGGTGTGAGGATGGGACAGTTACAGTGCAAATTGGGAAAGCCCAATTTGTGAACGAAATTGCTTTTTAAAAAAAAAATTATTGAAACATCATTAGATAAATAGAATTCGTAGCCATTTGGTTTTAGCTAAGGAAATCACAAAGGACTCAGCCATTTGTCAACATTTGTGGGGGAGCGTCAGCTAAAGTTATGCATTTTCGCTCACCTATAAATTGGCCTTTTAGTGGTTTGGTACTTCGATGCAACCCAAATGTTTACATTAAAAAATCACTGCTTGTTGACCCACGTACTTCTGGATGTTAAGCGGTTGGGGGCGGGGCATACAAGATGGGCTTTCAATGAGGAGCCCATAAAAATACTTCACCATTTCCAAGCATTATTGGAACAGAGAGCATTGTAAGCGTAACTCGCAGATTAGAACCACTGAACGACCACTGTGTCTCCTGTCTGATACTGAGATGCAGACTATTGAGGCTCCGTCCAAAATCCACGAATGGGCCTCTGAGAATCCTGCCACTGTCAATGTGCACAACTGCCAGCACTGTGCCTTTGATTGTTTCAAAGTGCAGTTACGCAAAGGTAGGGTGAGCAGAATTGTAAAGCCAAAAACCGGTACAGTTCACGAAAATAGAAGAAGGACTACAGTTTTACTTCAAGCGCGCGCACAGAATGGCAGCGCTCCTAAGCAGAGAATTACAGAATAGGCAGTTAGAACATACATAAAATTCAATTTTTAAACCCAGAAGCGTGCCTGTTAATTAAATTGCTTTCTTGAAACAACTGCTAACTATCCCTGCTTTGTAAAACATAAAAAACACCACACACCGTTTTCAGTCGACCCTCTCTAAAAACCGGGACAGGAGCTAAATTTCCTGCAATCTGCCGGGACAGCTGGTGAAAAACCGGGACCGTCCGGGAAAATCCGGGACACCTGGTCACCCTACGCAAAGGTCGTCCACACGTGCAGCCCACTGGAGGTACACAAAGTGTATTCCAGTGTGTGTTTCTATTAGAGTTCATGTTATCAGCTTGGTCCTGTACTTTAGAGATGCACAGTTCTTTCAGAGGTGTGTGCTGCAAAGGACAGATGCCAAATCCACGCTTGCCCCTGGGAGAACCTAAACTTGGACCTGGTATTGGTATATGCCTGCATCTACCACCAGTTTTCTCTACAGCCGGGTCTAGGCCTTCCAAACACGAGTATCTATTGCTCTCTAGGCTCCAGGCCTTCCTTCTCACTAATGCGAGGAGCATGCTGGATCAAGGGGAGGAATGCTCTAACTCATGATAGTCATGTCGCTAGCCACCACGAGACTGTGCATTTAATATGGTTGGTTGACATTGCCCGGGGCACTGGACATCCCTGGGGTCCGAGATCTTAAATCGCCACGGACGACGCTCCCCGGATAATCTCACAGGTAAGCAACTGCTCTCAAATGTGAGTAAACTACAGTTACACTACTGTGGCATTACATATTTGTTGATGTCCCTGGTCAGGCCCTCACTATTGTGCATGCCACCATTACCTACTGGCCTTGTTGATGGCTCCAAAGCTGTGAAACTTAAGATCACACTGTGCTTCGCCACACTATGTCACCTTACTTCCTCCTCCTCATCATCAGCACCACCGCTAGCGCAGACCTAGACGGGTACTTGGACAGTTGAACAAGGTGGCTGGTAACAAGACATATGGTTCCTGGTGGATGGATGGCGTGGTTGTTAACCTGACACGTGGTTCATGGTCCATGGACAGGTTGGCTTCCAACTAGAGGTGTTGTTCCTGGGAACAGGGTGGCTGGTAACTCGATGTGAGGTTCCTGGTCAATGTATGCACTGAATACTAATTAGACTTGCAATGGAGGCCCCACCCACTCTCCGCCCATATTTGTCATTGGCTTGTGTCAGTGTCCTTCGTAAATGCTGGCTTCTGATTCATAAATAGGCTTGTTAGTCCCTCCTTGGCAGCATTTGTTACCTCCCATAACGACTGGACCTTTTACTTGGCTTGTTACACGGTCTGCGTTATAAGTGGGTGAGCACTATTTTGTTTGTTCACTAATGGGGACAATGGCAGCTGCTTTTTTAGGTCAAGCCTAGCAGCAGCGCGCATGCACTGCTCAGTCTGCAAGGCATGCTGTATTGGATTATGCACTGGAAGCCCCGCCCACTCTTCGCCTATATTTGTCATTGGCTTGTGTCATTGTCCTTCGTACATGCTGGCTTATGATTTGTAAATAAGCTTGTTAGTCCCTCCTTTGTACCGTTTTGTCTGCATTTGTTACCTCCCATAACAACTGGACCTTTACTTACCTTGTTGCACGGTCTGCATTATAAATCGGTGGGCACTATTTTTTTTTTTTACACTGATGGGGACAATGGCGGCTGCTTTTTGTATTTGCAGTGCGCCCGCACAGGACAATGGCAGCCGCTTTTCTCTAACTTGAATGCTGAGGGCAGCGCCCACTTTATTTTTTAACTTTTATACTGTGCGCGGCGCCCGCTTCAGGGACACCGCACTGTTTTTTTTTTTAACTTTAATACTGAGCGCTGCGCCTGCTTCAGGGACAACGCGCTC
This sequence comes from Calotriton arnoldi, assembly GCA_963921515.1. Taxonomy (NCBI): domain Eukaryota; kingdom Metazoa; phylum Chordata; class Amphibia; order Caudata; family Salamandridae; genus Calotriton; species Calotriton arnoldi. The sequence continues at coordinate 131,583 of CAWUFW010002967.1, forward strand.
TCTCTCTTCTTTTTTTTTTACTTTAATAGTGAGCGCGGTGCCAGCTTAGCAGACACAGCGCTCTGCAATACAATAGGTATCGCTTTTGCAAAAGTTTTAACTATTGGTATTGTAAATGACAATGCCTTTTAATATTATAAAGGCATTGCCATTTACAATGCCAATAGCTCAAAATCTCACAATTGCGAGACCTATTGCATTGTAAATGCTTGTTCCAAATGGTCATCCTCCCACGGTTCTTGTATATGCTCTAAAACTCCAACTTTCCTCTAAAACCACCCTTTTTCCAGAACCTCTGGAGGATAGGAGGGGCAAGGGAAACCTGCAAAGGTGTCAATGGTTAAGTACATACAATACCAATATGACGGAGATCTTGGGACCCAGAATATGCAGTCTTACTACTACTGTGTGGCCCAGATGCTGCTGCTAAATGACCGGCTTTATGGGGGATAGCTCTGACCCAATGAATTATCAGGAATTGGCCCTCCTGAAGCCTCATGGAATACTATTCCCCTTGTATGGCGTCCCATTCACTCATGCACTTCCCTCGGTCACCACATTACTGCTTCAATGCTTGAGGAAGAAGCACCAGCATTTGGGCTGCTGGAGGACAGTGACCAGGGAAAGCCCCCTCTGGTGGGGCACATGATTGCCACAGGTTTCACATCTAGAAGGAGTTCGGTGTTGGGATCTTATCGGTCTGTCCAAGTTGGGGGATATCTGGGACTCGACATGCATTAAAACTTTCCAGCAGCTTTCAAGTGAATTTGATCTCCCAAATTCCCAGTTCTATCTTTATTTACAGATTTGCCATGCTTTGGCTGCCTGTGGGGACCAGCTGGTCCAGTTTTAGACTTTACACCCCTCGAATCTAAACTTACAGTTGAACCCCTAGGTAGGATGGGAATGCAGAGAATTTACAAATGATTAATCATTAACCTCCATGGCATATTCAGTGGCCTTCGTCTGAGCTGTGAGGGAGACGTGGGGAAGTTGGGAGATGAAGAATGGATGTGACCAAGAATGCCCCCCGGACTTTGCTGATCTGAAGCAAGCTCCGTCATATCCACTTCAACTACCTACACAGGGTGTACTATCACCCACTATGATTCTGGAAGATGGGATGGGCCCCCGAGTCTGGTATGGCTCTGATCTGGTCTTGGGAGGCCATATTTATCCATACGATGTGGGAATTCACTGAGGCACTGGGGCACAATACACATCCTCTTGGGGAGGATGGCTGGCTGTACTTTTCTCCTAGACCCCAAGTTTGCCCTTCTAGGTGAGATGGAAGACTACGGTGGTACAATTGCTTCTCTCATGCTAGTTGGGTTGGGGCTCTGCATCGTAAAGAGGGAGATTGCTAGGAGGTTGAGGGATCTGTGTGCCCCCTCCAGAGCAGAATAGATCTGAAGCATGGACTACTGTGCCTCTGCAAAGGAAACTGTTTATTGGGCTAGGGGCTGCACCAACAAGCATGGTCGCATTTGGGGGTCATGGCACAACTTTAGAGATTTGACGGGTGATGCAGCTGTTAATTCTTGAGGCGTAATTCCTATGGCCCGGAAGGAATCAACCTCCTTCATTGTGACAATACTTGGATCTTGAACATTCTTTGTGGTACATATTGTGGGAATCTTCACTGCAATGTACTGTCAGTTTATGTTTTATTGCATTTGTTGTATTTAAAAATGCAATAAAAAGAATTATAAAAAAAATCAAAGGGACACAATTGTTTTTACAATAATGCTATTGGTAAGGTATAAGGTCACTCAAGACCATTTTTCTCCCTTATCTTTATCACCTTATTTTTCAGATTTCCGTAGTACCTCTCAACCTTCCCAGAGGACTTGGGTTGGTAGGCACACTAGAAAAGTTATTGGATATATAAAACCATTGATAGTTTCTAGACTACAGTAGACACAAAGTGAGTTGCTTTGTCACTCCAGATCCAAAGTATTACTCCAAACCTGGGTTTAATGTGTTGTAGTAGTCTCTTGGCTACAGTGATCGCATCGGCTCGGGAACATGGGTAAGCTTTAATACACTCAGAGGACCTGCTTACCAATACATAAACATAAGAGGAAGATTGATGCATTTGGATGAAATCAACCTGTACATGGACAAAAAAGCTCCCATGTGGGTGAATGAGCAGCTGGCACAGTCTTGATACCTTTGCCAACATTATAGTCTGGTTGTATAACAAAAGTATGGTGACAATGCTATAAGCTAGTCTCCATTGTGGTAAGTAGGAAACAGTGAGGTGGGGATTCAAAACGAGCCATTGAACTAACATAGTAGGTGAAGTAGAGATCAGTAGTATTTCCTACTTTGAAAAAGTAGGCATAGAAAGGTGCGGATTTTTGGCAGTTAGGAAAAGTACAGCCACTGCATGGGGTACATCAGCAGCGAGGGGAAAACACATTTCATATTTTCAGACACTTCGACAAGGTGGCCAACTGCTGCAACTGTGCACAAGAACAGAGACAGCCCTGACACCATAGCATCAAGAGCAGAGCAAAACTAAGCAGTTGATTTATTTTTCTCACCATGATCTTGCACCAACACTACTAAAACAAAGCCCTCTTTCTCATAACAGTACAGCGTTTGGAGTGATCCAGAAGTCCCAAAGCAGGTGCGGAGTAGGTTTTAATGACACAGGGGCGTCCTTAGACCTGGGCAATGAGTCAGAAGTGTTTCATTAAAGTTTCATCTTGAAAATAGTTTAAAAACAGTAGCATACTACTGAACAAATCCAATGTCTTCAGTGGCCTGCCATCCCCAAGACAGGGCAAACCTTGGAGATGGCAACCCTCAGGGTAGCTTAAGAACAGCTTCAAAGTGATCATCAGATAGGTGTTTCTATCCTGTGAAATGGTATGACCTAGCTATGGAAAAAAATGGCAACATTTCCTTGAAAACGTACTGCCCTTAGCAAATTCAGTGAGCAGATACTTGTAATCTTGCATTAATCTAAAGAGTCAGAAGCAACCAACAGATCATCAATGTGCTGAACCATGGTGGACCCCTGTGGAAAGACTAGGGTGTCCCAGGGTGTCCAAATCCTATTACGTGTCTGTGAGAAGCTAGATGGCCACTGTAACCCACAGGGAAACAAGTCATTTTAATTAGGACTGGGAGAATCTGAAAGTGAAAGGAAATGGCTATCAGGAGGTATACGAAAGGAAAAAAGGCAGAGCATAAATCAACAACAGTGAGCCATGAGGCATTTGCCAGTATGTAAAACAAAATGGTAGCTGGACTAGGCACAATGAGAAAGTTTGACAATACAAGAGGATTAATGCCACAGAGCTCCTGCACAAACTGTTAGGTTTCTTTAGCAGGCTTTTTGATTCAATTACAATTGTTAAAAAAACCTTTCGCTTTAACAGCAACTAGAGAGATTCCTGCTTCTGCCTTGGAGTAAGTTGAATTTTGTCTCAATTTGGACATTTCAGTAGCTAAAATCTAACCCATATCTTTAGCAAGTTGTGACTACCAAGAGGACGGAAGTTGATCCAGAATGCCAGCGATAGTTTGTGAAGCGGTGTTTTCGTAGGATCATGAGTTTCAAAATGATTGCCATTTTCACACAGCACAGCTAAAACAGTAATTTAATTGTAAAAAGGCGCATTCAAATAATCATCATCACTGGAACAGAATCCAGAAGAATTCAGTTTACACAGACGGTCCCTACCCAATAGAATTACGCAAGAGTTGGGACTCAAGAGGAAGACCTGTTGATTGGTAATTAGACCTAGGAAGATAGACAGACACAGGGTCAGTAATTTGGTGATGAACACGATTTAAAATATTCCAACTGTTAGCAACTGTTTTGCCTGAAAGAGAAAGAGTAGTAAATTCAAAGGTATTTAGAGATGATCGGCTAGCACCAGTATTGATTAGACACGAAATGGGCTTTGCATGGATGATGCATCGCATCTATATGCCTTTCTGATATACAGGGACTAGATAGAACATGTATGGCTCCCCTCAGACTGTCCTAAAACATTGCATATCATTTTAATGGAGGAGGAGAAAAATAAGACTGTTCAGGTTGTTTGTGTGAACAATGGTGTAGGTTTAGAAAATCTCGTGTTCGGTGCCCTCGTTGACCACAGTTGAAATGTGAGACCTTAGAAGGTGGTGCAAACTCTGCCTTTGCCTGCTTTTGATTTCTTATCACCCTCCTGCTTTCCTGTCCACCCTTCGCCAAATTCCTCCACATTTGCTCCCTCTGACAATTTCTTGAAAGGATTCCATTTGTAATGATTTCATTTTAAATTCAGTGAATTGTTTCATGTGCTCTTGAAACCAATTCTCACAGAGGTTTGTGTTGCCAACTACATATTGTTCTTAACTGCTCCAGTACCTTGGGCAGCAACCCTCGAATGAAAGCAGCTCCTACTTCTTAAGTTGGTTTATGCATTCACAGTACTCCAGTAGTGATGAAAGACTTATTTCAAAAGATCAGGGAAATCAGCAAAAGCTTCCCCTTTTGTTTGTCTTATAATTATTAATCTTGAACCCGTCATTTTTAGCTGGACATGCTTCAACAGCAGCATTCAACAAGGCCTCTCTAGCAGCAAGTAAAGCAGTAACATTTGCAGGTGGTTGTTGCAGCCAATTAACTTTTATTACCAGTTGGTCTCTTACTTCTCGCTGCATAGTGACTCATATTAACATCAGCCCATATATGCTTATTACACCGAAAGCCATTTACAATTCTTCTCTGAATTTCTGTGTATTGTCCTGTATTCTAGGGAGTGAACAAGTAATGATGCTGATGGAATCGTCGAATGTTACTAGGGACCTGACCCCCTTGCCCAATGCCAGAGGCCTCTGACATTGGCTAAAGTGGATCAAGTTTGAAATGTATAAAGTCAGTTGGGTTGTCTCTGTCCTCGTCACTAGGTGAAGAGGCTCACATCTCAGGTTGGGCTATTCTGTCTGAGTCTTTTGCTGTTTGTCCCACATTTAGTCTTAGACTATCCCAAGTAATAGTCACTTTGCATACCTGACCCCTCCAAGCCAGTGTTTCAAATTGATGGGTAGGGAATGAGAGTGTACCAAAGGGGTCTAGTGTAGTTTCATCATGTCCGGTTCTCATCTTGTTCTAGCACTAGCCGCACTACTGACAGATGCACAAGTGAGAGTGTGACGAGCAGTGGAGCAGACCCTGCCTGTGACTTATCCCCATGCACATTTGCTGGTGCTGCACCAATTCGGGGTGCAATTGGTGATCTACTACCATCTGGTTCTGGAAAGCTCAGAACATCTAATATGTCCTCACTCTTTTCTTCCACTGTTTCACGGATATAATTAGTCATTCAGGTGACTAATGTGCTATCTCAGTTTCTCTTGGGTGTCCTTAAGACCCCTCACCTGAGATTCCTGCTGGCGGTCCATGGCTTTCTTATTCCAGTTTAGAAAAGCCAACCGCTGTTCTGGACTAGATTTGTTTTAGGTTCTGTCATACGTTTCTTAAGATTATACAGTTGTTCTCTAACAACGGTGCTGTACTACGTCCACCTTTTCTGCATAGTCACTCCAGATTTTCTGCCTTATTTTTACTTGTTTTAGCCCTACTTAAAAGGAGTAAAGTATCTGTGCTCCCACTTAAAACATTTAGAAATTGGCTTAAACCTGACACATTTAACTTTCCTATAAGGCCATACTATATGGTGCAGAATTTCACCCGTTGCATGGTCAATTAAATGTCACTTGTGGAGTGCAGTACTGATTGTGCCATCCACAACAGTTACAGAGAAAACATAGCTTCAAACTTACCCTGTTTAGCCTGACTGCAACAGCCTAAAACCTGCTGTCAATCCTGTCAAAATAATCATTTTTGATAAGGGGAGAAATCCTGCTTTTAAATATTAATAAGGCATCCCTATCAGCCCTGGAAGAACATTTGGGGTGGACCCAGGAACTTCATTAACATGACAGGAATTGAGGTGAGGCCTGCCCATTCATAGTTTTGTGTAAGGAGAGACTTGAAGAAATGAAAGCCTTTGTTCCCAAGGCTACACTAACTAGGCTGGTTCCGAACTGAGTGGGAGGGAAGTTAGCCTCAGATCTGGTTTGGAGTGGATACAAGGGAGAGGGATGCTCATTCTTTGCCACACCTCTGGGTGGCAACACAGGATCTGTACAAGGGAGAAAGGGTTTCCCCATCATGGATTTTAGGAGTGGTGCTCACAGTGGGATTGTTTGAGTAGGCAAGTCAGGAACCGATGGAAAAATTGGGCAGGGTTACCCCCGGGAACCTTTTACTCTTTGGTTAGGGAGTATCCAGAAGTCATCCCCACCCACTGGCTTGTGACAGCCATATATGTGGCACTCCAAGGAACCCTTCTCTGAAAACCTTTTTGACCTGTAGAAGAACAGAAGAGGGAGAATTGGACCCTGCTGTCTGTGCCCTCAAGGATTAGGCCTGATACCTCTTGTTCACTGGACAGAGAAGTGTTCCCCAAGGGTTAGTTTAGTGATCTCTTGTGTGGCTAAAGCGACACAACAAGCTGCAAAAGGTCTTTTTTTCTCCTGAAGTGACCAGTTGCCCAGTAGTAACTGGACCTGGACTAGAGTTTGCTGGGGACCTCTACTGGAGTGAGTTCTAGTCCTTAGGTGTTGTTCCTGAGCCATTGGGAGCTTTAGATGTGACCCAGAGGAGGTACTCCAGAAACCCTGTGTGAGAAGTTGGCCTGGTATATGCTGTTCACTAATTAAAGTGGACACCTTGCACCAGGGCAAATCGACTCTTATGGTAGATAGGTTTAAGACAACCTTTTAAAGAAAGCTATCCTAGTGGTAGCTGTGGAGAGCAGCCTTCAGGCTAAGTCTCGGAGGAATGTAAAGCAGCTTGTTTTACCATATAATCTCTTGAATCACCAAATGAAAAGACACCACACAGGTATATATATCAAATATATATGTATTTATTTCTAAATAACTCTCTACTAATCTCTTTATGAGATTAGAAGACAAACATATGCACAAATCAACGTTTCACAATAAGTTAAGCACAAAATATGGCTGGGGCCCTAGGGGCGTACCAGACCATATACTAAGTAAGAGACTTAGGGACAACGACTTGCAGGGAGACAAGGCCTAGGGCCTTCAGAAGTGCAGGGGCCTCACGAAACCACCCAAGGCAGGTAAGTAAAGGACCCACGGGGGACGCGTGCAGTGTGAATACACAGGCGCGGATCGCCGTTAACTTCAATGGGGCAAGTCGCGGTTGGAAATAAAGAGTTTTAGGATACTTCGGGAGAACCTACAAGCAAGTCACTTACAGGGTAAGTAGTTCTAGGGCCCACACCCACAGGAGCACCGTAGTGCTGGAGTTACCTCACCCAGGGAAGCCGGGTGCACAGGTGTCCTTTGGTGTCGGGTCGCGGCGTCGTTTTCAATGGCGAACAAAGAAGACTTGCTGCTTGCGGGAGCTGAAGAAGTGTCCGGTGGAATCCAAGCCTGGATTCTGAAGAAGGATGACCTGAAAGCAGAGGGGACAGTGTTCAAAGTCACTTGGCAGTGACCCGGGGCAAGGAAGATGGATGCCCACCGTCGTCGGTTGATTCAGGTCGGTTGCGGGTGCCTTGACTCTTCAGCCACGTGGTCCAGGAGGGGTCGACGACGACCAGGAGCTGGATTCGGTGTGTCCCTCGACGTCTGCAGCTGACTGCGGTGTCGGCAACTCGATCGGAGCCAACAAGCCTTGGCAGCCGCAAGTCTCGGGGAGATGAAGAAAAGTCGATGGCGCAGACCAGCAAGGTCTGAGGGACTCACCCAGCGAGGGTAAGTCAGGGCAGGCCTGGAGCAACCAGGGGAGCCCTTTGGTTTCTTTAAGAAGTCTTCTGGGGACCCACAAGCCAGCGGGCAAGGGATCGCGAAGACACCTCGGGCGGAATCACTCAACAGGGGCCCACGGTCACTCGGGACGGTGTAGGCCTCTGATCTTCGGAGGGATTCCTGCTGGAGGTCGGGACCACACGTGGTCCAAAGCACAAGTTCGTAGAACGTTGTGAAGGGGTTGCACTCGACAATAGTGCACGGTACCCAGGGGTCGCGGTTCCTCGTTACTCGTGGGGTCCACTTGCCTCAGCTTCGCTGGGGACTCACGATGGCCTGGGAGAGGTCAGGAAATCCACTTCTTGGGCTGCAGGGACTTCGGACTCCGGCGGGAGCGGCGTAGTTTGCGACCGTCGTTGTCGTTTTTGGTGCCTGCCAAGCAGGGGAGTCACTCCTTGACTCCAAGGGAGATTCTTCTGTCTTCCAAAGGTAGTGGAACGTCGAAGGGCCAGGATTCTTCTGTAGAGCGTCGTCCAGGGGTTATCTGCTTTGCAATGGCAAGGTTCCCCCTCTTATACTAAAAAGAGGGGATGGACTAGCTCTATGACCCCACCTATGGGAGGGTCAAGGGAGGGGTGGCTACACCCACTTCCCTTTGTCCAGTTTCGCGCCAGAGCAGGGGCAGGTAGCCCCTGAGCTGGTTTGAACTGGCATATGCACAGAGGAGCCTTCTGCTCCCCCAGTGCAGGACTTCAAAGCACTCTAAGAGTGCACCCACCCAGCCCCAATACACTAAACCCTGTCTGGAAGGTGGTTACACCTCCCTGTGACAGGATGCCTATTGTTGGGCTTCCTCCACTGTGAGTTTCGGTCATCAGCAGGAGGGCAGCCCAGTGTCTGTGACTGGTGGCATCCATTTTGTGATGCCAGGGCTCTTTAGGATTCTACCGCGTTTCCACAGCAGGTACATGTCTTATCCCTCTAGAAGGGTGGAATGCTACCCCCGCCGCCAAGATTGGCGGGGGGTAGTATTCCAAGATGTTTGACACCAAACACGACATGTTTTGATGCAGCCATTCCAAAGTTAGCATTTACCGCGAGGATATAATGCACTTAAGAGTATATGGTTTAACCGCATCCACAAACAGCACCAGAGAATGGACTCTGAGAACTGCCGAGGGGCCCTGCTCATGCAGAGGCACCCCCTCACATAGAAGCCAAGCACCCTGCCCTCAGGATTGATAGGGCCTGCCTTAGGGGTGACTGATAGGTTTATATGTGTGTGCAGGAGAGATATAGGAAACCTATATCTCAGTGAGGGGTGCTAGCACCACCTCACCCAGGCTGCAGTAGCAGGCCTGTGGTGTCAGATTTAGACTGCTTCCCAGGGGTGGCATAACATATGCTGCAGCCCCTGGGAGGCCTGTGAAGTACCTATGCCCTTGGCACCTAAGGTACCATATACTAGGGACTCATAAGGCACCACAGTATCCAATCACTAGTGCACCTAGAGTGCACTCCATGTCATTTAGAGAGAGCAGATAGACTGGGGCCCTGAATAGCAGGGTCCCAGTCCAACTAAGTCATAAACCAGCAAAACACCATAAAAAAGTGGGGGCAACCATATAGTCAGATTCCACCTTCCTACATAACCCCCCAAACGAAAGGAGATAAGGCTAACCTTGGCCAGTTGAGCCTTTATTGACTAAGTGGCCATATAAGGAAGCACCTGCACTAGCATGGTTGCCCCCTGTCTTATGGTCCACTAAGCAATCCCTCACCCTAAGGGTATGAGAGGGTCTCCACCATGGGGAATCACTACCTGTGGTGTGCTTTGGTAAAGTACCAGGCTGGTGAGGTGTCTGAGTAGGGAAGTGTGGCCCTAGGAATGTTGGCCTCAGCTTTCTCAGCTCACTGGTCACCATGTATGCCTGTCTTTCCATGACTGAGTGGTACTCTGCTCTAAGGGTCAACCTTTGACTGCCTACAGCCGGGGGTTGGGTCCCTTTGGGTGGAACACTGGAGGGACATGGCATGTTTGGAACCTTTTGGTCCCAGGTTTGCCCTTGCCTAACAGAGTCCTTCTGGGGAGATCCCTACATAAAGGTATGGGGGATCCCTCAGTGGGTTGAGGAATTTCTACCTGGCTAGGGCTACTAGCCTGGGTGCCCCTAATCTGCTGATGGGGGTTCCTCTGGACAGGGGGCCCTGGGGGTCCACTGACCTCCCTGACCTCTGCAGCCCTGGGCTGACTGAGGCAGGGTAGAGAGGGGCAGGTTACCTGCTCCAGACTGGGTACCACCTTGGAAGGGTCCTCTGCCATCAGGGGTGTGGCCAGGCCAGGCCTGACTACCTCTGTGGCAGTTCCTTCACTAGGGGTAGGGTCAGTTCCCTGAGGAGGCTGACCCTTACCTACTGTCTGGGGGAAGAAGACTTTTCTTCAACCCTTGTGCTCTCTTTTGGGGGAGAGTGGGCCATTCTTTCAGGCTCCATCTCTCCAAATTCTTGGGCTGGGGCTGTGGCCATCACAGCCCCCCTAACCTTTGCAGGGACGCCCAACATCCTAAGATGGGTTTGGTGTTCAACTTCAGCCCAGGCTGAAATTTCCAAATCATTGCCCATCAGGCAATCTACAGGTAGGGTTGGGGACACTGACACTCTTTTGGGCCTGTGACCCCCTCCCAGCTGAGATTGACTATGGCCATGGGGTGATCTGTTCTGACACCATCAATGTTGGTCACCTGGTATTTAAACTCAGGTAAAAGCTGGTGAGGGGGACTAGTTTCCCTGCCACCATGGTGACACTAGCCCCTGTGTCCCTAAATGCCACAGCTTTCTGACCATTAATTATTGGCTCCAGTCTGTACCTGCCCAATGCTATGGGACCCATGGTAAAGGTGGCATATCCTACACCACCATCAGAATCTGAGGAGTCTGTTGAGGGGGTCCTGTCTAAACTAGGGCCCACCTCTGTTCCTCTTGCAAAAGCACCTAACTTTTTGGGTGCACTACTCCCAACTGGAGGATTACTACTGGTAGTACCAGGAGGGGTGGTAGTAGTTGTTGGAGGAACATTTCCTTTATTGCCATTCCTGGGACAACTGGGATCAGATTTCCAGTGCCCAGGCTTTTTACAGACATGGCAATAGGGTTTCTTTTCAGGAGAGGAAGGAGTTTGGGACCCACCCCCAGAAGAGGAATTTTGGGGCCCTGTAGTGGACTTATCCTTGGATTTATCCCCACCTTTCTCTTGGGACTTGGTAGAATCTTTCTTGTGGTCACCACCCTGATTCTTAGGCCTTACCCTGGTTCTGACCCATTTGTCTGCCTTCTTTCCCAATTCTTGGGGAGAGGTCAGATCAGAGTCCACCAGGTACTGGTGTAAAAGCTGGTTTTGACAATTATTAAGGATCTGTTCTCTCATCATTAGATTATAAAATCCTTTGAAATCAGTAACCCTACTGCCAATCAGCCAACCCTCCAGAGCCTTGGATGCACAATCTACAAAGTCTGTCCAGTCCTGAGTCTGTGCCTTCTGGGTATCTCTGAACTTCAACCTGTACTCTTCAGTGGTTAAGCCAAACCCATCTATCAGTGCACTCTTCAGGACCTCATAATCATCAGCATCCTCCTCTGTAACAGTGAGGAGCTTGTCTCTTCCTTTATCTGAAAAGGAGAGCCACAAGATTGCTGCCCACTGCTTTTGGGGGACCTGCTGTACTCTACAGGCCCTCTCCATAGCAGTTATCCACTTGTGGATATCATCCCCACTCTGGTAGGGAGGAACAACCTTGCTCAGGTTCCTATGGTCAGGGACATATTCTCTGCCTCTAGGGACACTGTTGCTGCCACCAGGGGGTTCTAAACCCTCCCTTCTGGAAGCTCTCTGGATCTCCAGGGCTTCTCTATCCAGTGCCAACTGCTTGGTTCTGAGGGCCACTTTGACTTCCTCATACTGGAGCAGTTTGCACCTTCTCTCAGAGGAGGTCTCTCTTAAGTTAAAGTATGAGCTCCTCTCTTGGACAAATTCTCTGCCAGAGTGATAAGAGTGCTCAGATTCCCTGGAAGGGGATCTGTGCCTCTCATCCACTCTGCCAGTTCTCTTAGGGAGAACTCCTCTGTCCTGTTCAGGCTCCTTGAAGCCTGGCCCTTCAACCACAGAGTCTTGGTCATTCGGATTGTCCTCATCTGACCCAGATACTATGATTGACCCACCCACTGATTCAGACCCCTTAGCTCCTAGAGCCAATCTAAGGTCATCTGCTGTCAGCAGATCTATCAGGTGTAGTGTTGAGGGACTCTGTCCTGTCCTCAGGTGTCTGTCAACACACATGGCTCTCAAGTCAGAGAAAGCCATGTCCTTATACTGAGGCTGAGTGGATCCACTGGGTCCACCCTTTAAGGACATTCTAGTGTTGTGCAGTGTTGTACTACCTACACTAGTTTGTGGCCTACTGATCCTAGCTTGAGCTGTGGAAAGGGTGTGCTATCCCTTGGCACACAGCTCTAAGTTCAGTAGAACTTATTGATACTAAGCTTGACTTTATATGTACCTTGAGTACCTATAATGGTTTTCAGTTAGTAATTCAAATAGAGATTTTCTGGTAAAACAATGGCAAGCTGGAATCCCACACGCTGCCCACCAATGTGAGAAGTTGGCCTGGTATATGCTGTTCACTAATTAAAGTGGACACCTTGCACCAGGGCAAATCGACTCTTATGGTAGATAGGTTTAAGACAACCTTTTAAAGAAAGCTATCCTAGTGGTAGCTGTGGAGAGCAGCCTTCAGGCTAAGTCTCGGAGGAATGTAAAGCAGCTTGTTTTACCATATAATCTCTTGAATCACCAAATGAAAAGACACCACACAGGTATATATATCAAATATATATGTATTTATTTCTAAATAACTCTCTACTAATCTCTTTATGAGATTAGAAGACAAACATATGCACAAATCAACGTTTCACAATAAGTTAAGCACAAAATATGGCTGGGGCCCTAGGGGCGTACCAGACCATATACTAAGTAAGAGACTTAGGGACAACGACTTGCAGGGAGACAAGGCCTAGGGCCTTCAGAAGTGCAGGGGCCTCACGAAACCACCCAAGGCAGGTAAGTAAAGGACCCACGGGGGACGCGTGCAGTGTGAATACACAGGCGCGGATCGCCGTTAACTTCAATGGGGCAAGTCGCGGTTGGAAATAAAGAGTTTTAGGATACTTCGGGAGAACCTACAAGCAAGTCACTTACAGGGTAAGTAGTTCTAGGGCCCACACCCACAGGAGCACCGTAGTGCTGGAGTTACCTCACCCAGGGAAGCCGGGTGCACAGGTGTCCTTTGGTGTCGGGTCGCGGCGTCGTTTTCAATGGCGAACAAAGAAGACTTGCTGCTTGCGGGAGCTGAAGAAGTGTCCGGTGGAATCCAAGCCTGGATTCTGAAGAAGGATGACCTGAAAGCAGAGGGGACAGTGTTCAAAGTCACTTGGCAGTGACCCGGGGCAAGGAAGATGGATGCCCACCGTCGTCGGTTGATTCAGGTCGGTTGCGGGTGCCTTGACTCTTCAGCCACGTGGTCCAGGAGGGGTCGACGACGACCAGGAGCTGGATTCGGTGTGTCCCTCGACGTCTGCAGCTGACTGCGGTGTCGGCAACTCGATCGGAGCCAACAAGCCTTGGCAGCCGCAAGTCTCGGGGAGATGAAGAAAAGTCGATGGCGCAGACCAGCAAGGTCTGAGGGACTCACCCAGCGAGGGTAAGTCAGGGCAGGCCTGGAGCAACCAGGGGAGCCCTTTGGTTTCTTTAAGAAGTCTTCTGGGGACCCACAAGCCAGCGGGCAAGGGATCGCGAAGACACCTCGGGCGGAATCACTCAACAGGGGCCCACGGTCACTCGGGACGGTGTAGGCCTCTGATCTTCGGAGGGATTCCTGCTGGAGGTCGGGACCACACGTGGTCCAAAGCACAAGTTCGTAGAACGTTGTGAAGGGGTTGCACTCGACAATAGTGCACGGTACCCAGGGGTCGCGGTTCCTCGTTACTCGTGGGGTCCACTTGCCTCAGCTTCGCTGGGGACTCACGATGGCCTGGGAGAGGTCAGGAAATCCACTTCTTGGGCTGCAGGGACTTCGGACTCCGGCGGGAGCGGCGTAGTTTGCGACCGTCGTTGTCGTTTTTGGTGCCTGCCAAGCAGGGGAGTCACTCCTTGACTCCAAGGGAGATTCTTCTGTCTTCCAAAGGTAGTGGAACGTCGAAGGGCCAGGATTCTTCTGTAGAGCGTCGTCCAGGGGTTATCTGCTTTGCAATGGCAAGGTTCCCCCTCTTATACTAAAAAGAGGGATGGACTAGCTCTATGACCCCACCTATGGGAGGGTCAAGGGAGGGGTGGCTACACCCACTTCCCTTTGTCCAGTTTCGCGCCAGAGCAGGGGCAGGTAGCCCCTGAGCTGGTTTGAACTGGCATATGCACAGAGGAGCCTTCTGCTCCCCAGTGCAGGACTTCAAAGCACTCTAAGAGTGCACCCACCCAGCCCCAATACACTAAACCCTGTCTGGAAGGTGGTTACACCTCCCTGTGACAGGATGCCTATTGTTGGGCTTCCTCCACTGTGAGTTTCGGTCATCAGCAGGAGGGCAGCCCAGTGTCTGTGACTGGTGGCATCCATTTTGTGATGCCAGGGCTCTTTAGGATTCTACCGCGTTTCCACAGCAGGTACATGTCTTATCCCTCTAGAAGGGTGGAATGCTACCCCCGCCGCCAAGATTGGCGGGGGGTAGTATTCCAAGATGTTTGACACCAAACACGACATGTTTTGATGCAGCCATTCCAAAGTTAGCATTTACCGCGAGGATATAATGCACTTAAGAGTATATGGTTTAACCGCATCCACAAACAGCACCAGAGAATGGACTCTGAGAACTGCCGAGGGGCCCTGCTCATGCAGAGGCACCCCCTCACATAGAAGCCAAGCACCCTGCCCTCAGGATTGATAGGGCCTGCCTTAGGGGTGACTGATAGGTTTATATGTGTGTGCAGGAGAGATATAGGAAACCTATATCTCAGTGAGGGGTGCTAGCACCACCTCACCCAGGCTGCAGTAGCAGGCCTGTGGTGTCAGATTTAGACTGCTTCCCAGGGGTGGCATAACATATGCTGCAGCCCCTGGGAGGCCTGTGAAGTACCTATGCCCTTGGCACCTAAGGTACCATATACTAGGGACTCATAAGGCACCACAGTATCCAATCACTAGTGCACCTAGAGTGCACTCCATGTCATTTAGAGAGAGCAGATAGACTGGGGCCCTGAATAGCAGGGTCCCAGTCCAACTAAGTCATAAACCAGCAAAACACCATAAAAAAAGTGGGGGCAACCATATAGTCAGATTCCACCTTCCTACACCCTGATACATTGGAACTTGAAATGTTTTGTACTTCCATGTCCTCTGGAGCCTTTAGGGGAACCTCATGGCAAAGATCCCTAATTGTAATGCAGTTTTGCTGAATACTGCTTCAGGCTTGCCCACTGGAGGACTTTGAGTTCCTTGGTGGTTTGAAAGAAATCGCGCCTAGGTCTTAGTGCACCCCGTTCTAGACTATCATTCGTGCTTAGTGCTTTTTGGGGCTATCTTACTTAAACTTAAAAAAAATCATATCCTCAGTTCCCTTTATTTGATTTTTGTCTTTTTGGCATCAATTTATAAAATTTTACTCTTTTTATTCTAATTCAGTTTGGGATTTTTATTGTTTGGTGTTTTGACTTTTATTACTGTTTTGGTACTGCATAAATACTTTACACATTCCCCTAAGTTAAGCCCACGTACTCTGTACCACAGGTATCCAGTGTTTGAGCTGAGGTTGATTTAATAACTTTGGGGTTCACCCTGACTATTTAGTGTCATCGTTCCTTGAGGTGGACAACCGCCCACCCCATATAATAATCCACTTTCTTACAGGTTCCTACTTCCAAAAAGGGTTTTTAACATCACCATTAGTAAACTTTATTCAATTCTGTATATGCCTACACATGGCCTTACTGTACTGATAGTTCAGAAGTTGAGCTGGAGTCCCTTTAGTTGGGGTCTTAATTGCAAGTTAAAGGTCCCCAGTTTCCCTCACTACACCCTCATTCACAGTCAGGAAAACATTTAGCTAGTCTGCCTTCCTGTGCAGCAAATCACTACATGGAGGATCTTTAGTAAGAAAAGGAAGGGCGTGTCTGATAATTCTTCCAATCAGCGACCTGGGAGAGGGGTTGGAAAGTACCTTCACGCTCATCCACTGCCCCCTTTGAATTGGAACACCTCCAGTCACAGCCTCTTAAGGCTGGCAGAGGGTCTACGATGGCTAAACCGATGTACCTCTTTCATCACATTCATCAACTAGGCTCCATCCTAGGGTTATTTATAACAATTTCCTCCCTTTTAACAGCCTTCTCTTCTTATACCATGGGTTTCAATCATGCCTCTAGCTCTGAAGGCCAGCACTCTCCTGTATTGCTTCGCCCTCCCAAATAAAAGAAAATGTGGCCCTTCTACATGGAGGCGCAAACACAGCGAAGCAAAAAAAACACCACCAGGAAAGGGATCTCACTTTTATAAAATGAGACGCATCAAAGTCTGTTCTCAGAATAAGGCATGGGGTTTTATTTGTGCAACACTCTCTAACAAAAAGGCTTTCCCAGATTTCAAATGAACAGTCAAATGTGTGTATATATATATATATATATATATATATGTGCAAGCAATAATAACGCACTTATAAGTAAGCAAATGCAACTGTTAAATGTATGGAATAATATACATGGAATACAAAATACAAGCTGATAATAATATGGAATGAAATACAAGCAGATAATACTATGGACGTCCGCTCCAAGAAATCAGAAAGATATATACACTAAATACATCAGATGATTATAACCACTGAAGACTTGAATGTGCACACAGACACACACACACATCACAATGAAAACACCTCAGATGATTATAACCACTAGAGACTTGAATGTGCACACAGACACACTCCTACATCACAATGATGATTATAGCCACTGGAGACTTGAATGTGCACACAGACACACTCACACATCACAATGAAAACACCTCAGATGATTATAACCACTAGAGACTTGAATGTGCACACAGACACACTCCTACATCACAATGATGATTATAGCCACTAGAGACTTGAATGTGCACACAGACACACTCATACATCACAATGATGATTATAGGCACTGGAGACTTGAATGTGCACCCAGACACACTCCCACATCACAATGTCAATAATTGATGGCTGCAAACAATGCATCTTAGCCCACTCCAGACTGGGGGACTCACAGCCGGGGTTAAGAGCCTCAGCAAACCGGGAACTGCTGTACTGCTGTACTGAAGTAGACGCAACCGTCCCCATTCAGATTCCAAACAAATCCCAGTTTCCAAGTCAACAAACAAGTCAACAAACCCCAGCTTTATAATCTCAAAGCACACTAGAATTTTCCAAGAAACCCTCCTCTGCGCCAAGGAAACTTACTGGAGTTGGGCACTCTCCATGCAAGCATTCCAAAGGCAAAAGAGTGTTCACGTTCCTTCTGCGGTCTCACGTGTTCTAGTCCCTTATCTAAAGGAAGCTTACGAACGTCTCCAACAGTACAGAAAACAATCTCCAAAAACAAAACAACCTTGAGCGTGAATAGCCTAAACAACTTGAGTAATGTGGGGGCCTGCCTGTGGGCAAAGCTCAAGCTAGACAGAGTCAGAATTCAAGATGGCATGAGGGCATGTCAAAGCCAATAGTAAGAACTTCATAATACTTCCCAATGTACATCGCAATGCACATTTGTGCACCACTGCCTATAGCATCACACACTTCATCTCCCAATGTACAACATAATGCACATTTGAGCACCACTGCTTATAGCACTGCACTCCGAGACCAAGAAGTACATTGCACACCTCTCTCACTCTCTCTCATGCTTTCAAATGCACACCCAACACGTTCAGTTTCTGGCAAGGCTGTTCTACTCTGTGAAAGCGATCCCACTCTAAAACTACAAAGAGACACAAAAGAAATCTTCAAGGAAAAAGGCACATGCAGGAAAAATGATGTCGTACATTCAGGCTAGGGTAAAGTAAAACACCAAAAGTCAATAAAAATAATGGTAGTCAAAAGTCATCACGTGGTCTCAATACATGGGAGTGCCTCTAGCACTACATCTCCCCAAACCCTCCCAACCAGTTTTATCTGATCACTGCCTGCCAGGATGACAAATCTTAACTCAAACAATGAACAGCATTTAACATATGCAATAAACACATCAGACTTGCATTACAAAATGTTAAATTGTGCTGAATTCTCTGACCTAATTGGCAAACTGAACTCCAGGCCGTCCTCCATCTAAGCTCCCCATGGAGAATTCAAAATTTTGGCCCAGGTCCCTTGGATGGCATCAGAGTGCACTCCTCTACAAGAAAAGGAGAAATTCAGAAGTTCTGGACTCTTTGTGTCGGACTTTGAGAAGGTAACTTTATCAGCGGGACTAACCTGGACCCTGTATCAGACTTGTGCTCCACTGCGGTCGGTCTGAACTTTACCCCGGTCTAGCATGACCAGATAACTGCGGGTAACGCTTTGTGCTGTTAGGCGCTATACCTACCTAAAACATCTCCGATTCTGTCTGTCATTTTGTTCTCATTTTATTTATTAAAATTAACTTTATTTTTATAAGTTGGTTTGGGATTTTTGTTGTGTTTTTACTTTACTACTGTTTGTGTGTTGCATAAATACTTTACACAGTTCCTCTAAGTTAAGCCTGATTGCTTTTGTGCCAAGCTACCTGAGGGTTAAGCACAAGTAATTTACTGATTTATTTGTGATTTACCTTGACAAGGATCGTGGTTGTTGCTTGAGGAGTGTTATCATCCTTTCAATCATAACCCAATTTCTCAGAGCAGTCCTTTCCTAAGTAGACTCAGTGGGGTGGAAACACCTGTTGTATTTATTACCAGAAAGCATTTCCCATGGCAGTAGAGATATGCCACAATCGAAAAGGAATGTCTGGCGATAAAAAGGGCAAAGAAAAACAAAATAATTATTTGGAGGGTCGAGAGTGTATTTTATGCACTGACCACGCTCCTCTTACTTAGTTGGCCCAGAATAACATGAGCAATACCGAATTTTATGATGGTGCTTGTCTCTTCAGCCCTGCAAATTCCAGTTAAACATAAGAAGAGTACAGATCAAACTAATGTAGACATTCTGTCATAGTTCCCTAGTAATCTTCCCACTTGGAAGAATCCTGGAAATTGGTGTGTGAGGGAAAATGATCCCATGATGTCCAGGGTGATAGGGAAGACAGTGGGGACCTACAAAAGGAAAGAGAGAGGAGAGGGTTGAAAGTGAAAACAGACTTGGACAGGTAATAAGAGGAACAAAATATGGACTCAAAAAGTGGAACCCTATTGGAGATATAAGAAAGACTTATACCATGGGATTCCTCCCCCGTAGAGGGAAGGAGGATGCTGAGCAGGAGGGGGAAACCCAGAGGAGATAGAGTAGTTTGTGGGCTCACACTACCAGGATGAGGAAGAAGTCTTGGTGCCACTACTGAACCCAAGGAACAGGAGTACCCGAATACCCAGTTGAGGTCGGTAAATTCTGAGGGATCCACAGTGCTGACTAGGCATGGCTAGCCCTCCATCGACACCTATTGCTCCCGCCATGCTTCCAAGGAGTACTCTGGCTCAAAAGGTGGGTAACAGGGAGGGGAGGAAGGAAGAATGGGTGGCAGGTGCACTGGTGATTGAACATGTGTGATAGGGCCAATAAATAAGGGGCACAGTTGGCACAAACTGAAATGGAGAGCACAGGTTTGAGAGAACAGCCAGTACTCATCTTTGTTCTCCAAAGAAAATGGTAAACATACAAGAGACCATATGGAAGGGCATGCTAGCTGAGTGAAATAGATGACAGGAGATCTCAGCCCTAGTGACGGCTGTTTTGGGAAAAGGAGAACAAACAGTCACATACTGAAACCGGCGACCCAAGGAGGTTACCCTAATGAGAGAAACAAGATAAATAGAGACAGGGCTCCAGAAAAGTTAGTGAGAGAGACAGAGGGACTTAGAATCTGATGACAGAGACTCATTAAGCATGGGCTAGGAAGAAAGTGTTTAAAAGAAAAGGATACAGAAGGGATATAGGAAGAGCGGCAATCGAGTGTTCTAAAAACTTGTACTTGTTCTTAATCTGAGAGAGTTGCTGGTGCATGAGTCTGGGTGCCACAGGGATGGTCCAGACAGCAGAACGTCTTGAAAAAAAGCAGAGGATATTGTGAAACTGACAAGAGAGGCTTCCTTGTTCCCAACACATTTACCAGAGGAGGTTACAGAGAGAACGCTGTTTTTCTGGAGAGCGATAGCGCCAATAGAAACTTCCTGATCCTAGAGATAGCTAATATTGTTGTGAATTGGCTAATTGGGAGTGGAAGGGGAGCCGAAAACTACACTCACAAGTCAAACATAGCTTTCCTTTCACTAGTGCAAGGTTTGGACAGTATGCCTGACCAACGCACTACAGCAATGCATTATGTAATCAAGAAGATGCATTGGCTTCAAAGGGCTATGCACCAGATTTCTTGGGCTGTTGCTTTTGTTCATAGGTGCCAGCAGATCATCTTGTGGCAGTGGATAATGTGAGGGCAGATTCTGTCAGCGGAATTTTGTTGACAAACCGCAAATGGGTTTATAAGGTTGACAAAATGATTTTAAATATGTTTCATTTTTATAGAACTATATACTCTGCACAGGGGCTCAATTAGCCAACTGCAATCTTGTAATCATAGTTAGTCTTTGATGTAAAATGTTGTGATTCCCTTATACAAATATAAAACCAGAGCTATCATTCTGACCGCTGTAATACATTCCTAAACATTATGGTGTTTTTTTTTTTTCAGATTGGTTGGTCACTTCTTTGCAGATTGATAGAAGTTTGCCCCGACACTTTGGAGGAAATTTGTCCAGCACAAGATGTTGAAACAGATTGGGAAATGCTGAGTTTTCATCAGTAAGATTTCTTGTCTTGAGTTTTAATAATATCAAATAATTGGTTCACATACCTTGCTTTGTGCCTCTGTTTTGAAGTATCCAAGCAATGCACAAAGGATCTGTCACTATTAGCCAGTTTAACGGTAACTATTGTATTCACCACTGAAAACTGGATATTTGATTGGATTCAGGCTAGTGTCCCACTGATATTACATATATCAATAATGACGTTGTGTTTGCTAGGCCATGCCATAGCACCGGCTTACTAGTAAGAAAACATTGGTTGTCTATTGATATATGCAAGGTTTAAGTTATTGCGTAGTCATTATTTTGATATCAAAGGAAAAATATACAAAATGCTCAATGCTTACCACAAGATATCTCTGCATTTCAGAACAGTGTTACTCTTGTTCTTAACTTTTATCATTAGAATTCACTAGATGTTGCTATGAAACAAAGTTTACTGTCTGGAGATCCTGCGAATGATGCGCTGGAATGATCATGGTTAAACATGCTTGCAATGTTAAAGATCTAAAAGTATATCCTTGAATTGCTTCCTTTGGATAAATGGAGGTGCGTTAATGGATGACAGAGACAAATTAAATTATATAACTTGGGTACCAGTATTTGGAATTTGGTTAGCTTAAATGCACTGTGTGTCTAGCATTTTGGCTCCTGTGACTGGCGGGTTGTGCCACTTTAAATGACATGTTGATTGGGAGCTTTTGATAATATTTTGCAAATCGGAGTTGTACATTTATTGTTCTAAACTGTCAAAGGACATTAAAAGAAGGTTGCATTACACAGACTTTTTAATTGATATAAGAAGGAGATGAAAACAAAAAATTCTGGCTGTGTGACAAGGTAGTGTGCTGATTAATTTGTTGGCATTCTGGAGAATTTTATTTAGCAGTTCCTTTCATCCGTTACTCCGACCTCACCACACTTTAAGGAAATGTGAACCGTGAATTGTTGGTGAGATTCAGAGTGTAAAAGAGGTGTGCCATTCTAAAAATGAAATGTGTGCAAGCAGTATCTATACTGCTTTTGCAACAAAGACAAATATCAGAATGAGTGGAAACAGAAAATTAGCACCCGTGCACTGAAGGCGATCATAATCAAGCCTGTTTTATATGAGTGCTGAACGTAACAGAGGAAGGCTGCTTCCCACAGCGAAACAGGTGCAGTCAATTTCCACTCCTTCTTCCTTAATTAAGTTGTTGCTTTTTCTCCATATGAAGTTTAGTACCAGTGAAGACCCCTTGAGAATGTATCCCCCTGGCCTCATGCAGGCAGTAAACCCAGAGTGCATTCTGGTGGTCTAGCCATCACACTCTTTCTGAAGAGAAAGGACATGCTCCGACCTGCCCAGTTGGATTTTTGAACTCTAAAGTTGAACTATTGCCTATTGTCAGAGAGCTGCTGCCCAAATTCCAAGAATTGAATGTTCAAATTGGAGCCCCACTCCAGAAAAAGGCAACTCTATGAACACAGACCTGCATGCCCTTTGCTACAGAGTATTCTGAGGTTGTAGTTAGACCTTAAAGCAATGGTTAAAATGATGCACTGCTGAAGCTCTATTTGCCTGCCATGTTGTTTTTGGCAAGATTGTCTGCATGTCAGCCCCAAGCAAATTCAAGTTATCCAGTGGTATGGGCAAAAAGTATCTTCCACCTCAGCCAAAACTTTAGAAAGGCTGGCTAAATCCCTTTTGCAAGTGCAGGTGAAATGAGTGGCAACACTCCCTGTTGCTTTGTTCATCTTTGTGGAGCCCCTACCCACCCACCCTTTTTTTCAACACTCAAACCTCAATGGATACATGGCCATCGCCACCCTCAAGGGTTTGGATGGTGGAAGAAGCTTTTCCTGATCTACCTTGATGGTTTTCCAGACCTTGCCTTGCTGAGAAGCAGTCCAGCACTTGGCTGGCAAGCACACAAGGTAGATGCAAATGCTCAAAGAGATCCTATTCAGTTCTTTTGTATGCCATTTATGTTTATGGGTCCACCCCACAAACTCGCCTCATGGCAAAATCCCTGTCTGCCTTTTCAATACAAAGGTCTGTCACCACGGGATATATCATCATCTCATGAACTACATGTGCTCACCATACCAGTTCCATGTTTCATAGTTCTAACAAACCTGCTGTCTTTTCTGGTCTTCTTGTGATTTTTGCTTGGCATTGTCCCTAGATATTATGTAGTCATGCTATATTTGTGTCATATTGTGCTTCTGTTACTTATCTGTCATTGTGTTACCATACTGTATATTCTCCCTTTGTGTACAAACAGTGTTACCTTCATGGCAATGGTCTTGGGCTATCTTTTTTTTTAGTTTCTTTATTGATTTTTTACAAATTAAAAACCAAGACGTTTGCACATCATCCAGGAGGGGAAGGATAAAGAGACATAATTACATCACCAACAAATTAAATGGCTAAATATTCCATAGTCAGTTGAGCATCTCAAGTATAAGTGTGTTGCCAGGCCATAGTAGTAGTAATCTAGGAGCATACATGTACATCTCACATAAGGCATTAGTCGGGCTAGTATGTTTAATGAGTGGGACCTCACTCAGTAGAATCTGGCTCTATGGACAGTAGGTAGGCACAGAAGGGTGACCAAATATCCCTTGGGCGAGGGGCTGGAGGTGTGCATAATCGTCGCCACCCTCTCATAGCGGCTCATGCTCCCAAGCCAGTCCAAGACAACAGGTGGGTGGGCGCTTCCCCAGTGCAATGCTATTTCCCGCTTACCCAACAGTAAAGCCAGGGATACCAGCCGGCGATTAGAATGTGGTATGTTGAGGGTGTAGCCCAGCAGTGCCATTAGGGGATCGGGTGCGAGTTCAGTATCAGTCATGGCAGAGATGTGTTTGAACACTGCCACCCAATAGACATGTACAATGGGGCAAGTCCAGGTGAGATGCGCGAAGTACGCTCCCTCTCCCCTGCACTTCATGCAGCTGTCTGGTCTAGTGTGGTCAAATGTTGCAATAGCAGCTGGTGTTAGGTAGTAGCGGTGCAAAAATTTGAAGTGTAAGAGTTTATGTCGCTGGTTAATTGATATGCGCTGTGTTTGTGTGCAGCAGTATGTCCACATTTTATCCGTTCTCGTCACCCGTAGCTCCGTTGCCCATGATTTCCTCACCTGCCCCGTAGTGTCAGGCCTCAGTGCAATACACGCTCGATATATTCTTGAGGTCATGTGGGCTCCTCCAGTGTCCGCCATGGTCAGTGATAATGGAGAGAAGTCTTCAGGGGGTAATGGGTAGGTGAAAACAAGCGAACCGAGGTATTACAGAGGCGTCTGAAGATAAAATGGTCCGTGTACTACACATCCCCATCCCACGGGCCCTCCACCAAGGGCGCAATATGCCCATCTGGGAACAGGTCCCCCATAGTGTGTAGATTATGCCGGTGTAATGTACGTTGTACTAATTTCTCCCGGGTGAGCCGGAGCCAAGGGTTGTTGTGCACTGTGATAGCAATGGAGTAGAGGAGGCCACCCCCCAGTACACGTCACACAGGCGCCGCCCTGCTCAATACGTGGCAGATACCGTCTGTATGTCATCAGTGTCTCGTAGTATGCCCTTGGGTAAGATCTGAGAGTGTGGGATTCCCTCCACCAGCGCACGCTCCGTGCGCAGATAAGGTATCCGGGTGGTACCAGCGATATGTGTAGTGGCACTGGGATGCCAAGTAGTAAAGGTATAGATCCTGGACCCCAAGACCTCCATGCTCATGGGGAAGTGTAAGCGTGTCCCACCGAATACGGGGGTGAGCCCCCGCCCAAATAAGTTGTATGAGGACTCTCAGTCAAGTGTACGGAAGAAGAGTTGGTACAGGGATATTGGAAAAGAGGTACAAGAAACTGGGCAGGACAACCATTTTTATTATGGCCACTCGTCCCGCCATAGATCGGGGGAGTCGGATCCAGCGATCCACCTGCATGTTAAGATCAGCCAGGGGTGGGCCATGATTCCGTTGTAAGACTTGTTCCTTTTCTCTATGGATATGTATGCCCAAGTATTTTGTACCATCACTGCCCCAATTAAGGGGTTATTCCGCCGGTGGTGGGTGAGTCGCCTGTCAATGGAAACAGTTCCGATTTGGCCCAGTTTATGTGAAGACCAGAAAGTTCGCCAAATCGCGCTATCTCCTGCATAAGTGGGGGGAGATTGAGATGGGGATTCCGGATAAATAATAGGATGTCACCCGCATATAGCGAAATAAGAAGGGGCCCATGGGTGAGCTGTAGTGCACGATGCAGATAATGTTTCTGCATTGCCCGTATCGAGGTGTCCATCGCCATGATGAATAGGAGGGGAGACAAACGGACATCCCTGTCTAGTGCCGCGCAGAGTTGGAAGCGCACCAGACAGGGTGCCGTTCACTCTTATCCAGGCCATTGGGTTGGTGTATTAAGAGAATGATAAATGCAGTGAATGGGGGGGTACCAAGTTTACCCAGAACAGCCCTGAGGAAAGACCACTCAAGAGAGTCAAAGGCCTTTTCTGCGTCCAACAGTGCTACTGGCGCGGGGATGGAGGGGGAGATTTTATTGAGCACCGCAAAGGCGCTTCTAAGATTTAGGGAGGTGGATCTATGTGGAACAAAGCCAGACTGGGCTAGGGAAATAAGCTGTTCCATTAGCAGCGCCAGTTGAGTAGCTAGTACTTTAGCCAAGATTTTATTATCTAAATTTAGCAGTGAGAAGGGACGGTATGAAGCACAATCACTAGGCTCCTTGCCTGGTTTCAACAACAGGGTCAGGACCTCCTCACGAAGTGTGGGAGGCAAGATGCTAGTAGTTATGGCCTTGTTATATAATCCCAGAAGGTGCGGGCGATCAGTTGCTTAAAATCTTTATAAAAGGCCCCAGCTAAACCATTGAGGCCAGAGGCCTTGGACCCATCCAAAGCATCAATGGCCTGTGTCACTTCCTCCAAAGTTAGTGGTTCCCACAGGAATTGCATGTGGTCGTCTGTAAGCCATACCATCGCAAAGTCTTTGAGATATGAAGATATTGCATCAGGGTCATGAGGAGTATGAGAAGCATACAGTTCCTGGTAATATGACCGGAATCTAGCCATGATGCGCTCCCCACCCGTGACAGTCTCCCCAACCTCAGTCGGAGCTCAGCCACGTAATTAAGCGACCTGTTGGGATGCAGTGTACATGCAAGGGTGCGACCTGCTCTCTCTCCATAGTGACGTGCCTGAGCATGTTTACCTATGTACGTGATTTCTCATGCTGCTAAATCCCGGTATTCAGCCAGGAGCTCCGCCTGTTTATGCAACCGAAGATCCCCGTCTGCTATTGCTTTAAGCTCCAGGCCCTGTATTTCTCCCTCGGCCAAGCCCAGTTGTGTGCGAATATCCCTAAGGATACCCACATGCTTGGAAATACATACTGTGTCAGCGTTAATCTCGAAATTTTCAAGGATGGAGCCTTGCACCTCGCTACGGAACACCGGAGCGCATCGACATGGAATTGTCAGCTGTATTCAAGGCCACATCCATGTGGGATCTGGAGTTTCAAAAGAACGGGGTTGTGGTCCGAAAATGTCTGTGGGAGCACAGTGATCTCTGACACCCAAATGTGGGCGGTAGCCGACAGGAACCAATAATCTAACCGTGACCAAACTGAGTGGGGCGCCTAATAAAATGTGATGCCAGGGATAGTGGGGTTATGACTCTGCCATGCATCATATAGTGCATAAGTGTCAGTGATATATTGAAATACCTCCCTAGCCCGAGGTTTATCTGATGGTTGTGTACTAGTGGAGTCAGTTTGCAGGCAGTGTGACATGTTAAGGTCACCGGCTATTATTAAATGGTCCACCTCAAAGCCGTCTAGGTGGGAATAGAGGTCCAAGAAAGAATCGGGTTGTCTATGTTTAGAGCATAAATGTTTACTAACAAACTTTTTTTGTCCCCGAGTGTTCCGTGCAATAACAAATACTGGCCTCCTGGGTCCGAACAGTGGAAATGATAAAGGAATGGTATTGTTCTGTGATTTAGAATACAGGTACCTCGGGAATATGAGCTGTAACATGAAAAGTAGCAGTGTGTGCCCCAGTTCTTGGCGAAGTAATGCTCAGAGCGTGGGAGAAGATGTGTCTCCTGAAGAAAGGCAATTTTAATGGAGTGTTTTATTAAGATAATGCAATATTTGCTTCCCTTTTCGTGGGTTATTAATACGGCGTATGTTCCATGAAATGGCCGATAGGTCAACTGTTTTAGCCATACTATGGAGCAGGGTTATAGAGATGCATCACAGGCATTAAGACCAGACAATATGTGTCAATGAGGGCATTGTGTACTAGAGCGTGATGTGCATCATCAGTAATCATTTCAACCCCAGTGAAATAAACCCCTAACAATTCCTCGCCCCCCCACCCACACCAGATTTAAGAACATCCAGTGAATCCCATTTAACCAGTTAGAAAAAAGAAAACATAACCCCAAGTAATTCGAGTTGGTGAACACTATGAAGGTGTGACGACAACTCTGACACCGGCAGTCCCATAAAGAACAGTTATATACGCTAGTGTGGTGCAATCGCCGTTATAGGGTACAATAACTTTGGCTGGGTGCAATATCGTGAGCAGCAGTGTCCGGCACATGTGGCCATAGCTTCAACAGTTCCCGTTTCTCCATTTAGAGTCAGCACATTTCATGTAGCTTCATCGCGAGAGGTCGATGGTGGGCGCTCACCCCCCCCCAGTCTGTCACTGCCAGGAATTGGTCGGTTGGCCATGTGGGATCCAGCACAGACAGTTTTACAGAAGGCCTCTGCAGCTGCTGGGGTATCAAGGATCTTAATGCGTCACCCGTGGTCCACCCTCAAGAGAGCTGGGTAGAGCATGGCGTGGCGAACGCTCAGCTTGCAAAGTGTATTTTTCACTTTGTTGTATTTTCGCCCACCTTTTTGTACAGTTGGAGTGAAGTTTGGGAACATAGAGATGTTTGAGCTCTGATACTGCAAGCGCCCTTTTTCCCGGGCCATCCGGAGTGCAGTGACTCTGTCTCTGTAGTTGAGGAGACAGACTATAAGCTATTGTGGCGGTGCACCTTCAGGGGGGCGCTGTCCCTAAGAGCAATGCACCCTCTCCACTGCAAAGGTTGCCAAGAAGTTAGAGCATTCAAAGAGGGTAGTTAGGAGTTGCGCCACGAAGTCCTCAGGCCGTCCCTTGTTGGTAGATCTGCTATACCAGAGATGCAGATGTTATTCCCTTGGGAGTGTGCCTCTAGGTCTTCATTCTTGATTTCTACCTGCTTTAGTATCTACTCCATCTTATCGAGGCGCTTTTGCATTGTTGTGGTGTAATCTTCTACGCTGGAGATACTTTCTTCTGCGCCATCGATCCGGGCCCCCTGTCTGTCCATCCGCTCGCCTATCTGGTCCATGTGGCCCGCCAGTGTGTCAAACCACGCTTCAATGGAGTCATAGCCTGCCCTGAGTTCAGTCTTCACAGCGTAAATGTCACACAGGGGGCCTACGCCGTGCCGCAGCCAGGGGCCTCCTCTGAGTCAGACTAGGAGCACCGGCTCCCAGCAGGGCCAGTGCGATCAAAAAGGAGTCTTCTCTGCTTAGGGTCCGAGCGACCCATGGTGGGGTCCCAGCGAAGCAGTGCCCCAGCAGTATAGTCAATGGTCCAAGGGGGGGGTTGTCTGTTTTTTACTCACCTCTCTTCCCCCACTTTTGCCTGCGCAGATGGAAAAAGGAACCAGGCAGCAGAACTAGACCTCATTGCTCAGGGAAGTACACCACTCGTGAGTAGCTATCCCACCGAGTAGCACAACAGTCCCGTATTCCTAGTGGGGGGGCGTCAATGAAGAGCAGGCAGCATGTGGGTGTAGCAGGCAAGGCATTTGATTGTATGTCTGAGGCAACGGGAGGCTTCAAAATGATCACTCGCAGCCATAGTGGTTGTCGGGTCTCTGTGGGCCTAGTAGTACTGGGAAGGCCCCCGCGGGCAATGGCGGACTGCCACAATCTCATCTTCACCGCGCTCATTGGCGTGGGTTGGCTGCACAGGCAGTGTCGATACTGGCATGCGGTAGAGAACTCACCCCAGTTCCGTAGGTGCAGCCCCAGCTACACTGCATTCTCTTTGGGGCCGGGCGCTGGTAGGGAGTGAGCCTCGGCCCCAGTTGTAGTCTAGCTGGTGTTGAGCAGCCCGCCACTCCCACACAGGCTCCTGTCTCATCCAGCCCGTGTCTCTCCGACAGGCCACAGCAGTCCACAACTTCACAGCCCCCAGTCTCAGGGGTGGTATGTGCACCCCACGGGGAGGGGCCCCCTGCTCCTGCAGCGCAACGTGGGAACGGAGGGGGGGCGTCAGCGACCGAAATCGGACGACCTTTGCCTCAGGCTCACCCACGGCCCCTGTCGCCGTGGGGCCTCTGAGGCTGTGTCGGCCGCATGGGCTCACCTCCCCTCTCTCCTTCAAATGCGGGCATAGAATCTTCGGCCAAGCACCATTTCCGCAGTCCTCTGGTCCATGACTTCCCCCGCTAGTTGTGCATGCCGAGATGTGAGGGCTTCGGGGGCGGCGAACAGCAGGTAGGGAACTGCCGAGCTGGAGCCTCACAAGTATGTGGCCATCTTTGCGGCGGTCATGGCCATGCCCCCTGGTCTTGGGTTATCTTTTGGCTCATTCCTAGCACTGCCATGGTCATTGCTTCCTTTTTATGACACATTTTATTGGTTGTAAAACTTTTTCCACATCATTACAAATAAATGACTGTAAACAAGGAGAAGAAATATAAACATACAATAAATCACACTGCTCCCATCCCACTGAATGCCACCCCATACACCCTTCCATCAATGAACTGCAATCCCCCCGATGCATCAATACAGTCATAACAACTTGATCATCTCTGGGAGCTGGATAGATATCCCCTAGACCCTTCCAATTCATCATCTAACATCGCATTAGGGAAAGTTACCAGATCAATATTAAAACCTCGATATCCTGCCCATCCCTCCAAAATGTCCACATATTTTTTAGGGCAGCCCCTGGCATTGAAAATTGGCCTTTCCATACTCATGCAAATTTCAAACCCTGTGATCCATTCCTGTACTTAAGAGGGATCAACATCTCCTTCGATGAGCCACATCTTTCTTCACTACCAACAAACCCACATATAGTGATGCCAGTTTAGGATCAAGTGGTAATCCCCCCCCCCAAGCACAGCACCTAGACAGGAAAGCTCTTCTCTCCAGTATCTCTCTACTCTAGTTCAGCTCCAACCCATATGCTACAGGTCTCCATCCTATGACAAACAACAGAGACAGCAGGGGGAAGCCACCACACTCATCTTCCACAGTCTTTGTCTTGTGAGGTAGACCCTATGTACATATTTCAACTGGATAAGGCAGAACCTTTCCGCAATAGCCGAGTATCGTGAAGTTGTCCTATCCTCGGCTCATTCCTTGTCCATCCGGGCTCCCATGTCCCATATACAGGCCAAATGCAGTAAATCAAAGGACTCTTTCTTTTTACTTATCAAGGAGCGATAAACTTGGGGAGATCTTCTAACCCTGTTACGTATGATATTATTGCATGCCTTAGTTGTAAATAACAGTGCAACTGACTATGGTGTCAATCATATTCCATCTGCAAATCATGATAGGGTTTGAGTACTGTACCATCCATCAGGTCTCCAAGTGTGGATTCCATTTCCAGAACCCTAGCAATGCGACAACCGCTGTAACCTAGTGCCCACCCACAATGGCATTTAGTCTGTCAGCCGCTTCTCCCATCCTGTATACTTCACAGTGTCTTTGCAGATGTTAACAGCCAATTTAAATCGCCAGTGGGAGAGACTGATCCACTCTACCACTGTAAAACATATGAACTATGGGAGTAGGTCAGAGTACAATAGAACACCTGGGTCTGAACAAGAGAAAATTGAAAGACACAAACAAAATAACCTAGCTGAGATGGAGTATTTCTTTTAAAGGCCGATTCATCTCACCCACCATAGGTGGCATGCTTCATCATCAGGAACCTCATTGCACATGACGCCTAGCCAAGGCGCAGGCTACGACTCCCTCACTGAGAGAGAGGAGCACAGCGGATGTTTTCAGAGGTATAATAAATACCCTTTAATGTCCAGGGGATAGTGAGGTAAGCAGAGTGTGCAAAAGATAGTGTGATATTTAAAACTGGCAACAGGGTATGCAAACACCTTTATTTGTGTGCTCCTGGTTCATGATTAAAACGAAGGACACTGCAGGAAGGATTAAATCTGCTGGGATGTGTCACCAAGTTAGGTCAACATGTTTCAGCCAATAACCCTCAGATGCGGTGTTGCGGCATTTGTTAGGACCTATAGTGATAGTGTTTCTGCTTCGCCGTTGCGCTCAAAATGTAATAATATAATTTAATACAAAACCGTCCAGTGGTCCTCTGTGAATCCAAGTAAGGGATCCACTGGCGGTCACCTGCAAAAAAAAATATAAATACATTTGTTTAAAATGAACTACTAGGTTATAGTTTCAAGAGGTGGTAGTTGGTGGAATTAAGCCATCCAACACCTTGACAAAGTGAAGTGTAATAAACTCATTCTTGTCACACATAAAGCAAATCCTTTACCACGGTTGAGTGAGATACAACAGGATCAGGTGAGTACTTCTTATATTAAGACAAGCTTGCATACAATGCAGCCAAAAGCTAGGCTTACCTGCAATTGTCAGGTGTGATGCCTCAACTCAGGGCCTTGTGTGGTGCTCAGGGTAATCTCTGATTAAATATTAGAACATTATAGGAGAGAGTAAAAACGACAAAGAATAGAAAGGTAAAAAAACTCTGGGTACTTCAGACCTAGGGAGGTATAAAGAGCAGATTGCCAAAGAGATAGCAAGATGAGTGTAAAGATTTTAAAATGTGGTAACTGTTAATGACCGCATCTAGGTATGTTCGTGGGGATCCTGACACTTAGCCTCTTAACGGCTGGATTCTCGCCGCTACCGACGCCAGGTATGAGGACACTGGCTGAAGCAGTCAATGCAACTGTTATACTAGTAATTTGCGGGCCGGAGGTGCGTCTACAACATGTGAACCCTAGAAATGCTGGGAATTGTGGTCTAGCAGGGCTAGGAATTGTAGTTTTAAGCATTGCTTGCCTCGTATATAATGCACTGACGAGGGGAGGTGGCTGCTATGTGGTGCTCAAGGAATATGAATGTCAGTCATCAAAGTAAATGCTTATTAATGGAAGGCGTATTGTGCAAATTGTTTGAAAATTCAACATAGTCACTAAAACTAACTGTGCCTGTTGAATTATTACATAGTGTATATTAAAATATATAGAAGCCAGTCAGTTCTAGGAATTGTAGTAGAGCAATACCCTGCCTCGTAGAGGCTGCTGTTACATCGGTGTCAGTGATTCAAGTCAACGGTGATGAATGATCACGGTCTAGCGTTAGACAATAAAGCCAACTATATCTGTCATGGCCCTTAAAGCAGTAAAGCAGTTAGCAACCACAGCAAGATGTATGTATCTGCCTTAAGATGGACTTTGCACGTGGCATTTCATTAGTCTACGATCTGCCCTTGCTGGGAATTATAAGATGTTTTACACTTCTAAATGACCATGGTAGTCCAGTCTGAATCTTACAGTGCTGCATAATCTTGCTCCTCAGTAGTAAAATATCAGAATCTAGTGGTATGCATTAGAAACATCATATTATGCACAAATGCACTGTCACACATACACATCATCTCACACAACACACATACAACATCTCCCTTTCACATACTTATCATACACCATTGTGAAAACATACAATTGCTCACTAACAAAAACATGCATCTCTACACTATTCATCAAACGCACTTGCCACGGCATACACAAAGTCGAACATGCACATGCAGAAAACCATCAGGCACCAGCACACTAGATATAAACTCAGATACAAAACATCACAGAGACAGACAAAAACACACACTCTGCAAGAGAAGATTGGTGCTGCATGTGCTACTAATTGTATGTGAGGGACCTTTGCACTACTTCGGCATATGCCATTACTGCTGTGGTTCTAACTACCCGGACAACCGGGGAAGTTAGTATCAGAATGTTGTGTTGTCTATAGTCAGATGTCTCCTAGTCATATCATAGTTGTGTTAAGTGAACCATTCCTTTAGCGGATGTTCTTTGAACCCGGTTTCATCACCGTGGTAAGCACCAGGTTTTAAAGCTTGTGGGGGCCTAGAGCCCTGGAAAAATTCCTTTCAATGTATCAATTGTCCTGTCATGATCTTTCATATTGTTTACCCTTGCTAGATCTGCCTGAAAGTGATGACACTTGTGCTAAAGGGAATGGGCTGGGGTGAGGGAGTACAGCTAAACAAAACACGAAGTAACCTTTTCATCTCCAACTCAACATAATGCCAGATAACTGTACTCTGATAGACTCTCTAAAGGAGGCATTTATATGGGGGCAATTGCAAGCTTTCCCTCATTCTTGGCACCAAAGCCATATCAATTTAAAATCAAAAAAAGTGTTTTACTCATTGGATAATAGCCCCTTTTTAGGTCTCGCAACCGACAGCTTTATATGCTGGACCACCTCATGTCATCAATTCTTCAACAAAGTACAGTAAGAAGTACAAAGAGTGGGTCAGCTCCCTTCATCCATTAAATTTCAGTTTTTTTTGGTTTCCCATGGCATGGATGGGCTGTCAATCAAGGCCATGGCATTTTGTGAATGGTTACTTTGTCCTTTTTATGTTCCCATTAGATTTTGGCTAAGGAACAACAAGTAGTCTTTTGCCAGTCTGCAGATCCAACAGGACATGTAGCTAGTAATTGAGAGCCAGTGGTTTTGTATTCAATTACTTTGCTGACACGTGGCATTTTCATTACTGATTTGGTTGCACTATTAAGTCATTCACCAGACTTCTTGCTTAAAATCTTAGCATTGTTAAGGAGAAGCACAAACATATGCTGTTATTATTAAAACATATTTTCTTTCTTATATACGATTTATTTATTTTATTACTTGTGCATGCTTGATGCCCACAATTCGAATTATTGAAAATTATCCAGTCATGTAGAAGAAAAAAATAATTGGTTATTAATAAAATTGCTGGTGTATGCTTTTCCTTAAATATGTTGGTGGAGAGTGAATGGATGTCTTGTTCCAGGTGAGTTTTGTATGTCACTGCTTTGTTGTCTTCGAGTGCACAACTTGTGTAGGTGTGGTTTTATGATAGATTGTATGATTGAATAAGGATTGTATCGATTCAGTTCGGTATTGAAAACATATGCCAAGATATTTTACACCATGTTTTACTATATGTAACCCCAAAGCATCATGGCCTTTTAGTTGTATACATTCAAGTGCTACATTGCAAGTTCAAATGGTAAATTCTCATGCCCCAAAGCATAATGGAGAGACTAATATAATGTACACATTGGTGCTCATATCATGGCATCTCATTTCCACAGAATAGTGTTATATTCCTGGCATCTTCTTTTGGTGCTCTCAAATATCACTTGCCCAAGTGTGACTAGATCATCTAGTCTAGGTTTTTGTTTTGCATTCTGGGACATGTAGTCTTGTGTGTACCATTATAAAGTAAATACAGTAATGCGGAAAAACAGTGCGCTGGGTGAGCTACTCGGGTGTGTACCTTAGACACTTGAGAGCTCTGCTCTGTGCAGTCTATTGTGAAAGACATACAGAAAACGCATCTGTGCACAGAAAGGCTTTACATAATGACATAACTTAGCACACAAACATACAAGTTGGTGTCAAACCATTGCAGCATTCCATCACACCACATCACCCACAATAAACAGATATTATGCTCCTCAAGAACAGAGACAAAAACTATAACCAGCATTGACAAAGCCAGTAGGTCTTCCCTTTTTAGGATGAAGCCTAACAGACAGTGCAGCTGTCAGGTTGCAAAGACAAATTGGCAACATGTTGAAAGCTCAACTAAGAATGCATTTCACTCATTGCTCACCATTGGCTTTGTGTTTTTTCACTCACATTTTGCTTACTTTCTATTCACAGGCTTTATTTGTTTTAGATGTCCATTTTTCTTTGTCCCTCCTGTGGAGCGTAGCCGGTTTACTACTACTTTAATTGGCTTCTTATATTTTTCCACAAGTGCTTGCTTTTTGGGAACTCTTTTTTTTTTTCTTTCTCTTTTTCGTAAAGCACTCCATGAGAGTGCATATGTTTTCCACCTGTCTTCCTGGTGTGCTTCTCTTTCCACCCTTAGCACTCCACATTGTTCTGTCACCAGTGTGCGTCTGTCCCACCATCTCGCACTACATGTTGTCCTCTCTAGTTGTGATCTCTCTCCCCACCCAATGCTCCATGCTGATTTGTCTTGTGCCCTTCTCTCCCCCCAACACTCCATGTTTTCGTCATGTCCTTCTCTCCCTCCCAGTACTCCATATTGTCCTCTTGCCGTTGTCCTGTTCTCCCCCACCCAGCTCTCCATGTTGTGCTCTCTCGCCTGTGCCTTGCTCCCCCTCCCCGCTTTCCCTGTTGCTTCATTACCCCACCTCCTCCTTGCCCAACCCACTCCCCTAGTTTTAAAAAAAATGTAAAGCACTTATGTGCAAACATTTTTAAAAACTGATTTTGGCAGTACTTTTTATTTACCAATCCATCTCGGGTTGATAAATAAAACAAAAAACTCACCTCATTTTGTAGGTGCGTGCATGTGTCTGTGTACACCTAAAAAATGACATGGTGGCTGCATCATAGTGCTTTTTTATAAGTTTTTATTCACCAATCCATTTTTGAACTGGTAAATAAAAAGAAGAAAAACCAGGCTCATTTTGTAGGTGCACGGACGTGTGTTGATGTGTGTGTACAAGACTTTGATAGGGACCCATTGTAGCTCTTTTTTTAGGTCTCGCCTACGCAGCGCGCATGCGCTGCGTAGGAGACCTTTAGCCGTCGTTCAGCTCTTTTTCGAAGCACATACTCGTGCTTGTGGCGGCATCCAGCTTGCGGGAGCGAGAAGGGGTGCGCCACAAGCACGAGT
Organism: Calotriton arnoldi; assembly: GCA_963921515.1. Lineage (NCBI taxonomy): Eukaryota > Metazoa > Chordata > Amphibia > Caudata > Salamandridae > Calotriton > Calotriton arnoldi. Next base: position 167,449 of record CAWUFW010002967.1, read on the forward strand.
ATGTGCTTCGAAAAAGAGCAGACTGCGCGCGCACACACACACGCACGCACCACTCCCGGGCCAGCAAACACATGCGCGCGCCTCTCTCCTCGCCCACTCACTCGCTCCGCCCTCTCCGTCTCCTTTTTGCCTCTCCATTAACGCACCAGTCCCATCCCCCGATCCCTGTCTCCACGTTCTCTCTCCTCTCAAGCAAATCTTTCTTTCTCTTCCCATAGTTTCACTTCCCCTCTCCATTTCTGACCCCATCACCTCTCGGGCCCTCTCTCTAAATCTGCCCTCCGAAGCTCTCACTCTTTCTGTCCACCCTCTTCCTCTCTGTCTCTCCCCACACGCCTCTCGCTCCTGCCTTTAGCGGCCCGCTAAGTATTTTATGTGGTACATAGAAATGATTTTTTTAAATGTGTGGGAATACTTGCTACTTCCGTTTGTCGCTGCTCAACTGTCACAAAGGAGTGCCTCCCGCTTCTCCCTACTCCCGCCCCACTTGGAGCTCATTTTCGTACAGTCCCATAGAATACACGTTTTCCTTTTACAAATTAAAGCAAGAACGCAGATGCCGCTAGTTTACGGTCGGTCTGCTTTAATTTTATATACCGCAAAACGTCCTTTTGTATTTGCGTTTGAAAGACGGTAACTCTATGCCGATGGATCATCAGCTGGAAGAAAGTGAGGGATCAAAAACATAAATGCAGAGGTGTAGAAATAGGCCTTCTTTTTGACTTTTTTCAATGTTACTCTTCGACACCAAATATTTACCCTGCACACAACACAACATGGCCTTGAGATTGGGGCAGCAGGTACCTGTTTTAACCAGGTGGTCGAATGTTTGAACTCAGACGCGTCACTCTGCCTTTCACCCTTACGATGTTAATAAAGAGAGTCATGGAGTTGGAGGACGGTACCGTGGTTGTCTGTATCAAGAAAATATTTAGTTCTAAGCATGTGCTTTACAATTAGACTGTTGTGTTCACCTTGGTGCTTGGGTCAAAGTGCAGGTTTATTCGGGTAAGCTGATATGTAGTTGCTGATATGTAGTTGCTTTTCTAGATATAAGAAAAGCCCCACAATTAACGCACAGCCGCCCCCTTCTTTACGGGGATGTGCTACTCTTTCCCTTCTGCATACACTGAGCCGAGACATACTTTCAATGCTGGCATTATTTGCTTAGTATTTTAGCAGTTTTACCATTTACGTTTCTATTCCTGTCAAAAGTTCTTTAAAGTATATTTTATTTGGTTACTTTTTTGCCAGGCTGTGCTGTCTGTCTATTACTCAGAAGCTTTACTTGGAAGCATTGTTTTGTTTGGGACATAGTTTTATTAAATATCAGCATGTACATGAATACTTTTATTCCAAATTCCAAGTCACTCATCTCACTTTTACTATATTAAACATGCTTCAATGAGAATAAGTCATTGGCTGTCAATTCGTGTTGGGTAGCATACCATATCAGGACACTGGATGTGCAGATAAAACCACATTTTTTATTGGAAATAATTGTATCTATATGTGCAACTTTCATATTGTATTAGCATTTCAATATAGACCTGGATATTTTTAATAAAATGAAAGCAGAACTCATTAAAGGGGAGAACATAGCCTTGCTCTATCTGCAGCATCAATATTGGGTCCTCCTCTCTCATAGCTTGTTTTCAGCCTCCACTACACCTTGTCAACCCGCTGCCTTATATTCGCGGCTCTAACCTCTCAATCCTCAGCCATTCTTTATTTTCACCCTCCGACTGTCTCTCCTGACCCCTTTCCAAATCAACGACTTTTTTGTCTTCAGTCATGCCAATCGTTGTTTCTACCAAACAGAGCCAGTGGACATCCAGGCACGACTGGGACTATCTTCCAATCGGAGGTCCGCTGCCACATGAGGGGCCGGGTCAGAAGTTGCACATGTGCGAGTCTGTTGATTACGTCTATGGACTCCTTACTGGCTGTTTGACTGGAAGGTCCAATTGAATCTTCAGAGACTGGTGTAACACTTTTTTTTACATGTATAAGGACCTTTTTAGAGAGTAATCTGACATCTGTCACCCGCAACGGAGTTTGATTTTGGTTTAGAGTATACATCTAAGTAAAGCATTCTTATGTGAGCTGTGCCATACATACGTGTGTATTTATATGTATAAACCTGTGTATATGTATGTATGTATGTATGTTAGAGAAGTACATGCCTGCCTAAGTAGATAAGGTGAGTCCATTCACGAGCCAGGTGGGGAAACTGAGGAGCTTACCCCCGCACATGGAGCCCTCCCTCCAGCCCTTACAGTATTGGGCAGTCTAAGTCACAATGCATTTACTAGGCTTACAGTAAAACTTTTGTTAACTCCCAAATATGAAACGTGTAAGTGATGTATTGGAAGCAGACTCTTACTCAGCTGTTGCAGAGGCTAGAAAAGCACCCCCCGCCACAGTGATAGGGATGTAGGTAGCCGCATTTGTTGGTATTTGCCTGCAACTAAGTGCAAAGAAAAACAAGCATTGGCATAGCCAATAGGTCTCGCCTTTGGGACCTTATAAGTGTTTAGACATGCAACAGTTGATGTTGTTGCACCAAGGATATTGTACTGCATAACTAAATACTTATAAGGTTCCAAAGGGCGAGACCTATTGGCTATGCCAATGCTTGTTTCAAATATGTATTTTAGCCAGGCCACACAGCAGCCGTACTGCTATGCAGCATGGCTAAATGTCATTGGCATAGACAATAGGCCTCATAGGCGAGACCTATTAGCTTTGTAAATGCTTGTTATATAACTGGTAAGACGCACATTTAGCTCACACTCATGACCCCTTTACATATACAAATGCACACTACACTGTCAAACACATGATTCTCTCACACAAAAACACACAAGAACATGGTGATGGTGGTGCTAGGAGGGGTGATGTGGGAGAAACACTAGTGATGATAGTAGGGCTAATGGTGATTGTGTTCAGAGTCTGTGCTATCCAGAAAGGAATTTGCTCCCGGCTGGTGGGAACCTTTCCCATAATGGCATTTTAGTGTTTGTGGACTAATACCTGTAGTAACCATGTGTGGTTGTGTAGCCTGAGCAGCCCAAGCAGGTTGAACTGTTAATGTTCTCATTATGTATTGTGTAAGATTTCTGTACATTTTTACTAAATCTCTGTAGAGTGTACGCATCCCTGCTGCTGATATAGCAGCAATGTCTGGATGCGGTGTATATGAAGCTAAGACCAGCCAGGTTGCTCCTTCTCTGCTGAGCGGACCGAGTCTCACATGTTCTGTGGTATTGGATAGGGCGCCTTTAATGTGCTCTTGGTAAGTTAACGGGACTTCTAAGTCCTCGTATGGGAAATACTCATCAGGTGGTTCAATTTCAATGTATTCATGAAATAACCGTGTGTGTGCATCTGCGGGTGGGAATTTAAACCAAGAATAGAATACCTCTGTTCTGAATGCTTCGTGTGCCTCAACCACAAAGATAATATCTCCACCCGTTGCTGGGAGGCCATGTTGTAATAATTTCATGGTAACTGCCTGTCTGCAATTTTCTGAAATATTTAAAGCCGATACCTGCTCTTCAAATGCTCAGTTCGTTCGGTCATTCTCAGAGGAGTTGTATTTAGCTAAAAGTTTATAGAGATATGGTATGCACAATGTGAGAACTTCTAATCCTCCAAGCTTGATTAACCTACAGCCAATACATAGGGTATACCTACCTAGCTGAGGTGGATTTGTTTCCCTTCCCACTACACACGTCTCTGGTTAAAATGAGTTGGGGTCTCTGAGAAAGCACGACGGAACTACTCAGATTTGACTGTTAAATAAGAGCTTAACCAACGTTGGTGGCGCCATGTTGTGTAGTTCCATAGGATCTGCGCTTTGTGTGGACAACATAAACTAGGGGCTTGGTGTCAAGACTGATTCCTGACACCCCTGCAGGATATGGTGGCCTATAGAGCAGCTAACTCACAGTGCCACCGTAAGCTGCCCTAACTTGTCAGGGAGCGAATGGTTTCTGGCAACCACTGAACATGACAACCTTGTCCCTTCAGGGATCGTGGAAACAGTACAGAACCTTTCGCCTAGTCACTCGTGCTTACTTATTCTCAGAGAAATATACAGAGAATACACAGTGGGGTGTTTTTAATAATATTTATTGAACCAACGTTATTCTTGCATAAAATACGTGTGCTGCAATGTTTAGTAGACAGAAGCAGATGAGCATGATTACAAGCACCAGAAGCGTAAATAGTAGATCTAGTTCTACCATGGTGCTGAAACAATGTATATATGCAGGTATGTAACACAAGGCAGTAATCGAGCGTATGTCTACTATGCAAACCCTACTCTAAGTGTAGCTAGAGTGTGTGTAGGTGTAAAGCCAAGAATCCACTCCAAGGGACGATCCATCCACATTACCTGATGGGATAGAATGAAGGACCCCGTCTAGGTCACGAAGTGGACACTCCTCACGAGATGTATGCCCGCTGCGTGGTGATTTCTCAGCATGCAAGGACCTTCGGTGTCAGCGGAAGTGTCTCCTCTGCTAATCTATCGGGATGCTCATCTTTTATAATAGAAAGCAGCCTTGCGATGTGTGTATAGATTAGCAATGTTATGGATATGTAGATAGCCCTGTTGCCCCGTGGATGAAGATAGTGATGACATTTGTACATAGTGCGAAACGAGACCTTGTAGATGATGTTCAGGGCGTTCTGATAATATTGCGTGAAGCTAGATGTGTAAACAAGTTTAGTTTCAGGGAAACTAATCCAACATTGTTGTGCACTCAAATATGTGCAAAAGGTCACAGCTGAAAATGTTATTTGTGAGGACAATGTAAGAAATAAGCTGCTTCGCTACATGGGCCGAACTTGGGACTATAATAGGTGCTAGCACACATATGGTGATGTGGTTGTAGAAATGAGGGTGGTAACAACGGTGATGGCGAAAGTGGCGGTCGTGCTATCAACAGTATTAGTCTAGTAGTCTATGAAGGGTGTGTATGTGATGTCTGTAGTATGTGATCAGTAGTCTGTGAGAAATTTGACCCTAGTTCCAATAGCATATTTCCCCACTTCTGATGGGTGAGGCAGTATTCTTGGGATTTCAAGACTGCTAGTTTATAATGGATCTGACCGTGTTTTTGATGGAGTGAACGCTACTCGTAGGTTTGTGAGAGTGCTTTTAAGAGTGCTGTTGGTATTGTGAATTCTACTATGAAAAGTGAGCGTGTGTCATTGAAGCGCTAAGCTGCAATTTTGGTGAGCGTGTGTCATTGAAGCGCTAAGCTGCAATTTTGGTGAGAAACAACTGTTTTCGTCCTCTAACTAATGTTAAAAAATGCTAAATGCATAACTGAGCAAATGAACACTCGAAGCCCCACTCTGTATTCTATGTTTTTCTATTCTTATGTTTTTTTTGCATGGTGCTTGTCACAACCCCTTTCAGAGGGCCACGGGGCAAGCAGAGGTTACTGGACCCGGCCGTGGTGGTTGAGGCCTTTTACGGTCGATGTCTTGGGGACTGACCTACTATGAATTCTGAACAACTGGACCAAATATCCCTTCTGCACTTGACTCTCAGTAGTAGCTATGGTTGATCAGTCAAAACATCCGCGGGTGAAGATGTAGAAACAAGTCAGTGAACACAACTGATTACTCTAAGTGCTAACAGTATGAACAATAAATCAGTGCCCAGTCAAATGTTTGCTTTTCAATCAATCAGTCAAAGGCATTTATACAGCGTGCGGCTGCTTCATCAGAAGCCTCCCGGCGCCAACAGCCAGAGAGACTGATCAGGTGGTAGCAATGCAGGGAAGTCTAGACTTTGTCAAAAAGAAAGGTTTTTAATAATTTTTTTTAAAGATAGAGAGAAAAGAATCCCTAAGGATGCTAACATGCAGGGCGTTCACAGTTTGGACTTCAGGAACACTGAAGATCTGACTCCCCGTCTAGCCTTGGAAAGTTTGGGACCAGCAGAAGTCGAAGGTTATTCGACCTGAGTGATCTACATTGCTTGTAGGGACAAAGTCTTTTTCTCAAATAAATAGGGCCCTCACCTCTGAATGCCCTAAAAGGAAAAGTAAGGGCTTTAAATTTGATACGATTGACTACTGCCAGCCAATGTAAATGTTTCAGTGAGGCGTGATCGATTGCCTATGAGGAACTCTCAGGATCAGTTTTGCGGCTGTGCTTTGAACATTCTGGAGTCTTTGGATTAAAAAAGCAGGAAGGCCCAAATAGAGACTATTTGCATAGTCCAAGCCGGAGGTTACCATAGTGTGGATCACCGCTTTTTGCATATCCTTCGGGACCAAATGCAGCAGCTTCTTCAAAGATTTGAGCTTAGCAAAGCAAACTGACAAAACATATTTAATTTTCATAGAGAAAGAAAGGTTGGAATCAAATACTATTCCAAGATTCCTAGCTAAGGAAGTGGGAACTCGGGTTCCTCCGGCCACCAGAGGCTGGGGGAGGAGGGGCAGACTACTAGGTCCAGAGAAAAGGACTTCTGTTTTGTCTGAATTTAATTTAAGGATGTTGCCTTCCATCCAGCCAGCAACTCCCTTAAGTCACTCCTTGAACTTGGTAAGGGCATTATATGAGTGCTCCTGAAAGGACAGTAAGAGCAGGGTGTCATCCTACTAAGGCGCCACCTGCACACCCCAAGATTCAATCAGCTGAGCCGGCGGTGTTAGATACAGATTGAAAAGAGTAAGACTCAGAGCTGAGTCCTGTGGAACTCTGTGTAAAAGAGTTTAAGGGGGTTACGGAAAAGGGTGGCAATGAACCTACTTTTATAAGAAAAAGTCGTATTTTATTTCCAACTCTATACAAGCACAGGAATACAACATTCAGAAGCAACCACACAATCCCCTTGAGGTCAGGGCTCTATTAGTTGTCCGGCAAATCCCTGTCCCACCCTCTTTCGTGTAACGTGTTTTGGGTTATTCCCCATTCACTGGTAGCCACATTGAGGGAATGATCATTATTAGACCATGATCAAGAGTTCCCCTTTAACTCTTCAGGTTTTAGTCAAAAGTGTCTATGGTACCACCGCACCGTTACCAACGAGTCACCCAGGGCCCAACCGGCCCAATTCACGTCTTACCCACTCTCACAGCATGGAAGAGTTCAGTGATGCAGCAGGGGCCCTTTGTGGGAGCACCTGCGAGTCCTGCTCAGTTCAGAGCAGTCAGGCTGCCTGTGGCCTAAGAGGCACTACCCGGCGGCGCAGGTTTTTTCTCCTGAGTGGTGCTGCTGGAGTTCTCTCAGTTGTCTGAGCAGCTCTCCGCTTTACCCAGTTGGGGGATAGGGGGTAATACTTTCTTCTATCCCGACTGGAGCAAGCGAGGGTTCAACATTGTCCTCGTCAGTCCTCAGTGGTGTGTCGGGGGCAGTTACCTCGCAGTGCGGTCCAACTTGCCGAATGTAGCCTCAGTCTCTTCTTTGGGCAGCGGCTGAAATCCTTTGGCAACGTTGGTACCAGCAGCCCCTCCTGGCATATGGGGCTGCCGTGGTATGGAATAATGCGGGGGCAGACTCCTCCAGCACAAGTGCCCCTGCCCATACAATTGCAAGTCTCTGCACCTCTCGAAGAAGCAACTTTACTGGTGGTCCCCTCTGGTATACGGGATCAGCGTGGCGGTACGGGCATAACAAGACTCGCATGGTGCTCAACACACAGCTCAGTCCACAGCGGCCCTCTCCTGGAATATGAGAGTCACCGAGCCAACACTGCACATGGGCAATGACCTGATCAGTTCACAGCCGAATCCTCACACCTTGCACAGGGAGTCCTTACAGTAGGGTTCCCCACTTGACCACACTCCCTTCAACACTCTCCTTTTCCTCACAAGGCACACTGGTATTGGCACGCAGTCAGGCACTGGTGCTCCAGGCTCCAGGATAGGTGGTCTTGGTTTCCCTGGGTGATGTCCCTTCACCCAGCAAGGAGACTAGCAAGCATTTGTCCCTAGTCCTGGTCACAGGCAGAAGTCTTGCTGTGCTTCCCCTTTTCACATTGCCCGTCTAGTTGCTTGGCAGATGACAAAGTTTGGGGTCTTAACCTCCCCTTCTTATAGTCCATTTCCAGACACCAAAATGTAATTTAGGTCTGAGTCTTTTGAAGTTTTATGTTGGGGTTCTGTTTCATTTGAAGTGGACCCTTCTCTTTTTCTTCTTTCCTATGAAAGATTGTCACAGCAGTCAAGACTCTGAAGCTGATGGTCCCACAACACAATTCATGGGAGTGACCAGAGTTCATACCTAAATGTCAGCCCAGAAGCGTTTTAAGGCATGATCAAAGTAGGCCCTGGCGCAGGGCCTCAGCCTTTCAGGTGGCCTCCTGTTAGAGCCAGCTCTGTTCTGCAGAAGCATAGTCCTGCCCTGATGACCTTGAATAATTCGTGAAAAGGTTGTTTTAAATACAGTTTTCTTTAGTTTATTTTTAATGTGGGTGATGCATGGGACTGTGTAAGAGACCTTTTGCAGAGAAATGTTCGTTTTTCAACACCATGCCACATCCATAAACAAAGTTTGATTTAGATCACTATCCTTGAATATTAGATGTAAACATATTTAGAATTTGGGCCAGTGTGTCTGTGCATTGTCAGTGACCTTGCCAAAGAGGGCATGAAGGAGCTGAAATAAGATCATATATTCAAAGCTGTTCCGAACAGGGGCCCCGAAATTACTTTTTGTCCTGGGCCCTTAGTCCTTAAAATTTCCCTGTGTCAGCCACAGTGATATGTGCATCAATAGGTTAATCAGACCCCCAGCCCAACTGTTTATGATTACATTGTCAGCCCCATCTCCTGTCCAGAAGTCTATTGAGGTCCCTTCCTTCTGATCTATCACTGAATCAAAGAACAATCTTTTGAAGCATAAAGGGAGTATAGCCCTTGTCTCCTCCTATGTGTGTCCCATCCAGCTCACAGGAATGCCGGAATACACAAATCTGCATGAGGGGATTCCTCTCCTCAAAACAAAGATGATGGACAGAATGCTGACTAGTGTCAAACTTTCAACCCCAGTCCAGTCTGGGGCTACAGCCATCATGTTTTTTTACTCCCCATTCTACTTTGGATCTAGCAATATGCAAATCAGTTTTGACTCTGCTCCCCATGGGAAGAGTCCAGCCCAAACTGCCAGGTCTTCCCTGGACCGGAAAACAAGCATCCTGGGACCGGTTTTGGGGTATCACCCCTCATCAGTCAGGCTAGCTTGAATCCAAGGGTGTAACGAGCAGAGGACCCATCGTTGGGCATGCCCGGCGCACTTAAGGTGGCAAATGCAAAAACAAGGTGATGGATGGAATGCTTGAATTAATCTCAGCCACTGGCAATAGCTTGGGCTGCATCCCAATCCATAGTTTTTTTGCCCACCATGCCACCCCAGTTTGGACCACCCCATATGCAAATCAGTCTTGACCCTGTTCCCCATGAGTGTTCTGTCTGACTGGGAAAGACTTGGGAGTCGGATGTCATATAGCAGTTCTCGAGACTCCTCAGCCATGGCAGTGAGTGCCGGGGAGTATAGATGTGTATAGTAGACCGCAAAGGCATTCGCCACTCCCTGTCTGTCTCTCACCCGCTCCCCCTTATCATTTAGTATTTCAAACACCCATCGATTTGCCCTTTCCTTCCTGTCAAGCCAGGCCAAGAGCTTCTTAGCCATATCAACCAACTTCATAGAGGCGATGATGAGTGGAGAGATAGCTGGCTTTAGCGGCGTCCATGGCAATGTCCCTATATTCCTTCCATTTTAAGGTTAAGTTGTGTTGCAAGCCTTCTTGCTCTGAATCAGTGAGGCTGGATTCCAACTCGTGGATCTCCTGCTTGAGCATCTCTAAATGGGTCCTTTATTTTTCCTTCTGTCCCACTATCAGCGAGAACCTCTGACCTTTTCTGACAGCCTTATATACCTCCCATAGGGTCTGTGCCGAGGCCACCGAACCCTTGTTTTCCTCTAAGTAATTCTCCGTGCCTTCACTGAGCTCAGCACGGATGTGAGGTACCTTTAGAATACAAGGGCTAATCACAATCCAAAGATGATTGCATCGGTCAGGCAGACCAAATACCGCCTAGACTGGGGAGTGGTCAGATATGCCTCTGATGAGATGGCGAACCTCTCTGTAGTGATGGAGTTGGCGAGATGGGGTAAGGATGTAATCAATTCGCGAGAGGCTGCCATGGGCTCCCGAGCGGAATGTATATTGTAGCGTTCCTGGGTTATGTAGTCCAAGGGCTGTTAAGAAGTCAGCCTGATGACGACGGGAGGCTCCAGCTGTCGAGAAGGCCAATGGTCCTTGGCGTCACAGTGAGCAGCGTTGAGATCTCCGCCCATTACTAGCTACCCATCAGAGAAGCGTAGGAGGAGTGCACTTAGGTCAGAAAACGCACTGTCATGCAGCCATGGGGGGGGACATATACTGATATGATGTTGAGTGTTTTACCCTCCCACCATCCAGAGAGTGCCACATATCTGCCGTACTCATCTACCCTGGTGTTTTGTACTGTGAATGGTAGTGATTTACGCACCAGGATGCCCACCCCTCTGGAGCCTGTGGTATATCCCGTGTGGACCACCATTCTATATCCCTATCTGTCTAATGTCCGATAAGTGTTCCCCTGGACTCTGGTGGTGCGTCTCTTGAAGGGGAGCCACATCTGGAGCATGTCTTTTAAGGTATTGCAGTACCACTCCCCTTTTAATTGTGTCCCCCAGTCCTTTGACGTTACAGGATATCACTTTAATGCTAGAGGCAGTTAACTCCGTGGCCATAGGTGTATGGAGGGATGGTGTAGTGGCGTAGTGGGTGAGCTCTGCCCGTGTTGGGAAGGGCCGAGAAGCAATTCCACGGCGAGGAAGTAGCGGCTTTGTAGGTGACAATGTGCTACACATAAAGCATCTGAACAAAATCACAATAAGCAAAACAATGAAAACTCCCAATAAATCCCCTCTCCCTGCCTCCCTGCATCGCGGACCTGAAACTGCCCACCCTCCCAACTTTGCAGATCGCCTGTTGACCCCGCCCCAACACATGTTTAACTACAGGTGACTAGGACTAATACTAAGGTGCCCTCCATCTGCCCCCTAAAATAAAAAGGAAAAATGTTACAAGGCAATATGAGTTCATGTGAAGTCGCTTAGGCTCGTGCTTCGACAGTCACTTCGTAGATGAGGAGACATTACAGTGTCAATGCAAGTGAAATGTCTAAGCCGAGTGGTATACTTGCAGGCAGGTAACTGCTACACCAGGGATAGTCTCTGCAGGTGTTCTGACATGCGAGCTCACAGGTCGCCTCCTTCTGCAGGGAGCGCGTCGCTCCTGCTAGCCTAGCTACTGATGCTGCTTTGCAGTTCTAATGTTTCGGCCTCCAGCTGCCGCCGCCTGGTGCGCGCTCGATGTTTAGGCCCTCCAACTGTCTTCCAACCAACAAGCCAGTCCCATGCAGCCTCAGGCGTTATGAAATACCAAGTTTTGCCCTCAGCAGCTACTTGCAGCTTTGCAGGAAAGATCATGGAGTACTTTATTGCATGGACCCTGAGGGCTCTCTTGACTTCGAGAAATGTGAGATGCATTCTTTGAACTTGAAGCGTGAAATCTGCAAAGAAAGTAATGGTGGCATTCTCGTAGGTAAGCGATGGGACACTGCAAGCAGTCTGCAAAATTACATCTCAATCCCAATAATTAAAGATTCAGGCTATTATCGGACGAGGTGATGATCCCATTCGCAGTTGGGTGCCAGGGACACAATGGGCACGCTCCAAGAAGTACTTGGAAAGGCCACGTGGTTGCAACATCTTCAGCATAAGGTCTTCAACTAACAGATCAACCGCAGGCCCCTCTGAGCGTTCAGGTACTCCAATAATGCAAAAATTGTTAAACCTTGAGCAGCCTCATAGTCTTCTTGCCTTGTCTCAAAGGTTTTTGAGGTGGCTTGTAGCTCACTGACCTAGGCTTTCAGAGCCAAGGTGGCGACCTTAAGGGGGGTAGTTGAGTCCTCTACATCCTTCATTTGAGTACCCTTGTTGCGTAAGACTACCCTCACCAGCATGACCTCTGTTGTGACTGAGTCAATTCTGGCCTCCAGGGAGGTGCGTGCGCTTGAATCGCCGCCATAATATCGTAGAGTGTGAGAGGTTCACTTTTCGGGGATACATGGTCGACTGATGTTCGCACTTCTAGGGTCCCCCCAGTTGCAGCTGTCTCCTTGGGGAGCACATATTTATCCAACATGATTTGGTGAGCGCATTGCGCTCCTCTGCTGCCAGTCATCGTCTGTGTACAATAGTGCTGTTTTTCCAACTGTGATCACAAGTGTTGGGGCAAGGGGGAGAATTGGTCACCCCATTACATTCTGCCGCCTGCCCAGGAGGACTAAGGATGTCTCCTGCAGCCTGTCGGGTTTCCCACTGCTCACCTTGACCCCCTCGAGTCTCTAGTGGTGCACCTTAAAGTGCGCAGTTGGGATAGCGTGACTGTGACTCTTAGTGCCTTCTTCCAAGTGTTTATGCCGCGTTTTGCTTAGAGGAGTATTTTGAAGATTGAGGCATGTGCCCTCAGCAGTCCCCAAGGCCCACAGGTAGCTGTAGGGGAAGCACTCCCCGCTGGCTCTCAAATCTCCTGCCAGGTGGAGCAGCTCTTCTGTGTGTCATCAATCCAACCGTCTCACCGCTCTCACTTCGCCCAGTTGTGGGTCATTTGCGCCTCAGTGACTGATGACTAAAGCCCAACTTCCAATTTGGTATGCTAAGGGCCTAACATGTCTTTCACCCTGGGGTCCAGTGAAATGTTTTGTTTCTGATATTTACTGCAGGCCCTCTCCGCGCACTATCGGATGCTGGTAGTCACATTCTGGGTGGCCTTCTTCCGGTGTAGAGCACCGCAAGTCTTTGCTCAGTCCTGGCTCAGAGGCTCCTGCATTCGTCTCCCTCCGCAGACCGTCACACCTTTTAAAGGGTCATGCTCAGGCCCGGGGCCAATTCTTTTACTTTGCTGCACAATTGCTGTGAGGACCGCTCAGCTGGGGTCTGCTCAGTCAGCAATACAAAGTCCGACATCGTCTTAGGGAGTGCTGCGCCCAGGGCCTGGAGTCGGTCGCACATCTTCCCTCCTAGAGCGTCAATGTTCCCAGGGGCACCGGCACCCCTACCTATTCCGACACAGCCCCGGGGAGTCTCTCAATCTCTGCAGCCTTAGCGCTTGTGCTTGGGGTCATCAATCCACGTATCGGGACTGCGCTCACACCAGTTTCCACGACCACAGCCGGTCTCACACACGAGGCTGGGGCTTCTTCCTGCCACACAGGCCCGGTCTCAATCTCTGCTGCCAGAATAGTCCCTGACTTAAAACATTAAGGTCATTGGCATCCTTGGGGTATGCAGCCTGCAGATTTGAAGACTGCTCGCCTGCAGGACGGATAATGTGGCAGATATTTAGAGGATTGCGTCGATTCGCATGTTGTTCAGCGGTTGCCACGCACCACAAGCTTTTCTATATTTAACCAGGGTATGCTACTCACAAAGACACCCACTGCCTGCACACACACTCACCATGTGCGCTCTACACAGCACTTCACCCTTCATGTATTGTAATTCAGTCAAGCACATACACCCAGTACATGCTTTCATTGCACACACACTACACAGCTCTACATCTCCTATGTAATGTATTCCTCACAGGTATACATACACCCAGTTCTTGCACTAACCACACATGCACTGCACAGTTCTGCTCTATCCCTCTACCTCTCAGGCACACATACATCCAGCGCAAAGTCACTACTCCTATGCTGCGCAGCACTCCACATCTAGCAGATGTAGCCCAAGGGTTGATTTAAGCACACAGCAGCGAAACTTTTAAAAAGGTGAGTGAGTTTGTAGGCCTCCAGTGCCACAGGGTAAAAAGGTCTTGTTCACTACTACCTGTCACTACACAGTATGCTGCCACCTTGGGATGGGTGGAATTTTTAATTCCGCCTCTGGAATTAGAGTAATTTAGTATGGAGGATATCTTTATTGATCGGTTAATTAAAACCTTTACAATTACATATAAAAAACAGCCTATGCATGATGACGGCAATTCAAATCACGTTACAAAAAGAGGGGTGACACACAAGTTAAACAAGCATTGGCATAGCCAATAGGTCTCGCCTTTGGGGCCTTATAAGTGTTTAGCCAGAGCTATTGACTTTGCCAATGTCTTCAAGCTGTGCTGTAGAGAAGTGTGGCTGCTGTGCGGCATGCTGAAAAGTTATAATAAAAAAGTGTCAGAAGCATTTTTGTTACTTTATATATGACCAAGAAGGCATTATGTAAAACTGAACGACCATATTAAAAAAAGTATTTACAATAAAAAATTTCCTCAGTTTTCTTTTGTTCTTGCAATGCTGGCAACTTGTTTCTGCCTATTGCAATGGTTGTTTGTTAAAGCTTTTTTTTTGAGGGGGCATAAACAATCGGAGGGTGCTCTGCTTACATATCGGAGGAAGATGGCGGCCGTGACTACGGTCGTGCGGGCTTGAGCTCCCGGAGGTTACCCCCGTGCTCCACTCAGTGACCGGGCCAGGCTACTTCGTTGACCCCAGGGTGAAGCGTTGGCGGCGCAGGCATGCTCTGGATTGCCTGCGGTATTCTTCGTGTGGATTTCCATCGGCTTTCGGCGTTTGTGAGACGCGCTTCCTGGTGTGCGCGTGCCGCCCGGACTGCAGAGTGGATGGTATCGGCGAAGAGTCAGTCCAACGCGGAAGTGATTGCCAGGCACTGCGGTAGTGTGATGCCTCCAAAGCCTGGGCGGGGAAGAGCGCGCAACGCCGCTGAGATGCCTGACAGCATGGACGGCAAGAAAGTGATAATAACCACGGGGAAGAAGGATGCTGCACGTATGGAGGGTGGTAAGAAGGCTCTCCCTGTATTTTTTCAGGCTGTGAAACCCAAAAAAAACATTTTTACAACACCAGCTACTACCGAACCTGAATTTAATATAGAGGTCCGGGCAGAGGATTCCCCAGCAGACTTGTTAGTCAGTGAGGATGGGGCTATGAGTGGTATCCCCATTGCTTTGCTGGAAATGGGGAGGAAATGGATAAAGACATCGGAAAAGATGCAGAAAAGGTCGCAATGGGGGGCACTTCTCGTGGGTCAGGTAAGAAGCCACAGACGGGAAAATGTAATACAACGACTGGCCCTGGTAATTCTGATATGGCAATAAGGAAGATAAGGGACAATCAGGATTTGAGGAAAGAACATGACTCTGGAGATCCCCCCTTTTATTCAATGTCAGATCCTTCGGATGCTTCGGGAGAAGAATCTGATTTGGACACACACAAGGGAATCGGTAGCCCAAAAACAGTACGCAAGCAGGGGTATTACTCGGCCGGGAGTGTTGATTCTATTCAATGGGATTATTCATATATGAATGAAACTGAGATGGCCAGCGGGACGCAGGCCAACTTCGAATCTGCCGAGAAACCTGAAGATATCTCCCTGGCAGTTATCTACCAGAGCATTATGGCTCATAGGGCGGAGACGCGGGCAGAGAGCCAGCGTATGCAAGGGGCTTGTCGCAAATTGCAGAACGCAGTACGAAAAATTGCTAAGTCTTGTTCCGAGTTCTCTGACAGGTTCAATGAGGCTGAGACCCGTATATCCAACTTGGAGGATGAACTTGCTGTTCAGAAAGCAGCTACAGAGACTCTACGCTCAGCTAAGGATGATACTATCTGGAAAGTTACTGATTTAGAAAATCGTCTACGACGGAACAATCTCCGAGTACTGGATATTCCCGAGGGGGCCGAGGGACAAGACCCCCGAAAATTTATCATAGAACTCTTCTCTGATGCCTTTCCTGGGCTAACGCAATGGGACTGGAGCCGGGAGATCCAGAGGGCACACAGATTTCCTTTTGTGCAGCGCAGTAGGCCGGGCAGAGCCCTCTTAGACCAAGGGCGATTTTAATTTCAGTTAACAATTATCTAGCGAGAGAAGCAGTGTACGATCTTGCACGTCCAGATAGAAAGAAAACTGGGAAGGGGGTTGAGTTCTTTGTACGTCCTGATTATTGCCCTCTCACAGTTGAGAAAAGATGGCAGCTCCGCCAACTTATTACGCCATTCCGAGATAAGGGGGCACAAGCCTTCTTGCTGAATCCAGCCAAACTTAAAATCATACACAATGAGCATGTACGGTTTTTTACAGTGGAATCAGCTGCTAAAGAGTACTTACAATCGCTTTGAAGGTAGGGGATAAAGTGGGAAGAAAGGAAGGGCTAAAGATATTTTCTGAAACTAACTGATCTTACTTGATATTATTTTGTACCCCTTTGCTATTTAGGTATTGATAGTATTATGTCATTTTCTAGGTGGAATGGCAGGATGGAATATGATATGGTGATGGATGGTGAGAAAAAAAAAAAAGAAAAGGAAAAAAAAAAAAAAAAAAGAACATTTCAAATTCAGGTTGGGGCAGGGGGGGGGTCCGGGGCTTGGGAAGCTCGATCCATTTCAGGAGACCGTGTGTCTCCAAACCTCCAGTTTTGGGATGGGTGGGGGAGGGACACGGCGCCGGCTGGTACCGTGGTTGGGTGAGGAGGGGGGTTGTGGATGGGGGAGGGGTGGAGGTTGGGGGTGGGAGGTCGGGGGGCAATAGTAAAAATAATCCATGATGGTTTGATGAAGAGAAATATGAAATTCAATGGTTTTAAGCACATAGCCCACGAGCAGGAAGTTACAGGGAAGATAGATGGGGGATAGTGGCATAATGGGCGGTATCCGGATTTGCTCCCTGAACGTAAGCGGTCTGAACAATTATAATAAAAGGCAACGCGTCGCTAATGAGCTACGGGCAGTACAGTCTGATCTGATATGTATACAGGAGACCCATATACCATGGGCCAAAAGGAAACTATTGGCGGAATTAGGCCTGACAGTATTAGTTTGTACTGAGCAATCCACCACTATACGGGGGGTAGCAATTCTAGCGAAGAATCATATACAAGGGACAGGAAGGGCATTGGCAGACAAACAAGGGCGATGGGCCATAGTAGAATGCCGGATGGGTGGCCAAATCTATACGATATGCTCAATATATGGTTCTAATTTTGATGAAGCCCTTATAATTGAAAGGTTAAATGTGGAATTGGCGCTTTGGCCCACACCATTAATTATATGTGGCGATCTAAATATACATCTCGAGCCAGAAGCGCTACAAGATGATAATAAGCCTTATAAAGGAAGGAAACCAAAGGTATTCAAGGCTCTACAATCTTTATTAGCTGATCACGGATTGGTGGATGCATGGGCTACACAGCGCGGCATGGAAGCAGGTTACACTTTTTATTCCCATCCGCACAAGAAATTAGTAAGACTTGATTATTTTTTTACACCAGGTCTTTTGTTATCAGGAGCTAAAATACAAATATATCCACGGGTGTCCTCTGATCATGGACCCTTAGTGTTGCACCTCAAAATTGATAGGATGGGAATTAAGGTGCGATCATTTTCATTCGATAGGAAGTTATTATTGGATGAAAACTATGTTACATATATGCAGATTTGGATCGAGCAATTTTTTGCCATAAACCGCAATTCAACAGGGACGGGGTGTGTGTGGGATACTTTTAAAGCTGGTTTTAGGGGGGAGACTCTTAGCTTCGGCATATATAAGCAGAAACAAATGCGACTGATACTTCAGGAATTATATGCCTGTCTTAGGGTAGCGGAAGAAAAACTCATGCAGGGTATACATCTGGGCCAGGAGATTACAGCCTTACAAACGGAAGTAGCTCGGGGTAAAGCTAAAATCAATCAGTATTGGAGCAAAGAGATAGCAAAGAAACAATCTATTAATAAGAATCTAAATTATGAATATGGGGAGGCAACTGGCCGCTGCCTGGCTCAAAGACTGAGATCTAAAGAAGCAGCTCAAAGGATCAGCTCAATGGTTGATTCTAGTGGCAATATAGTAGAATCTGATGTTGGGATTTTAAAGGTGTTCCATGACTTTTATGAGGCACTCTATACCGGGGAGGCTTATGATCTACACGCTGGGGAATCTCTGCTACAGAACTGTTGCACTAAACTGGACACGCAGGATGCAGAATTACTAGAAGCTCCTATTACTATGGAGGAACTAGAAAGAGCTGTCAATAGCCTAGCCTTGGGCAAAGAGACAGGGCCGGATAAACTCCCATTGGAAGTTTATAAAACTTTTTGGGGAATATTAAAGACTGATATGTTAACTACCTTTCAACAGGCTCAAGCAGGAGTGGCCCCCTAAGTTGAGATGAGGCTAGTATTATTGTTTTTAAAAAAAAGATAAACCTGCTGATCAACCTGGCTCATATCGGCCTATATCGCTTTTAAACGCAGATGGCAAAATTTTTGCCAAAATTTTGGCAACCCGGTTGGCTGAAGTAATAACCCCGTTGGTGTCTTTACGGCAACATGGGTTTATCCCGAGAGGGGAACAACCAATCATATTAACAGGGTTGTAACCTTGCTTGATATAGCTAACACCACGGGGAGTGAATTTAGCTTGATACTATTAGATGCCGAAAAGGCATTTGACCGGGTTGCTTGGGACTTTTTATGGGCTTTATTGCGCGGTATTGGTTTTAAACAGAACTTTATCACTGCTATACAAGTTTTATATCGGCGTCCATCAGCTAAAATCAGTATTATGGGCCTGGAATCAAGCCCTATATACATCTCGCGGGGAACAAGGCAAGGATGTCCCTGCTCCCCCTTGTTGTTCTCATTGTATATAGATCCGTTTTTAAAAATGCTAGAACAGAGTGCAGGGATAGAGTCGGTCATATTGAGGCAGGAACACTTTCGTGTGTTTGCATACGCAGATGATGTGGCAGTGGTAACTCCAAATCCTATCACTGCCATCTCAGAAATAGAACAGCTGGCGGTAGAGTTTGAGGCTGTATCAGGATACAAACTCAATGTGGTAAAGACACAAATCTTATGTTTAAACATTCCTACAATTGATGACCAGCGAGTTTTGAACGAGGTAACATATCTAGGGGTCAAGTTGAGGACATGTTTAAAAACATTGGTTGAGGTTAATTGGTGTAACATTTTAAATAATGTCCGAAATCAATAGGATCGGTGTGAGTGTTTACATCTTTCACTTGTGGGACGCTGTAATGTCCTTAAAATGTTGATATTATCGAAAATTTTATATTTTTTTAGATCTGTACCAATAGAAATCCCACGCCCCCAACTGGCTTTATTACAATCAATTTGTGCTAGGTTTTTATGGGCCCAGGGAAAACCCCGTAGAGCTATGCGCTATATGACCCTTCCTCGGGAGAAAGGCGGTTGGGTCGTTCCTGATTTTATTTTATATCATTATGTATGTATATCGCAACATATGAATATTTTATTAACAGGGGTAGAACCAGCCAGCGCTGCCGAAGCCCCCTCGATTTATCAAATGTTATTGGGCAGTGATGCTAAAAGTCAATTGCTTATTAATATAGAGCCAAGCTATTATAAGAAAACCAGGTTTTATATACCGCCTATAAAGTTTGGAAAGCGGTGCGAAAGTACTATGGAGTAGAGAGGATATCTCAGTATACCCCTCTCACAGCTACGACACTCCTCCCACCGATATTTTGGGATAGGATTATAGATAGATGGCGGACTAAAGGGATTAATGTTATTGGAGATCTATTTGCCAATGGGGGATTAATGTCCTTTGAAATGTTAACAGACAAATTTCATCTTAATAGGTTTGAATTTTTTTAATATTTACAGGTGCGTGACTATTTGGGAAAACATCGGTGGAATATGGCCAGAAACCCTATAATTGAAGCTGTGAGGAAGAACGCACGTATTGGGATATTGTATAATTTACTGTTAGAAACCAAGGGTGATGATTTACAGAACCATAATATAAAATGGGATAATAGGCTTGGCTGTGTTGGTACACGGGTAGAAACCTCCATTGAGTTGGCGGGGAGATTGTTAATATCTGCCAATCTCCGTGCGCAACACTATAAGACGGTGTTTAATCTTTATTATACCCCAGCTAAATTGTCTAAATGGGGTGGTTCAAATGATGGGAAATGTTTTTGCTGTGGAACACAAGAGGCAGATATTGTACATATATTTTTCACATGTAGGTATCTTATGAACTTGTTTGGACATATAGAGAAATTCTTAGCGGAACTTTTGGGTGGTCCAATTAATTTATCATCTACGCAGGTATTGCTGGGGGTAGCTGAGAGAGAGGGATCGGATCAACTGGCTCATAAATATAGGTACCTGATTTTTCTCGCTACAGCTGTGGCGAGGCTATGCATTGCTTCAATGTGGCTTCAGAAAGAGGCACCAACTTTTGAATTATGGAGGGCCCGATTTCTCTCTATGTTTAATATTGAATATAGTTTATATGAATTTAAAGGTATACGAAAAAAGAAACTGGGCATGGAGATATGGGGGCCGGTGGTGTCTTTTATGGATGAATGAGGTTTTAAGCTGAGGCGACCTCTCTTCCCTTTTTTTTTTTTGTCTGATGGTTCTATGCACCTGCACTTTAATGCATTTATTTGTAACTTTTGTGTAAATGTTTTAAGGATCTCTTATTGCTTGTGTGAATTTTAAACCATTGTATTAATGTATTGTAACGCATTGTAACCATCATAGATTAATAAAAAAAAAAAAAAAAAAATATCGGAGGGTGAAGGTTGGGAACTAGTACCTGTATTATAACACTAGCAGCGGCCAGACGCTAGGGGAGAATCAACAGATGCCAGATTCCGAGAGCAGGCTGAGGTGGTGCTGAGTGATGCTGAGGTGGTAGTGGTGGTGGTGGTGACTGTTGCGGAGACGATGCTGAGGTGATGCTGAACGATACTCCGGTGTCGCTGAGTGATACTGCTGTGGTGTTGAGTGATGCTGTGGTGGTGCTGAGTGATATTGTCTTGGCGCTGAGTGATGCTGTGGTCGTGCTGAGTGATATTGTCTTGGCGCTGAGTGATGCTGTGGCGGCGCTGAGTGATGCTGTGGCAGCGCTGAGTGATGCTGTGGCGGCGCTGAGTGATGCTGTGGCGGCGCTGAGTGATGCTGTGGCGGCGCTGAGTGATGCTGTGGCGGCGCCGAGTGATGCTGTCGCGGCGCCGAGTGATTCTGTGGTGGTGGTGAGCGATGCTGTGGCGGTGCTGAGCGATGCAGTGGCGGTGCTGAGCGATGCAGTGGCGGTGCTGAGCGATGCTGTGGTGGCGCTGAGCGATGCTGTGGTGGCGCTGAGCGATGCTGTGGTGGCGCTGAGCGATGCTGTGGTGGCGCTGAGCGATGCTGTGGTGGCGCTGAGCGATGCTGTGGTGGCGCTGAGTGATGCTGTGGTGGCGCTGAGTGATGCTGTGGTGGCGCTGAGTGATGCTGTGGTGACGCTGAGTGATGTTGTGGTGGTGCAGAGTGATGCTGTGGTGGCGCTGAGTGATGCTGTGATTGCGTTGCGTGATGCTGTGATGGCGTTGCGTGATGCTGTGATGGCGTTGAGAGATGTTGTGTTGGTGCTGAGTGATGCTGTGTTGGTGCTGAGTGATGCTGTGCTGGCTCTGATTGATGCTGTGGTTGCGCTGAGTGATGCTGTGGTGTTGCCGAGTGAGAGATAGAGTGAAGATATAATGCCCAATTAGAGAGGGTGGTGAGAGAGAAAGAGAGAGAGAGAAAGGGTGTACATAGAATAAAGAGTGGAGCGGGATAGAGAGAGAGAAAGAAGGGGAGAGAGAGTGAATGAAGGAGTTTGAAAGAGAAACAGATAAAGGGGTGAGAGAGAATGAAAGGCTAAAAAAGATAGAGAGGGGAGAGTTAATTAAGTAGAGAGAGAATTCGAGAGGGGAGAGAGAGAGAAGGAGAGAGACAATAAGAGTGGGGGTGTGGAGTTTAAATAGAGTGAAGAAGTGACGCGGAGAAAGTAACCTTAAATATAGCTTTGTGCTTTGCGCGAATAAATATTAAAAAAAAAAAACAGTGAGAGACAAAAATACTGGTAATTAGGCTGTGACTCCCAATATAAAACAAATAGCGTTATAAGGTGAAATCAACCCACCGAAGCAATATTTCTAACTAGACAAAAAAAAGCTTGCATTTCAATGCTAATCGCTGTTGTTTTTCATGTGACTGTAGTCCAGGACCCTGAGTTGGTAATGTGAGCTGCTGCTGCGATTGAAACATCAGAGTCCAGAGAGTTAATGAGCCATGACGAGGAAATGAGGAAGAGATAGGAAACCCAGATGCCAGCTGCGCATGCACACCATCGTGAACTCAAGCTGGTCGCCAGCCATAAGCCAGTGTTTGCACTTCCAAAACCCGCTTACTAAAACTCTCGGCCAGACCAGCGCAAGCGCTGGTGCAGGCCGAGACCTAAAAAGGGTAAGAAGGGATAGTGAACAGCAAAATGTAGGTAGTAGTATTAGGATCGAACTCCTGACTAGGTTAGCATTGTCTCCTAGGAAACAAGGAAAGAAAAATGTCCGTAACGGAGACGGAAGGAGAAAGGTATCCTAATAAGAACAAGCATTGGCATAGCCAATAGGTCTCGCCTTTGGGACCTTATAAGTGTTTAGCCATGCAACAATTGTGCTGCATAACTGACACCTGGTTAAACACATATACGGTCCCAAAGGCGAGACCTATTAGCCAATAGGTCTCGCCTTTGGGGCCTTATAAGTGTTTAGGCAGAGCTATTGGTTTTGCCAATGTTTTTAAGAGCATTGTGGCTGCTGTGCAGCATGTTGAAAAGTTATAATAAAAAAGACTTATAAGCATTTTTGTTACTTTATATATAACTAAGACGACATTATGTACAACTGAATGACCCAATTAAAAAAGAATAAACATAAGAAAGGTCTTGTCGTTTATTTTGTTGTTGCAATGTTGGCAACTTCTTCCTGCCTATTCTAATGTTGAGGTGGTGCTTAGTGATGCTGTGGTGGTGCTGAGTGGTGTTGAGGTGGTGCTTAGTGATGCTGAGGTGGTGCTGTGGTGGTGCTGAGTGATGCTGTGGTGGTGCTGAGTGATGCTGTGGTGGTGCTGAGTGATGCTGTGGTGGTGCTGAGTGATGCTGGGTTGGTGCTGTGGTGGTGCTGAGTGGTGGTGTGGTGGTGCTGTGGTGATGCTGTGGTTGTGCTGTGGTGGTGCTGAGTGGGGCTGTGGTGATGCTGAGTGATGCTGTGGTGGTGCTGAGTGGTGCTGTGGTGGTGCTGAGTGATGCTGTGGTGGTGCTGTGCTGAGTGATGCTGTGGTGGTGCTGAGTGGTGGTGTGGTGTTGCTGAGTGATGCTGTGGTGATGCTGAGTGATGCTGTGGTGGTGCTGAGTGGTGCTGTGGTGGTGCTGAGTGGTGCTGTGGTTGTGCTGTTGTGGTGCTGTGGTGGTGCTGAGTGATGCTGTGGTGGTGCTGAGTGATGCTGTGGTGGTGCTGAGTGATGCTGTGGTGATGCTGAGTGATGCTGTGGTGGTGCTGAGTGGTGGTGTGGTGGTGCTGAGTGGTGCTGTGGTGGTGCTGAGTGGTGCTGTGGTGGTGCTGAGAGATGCTGTGCTGGCTCTGATTGATGCTGTGGTTGCGCTGAGTGGTGCTGTGGTGGTGCTGAGAGATGCTGTGGTGGTGCTGAGTGGTGTTGTGTTGGTGCTGAGTGATGCTGTGCTGGCTCTGATTGATGCTGTGGTTGCGCTGAGTGATGCTGTGGTGTTGCCGAGTGAGAGATAGAGTGAAGATATAATACCCAATTAGAGAGGGTGGTGAGAGAGAAAGAGAGAGAGAGAAAGGGTGTACATAGAATAAAGAGTGGAGCGGGATAGAGAGAGAGAAAGAAGGGGAGAGAGAGTGAATGAAGGAGTTTGAAAGAGAAACAGATAAAGGGGTGAGAGAGAATGAAAGGCTAAAAAAGATAGAGAGGGGAGAGTTAATTAAGTAGAGAGAGAATTAGAGAGGGAGAGAGAGAGACAATAAGAGTGGGGGTGTGGAGTTTAAATAGAGTGAAGAAGTGACGCGGAAAAAGTAACCTTAAATATAGCTTTGTGCTTTGCGCGAATAAATATTTTTAAAAAAACAGTGAGAGACAAAAATACTGGTAATTAGGCTGTGACTCCCAATATAAAACAAATAGCGATATAAGGTGAAATCAACCCACCGAAGCAATATTTCTAACTAGACAAAAAAAAGCTTGCATTTCAATGCTAACATAGCTGCCAAGGTTTCAGATTGCCATGTGTGACATTTTTAAAATTTCAGTGAAATTATGAGTGACATTCCAACGACTATGAGTGACACTTTCTCGCGAGCAAAAATCATGCAATGAAGACTAGGGACACTTCTAAATATCAGAAATTACAGCCATTTGAGCAACAAGAAACTTCAAGAACTTCTTGAAACTGCTGCGGAGCACCAGAAATGGAAGGACACTAACCCCAGTTGTAACGGACACCATCCCTCCCTCCCCCCCCCCCATCCGGCCGGGCCCCAGTGCAGAGAGAGCTCAGCGAGAGCCAGCCTGGCTGGTAAAACTGTCACGCACTGACCTGTCTGTGAAGATAAAAGTTAGTCAGGGCGCCCATGATAAGGATGAGGAGACAGAGCAGCCCTGCGGCCGGGCCTACAGATTTACTGTGATTAAATCAGATCTGCAGATAAACCAGGCTCACTCAGAAGGATGAATGAGACAGAGCAGCCCCTGCCTGCAGATTTTAAACTAAATTGATTGTGTGTGACTGAAATAATTTATCAGAGATGATCAGACTGTGCGTGCCGCGGCGGCGCTGACACAAGCACTAATGCGCTGTGTGAAGTAAGTTACTCTGATCATGAGAACTGACAGGGGTCCTCTGAGGAATGACGCTACCTACCCCTCCCCGCGCCGGGCCCCAGTGCGGAGAGCAGAGACTGAGAGCCCTGCCCTGCCTGGTAAAACTGTCACGCACTGACTCAGGAAGGATGATGAGACAGAGCAGCCCTGCCTGCAGATGCTAACTCTGATCATGAGAACGGACAGGGCGGGGGCCTCTAAGGAATGATGGTACCCCCTCCCCCGCCCGGCCCCAGTGCCGAGAGCAGAGAGAGCCCTGCCTGGTGAAACTGTCACGCACTGACCCGTGAAGATAATACCTTACTACTGCCCTAAGATGAGACTCAGACAGAGCAGCCCTGCGGCCCGCCTGCATTTACTGTGATAAATCACAATGATCAGACTGCAGATAAACCAGGAGGCTCACTGACTCAGGAAGGATGATGAGACAGAGCAGCCCTGCAGATGCTATTGTGTGTGAAATTAATTTTTTCAGATGACTCATCATGTAGTATAAAACACTTACTTGAGCTAGTACTAGACGAGTTCAGAGACTCTTCCCGGTCTGTGACCGACGTCCGGCGGCCGCAGGCCGCACAGGGACCCGCCGCGGCCGCACAGGCGCTGCAGCACTGTGACTGCACTGCTGCATGATGCACTCTGCAGCAGCAGTCTTCTTCTTCTCCCCCAGACACTGCAGGCTGCTGACTCACTCGTCCCCCGCTTGGCCACAGTAGTTTGCGCCGCCCGCGATCACCGATGCCTCTTGCACGGCGGGCGGCCATGATGAGAGTCACTCAGTGTCCTGTGTCGCCGGTGAGTGAAATTAATTCACTCTGGGTCGGTCAGTCACTCTCCGAGTCCCTGCCGGTCTAGGGCTGCCTGGCATTACATGAACGCGGGCACGCCGGGGGTTTAATTAAATTGCGGCGCTGCGCACCGCAGAATGAAGAGTCAGCACTGTGCACCCTGCGAGGAGGACTCGACTGACTCAGATTGAATCCCCGCCGTTCTGCCTCACTTCCTCTTTCTCCGGACGTGAGGGCACTGGGTCACATCCGGATTTAATAATCCCGGGCGCCCTGGTGTGCCACAGTGACTGACAGCCAGTAGCATCGACTGCTGAGAGGGCAGGACCCGCCCCCCGTCGGTAATTGGCAGAAGTGAGAGTGTGTGTGTGTGTCTCAAAGGAAAGCCGCGCGGCGCCAGCCAGGCACGACAGGCTGGGCAGATTTGTTATATTGTAGTGCTCTCAGCCACTCCAGAGCTGAGAGCAGATGGATCTTTAACTATTTATTGAACTCAGCCCAGCAAGCAGCTGCTGGCAGCACGTCTCTCGGAGCAGCAGAGCCGGTGCACAGGCGCTGCTGGTGGCGCGCGCTGGCCAGTGGCGAGTGGCAAAATGCGTGACAATGCATTTCAGTGCGGTGATGCGGAACACCGCACTGAAATGCGTGAGCGTCACACCTGAGGCGTGATACTTGGCAGGACTGTGCTAATCGCTGTTGTTTTTCATGTGACTGTAGTCCAGGGCCGTCAGTTGGTAATGTGAGCTGCTGCTGCGATTGAAACATCAGAGTCCAGAGAGTTAATGAGCCATGACGAGGAAATGAGGAAGAGATAGGAAACAACAGATGGCAGCTGCGCGTGCACACCATCGTGAACTCAAGCTGGTCGCCAGCCGAAAGCCAGTGTTTGCACTTCCAAAACCCGCTTACTAAAACTCTCGGCCAGACCAGCGCAAGCGCTGGTGCAGGCCGAGACCTAATAAAACTCTCGGCCAGACCAGCGCAAGCGCAGGCCGAGACCTAAAAACTGCCATGACAATGCAAGTGTTTTTAAGTCAACTAAAAAGTGGTCTACCTAAGTCACCATCAAAGTGCTTGGGCAAAACCAATTAATATAATAATACACTTCACAGGGTGAAAATGCTGTCTAGCATAACATAGAATGAATCCTGATTAAAAAGATGTTTTTTTAAAAAAAAGATATGCCTTGATTGACCAACAAAGTGCTTGTGCATAACCGTATGGTAAAACAGACAATTCATTAAGCGTAGAAATGTTTTCAATAATGGCATAATAAACATTAACCCCTATTTAGGGGCGCACAAAGCTCTCCGGGTAACAGCCAATCATAACATGGGTGAAACTATCTCGCAGATTTCAAGAAAATTCACATAAAGTGAGATCGCTTGATAGCGCAGCTTGTCGAGGTGCCCTCGCTGTTGAGCCAAGTTCAGTCTGGACGATTCCCTGATACTAAGAATGGCTCCCCGGCAACTCTGCACTAGATATGGCACCAAATTAGTTTAAAAACAAAAAGAAAAGTCTCCAAATTGCTTCTGTGATACAGTACTATTGTTGCTTGGCTGAAGGCTGTGCGAAGGTAGCTTAAGATTTCGTCCCATGCGCCAAGCTACCTCTCTCAGACCTCACATTCTCCCCCACTACATTTGTAGCTGTTTGATCACTTGCTGGAGGAGCTTTGTTGCCCTACAAGAGAGCTCTAGCGACCGACTATTCAGAAGTGTCATCACCGCGGGTCGGCAAGATCTTATTTGGGTTGCCAGAAGGGCTGGTAGTAATAGTTTCCGTCTCAGCGGGCTGACAGCCGGGCAGATACACAGAAAATGTAATACAGTCTCTTCGAAGCTACCACATAACCGACAACTAGAATTCGACCAGGTTTGTTTCCACGGTGGGACCTGGTCTTTTGATGTAAAACCTCCCTAACAAATGAGAAGAGAGTACTGTATTGATGGGGATATGTAGCTTATGAGATAGGGTTGCAGACCTCAGTTCATATAGGATTGCAGGACCATCCATCCATGTTTCTTCCGTGCCATCTCGGCTTTGTCGATTGACCAAGCTTGTAGTTTGGCAGCTTTATTGGCAATTTTCTTTAATGCAGAAAATCTGGTATGTAGGCCCCACGCTTCATTCAAGTTGAGATCGGTTAGCGCCTGTTGGAGCACTGTTGGCCAGGCATTCTTGGTTGTGGGCTGGTTGTTAATATCTGTCCAGCATTATGCAGCCAGTAAGTCTGGTTGTGCCACTCTAAATCTCCAACACAATTTAGTGAGTGCTTGCCTACCTGACCGGGGATTGTTGAAATAAACCGAATTCCAATCGGGCCTGAGAAGTAAATTGTGGAAGGTGAAAAAGGCATTTAAATAGGGGGGGGCTGTTGTTGGTTCAAAGTAGATGCTTCCTTTCCCTTTAAGAGTTCTTAACCATAGGTGAATGTGGGAAGAAACTTGTCTGAAATTACTTGTAATACATAGGAATGGGACGGGCACCCCAGTTTTGTTCTTAATGTGTTGAGTGCAAAGCACTGCTTGTTCGCCTGGGCTCGTCTTTGAACTAGGTGGTCTTTGAATTTTAGTTTGGAGTCCAGAACCACCCTAAGGTATTTATAAGATCCAGCCTGCTCTTGTTTGTTCCCTCCTGCCGTCCTCTTGAATTTTGTGTTGTGGAGGTAAGCTTTTGTGGAGAAACAAACGACCTTTGTTTTGTTGTAGTTTAGTTTCAATCCAAACACCTATATATATATTCAAGTAGTTTTATCAGGCGCTGGAGACCGATTGAGGGCTGGCTGCATAGGACTATGTCGTCCGCATAATGGAAACACCTCACTGGCTGTTTTGCTAACTTGGGTGGATCACTTTGAACTTCCGCTAACCATGCATCTAGGTCCGCCGTGAAGATGTTAAATAAGCTGGGGGCAAGCACACATCCTTGCTTTAGGCCTGTATGCATGGGTATCTTACCTGTTGGTCTGTCACCTTTACCTAGTTTAACTCGAACCCATGTTTCTGAGTATTAATTGACTATGGCCCTGAGAAGCTTTGATGGAGCGCCACATTTGGCCATCTTTGACCATAAGCGCACTCTCGCGCTTTTAGGTCCACAAAGCAGGCATACAATTTGGTGGTCTTATGAAAGGCTTTTTCTGTGTGGAGGCTCAGGGCCAAAAGGTTACTTATTGTACCTGTGCCTGTTCTAAAGCCAGTTTGAGTAGTTGGAATAATGTTGCTAGTTGTGGTCCAAGCCTCCAGGTCTAGGAGAATGTTAGAGGCGTACAATTTGACCTCAACGTCAATAAGCGCGATCAGTCGATAGTTCGCGGGGTTTGATCTGCTGCCAGCTTTCAAGATTGGGTGGAGGATGCTGCCTCTCCATGATGTGGGTATGCAGTTGGTCGTAAACGCATCATTAAACAGTGGGATGAAATATGAGGCCCAGAAAGATTGGTTGCGCTTGAATAATGCATTTGGAAGACAGTTTGGGCCAGGGGCCCCGTCTGCTCTCAATCTTTTTACACTTTCTAGACTTGGGTTTCATTCAACCATTGTCCCTCAGGCTGATTTTCGAGAAACAGGAATGTCGATGTAGTAGGGCCTTGGTGGTTTTCGGGGCATGCATTGATCGTTTCCAAGTGTGCTGTCCACTCTGCCTCGGAAGTGTCTGTGTTATGATGGCAGAGGCTGCCATTAGCTAAGATGTTTATTTCTGCCGAAAACTATTGTTTGTTTTGCTCGTGTGCAGGAGCTTTGTCCAGGTGGTAGATTGGTATGTTTTTTTTGCTGACCAGGTTGCCTTTTTGTACAGGCGCCTTAAGATGTTTATTTATTTATTTTCAAAGTTTTATATAGTGCTGGCTAGACCCGGAGGTATCAGAGTGCTTTACATGAGGATCAGTGAGTTACAGGTTCCATAATTACATAGACAAGTATAGACATAGGAGAAAAGAAAAAAAACATGAGATTACACAATAATGTGAGATTATTAGCGCTTACACACGTCTTATGGGGAGTGAAGAGGTAGAGGGGGAATGGTAAACGGGGGTAGGGAATGCAGGTAGGAAAACACAACAGGGAGGCGAGGAAAACGATGTCCGGCTGGGTAGGTGCCGGCCGAGGGGTGAACCAGAGCCAAACTCCTCTATAGCTGCGTATGACAGCTCCACCGGGCATCAGCCAAAGTTGCTCGGGCACCGCGGTAAGTACAGACAGTTTTGGTTTCTGCCCAGGGGGCATCGTTAAAGTTCCAAAAGTTCAACTAGATCAGGACCAGAAGTGAACCTGCGGGCAAGCATAGCAGAGAAGTCCAAAACCAGTGGTAATCCAGTACCGTTCCAAGATGGCCGCCGTGATTGCTTACATATATACATATATACATACATATACATATACATATATATATATATATATATATATATACATATACATATATATATACACATACATATATACACACATACATATATACATACATATATATATATATACATACATATACATATATACATACATATATACATATATATACATATATATACACATACATACACATACATATATACATATATATATACATATACATATGCATACATATACATATGCATACATATATACATATGCATACATATATACATATGCATACACATATGCATACGCATACACATATGCATACACATATACACATACATATATATATACACATACATATACATACATACATATATATACATACATATATATACACATACATATATATACATACATATATATACACATACATATATATACATACATATACATTATCTACTGGCGGTCGCCAGTAGATAGTTATAGTTAGGACCTATTTTCCATAGGAAATCCGCAACATTCTATTTGAAATAACTCTTGCGCCGGTTGACGAATCTTCGCGAAATTTTCTAACTTTGTGGCCCGCTCCGGCCCGCTCCTACTCTGAAAGTCTCGGGGTGATTCGTCAAGCGGGGGCCGAGAAAAAAGGGGGGTCCCAAAACGTGTTTTCCCCATTCATTTTTCCATAGGATCCTTTCATCGCAGCTACAGCCCGAACTGCTGAACGGAATTACACCCAATTTGGCAAAAAGGTAGCCCTTGGTTCAGAGTCGTGCCTTTTGCTTAAATGGTGTAAATCCGTTCAGTAGTTCCTGAGAAAATCAAAAGGAAAATCACATATATATCTATGGCTGCGTCGGATTCGCGCACCCTGAGCGCACCCTGCGCGCACCGTCCCGATCACGAGCTGCATGCTAATGGGCTGTCAAGTGGCTGTCAACACTCCAAATCAGGAAGTGTTGGCAGCCATTTTATGCCTCGGTAGAACCAAGGCACAGAAACAAGTGCGCAAAACGCACAAAGGGGGCAGGGTAGAAACACCCTGACCCCCTAGGTCTGCTCAGGGGGTCCCACAAGGACCCCCTGGGCAGAAAAAAGCATTTTTGTAAAAAAAAAAAATCGGCGGGGTGCGCTTAGGGTGTGCGGATCCCGCCGAGAAAAAAAAAAACGGAGCGCGGTCTCCCGCGCTTCGTGGTTAATTGGCCCCCAGGTGGGCCAAGTTCCGGAGGCATGCAGGGTTTATTTAATAATATGGGGGGGCCTCTAAGGCCCCCCAAGCCCCGGGGACCGCCACCCCCCGGGGCTTTAAAAAAATAATGGTGCGGGAGGGCTCTCGGCCCTCCCGCAGCCCCGGGACCGCCACCCCCGGGGCTTCTTTTTAAATAAATAAAATTACCTGTGTGGGGGCTCGAGCCCCCACACGCCCGGGGACCGCCACTTCCCAGGGGCACTAAATATTTCAATATGGGGGTCCGTTACGGACCCCGAGCCCCGGGGACCACCACCTCCCCGGGGCTTTGCCAATGGAGGGAGGGGGCTGCGCGGCCCCCTCCTGGAGCCCTTGATGGCCCTGGGGACCACCACCCCCAGGGCCGGCTCCTGCAGTGTCCCGGGTGCCTACCCCGGGACACTGTGGTTTGCTATGACAGGACGGGAGCCTCGCGGCTCCCGTCCTGTCATAGCAAACTGCTTTGGTTTTGGAAGAGAGGCAGGAAACCTGCTCTCTCTTCCAAAAACAAAGCAGATTGCTTTCCACACGGGGAGCTGCATCTTAGCAGCTCCCCATGTGGAAAAGCAATGCCGGCTCCCGAAGGACGCGGGGAGCCGGCGGGACCGTGGGGGATTGGGGACCCCCCACGGTCCCCAACGGAGAGGTCCAGCCCCGGGGGATGGGGTCCCCGGGGCTAGTAGTGGCCCAGGAGGGGGGCCACGCGGCCCCCCTCCCCTACAAATTTAAAAAAAAAAAAAAAAACGACGTAAAGGCCGGCCCCGGGGGATGGGGTCCCCGGGGCCAATAGAGGCCCAGGGAAGGGGGGCCACGCGGCCCCCTTCCCGTTTTTTTTTATTTAAAAAAAAAATGAAAATCCTCAGGCCCCGGGGGATGGGGTCCCCGGGGCCAAAAGTGGCCGAGGGAAGGGGGGCCACACAGCCCCCCTCCCATACAAAAAAAAAAAAAAAAAAAAAGACCAGCATTGTGCCGGAGACCCCGCCCCCTCCCTGCAGCAGTCTGCAAACGCGCTCCCTGGCGCGTTTTAAGAAGGGGAAGTAATTCCCCTTGAATACTGGGGGTCCCTGAGGGCCAACTAGCCCACCAGGAATCTCCAGTATGCGCCAGGGAGCTGCGTTGCAGAGGAGGTGTACAGAGGCCACGCCCCTTTTTACACCTCTCTGCAACGCAGCTCTGTGGTGCTTTTTGAGGTACATGGTGGGCTAGTTGGACTCCAGGGACCCTCAGGATTCAAGGGGACTTAATCCCCCAACTTAAAACGCGCCATGGGGCGCGTTTGCACAGTGGTGAAGGGAGGGGTGGGGCTTCAGGTGACATGTGTGCAAACAGGCCCCGTGGCGCGTTTTAAGATGGGGAATTAAATCCCCTTCAATCCTGAGGGTCCCTGGGGGCCAACTAGCCCACCAGGTACCTCCAGTAAGCGCCACGGAGCTGCGTTGCAGAGTGTTGTAAAGGGGGCATGGCCTCTGAACACCTCTCTGCAACGCAGCTCTCTGGCGCATACTGGAGGTATCTGGTGGGCTAGTTGGCCCCTAGGGACCCTCGGGATTGAGGAGGAATTAATTCTCCAACTTAAAACGTGCCACAGGGCGTGTTTGCAGACATGTCACCTCAGGCCCCACCCCTTCCTTCACCATTGTGCAAATATTCCTCTAAAATCAGCCGAACTACGAATTCCGATTTACTCACCTGTTATCAGGAGAGACCTCAATGCTGCATCTTTGAGCCCAGTACTGATCCTGAAAAGTAATTTTAACCGTACTTACCAGTAACTTGAATTTCCTTCCATAGGCTAACATTGACTGGTTTCACTTGGAAATTCTTCTGTGTGGAGTTTTGGAACTTTATAATATTCCTCTAAAATCAGCCGAACTACGAATTTCGATTTACTCACCTATTATCAGGAGAGACCTCAGTGCTGCATCTTTGAGCCCAGTACTGATCCTGAAAAGTAATTTTAACCGTACTTACCAGTAACTTGAATTTCCTTCCATAGGATTTCATTGCCTGCTTTTTGCTGAAAAAGTTTCTAAGTGTCGATTTTTGAAACATACAAATATTCCTCTAAAATCAGCAGAACTACGAATTCCGATTTACTCACCTGTTATCAGGAGAGACCTCAGTGCTGCATCTTTGAGCCTAGTACTGATCCTGAAAAGTAGTTCTAACCGTACTTACCAGTAACTTGAATTTTCTTCCGTAGGCTAACATTGACTGGTTTCACTTGGAAATTCTTCTAAGTGTGGAGTTTTGGAACTTTATAATATTCCTCTAAAATCAGCTGAACTACGAATTCCAATTTACTCACCTGTTATCAGGAGAGACCTCAGTGCTGCATCTTTGAGCCCAGTTCAGATCCTGAAAAGTAATTCTAACCGTACTTACCAGTAACTTGAATTTCCTTCCGTAGGCTAACATTGACTGGTTTCACTTGGAAATTCTTCTAAGTGTGGAGTTTTGGAACTTTATAATATTCCTCTAAAATCAGCCGAACTACGAATTCCGATTTACTCACCTGTTATCAGGAGAGAACCCAGTGCTGCATCTTTTAGCCCAGCACTGACCCTGAAAAGTAATTCTAACCGTACTTACCAGTAACTTGTATTTCCTTCCATGGGAATCCATTGTCTGGTTTTCAGCAGAAAAGTTTCAAAGTGTCGATTTTCACAAACTACAAATATTCCTTAAAAATCGCCTGTATGACTTAAACGCATTCTTTCAACTGTTTACAGGAGATGCACCAGTGCTGGATTCAGGATCCACCACTGAGTAAGAAAAAGTAACGATATCACTACTTACCTGCTAAGTGAATTTCCTCCCATAGGATAACATTGGTGATTCTATGTGAAAAAGTTTCTAAGTGTCAACTTTTAAAATACAATAATATTCCTTAAAAATCACTACTGTAACCAAAACGCTTTTACTCAACTGTTTACAGGAGATGTCCCAGGACTGAATCTAGGATCCAGTCCTGTGGTTAGAAAAAGTAATCCATAAAGTATCTAATTGCATTTAACTAGAAATTCACATTGAGCTCAATGTTGCATTGTGTTTGAAATTGTGTTGCCCATTGCAACAACTGTAACTACTGTACTTAAAAGTCTATTGCCTATTTGCAAAGTATTTAAACTAAAGTAATTCATTCTGAGAAAGTATATTTTGTAATGTAATGTATAATGTAATTACAATGTAATTTAAAAAATAAAATATGTAAAAATAAATAGTTTAAAAAATGTAGTAAATCAGTATCAAAAAAATAAATATAACAATTAATACATTTAAAAATTGTCATTTACAAAACCTTTGAAATTCACTGAAAAAAACCATAGGTTTCAGACATGTTATAGTTAGGAATTAGCATTTAAAAAACCTTTGAAATTCACTGAAAAAACCATAGGTTTCAGGCACGTTATAGTTAGAAATTAGCATTTAAAAAACCTTACAAATTCACTGAAAAAACCATAGGTTTTAGGGACAGTTATAGTTAGTTGGACATTGCACTCGTACAAAACCCGTGAAATTCCCCCGTTATAGTTAGTTCAGCTAACTATAACTCGCGCCTCGCAATGCACTGCTGATGACGTCACATATTACATCACTCATGACATGGTCAGTGACATCACTGATGACATCACTGATGACATCTCAAATGACATCATCCTCGTGATAATCTGATGCACCTCCTCACACCCTAATATAACCTTTGATACACCCACTCTAAATTACAGACTGCCATTCGCAAAACCATAGACACTCCAACACCAATAACTACATACCCACTCACTGATTCTTAGGTCTACACACACATCCACTCACTCACCCGTACAGTCACTCATACTTACGGTCACTCAGTACAGGACTATCATATGCACTCATACTCCTATATAGACACTCAAACACCGCCACTCATCCATAGAGGTACTCACACACCTAGTCAGTCATGCAAATAATTAAACACACTGCCATTTACTCACCTATACAGTTATACACACACCAGCTCACTTCCTCATACAAATACTAGCACATTCTTACGCTCTTATACAATCACTGATACAAGCACACACTCATCCATACAGTCACTCTCACAATCACACACTCTCAGCTTATAGCTATTTATATACTCCAACACACATATATACTGCCTTTCACATATGTAGTTACTCACACATGTACCACTGGGACATACATTCACTCACTAACACACTCTTACACACACTTACCCACCCATACAGTCTATCACAGATGCACTCTTGAAACCATCCACCCAGTGAATCACCCACTCACACATCTATGCACAGAGTCGCACACACCCCACCCACACAAACACTCAGGCACCCATACAGATACTCAGACAACCAATCAATAACTCATATAGACACTCATGTAGCTATTCACAAACCCAGGCAGCCACTTACACAGCAACAGACAGACGGATACAGACATTCACCCAGTTTAGTCACTAACCCTTGCATTCAGTAAGATACGTTTAATCACTCACTTATAGAGTTAGTCACGCACCTACTAAATCATCCATACAGACACTTATACACCCACTCATTCTTCAATACGCCTTTCCCTATATATATTAAACATATTTAAACTTTACAGAAACACACAGTCACTGGATGATGTCATCAGTGATGTCATTTGAGATGTCATCAGTGATGTCATCAGTGATGTCACTGACCATGTCATGAGTGATGTAATATGTGACGTCATCAGCAGTGCATTGCGGGGGCGCGAGTTATAGTTAGCTGAACTAACTATAACGGGGGAATTTCACTGGTTATGTACGAGTGCAATGTCCAACTAACTATAACTGTCCCTAAAACCTATGGTTTTTTCAGTGAATATATATATACATACATATATATATGTACATATATATACATATGCATACATACATATATATACATATATATACATACATATATGCCACAGGAGATTCTTGGGTGCTAAGAATCGGAGAGACACAACGGGGAATACAGGAAGGATCTTTTATTCACAAGAGCAATGGCATGACGCGTTTCGGTCTGGGCCTTCATCTGATGCCTGCTCCAACAAAGTTCTCTCGCCAGGAAACCCACAGGTACTGCCGGTCGTTCCGCCATTAATAGCTATTCAGGTGGGCGGAGTTACATATATATACATACATATATATACATACATACATACATACACACATATATACACACAAGATGTTAATTTGTTGTTTCGTGTCTGGACTATGCATTGAGTCTCTATTCCGGAGTTTTCTAATCTCCTTATTTAGATTTCCTTTTTCCCGTAAATGTGAATTGGTGAACCACGATGCTCCTTTACTTGATCTGTTGAGATAGTATGAACGGGTGGGTAAGTAATTGAAAATGGGCGCCATTAGCAAGGACTCCCAACTTTGCCAGGAGGTCAAAGATCGATCAGGCGAATGAGTAGTAAACATGATTATGAGTAATTTAGTAATTTAACATGGAATTACTAATTAATTCTGCCATTCCGCCGGTGGAATTAAATCAGCACTGTTATGGTACTTAAACCGGGCTGAGAGGGCGCAGTCCCTCTATTTTTAATACCATTGCAGATTAAACTTTAATCTGCAGTGATTTTTAAACATAGAGGGACTGCGCCCTCTTTCAGCCCTGTTTAGGTTCCACTGCAGTTCACATACCCCTCACATAACCATGTAAGGGCCCGAGGGGTATGCACTGGAGTAGATACCTCTCGGTCCCCTTACATACTTGTGTAAGGGCACTGAGGGGTATGCACTCTACATTGCAGTGACCACTCGATCCCCTTGTGGCATTCTATGGAATTTTAATGTATTCGCAGAATTCAGCGGAATGAAACTCCGCCAATTCCGCCCACTCCTATGCAACCACTGTGTTCGTGCTGCTTAACTCCTGGTGAAGGCGGTAGCCTTCCACCACTCTGAGGGTAGCGCGTTGGGTGCCTCTCCCAGTCCAGCAAGTCTGCAGACAGTGAGACAGTCCTATGTCAAGGCACGCTCGCTTGCCTATAATAAATAATCAGCTTTGGAGATCCAGACAACAGTATAGTTGGGCACTCAGGGCAGGGGTACGCATCTCTTACCATGCAGAGTACTTTTCCAATCCAACATTGCTAAAGCTACCTCTAGCAAAAGCTAGGAAGCATTTCAACGCTGCAATACATAACATGTAATTACAAAAAATACTATGTTTAGACAGCTGTATTAAGGGTAACTAAACTAGGAATACAATAAAATATTTTGGAGGGGACCGGTTATTAAATATTGGCTCATTTCAAAGAATAAATACACCAACAAATGCCCACACAACGAAGAAAGTTGCAGTGTCGGTGCAAAAAAATAGGATAGTTCCTGCAGCTGCACCCCCTCTCTACACCCCTCATAATCTAGGTTCACAACAGGAAACACAATAAGGCAGCAAAAAGCAAGTGTGCCGCATTGACAATATGTGCCACCTGCAGATTGTGCATTTGTTGGACTTGGCCCTTTTTGCAGGGTCATCCCTGAACTTTTTGCCTTCCTCCTAGCCTTTTTTCTGACATGGTGTTGGTGGTTTTAGGTCTCTGGGCACTTTAGCACTGCTGTCCAGTGTAAAGTGCGTGTGCTCTCTGTGGTGAACATAGTAAGATTGGTCTACACCTGTTTGGCGTATTTAATTTACCTGTCAGTCCCTTGTAAAGTGGTATCTCAGATACCCAGGGCCAGTAAATTAAATGCTACTGGTGGGCTTGTAGCGCTGATTGCGCCACCCACCAAAGTAGCCTTTCAAACCTGTCTCAGGCCTCTGCCATTGCAGGGCCTGTGCGCGCAGTGTTACTGCCGCTGTGACGGGACACCTAAAGTGTGTGACACGTCTGTGACCCCCCTTTTACTGCATGTCAGTCACCCCTAAGGTAGGCCCTAGCTAGCCCTATGGGCAGGGTGCATTGTAGGTAAAAGGTAGGACATGTACCTTAAGTGCGTGACATGTCCTGGTAGTGACAAACAGCCATTTTGGTTTCTCACTGCTGTGAGGCTGCCCTCTCATAGGAATGCATTGGGGATTCCCTGATAAGTGTTTCAGTGGTAATTCCTGATATGAGAGGAGCAGCGTGGTCAAGTTTGGTATGTTTGGAATAGTAATAATAAATGCTGCGCAATGGTGTGCGCAGATTTATTATCACTATTTTAGAAATGCCACTTTTAGAAGTTGGCATTTCTGTGTGCTATGTGTCTGCCTGCCTGATGTGTATTGCATGTCTGGCTCTGGAGTGACATGGGCTGGTGAGGTGTGTGTGGCTCCAGGGAGGGCAGGGTGAGTCGGCGCTAGGCTGAATAGGGGATCTGCATTTGGAGAAGTGGGAGGAGTAGTCCCCTGACCCTGGATAGGTCTGTGCCTGCCTGGGTGAATGCTGGCTCCGCCCCCCTGTGGTGGTCTGATGACCAAGCCCCCACCTGACAAAGGGGAAGAGGAGCCCTGTAAACAAAGTGCTCCAATACCCCCCAGAACCAGTTGAGGCTGGTTCCCCCAAGCCCTGTGCCAACACAGACAAAGGAAAATGTTGTATATATACTGGGGCTGTGACCCCATGTTTGGGTGCTTGCTGGTACCTGTTCTGGGGCGAAGGACTGCTGGGCGACAGGATGAACCGCCGTGGGACCCAGCTGCTGCTTCCTGGGGGTCCCTACGTGCTGGCCTACCTGTGCCCAGCTCTGCCCCTGATGAGCTGTGGACTACGTGTCCTGGAGAGCGCTTCAAATTCCCTGGACTGGGCAGACCCCGGTGTTTTATTATGGAGAGCGCTGGGGCTTTGCAGCGCTGAGCTGCGACCTACTCCGAGGGAATCCCGACTGTAGTGAGGACGCGGCAAAGATTATGGTTCAAGCAGATTTATTCCAGGAAAAGAAGGACAGCTTAAACAACCACCTCCCAGTACAGCAACCGTTTCGTCTCTCCGCCTCCCAACTCAACATTCTCCCCGTGACATCCTCACATTCTACCATGACATAACTACTTGGAACACTACACACCTTCCCCCCTAAAAACAAAAACAAAAAAAACAAAAACTATAAAGGCTCGTAATAATACATAACAATGCATATAAGGAGAAATATTAAAACTGAACAAAATCCTTATATTTCATGGGTAAATTTTTAACACGCGAACTCCTTCTTAGAACTTCACAATTTTGTTCAACCACCGGTTGAGTTAAGACCAATGGTACTTGATTACCTTGAATATCATTGGTAGAAGTATTCTGTTCAGAAAGATTCTTACTCACATCAGTATTGGAATCAGAGTAAGATTGCAGATTGTCAAAAACCTCATCCGAACCAGCAATCCATTCACTCTCCTTTTCAGAAACAACGAGAGGAAAATTCTTCATAGAATTTAACTTGACATTCTGATTACTCTCCCCAACCTGAGACCTGCATACAGATATACGTCTGAAATTCCATATTTTCCCATTTTCTACTCTTGCAGCTTTACTGAAGACTTCAGTAACTTTCACTGGATCAGACCATTTAGACAAACTCTTGTTACAAAGTCCGCCAAACCTGACACGAACCCAATCACCAACTTTTAATTTAGATACATTACATCTTTTCCCAGTATAGCTATTGAACATCTTCCCTTGATATTTCTTTACGCGTTCCCTGACATTCGCAAAATCCAACACAGTATCATAAGAATGTTTCTCCTTTAACCACCAAGGCATAAGTTTAGATCCAGGTTTCCTGCCTCGCAACATTTCAAAAGGAGATAATCCAGTTACAGAATTCGGTGATGTGCGATAAGTTAATAAAGTAGCTCGTAAAGCTTTCCTCCAAGGTAATCCACTCTTGATAGCTAACTGACAAGACTCCTTAACAACTCTGTTGAAACGTTCCACTTGACCATTTGCTTGTGGGTAATAATTAGAAACTCTTTTATGTAGAACACCACATCTTTTAAGAAATGACTCAAATTCCTTACTAATAAATTGTGGACCATTGTCGGAAATAAGTTCCTCAGGTAAACCTTCACGGCAAAAAACCTCATCCAAGAACTCAATTACCTGCTCAGACGCAACTCTCTCAACAATTTTCAACTCTGGCCACTTAGAAAAGTAGTCAACAAGAACTAAAGCATACAAGTCCTTGGCTGACTGATAACTAAAAGGACCTAAGATATCGACACCCAATTTCCTCCAAGGTCCCTGAGCATATTCAATAGGTGTAACTTCAACAGATAATGGCTTCACTGACTTATCACTCTGGGAACAGGGAGAACATTCCCTAACCCACTTGTCGACCATACCATCAATACCAGGCCACCAGTAAAATTCTCTAATTCTCCTTTTGGTTGTGGACATCCCCATATGGCCTTCATGAGCTACCCTACAAATCAACTCTCTGAGTTTCTGAGGCGGGACAATTTTGTCACCTCGAAGAACCATACCTTGTAAAAACATAAGTTCCTCTTTAACTTTAGAATATGAAGCTAGCTCACCACTTAACTTCCTTTCTTCAGGCCATCCTTTGTGCAAAAATACTAAAACGTCCCTTAAAACACAATCCTCATCCATTGCTTCTTTCCACTTAGCTTCAGAGATCACATTGTCTAATTTCTCCTCGCCTAGACTCTTATTAATATCATCCATAGTGT
This sequence comes from Calotriton arnoldi, assembly GCA_963921515.1. Lineage (NCBI taxonomy): Eukaryota > Metazoa > Chordata > Amphibia > Caudata > Salamandridae > Calotriton > Calotriton arnoldi. The sequence goes on from CAWUFW010002967.1 coordinate 208,249, forward strand.
AAGCAACATCACACTCACCCTTGTTCGTACAATCCGTAATATCTTCCAAAGGCAACCGTGACATGCAATCAGCATGAACATTCATTCGACCAGGAACATATTCAACTACGCAACGATATTCTTGCAATTTGGCTGCAAGTCTTGCTAAACGAGCAGTTAAAGTTCTACCGCCACCAGCTGTCAACATATTAATTAAAGGTTTATGGTCAGTTCTTAAACAAAATTTAGTACCCCACAAAAACTGACGAAAATGCTGTGTGGCCCACGTACATGCCAGAAGTTCCTTTTCAATAGTTGAATAATTACATTCAGAATCACGAAGCATTCTGGAAGCATATGATACAACATATTCACCTTCTTTGTCCTTTTGCATTAATACTGCTCCTAAACCCACGCTACTGGCGTCTACACAAACTATACATTCCTTACCAACTACATAAGATTTTAAAAATGGTGCACCAATAACTTCCTTCTTGAGAGTATCAAATGACAACTGTTGATCATTTCCCCAGACAAATTTGGTATTTTTCTTTAACAATGAACGTAATGGATGTACAATAGTCGAATAATTTTGTACAAATTTGCCATAGTATTCAGTAAGACCTAAAAATGACATCAATTGTTCTTTTGAGACAGGAGCAGGAGCATTGGCAATACTTTGTACATGGTTGAGTTTGGGTTTGATACCTTCGCTAGAAATCTCATGACCCAAATACTCAACTTTATTCTGTCTAAATTTACATTTGGAAAACTTCAAAGTTAATCCTTTTTCCTGTACTCTTGACAACACTTGATCCAAATTCTTATCATGTTCTTCACATGTCCCTCCATAAATTAAAATGTCGTCTTAGAAGGCAATAGCTCCCTTACAATCTTCTAGAAACTCTTTCATTAACCGTTGGAAAACAGAGGCGGCACTAGCCAAACCAAAAGGCATACGTAAAAACTGGAACATGCCTTCTGGTGTAACAAAAGCTGTTAAGCGCTTAGACTCATCATGCAATTCCACTTGATGATAAGCACTTGCAAGATCAATGGTAGAAAAAACAGAAGCACCGGACAATGTGGAAATTAATTCATGGATGTTGGGTAAAGGATGTTTATCCACCCAAATCTCCTTATTCAAACTGCGAAGATCCACACATAGACGAAGATCTCCGGTGCCTTTAAGCGATAAAACAATTGGAGAAACCCAAGGTGAAGATTCTATGGGTTCAATTATACGCTTATCAACCAAGTCAGATAACATCTCTTTCAGTTTAATTCTATAGGCTAAGGGTACATTTCTTACTTTGTGCCTCACAGGAATAGCTTCGTCATTTAAAATTATTTTGTGTTTGAAATTGGAATATTTACCCAATGAGTTGACAAAAACTTTGGGAAAAGTTTCTTTAATTTCATTGACAAATTTCTCATTGTCAATGGAAATCACACTAACAGAGGGAGAAGCATTAGGATCTAACTTAATGCCAAGTTCTTGTTGATGCGGCCAACCTAAAATGGCTACCCCCTTGGTGGCAATATAGATCTTCCCTCTAGTTCTTCTACCTTCAAATTCTATGTATGCCCACATGAATCCTTCAAGATCAATTTTGTGGCCAGAATACCCCCCAGGCTGAATATCAGGTGGAAGCAATTTTTTAGTACCCCAAAGCTCATTAAACAATTTCTTCCCTATAATAGTGTACCAGGCACAAGAATCAACCATCAAGTGAACAGGTTTGTTTTCAATTCTTGCAATACAAGTGGGAAAACTCTTATGATTAGCATCACTGACACCAAGTACAGAATTTAGTTCATGAGGAACCTCAACCTCTTCATACTCAATATAATTCACCCTTTGCGAAGACCTACATACTTTACTAAAATGACCCTTTTTTTTACATCTAACACATACTTTGTCCCAAGCAGGACAACCTTTATAATTGCCTACATGGTTGGTACTACCACACCTAAAGCAATATACAGAGTTCCTTTTGACGTAAACTTTGTTCTCAAAAGTTTTCTTTTCAACATCCTTCTTCGTGTAGGAGTTCGGACTGTATTTTGGTCCTGTTTGATTTTTTACTAGAGAAACTTCTGGTACAATATTCTGCACTTTGGTATTTTGACTTCTGATTTCAGTGACAAATTTCTCAGACTGTTCAATACCTTTAGCAATATTAATAACAGCACTAAGAGAAGATTCTGTACCTAGCCATAGTCTTTCTTGTATTTTTTTACTTTTGGTCCTCATCATTATTTGATCTCTAAGTACTTGTTCAAAAGTAATGGTTTCAAATGCACAGGAACTAGCTAAAGTGCGTAAAGCAGATACGTAATCCTCTATAGATTCTTCCTTCTTTTGTGCACGTGAATAAAATTTAAATCTTTCCATTACTACGTTAATCTTTTTCCCAAAACGAATTTTCATTTGTTTGGTGGCCTTCTCAAACACATCGGTATCACCAGCATCTTCAATAGGAGGGAGATTATTAAATTCTTTTAAACCTGCTCCTCCTAAACAATGCTTTAGCAACGCTAGTTTTCTTTTCGCAGAACAGTCTTCCTTTTCAAGAACATCAACATATGCTAAAAACATAGGAAACCAGAGTTCCCATTCAATATTTGGTTCACCAGCAACTTGTAGAAAATGTGGAGGTGCAGCAATGTTAGCCATGTTGAAATTCCCTAAAGCAATAGAATAAATTAAAAAAAACTGTGCTTATCCGCAGGAAAAGCTAGCACGCAGACACTAAACTGAAAAAAAACTGATACCAGCTGAAGTTTACATCAGAGTAATGCACACTGCGATAGGTTGTTGAAAGAGAAAGGTGAGCGCATCACCGAGATGCACCAGTGGCGTATGATGACTGAATCCGAGGGAAAAGTGTGCAGCGTGATTTAACAGCTGGTAAAACAAAATCAGAAAAGTGTGCGCATCACTGTAATGCGCTAACAAGATACGGACAGCTGGAAAATTATGTGCATAAAATACATGCAGATTACGCATGCGCGATTACAGCTGTGCGCATCAGCGAGTGAAGCTTGAATAAAGACTTTGCGTCGGCAATTCCTTGAAGGCTGTGTGTGAGCATCAGTTGCTAGGAAACCGCAACCAAACCAAATGCGTGTTGCCAACTTCTTAAAAATGGCGGCACGTAACGTGGTGACGTGGCGTAGGAACAGAACCAGGCGGATCAGCCAAATGCGTGACGGAAGAGACTATTCAAAGGGGCATGGAACGCTGGCAGCGCACGAGCATGGAGGCAATTCACCAACTGTCGAGTGAGCTGAAAAACGTGGAAATCATCTGAGGATAGATGACAAATCCTACCAGAATAGGAGAAACAGGGAACTGAAACGATCACCTTCCGCTGCGCATCGGCATCTTCTTACACGGACTGCTGTCTTCTGAGTCGGACAATTTTCCGAACGAAACTACAGGTGAGTGCTGCCTTCTTCCTTCTCCCGCTCGTCGCCAAATTCATGTAGTGAGGACGCGGCAAAGATTATGGTTCAAGCAGATTTATTCCAGGAAAAGAAGGACAGCTTAAACAACCACCTCCCAGTACAGCAACCGTCTCGTCTCTCCGCCTCCCAACTCAACATTCTCCCCGTGACATCCTCACATTCTACCATGACATAACTACTTGGAACACTACACCGACGTGGGGATTCCCCCGCATTGATGCCAGCGAAGCAGGAGCCCACCCCGCATTGAGGGTACTTGGGAGGGTGCAGAACTCTGGAAGGGGGTGCAGAGGGAGGGAGTCCTCGCCTCTGACCCCGGTGCAACCTGAGGGTTTAGACCCTAGGTTGGGAGACCAGTTGCTGGAGAGAGGTCCTGAACTGGTGGCAGAATTGTTTGGGAGGACTGATTCCAGCGTCCTGACAGTTTTTGGTTCTTGGGGTGCTTCTCCTGGGAGGAGAGTGCGGAACCCCAGAAGGAGAGGTAAGGGGAGGAGAGCCTCGCCCGATACCTCTGGTCAGCCTGAGGGTGCGGACCCTAGGTTGGAGGATCAGTGGCAGTTTAGAACTGCACTGATGAGATGAAGAGTGGAGAATGGTTACTATGTGCCAGGGGTTACTGCCCCCCACTCTGTGAGATGGCAAGGACCAGAGACCTCTGGATGGCCTAGGGCCTGGTCCTGGCCGCGGACAGCTAGGGAGTCCCAGTGGGGTAGCTTACTTGGTCCTGGGAGTTTTGACAGAGGGAACCACATGGGTTCAGAATGGCGTAGAACTGGAGTGTGCCCCTGCAGTTGCGGGCCCGTGTCCATGTTCTATCGCCCAAAGCAGGGAAGTCCATCAAGGTAGTGATTGGTCTGCCCTGCGTTTTGGCTGGAAGGGGGTTGTGTTGGACTTGGCCCTTTTTACAGGGTCATCCCTGAACTTTTTGCCTTCCTCTTAGCCTTTTTTCTGACGTGGTGTTGGTGGTTTTAGGACTCTGGGCACATTAGCACTGCTGTCCAGTGTAAAGTGCGTGTGCTCTCTGTGGTGAACACAGTAAAATTGGTCTACACCTGTTTGGCGTATTTAATTTACCTGTCAGTCCCTTGTAAAGTGGTATCGCAGATACCCAGGGCCAGTAAATTAAATGCTACTGGTGGGCTTGGAGCGCTGATTGCGCCACCCACCAAAGTAGCCTTTCAAACCTGTCTCAGGCCTCTGCCATTGCAGGGCCTGTGCGCGCAGTGTTACTGCCGCTGTGACGGGACACCTAAAGTGTGTGACACGTCTGTGACCCCCCTTTTACTGCATGTCAGGCACCCCTAAGGTAGGCCCTAGCTAGCCCTATGGGCAGGGTGCATTGTAGGTAAAAGGTAAGACATGTACCTTAAGTGCGTGACATGTCCTGATAGTGACAAACAGCCATTTTGGTTTCTCACTGCTGTGAGGCTGCCCTCTCATAGGAATGCATTGGGGATTCCCTGATAAGTGTTTCAGTGGTAATTCCTGATATGAGAGGAGCAGTGTGGTCAAGTTTGGTAAGTTTGGAATAGTAATAATAAATGCTGCGCAATGGTGTTCAGATTTATTATCACTATTTTAGAAATGCCACTTTTAGAAGTTGGCATTTCTGTGTGCTATGTGTCTGCCTGCCTGATGTGTATTGCATGTCTGGCTCTGGAGTGACAGGGGCTGGTGAGGTGTGTGTGGCTCCAGGGAGAGCAGGGTGAGTCCGCGCTAGGCTGAATAGGGCATCTGCATTTGGAGTAGTGGGAGTAGTCCCCTGACCCTGAATAGGTCTGTGCCTGCCTGGGTGAATGCTGGCTCCGCCCCCCTGTGGTGGTCTGATGACCGAGCCCCCACCTGACAAAGGGGAAGAGGAGCCCTGTAAACAAAGTGCTCCAATACCCCCCAGAACCAGTTGAGCCTGGTTCCCCCAAGCCCTGTGCCAACGCAGACAAAGGAAAATTTTGTATATATACTGGGGCTGTGACCCCATGTTGGGGTGCTTGCTGGTACCTGTTCTGGGGCGAAGGACTGCTGGGCGACAGGAGGAACCGCAGTGGGACCCAGCTGCTGCTTCCTGGGGGTCCCTACGTGCTGGCCTGCCTGTGCCCAGCTCTGCCCCTGATGAGCTGTGGACTACGTGTCCTGGAGAGCGCTTCAAATTCCCTGGACTGGGCAGACCCGTGTTTTATTATGGAAAGCGCTGGGGCTTTGCAGCGCTGAGCTGCGACCTACTCCGAGGGAATCCCGACGTGGGGATTCCCCCGCATTGATGCCAGTGAAGCGGGAGCCCACCCCGCATTGAGGGCACTTCTGCAGCAGAGCGGGAGCCCACACCGAACTGCCGCTGCTTATGAGAGCGGGAGCCCACCCCGCACTGTGGTGTTCCAAGGAGGAGCGGGAGCCCACCCTGCAATTGTCTATTTAACGGCGGGAGCCTACCCCGCACTGTGGAGCCCAGATGTGAAGCCGCTGCCGAGAACGGCGGCACGGAAGACAGGCAGAAGCCTGTGCCTGGTTGTGGGCGTGGCCAATTCACGGCCCACCAATCGAAGCGGGCCGGGAGAGGAAGCTGCCAAGGCCGCCAATTGCAGTGCGGCCAGAGGGGAATTCAGGCAACACGGTGCCTGAGGTGAGGCGGGGCTCCCATATCGGTGAGGGAAGCCCTGCGTGCCCCAGAAAGGTCGGGAGCCTTACAGGCTCCATCTCCGCCCCCGTCTCGTGTAAGAGAGAGAGAGGCGGGTCCTGAGAGGCACCAGGAGAGGGGCCGGCCAAGGCACATTTTCGGTGCCTGCCCCGCCGCATAAACGGAGACCGGAGGAGTCCCCGGGAGCCCGGTGAGTGGGGCTCGAGTTGGCACAGTGGTGCCCGTGCTTGTTGGGGGCCGAGTCTTTACAGCTGACCCTCCCGCTGGAGGGCAGCTGCAACGTGGGGCAATACTGTTTTTAAAGTTCCGGAGTGGGACTCAGAAGGCACTGTCAGTGCCAGTGCTTGTGTGTCTTACACAGCTGCACCGCGAGAGCGCGGGCAGCTGCAACGACGGGGGCAGTTATTTTTGGTGATAACAAGGAAGGAGTGAGATGCACTCCCCTGCCCCCAGTGCATTGCGCACATTGTCTTCGCTGCAAGTGGCAGCTTAGCGCCCTGACATTCTGGACAAAGGGCATTTGAGCCCCACAGAAGGCCAGTTGGTCTGGAGTCAGGTTTGGTACCTGTGTGTACCAGGAGGGCGCAAGGCCCTAAAGGAAGGTGATGTATGCACCTAGGGAGTGTTACTAAGGTGCACTCCTAATTGTGTTTATGCCTAATGTTATTGCCTAATGTGATGATGCCTAATGCAAATGTCATGCTATGATGTTTTTGGCCCAAAGTGATGCAGACATAATGCGTTTATGTTGCAGGTGATAATGCTAAGTGCAGTATGGTACCAGTAGTTACTGGTTGTGTTATTTTTGCTACTTGTGCTTTGTGATGGTTCTGACAGGGGCCCGATTGGCCCTGTCATGTATATAATCCCCTGTAAATTATTACCTGGTGCCAGTTGGCACAGTGTATATGTGTGATTATGATTCTTATGTGTTTTGGATAATACAAAGGCTATTTTTTATATAACCTTGTGTGGAGTTTCTTTTGTAGTGTGCCTAGTGTGTTGCTGCTGTGTGTGTGTTGCGCAAACGCTTTACACATTGCCTCTGGGATAAGCCTGACTGCTCGTGCCAAGCTACCAATGGGGTGAGCAGGGGTTATCTTCAGCGTGTAACTCCCTTGCCCTGACTAGAGTGGTGGTTTCTGCCTGGCTTAGGCGCAAGCCCTAGCCAACCCGAAATCCCATTTCTAACAGCATTTGTTTATTGAAAAGCTTCTTACATCTGTTAAGCTATTGGTTTATTTGTGCGTTCATTCTTAAGGCATATTGCTTGCTAATTTCCTCCTGGTGCTGTAATGCCGTAGTGTATAGCGACATCTTGTGAGCAAGAATATGGCAGTCGTGCTGACTTGGAAACTTAAGATAAACAACATTGAAGTTATGTGTCATTTTATGCTCTTCACACTCAGTAACGTTAATTTGCTTCTGTAGCCGACATTGCTATTTCTGCACCAACTGGGCAACACACATAAATAATGACTATCATATATTAGCTAGCATCAGTTTTTGTAACTCATAGCTGGTTTTGCTGTTTAAAACAGGTCTTTAATCACCAGAGTGTGTTGAGGTTTTCTGTATTTCTTCAGGGGTACTGCATGTGGTGCTTGACTGTACTTGTGTCCAACATTCTGAATTCGATTGGCAAGCAGCCAACAAGCACAGGCTTACCAAAACAGAATGTTGAAACAATGCCTCTTTAATATTTAATGCAAAAAGAACAGATGATGGATGGAATGCTGAACAAATCAAACTTTAACCTCCAGTCACAGATCTGGGTTACATTTATCGTTTTTTTGCAATGCCATTCCAGTTTGGACCCAGCCATATGCAAATCAGTCTTGACCCTTCTCCCCATGGGAACAGTCCAGTCCGAACTGCCAGGCCAGAGTTTGCGCTGTATGAAACTGCAAAAAACAAAAAACAAAAAAAAACTCCTCTTTTGAGTTTGGCAGCAGAGGCCCACAGTACTTTGTTGCCTGGGAAATATGTTTCAAATAAAGAGTTGGTACATCTTTTGCAGCACATAAGGGAGAACTTAGGCTTTGACCCTCCCCTAGCTAGGCACCTACTTCCTCAACATGCAAGACCTCCATTCATGGGTCTGCTGATTTACAAGAGAATGAAGGAGCTAATATTTAAACACTGGAAGGTGTGCGGAGGTTCTTGCTAAAGACTTATGCCCTAAAATACGGCAAAAATATAATTACTCATACCATCAAGGTTGACTCCACTGTAACACCTTTGATTGGTATGACAGCTTTGAATCCTGATGATTGTTCGCCTATAGATTCTGTAGCCTGCAGAGTGAATAGGGGTCTTAAGAAATCTTTTGTTGCCAGTAATTTATCCCTAAAGGCAGTCACATACGCCACTTATACTTATCATTCTTCAGTAGATGGTTTAGAGTCCCTGCCAAATGTCATCCAAGAGGGCACAGATTGCTTGAAGCTTCTACTCAAAATGGAACAGGATATTTGTCGGTGTCAGCTGAAGTGACTGTGTTTGCCAGGAGAAACCTCTGGATAAAAGACTGGAAGACAGACGGTGCTGAGAAATCTTCCTTTCTGAAAATCCCCTTCGAATGGAGGGCGCTCTTTATGATTATAGCATCTTAATGATCACCAAAGTCTTTTAATGACTGGAAACAGACCTTATCTTATAAGGGTGGGTCTTTGGGATCATTTAAAGCGTGGAATAGGGAGTCTAAGGATTCCTTGAGAAAAGAGTCAAGATCATACTCTGATCAGAAGAAAGGTTTCCAGCTCAAAAAGTCTGCCAAATGACGGGATTCATCAAATCAGTCTTGGGCCTCTAAGCATTGGTTGTGACTATTATCCTCTTCCTTCCATGTAAGATCCGGTGGGAGGAAGGATTAAGGACTTTTACAAGCAATGAGAAACCTTGCTGCTGAATTTGCTCAGGAAAGGTTATCTTTTAGGATTCACTACATTACCTCCGAGTTCGGGAGCCATCCCTTCTCCTGTCCCCAACAACCCAAAGAATGAAGCTTTATGGTTGAGAGTCCAAGCTTTGCTGGTAAAAAGAGCGATAATCACAGTCTCGCCAGAAGAGCTAGGTGCAGGTGTGCATTCTATTCTTTATTTGGTGAGGAGAACCTTCGAGGAATGCAGACTGGTTCTGGATCTATAGAGTCAACTCCAGGGTAAAGATAATCCATTTGAGGATGGTGCCACTGCAACAAGTCATTCCCCTGGTTTCAGGCAAAGATTTTCTTTCAATCATCGAATTACAGGGTGCTTAGCTACATAACCCATTCATCTAAGCCATCAGAAATCCCTTCATTTTGCAGGAGGAACTCTTATATTTTCAATTTTGTGTCGTGCCTTTCTGGTTAAACTCTGCTCCATGTGTCTTCACCAAAGTCCTGGCTCCCTTGAAGGCGGTCCTTCACCAGGAAGGTGTTTATGTTCGACCCTACCTAGACATTTGTCATGTGTCTTCAGCATCTACGAAGTTAACTAACACACACATAGAAAGAATACTCACAGTACTTAAAAAAAATTAGTTTATGATAAATCGAAAGAAATCAAAACTATTGCTGTAACGGGGTCAAACCTCCATTGGAGCAATATTGAAGCTAGACAGGGTCTGGGCACAGAATGTGATCAACTCTCTAAGAGCAATTTCCATTCAGGGAATGTATTAGCAGACAAATTGAGCAGGGAGATTCCTTCCTCATGCAGGTTTTGCTTGAATCCCCGGCTGTTAACCAGATCTGTCAGAAATGGGGACATCCATTCTCGAACCAGAATACCCTCCTTCTGCTTTTTTTAGGTCTCGCGCCTAGCGTTGCACTGTGCAGCGCGAGACATTTAGTAGGTGAAAAACGGGGATTCAGCACTGACCTAGGAATCGCACACGAACGAGCGTGTGCGATTCCTTTTGTGCTACCCCATTGGCCTTTTTGTGCGTCTTTGTATAAAAGACTGCACGCAATTGGCCAAAGGCGGGCGCATTGCTCCGCCCATGGCCTATTGGTGTCTATTACGCGCTTGGTGCGCGTAATAGACACCAATAGGCCATGTGGTTTCAATTATCGTGCCCAGACACGGGCGTGATAATTGAAATCACATGTTTAGCTGTGGCGCGCGTGCACGCACCACTTGTTTTAATGGCTGCCGCGTTTTTATTGCGTGCGCGTTGGACTCTCGTGAGAACTTTGACAACCCCATCCTGTGAAGTGAATGCGCTCGCGGGAGCCCTCACCTCCTCTTACTTCTCTTGTCCGGACTGATCTGCATCCCAGGGGCCCTCCCTTGCGGTCAGGTGGCTCTCCAGTGCCGTGACCAGACTCTGAAGTTCCCCGCAGACCCTGTCCCGGCTCTGGTCCTCTTCCCGGACGGTCCTCTGCCCCTCAGAGTCCGACGAGCCTGCCCTGCAGTCCGACACAGACTGGGGCTTCACGCCGCCCTCGGACAGAGTCTCGGAGGCTGACAGGCTAGGCGAGGACGAGGAGCTGCTGCCGCTGCTCTTCGCTGCCAGGGGGGAAAGTGTCCGCTCCATGGTGCCCACGGGTGTCAGGCGTGCCGCGAACAGTACGGGTGGCGGGACATGGTACTACCCGGGCCAGGTCAGCTCCCGTCCAGTAGCTAAGGTGTTATACCCCAGTCCCTCTTTCACCTCCCGGACTCCTCAGCGGGCCGTGCAGGCAGTATAAATGCAAGAGGTCATGGTTATTATTACATGCTAAGCTGGCTGTGTGGAAACACGAGTTCCCTCTAGCAGCGAGGCTGGGCTTTCCCTAGTCGGTGATGGCTCGGTTCTGAGGCATGGTGCTGTGAACACACGGGAGCCATGGCTGCGAAGGAAGATCTGTACAGTAAAGTGACTCCCAGGAGAAACCGGCAGCACAGGGCGGGGACTATAAACAAGCATTGGCATAGCCAATAGGTCTCGCCTTTGGGACCTTATAAGTATTTAATTCTGCAGCACAATATCCTTGGTGCAACATCAACTGTTGCATGGCTAAACACTTATAATGTCCCAAAAGCGAGACCTATTGGCTATGCCAATGCTTGTTACTGAATGTATGCGATTTAAACTCTGATGGTATTCAACACGCCCCTTCCTAAGAAATTGCAATAGAAAGTTGGTTAAGAAGGTAAAAACGACTCCAAATATCCCGTATTGTTGGGAGGTAGGGAATCATCATCGATTCTCGTTAGACAACAAAGACGGTGCAAGTTGTATATTCTGTTTCTGTATCTTAAGACAATGAATTATGACCAGGGCTTTAAGTGGGATGAAAAAACTGGGGGGTCTCTCAAAGGGGCGTGGCCAATGTAAAAAGGGTGTGGCTTAAAAACACGTAAGCTAAAAATCTGAGTTTAGCATAGTGTGCCGCCCGACTTGTATTTTGCGCTTTCTGTCATTGCATCCAGATATATGAAACAACAAGTAACATCATACCTACAACAAGTCACGACTATTGGCTTTGTCAATGGTTGTTAGCTTCAAAAGATAAATAAGCGAAACTATGGCTTGTATATAATATTGAAAAAGCTTCGATTTACAGCCCTGGTGACACCACGACATTGTTGCTGCTCCTGACTTTCAAAAAGAGAAGGGAAATCCCGAGAGCAAATGACTCTCTTTAAAGGATTTCCCGTCCCCTACAACGCTCACGTCATGCGGTAACTTCTCCACTAGTGAGAAGTGAGCAGTGTGAGCAGCGCAAATCGATGTGCCTGCTGTCACTGCAGTCCGGAAAAAAACGGACCGCTTGTGCCAGGGCACAAAACAGAGACCGATAGGGACCCGTTTCGAGGCCTCCTTAAAACAAGCATTTGCAATGCAATAGGTCTTGCATTTGGAAGAGTTAGAGCTGTTGGCGTTGTAAATGACAACGTCTTTTACCCATGTGTCTGTTTGGTTTTGAGTGGAGTGGACGTATGTGGTTTGAAGTGGAATTATGTGGGTTGAACTAGAATTGTTAATTGTGGAATTTTGTGTGGTGTGGAATTATGTGGTGTGTAGATTATTTGTGTAGTGGAATTATGTGGCATGGTGAAGATGGGGTGAGAGCTGCACAGAATAGATCGAAACGAAGATAGAGAGGGATAGGTAGTTTGTGCACGAAGTGGTGAATGAACTCCAGACAGAGGAGCAGAAAGAGTGTGTGAAAAAGAGAGAAAGGTAGAGCAGGCCACAGACACATAAGAGGGACTGCCGGTGTATGCAGAAGACACCACAAGAAGAGGAGGAGAGCGTAGGTAACGTAATGAATGCCCGCGAGACAGCAGTTAAACCAGTGCATCGACTGTAGAGCTCTTTGTGTACACTGAAGGTGTCAGGTTGAGCTTCCAGTGGGGCCATGCAGCCTTTCATCCTGCCAAGCTTGATAAAGAACAATGTTCCTTTGAATTTAACCCCTTATTAGAAATAATCTTCATGAAGTGTGGTGCTGTGTGAGTGGGCTAGCTGCATAATAATGTAAAACGTTTAAGCAGCCTCTTCAGCCCTAGGGCACCACTCCCAGCATATTTACCTCGAAGTTTCTAGGATATATTGTAAAGTTAAAAAGTTGCCTCTGAGGGCTATTCCTTTAAAATAAAATTCTTATTACCCTTCTTCAAAAGAAGCCACACAGCAAACAACATATCCTCGAGTAAGCTTTTTGGAAAAATTATTATCCCTTTGTCAACCTAAATACACATGACCAACATGCTGCACTAATAGATAAAGCACAGCAACCTTGAGATGGCTACCATGCAAAGTAAGAAATTTAAAACTCAAACACTGTGATAGCGGTCCATTTGGAACATATTAAAGTATTATGTTTACTTACTTAGAATTAAGTCTTCATGTAAAGAGCAACAACATAGCAAAGAAACAATGGGCAATAAATAAACAACAGAAATAACTTATGCATTTAAAAAAAAAAAAAAAAGGTGTGAAGCACTGCTACACCATAAAGTAGCTAGTTGGTGCACAGACACATACTGATGTACTTAAGGCGTGCATGTGGTGCAGAAATAATAAGGTAAAGAGTAACACATAAGATGGACAATTAAAAAGTAACAAAAAAGTGTCCTGTAAGTAATTCACTAAGGTGCACATGAAAATAATACAGATTTTCGCGCAATGGAAAAGATAACTGTTTAGTTTCATCTTCCTTACACTCTTTACTTTTAGATTGGAAACTAGCCCACTGCAATTGAATAGCTTATCCGGGCCAGGTATTTTCTTTGCATTCTGGGACTTGTAGTGCCCATGTCATAAGGACTACAAACCACGGACTGCACCGTTAAATACTTGGACTGGGGGAAATACACCCGGGACTAAGACTAAGCATTTTGTGGATTAGAAAGCCATGACACTACACACTATAAAAGTGCGCTAATGTAGAAACGGTAGGGACTGCAGAAACACATAGGAGACCGCGCGCCACTGTTCAAAGCTCTTGGTGCATCTTGCACCAAGATGCGGCAAAACCGCCTAAAAGCTTGCACATGCGGTTTAACCAACTCTTGGAGCCGGCTTATTCACCTCATATTTGTTCATGGCCTTTTCGCAACAGAAAGTGATGCAAATACTATAAAGATGTCATGGCTCAAGACGAGCATGCTCGACGATTCGACTCGTAAGTCATGGCGATCCGGTTATGAATGAGAGCTACTTACACAAGTAAACAAAGCAGCGACGGGTGTGAGGTGGTGGTGTGGGGACGGCCCGGCACGGGAGATTAAGTGAAGTGGGAGCAAACTAACTCCATGTTTGCACCACAGAAATGAAATGTTTCCGACGGAGATGGCCGCTGCGTTTAGGGAGACGATGCAATGGAAATGCAAATAAAATGAAAAGGGAGAGCCGGGGGGGTGGGGGGATTAGGGGCGGGGTCATTAAAAAACATGACAAGATCAATCCAGTGAAAGGACACAGTAAGTCCAATAAACAAGCATTGGCCGCGCGCTGTGGTGGGGGAGGGGAGGAGCGGGAGAGCAAGTGACGCGCGGCCGTGAAAGTGACACGGCCGCGCGGCTGCTAGATGCGCTCTGTGGTGGGGGAGGGGGAGGAGAGTTGGAAAGGAAAGCCAGATGGCCTGGAGCATGCGAGGAATGCGCGCGTTACTGTGCGTGTACTCGCATGCTCTAGGCCAGGACAAAAAAGAAGTGGTCGCATTTCTGAAACCGACTACTAAATGTCTCGCCAGACCAGCGCATGCGCTGGCTCAGGCGAGACCTAAAAACGGATCGTCTCTGGACATTCTCCTGTCAATGGGGTTTCCGAAAGCCAGGGCGTAAGTGGCTGCCTGATAGTTTTTTTTTCTCTGCATGTTTTAAACACAGCCGTGTACACCAGCTGAGCACGGATATACCAGGATGTATTTCTGCATTTTATAGATATATCTTTATAAGACACGAATGGGCTGGTACAATGATTGTAACCATACTGCCTCTAGAATGGCACCGCTATTGTTGCCTGTGATGTGCACTGATGGGTGTCTCGGTCACTTGTATGTATAAACATAGACTGGTGTTTATTGCTTGCATGTATGATGTGTGTTCTGGGCCAGAGCCACATTGGAATCGCAGGAACAGCATCACTGGGTGGTATGGAATGCAGAAGAAAACGAAACAGTTATCTAAAGTACTCAGGAGCTAAGTGACTTCCATTTTAGAGCCGCTCTGGTTGTGTTGCTTGTGTTACGGTGGTGGGGGAGCAAATGACTACAAGAGCGAGGTGTGTGTTTGTGAGAATCTGTGCCTAGAGGTGTGTTTCGAAAATTTCGTGTTGAGAGGGTTCAGAGGGGCTGTGGAACGCCGTGCATGACTTCAAGTGTTTGTGTATAATAGCTGCTATATGCGGCGGCATGTGCTGTGAAATGCTTCGCAAAGATGTGTGCATGTGTGTGTGTGTAGTAATGCTGTGCAGAGGTGTGTGTGTATGTATATGTGTATAAGTAAGGCTCTGCAGAGGTGTGATTGTGAGTGTAACGCTGTTCAGAGAGGTGTGTGTGTGATGCAGAGGTGTAATTGATGCTATGCAGAGAGGTGTGTGTTTGTGTGCGCGTGAGATGCTGTGGAAGATGTGTGCGTGCGCGAGAGAGAACAGCTGAAGAGCAGGGAAGCTCGTGTGTACCCACTGCAGTGTTTCAGAGGCAGGGGTGTCGGTTTTCACTGTGGCGATGGAGGCTGGGAGTGGTTGCTGGCTGTGATCATTGACAATGGAGCACTGAAATGAGTAACATGCTTCCCTGGCGTTGAGAGACTTGCCGAGGGAGGGTCGGGGCGTCCATAGTCTCCCTGTCCAGAGAAAGACCTGGTCCGAAGGCCTTTCTGACATTTCACCTCCAGCCGAAGGGTGGTCTGGTGTTAGTTAACTCGCCAGACGCCGCACCTCAGCGTTGACATTAAGATTAATTATGGCAGTGCGTGGTATCGGCAGGACTTTCTGATTGCAAAACTGACCAGTTTATTTTTTGTGAAGTGCACTGAAAACAGGATTTATCATTAAAGATATTTAAACGTAGGGAAAAGCTATACAATAGTAATCACTAAATAATAAGCCATCATTCTATTAAATAAATGTTAAAATTTGTGAATACATCAAACGTTCATTTTTTTAAACAAATTAAGTGAGTAATTCAAATAATAGGAGAAATCATCAAAAAACGAATCCGGGGTCATACTCTTTTTGATAAATATCCTGGGTAAGCACTTTTAAAAAAAATTCTTTTTGAAGTGACAGCTTGTTTAACATTGCGGTAGCCTCAGCAGTATTGGTATTGTTTTTTTTTTGTTTTTTTGTAACTTGCGATCGAGTTTATTGCTGTCTGATTTCCCCACGTTTTCCTATTATTTTGTCGCTGTTGCCCGATAGCGTTTGTTGTAACTTGCGATCAAGTTTATTGCTGTCTGATTTCCCCACGTTTTCCTATTATTTGGTCGCTGTTGCCCGATAGCAGCGCAGCGGTACCATCACCGGTACCATCACCACTACCAGTACCACCACCACCACTACCAGTACCAGTCCCACCATTACCACCACCAGTACCACCAGCACCACCACCAGTACTACCACCGCCACCAGTGCCACCACCAGTACCACCACCAGTACTACCACCACCACTAGTAACACCACCACAAATACCAATACCGCCACCACCAGTACGACCACCACCAGTACCACCACCAGTACCACCACTGCCATCAGTACCACATCACCAGTACCACCAGTACCACCACCAGTACAACCACCACCACCAATCCCACCAGTCCCACCACCATCATCACCACCACAACCATCAGTACCATCACCAGTACCACCACTACCACCAGTACCGCCACCACCAGTAACACCACCAGTGCCACCACCAGTACCACCACCACCAGTACCGCCACCCCCACCGCCAGTCCACCACCACCAGTACCACCACCTCTACCACCAGTCCAGTACCAGCAGTACTACCACCAGTACCACCACCACCACCAGTACCACTACCTCCACCAGTACCAGAACAACCACTAGTACCAGTACCACCAATACCACCAGTACTAGTACCACCACCAATACCACCAGTACCACCACCAATAACACCAATACCAGTACCACCACCGGTACCACCACCAGTAACACCACCACCAATACCATTACAACCAGTACCATTACCACCACTCTCACTTCACACTTTGTGTCCGTGTAATTTACAACACATACACATCTTCACTGCACTATTTATCACTACTTGGATGGCGTCACAGGCCGATATCTTCCTGATATTTACAATATAACATGCGGTCGAGAAGGCCCTTTATTGCAATGCATGTAACACATTTGCAACAGTTTAAGCTATTGGTTATAAATGACAATGCCTTTTATTTATATTTCAAAACACTTGTGTCCATGTGATTTACAACACTTACACAACTTCACTGTACAATCTATCACTACTTGTATAGCGTCACACGCCGGTCTCTTCCTCTAATATTTACAATATAACATGCAGTCGAGAAGGCCCTTTATTGCAATGCAATAGGTCTCACATTTGCAAGAGTTTGAGCTATTGGTTATAAATAACAATGCATTTTATTTATGTTTAAAAACACAAAACATACATAAAAGGCATTGTCATTTACAATGCCAATAGCTAAAACTCGCATGATTGCGAGACCTATTGCATTGCAAATGCTTGTTCTCAAAAGCGAGGGAAACCAGTTATTGGGCTCTGGACACTCTTATCATTTCCTTGGCCAAAGGTCTCCTGTGTTGCTTTTTCCATGATTCTAAGGTTTCTGGTCAGGGTGAGTAGAGAGGGGTCTACAGTGTTTCTAATTGCCCTAGCATGGCCCACCTCATCTTGGTTCACTCTCTTAGTAGCAATGATGACCAATCAGGAGTGGTGATTTATTATCCCCTCTATTCCAAGCCAACACGTTAGTGAGACTCAAGTTAGTGGCCTGGAAACTGAAAGGTCAGGTTTAATTAGTAGGGATCAGACAGAGAAGGTGGTTCTTCCATCCAAGCATCTAGGAGGGTTTCTACTCTATCTTTATACATACAGCACTGCGATACCTTCATTTAGTGGTGTGCAGCAAGACAGGTAGATGTATCTATGCTGCATAGACTATTGTAGATTGTACCATGGACTCATTTTATTTCTTTGACATGGGCCTCTCTTTTCTCCAGTGCACACTGAATTATTTTCATTTGTGTCATCAGTATTTGTTTCAACCCTTCTCACTCACCCTTGAGAGTGAACTTGGTGACAGTTCTTCATCTGGTTTCCTGATACTGATTTTTGGTCAGTAGCGAATACAGATCATGCATGCACGCCATGTCCTAGACTTCTGTCATAACGTGGTCCAGTTAGACGGAGAAGGGCGCACCAAGCCCTACCTTCGTATTGGTAAAGGACTACTGCCCTTACCTGGAGTTGTCACACAACTGTGGTGGTGGCAATATACCTGTTTTGTGTGTAGGAATGATTAGTAATGTTAACAGGCCTTTTTACCTGTGTGACTGGATTGGGGCCTACCAGCCCACTCATATAAAGTCCTGCAGCTGTGTATTTAAGTCACCCTAGGCCTGCATGGATTATGTGTAGCGCCGGACAGCACGTGATACTTGTGTGTGCATGCTGAGATGTATGTGTCCTATGTATTGTACATAACATGGAGGCCTCTTGGTTCCATTTCAGAAGACCAGCATCTGGAGAGGCTATTGGAAGTAAGGAGTGCAACTCCCATACAGGAGCTGTAGGTTGGTGACATTCCTGAGGGCTGGGGTGGGAACTAACACAGTAGAGGAAGGGGAGCAGAGCATCTTCTGTGCGCATCAAAAGTCTCTTTGATTCCAAGAAGGGTTACTGGTCATTGGTGCCTGGGCTCATTGTCAGGGAAATGGTAGGTTTGATACGGTTGGCACTGTAACCAGGGAATCATGAAAGAAGGGAAGGCCTAGGCCTTTGACACTTTACAAGGCACATTTCAGTCATGTGTGATCTGCGGTTACTCCCTTGGCCTGTGTTGTAGGTCATTCAGAATGGAGCTGCTCCTGCTCTGGCAGACCATCCCTTTGACAAAGGACAGGGCAGAGGAGAGAGCACTTCTAGGGATCTGACACCCACAACCTACATTTTTCAAAGGACCAGACGATAAATCACATTTGCGTTGGATTTGGACTATAAAGTTGGGTGTATGAGTCCCACTCAGGACTGTTGAACCAAGAATTCTAGCTGTTGGAACCAGGACTAGGAACCAAGATCTGCTAGTCTCCCTGCTGGTTGTGGTGACATCACTCAGGATGTCGAGACCAGCTGCCCTAAGCCTAGAGAACCAGTCTTCTGTCTGCGTGTTAAGACCAGGGGGCCCTCTGAGGTGGAGGAGAGCACCTGGAGGGAGCGAGGCCCAGCGAGGATCCTGCCTCGCAAATCCCTGTGAGCGAAGTGTGGAAGACGCGGAGACGCCCACTGTGAAGGAAAGCTGTTGCCTTGTTGCAGAACCAGTCCGCGACCCCAGTGTGACACGAAGGGGCCACTGTGAAGTAAGGGCCATTGCCCTGGATGATCATAACCAGGCTGCTGTGAGGGACACATACCATTTGTAAGGAGTCACCGAGAAGGACTTCCTACATGACGCAGTTTATCTGGAGACTGAGGAGGACAAACGCATAATCTGGGAAAAACTGCAGGATGTCGCGGCCCCTCAGTAGCAGTAGACCGAAGTCCGCAGAGATACACCCCTGTTTTCCTGCCTTTGCCAGCTGCCTTCGGATCGAGTAAGACTGTTAAAGGCTGTCAGGCCTGTTGGGGACTCACACGAATTTAGCACATAGCACTGCTGAAGTTGACGCTTAAGGTTCAACCTAGACTTTGTAGTTTTGAGGACTAGTGTGAGCCACATCTTAAAGTCACCGCCAGTATCGAATGGGGAATAACCAGCCTCACTAGAATAGACAGAGGGACTTGGGGATACCAACCAGGAGGATGCTAGAACACCGACCTTAAGAGACTGTGGATATTATTTAGTGTATTTCCTCCATGCTTTGTGCACTTATATTAAAATACCTTTTGAAAAACAAAAATCAAGTATTTGACTGAATAATCACCTTTTTGTGGTTATTCTTTGTACTGCTACCCCTGTCTATGCCTTATACCTTGAAGAGCCTTGGACTGCCCGACCCACACGACCCTTGAGCGTCAAGAGCTGAAAAGGTTAGACCTTAGCCCAGTTACTCGGGATCCATAGTATGTCAGGCTCTGGGATAATAAGAATAAAAGGCCACAACCCCCATGGTTGGGCCAGTAACCACCTGCTTGCCCCATGGCCCTCCGAAAGGGGTTCTGACGCAGGAGCTGCCAACCCGCAGTGACAGCATGACTGCAGGCATGGCCTTGGTGGGGGTGAGAATCTTGATGTAGTGCCATCAAAAGTACGACTGGTAATCGCGCAATTTTCCTTGCCTACATTGGGAAGGCCAAGCATTGTCACTTGAGGCAACCATCTTAGGGTGAGGTCAACTTTTATTACACAGCAGCCGTTGGTTTTTGGATATTTTGTAAATATTAATCATCGAGGTGGGAGCTTTCCTGGGCATGCTGTTTGGAGTTTTACAAGGGGCTTGACTGTAGCATGGCCGTCGGAAGTGACAATGCCGGCTTAAGCCTGCATGATGCACGTATGCAATGACCTTTAATCCGGTTCGAATCTAGCTAAACAGGGTATTTGTGGAGTGAGGTGGGGCAGAACTAGGTCGAGAAGTAACAGTAGCAGACAATCAACAACAAGTAATTATTATTAATCGGGGTGGGCACAAGTAATTGTGAATGCTGATTACAAGGATCAGCGGCATTCACAGAGATGACGGCGAAAGTGGCCTTAGTAAAAAAGTGAATCTCTGCCCTTTGAGCCAGTGCTTAAAGGAGGCTCACCTAAGGAAGCCAGTCGATTGAGAGGGCTGACCCGAGGACCCTTTCTGGGTCTTATATGTGTGTATGTATGCATGTTTTGTGTGGTGATATTACGTTGTTATGGACAGATAATGCTGTCTGTAGCCAGACGTTAACAAGCATTGGTAAAGCCAAAAGGTCTCGCCCATTCAAGAGCTATTGGCTTTGGCAATGTATTTTTGTGATGTTGTACACCAGTGTGGCTGCTGCTCAGCATGGCTAACAGTTAGTGGTGTGGAGTGTTGTAGAGTGGAGTGAGGGAGTAGTGTCGTAGAGTGGAGTGAGGGAGGGTGTAGAGTTTCGTGGAGTGAGGGAGTAGAGTGAAGGCGAGTGGAGCTGAGTGGGGGTGGGGGGAGTAGAGTGTCGTAGAGTGGATTTGTTGGAGTACAGTGCCATAGAGTGGAGTAGGGGGAGCAGAGCATCGTCAAGTTGAGTTAAAAGGTTAAGTGATAGTGTGTCGTAGAGTGCATTGGTGTGGAGTGGCATGGGGGAATAGGGTGGAGTGGGTTGGAGTAGATTGAGGTGGTGGGGTGGAGTGGATTGGAGGTAGTGGGGTGGTTTGCACTGTGGTAGAGTGGGGTGGATTGGAATGGGGTGGATTGAGGTAGTGGCATTGGACTGAAATGGGGTGAATTAGACTCGAGTGGATTGGATTAGGTTTGGGCTAGGGTCGGATGGATTGGGGTGGGGTGAACTGAACTGGGGAGAAGTGAGGTAGAGTGGGGTGGAATGGA
Source organism: Calotriton arnoldi (assembly GCA_963921515.1). Classification (NCBI taxonomy): domain Eukaryota; kingdom Metazoa; phylum Chordata; class Amphibia; order Caudata; family Salamandridae; genus Calotriton; species Calotriton arnoldi. Next base: position 229,478 of record CAWUFW010002967.1, read on the forward strand.
TTGGGGTATAAGGGTGGATTAGAGTGGGGTGGATTGGATTTGGAAGGAATGAAATGAAATGGGGTGTACTGGATAGGGGTGGCGTGGATTAGGGCAGGGTGGATTAGAATGGGTGGATTAGAGTGGAGTGGGATTAAATTAAATTGGATGGATTGTATAGGGTTGGGGTGGATTGGAGTGGGGTGAGGCAGATTGGATTGGGGTGGGTTGGATTGGGGTGGGTGGATTGGAGTGAGGTGGACTGGAGTGGGGTGGATTGGAATGATTGCAGTGGGGTGAGGTGGATTGGAGTGGGGTGAGGTGGAATGGACTGAGTGAGGTGAATTGGATTGAGTGAGGTGAATTGGATTGAGTGGGGTGAATTGGACTGAGTGGGGGGAATTGGACTGAGTGGGGGGAATTGGACTGAGTGGGGTAGATTAAACGGAGGTGGGGATTGGAGTGGGGGGATTGGAGTGGGGGGATTGGAGTGGGGGATTGGATTGGAGTGGGGGATTGGATTGGAGTGGGGTGCGTTGGAGTGGAGTAGGTTGGATTGGGGAGGGATGGTTGGTTTGGAGTGGGTTGCATTGGAGTAGGTTTTCATTGAAGTGGGTTGGGTTGGAGTGGGGTGTATTGGAGTGGAGAGGGAGGGATGGGTTGGATTGGGGTGGGTTGCAGTGGGGTGGGTTGCAGTGGGGTGGGGTGGGTTGGATTGGAGTGGGGTGGGTTGGAGTGGGGTGGGTTGGAGTGGTGTGGAGTGGGGTGTGTTGGAGTGGGGTGTGTTGGAGTGGGCTGTGTTGGAGTGGGGTGTATTGGAGTGGGGTGTGTGGAGTGGGGAGGGAGGGATGGGTTGCAGTGGGGTGGGTTGCAGTGGGGTGGGTTGCAGTGGGGTGGAGTGGGGTGGGTTGGATTGGAGAGGGGTGGGTTGGAGTGGGGTGGGTTGGATTGTATTGGATTGGGGTGAGTTGGATTGGGGTGGGTTGGGTTGGATTGGAGTGGGTTGGATTGGATTGGAGTGGGTTGGGGTGGTGGGGTGTGGTGTGGTGTGGATTGGCTTGAAGTTGGATGGGGTGGGGTAGAATAAGGTCGTTTGGAGTGGAGTGGATTGTATTGGTGTGGTTTAAGGTGGACTCGACTGGATTGAACTGGGGTGGATTAAGATGGATTAGATAGGAGTGGGGTGGATTGGATTGCGGTGAATTGGATTAGAGTGGGTGGATTGAAATGGGGGAATGGATTTCAGTGGGTGAATTGTATTGGGGTGGGTTGAATTGGAGTGGGGTGGGTTGGACTGGAATGAGGTGGACTGCGGTGTGGTGGATTGAGTAGGGTGGGTTGGACTGGAGTAGAGTAGGTTGGACTGAAATGGGGTGGTTTGGACTGGAGTGGGATGGATTGGAGTGGGGTGGGTTGGATTGGAGTGGGTGGGTTGGGTTGGACTGGAGAGGAGAGGGGAGAATTGGAGTGGGGTGGATTGTGAAGGACTGGAGCAGGGTGGGGTGGATTGGGTTGGGTTGGATTCGATTGGAGTGGGATGGGTTGGATTCGATTGGACTGCAGTGGAGTGGGATGGAGTGGATTGGAGTAGGGTGGGTTGGACTGAGTGGGATGGACTGGAGAGGGGTAGATTGGACTTGAGACAGGAGGATTGGAGTGGATTTGATTGGTGTCGGGTGGATTGGAGTGGATTTGATTGGAGTAGGGTGAATTGGAGTAGGGTGAATTGGAGTAGGGTGAATTGGAGTAGGGTGAATTGGAGTAGGGTGGATTGGAGTAGGGTGGATTGGAGTAGGGTGGATTGGAGTAGGGTGGATTGGAGTAGGGTGGATTGGAGTAGGGTGGATTGGAGTAGGGTGAATTGGAGTAGGGTGGATTGGAGTAGGGTGGATTGGAGTAGGGTGGATTGGAGTAGGGTGGATTAGATTGGGGTGATTTCGATTTGAGCGGGGAAGATTAGAGTGGGCAGACTGTTTTGGACTGGAGCGGGGGGCTGACTGTTTTGGACTGGAGCGGGGGGCTGACTGTTTTGGACTGGAGCGGGGGGCTGACTGTTTTGGACTGGAGCGGGGGGCTGACTGTTTTGGACTGGAGCGGGGGGCTGACTGTTTTGGACTTTAGCGGGGGGCTGACTGTTTTGGACTGGAGCGGGCGGCTGACTGTTTTGGACTGGAGCGGGGGGACTGACTGTTTTGGACTGGAGCGAGAGGCTGACTGTTTTGGACTGGATCGGGGGCTGACTGCTTTGGACTGGAGCGGGGGGCTGACTGCTTTGGACTGGAGCGGGGGGCTGACTGCTTTGGACTGGAGCGGGGGGCTGACTGCTTTGGACTGGAGCGGGGGCTGACTGCTTTGGACTGGAGCGGGGGGCTGACTACTTTGGACTGGAGCGGGGGGCTGACTGCTTTGGACTGGAGCGGGGTGGCTGACTGCTTTGGTCTGGAGCCGGGGGCTGACTGCTTTGGTCTGGAGCCGGGGGCTGACTGTTTTGGACTGGGGCGGGGGGCTGACTGTTTTGGACTGGAGCGGGGGCTGACTGCTTTGGACTGGAGGGGGTGGCTGACTGCTTTGGACTGGGGCGGGGGGCTGACTGCTTTGGACTGGGGCGGGGGGCTGACTGCTTTGGACTGGGGCGGGGGCTGACTGCTTTGGACTGGGGCGGGGGGCTGACTGCTTTGGACTGGAGCGGGGGGCTGACTGCTTTGGACTGGAGCGGGGGGCTGACTGCTTTGGACTGGAGCGGGGGGCTGACTGCTTTGGACTGGAGCGGGGGGCTGACTGCTTTGGACTGGAGCGGGGGGCTGACTGCTTTGGACTGGAGCGGGGGGCTGACTGCTTTGGACTGGAGCGGGGGCTGACTGCTTAGGACTGGAGCGGGGGCTGACTGCTTTGGACTGGAACGGGGGGCTGACTGCTTTGGTCTGGAGCGGGGGGCTGACTGCTTTGGTCTGGGGCGGGGGCTGACTGCTTTGGACTGGGGCGGGGGGCTGACTGCTTTGGACTGGAGCGGGGGGCTGACTGCTTTGGACTGGAGCGGGGGGCTGACTGCTTTGGACTGGAGCGGGGGGCTGACTGCTTTGGACTGGAGCGGGGGCTGACTGCTTTGGACTGGAGCGGGGGGCTGACTGCTTTGGACTGGAGCGGGGGGCTGACTGCTTTGGACTGGAGCGGGGGGCTGACTGCTTTGGACTGGAGCGGGGGGCTGACTGCTTAGGACTGGAGCGGGGGCTGACTGCTTTGGACTGGAACGGGGGGCTGACTGCTTTGGTCTGGAGCGGGGGGCTGACTGCTTTGGTCTGGAGCGGGGGGCTGACTGCTTTGGTCTGGAGCGGGGAGCTGACTGCTTTGGTCTGGAGCGGGGGGCTGACTGCTTTGGTCTGGAGCGGGGGGCTGACTGCTTTGGTCTGGAGCGGGGGCTGACTGCTTTGGTCTGGAGCGGGGGGCTGACTGCTTAGGACTGGAGCGGGGGGCTGACTGCTTAGGACTGGAGCGGTGGTCAGACTGCTTAGGACTGGAGCGGGGGGCAGACTGTTCAGGACTGGAGCAGGGGGACAGACTGTTTTGGACTTTTAGCGGGTAGATTGGCATGGGGTGGGTTGGAAGGATTGGAGTGTGGTGGATTGGAGTGAGTGGGGTGGACCAGATTGGTCTGGGCTGGATTGGAATCAGTGGGGTGGATTGCATTGAGTGGACTGGTGTAGAGTGAGGTGGGGTGGATTGGCCTGGATTGGAGTCAGGCAGATTGGATTGGAGTCGGGTGAATTTGGGTGTACTGCACTGCATAATTTCAAAAATTACACATATGAAAGAAAATTGTTCCTTTACAATATATAGAACAAGATAATAGTCATCGTTTGAGAACACTGCCCATGAGCAAAAACAAAACATGAGTGCAAAGTGAGAAAAGAAGAAGAATTGGCAAAATAAAAGAAAGTTAACTATAGAAAATAAAAATTTGCAATTTTGTTTAACCTGCTGGGCTCGTTTTCGCCAGTCACACACCTTCTGTTTGCAGGGCACTAGAAGTTAAAAAGAACAAAATAGTACCTCAATCACACTGGGAGCAGCAGTTGAATCAATCAGTGCTCGGTTCCTGGTCCACAGAATGGAAATTATGTTGCACCTGCACTGACCATTTACGAGGCTGTAAAGAAAAGTGCCACACAAGCTAACAAATTGTATGCAATGGGCAGCCTCCAAGCCCTTTTTGTGAACAACAGTGTCTCGCAAGCGATACAAATGCGCTAGAGCATGCTGTCGCAGGCTCGACCCTAAAAAGGGCTTTGTTTTGGCAGGGGCACATTGGAGGCTGGCAGGGTTTGGACTGGCCTATAGGGCGATCTAGCAGTGCCGGAAGCGCTAACCTGACATACCAGTGTGTGGGCAGTGTTTATGGCAGTTTGCGAGCTAACTTATTGGTTTATTGGACCAGTTTTAACTGTTGATTTCCCCGATATTACCATAAACAGTGCCAGCAGCAAGCACAAGTGTGTGAAGTCTCCTATATCTTGCAAAAAACCTATTCAGCCTGTATCTACATGTTAAAAACTGTCCCAATTTGCCAATGTGGCCACTTCTTTAGCTATTTGATTCGCTAATGGGGGGCCACTTATTTTGGTGCCTGGGCCTATTTTCTGTCTAAGTCAGGGGAGTGTTGAGACCGCCCTTACAGACTGAACTCGTCTTAATGGGGCATGATATGAAATGATTTGCCGCAGAGTAGCAGAGAGGCGTCACTATACATTTAGTGGGCGTCATTAGAGAATAGTTTCTGGTACGGCTTCACAAAGAGCATCTTTAGTAACTTACTTTGAATATAAAAATATATTCCCCCATAAATTGTAAAACAAATGCCACCTGGTTTCCAAACAGACATTTCTCTGTTCCCTTTTAGCGCGGTTTGGATTCTTCCGAGTTAAGATTCTAACATGGTTTCTCTAAAACGTCGTTTTGAAAAGGTGACTACAAACAATTTTCATGAATAGGTTTAGGGTACAAGGGTTAATGTGGCATTTTTGTTCTATGAACTTCAGACACTTTTATATACATACTCCACCCCAAGAAATCCTCTTAAGACTGCGTAATTAGATGTGCATCGGTGTTGCAGTGCACTGTTACTTCTCTGTGTCTTGAACACATTATAAAACTAATTATCCATGTTCACTAAAACAAATAAATCTGGCTAATTTCCGTCATCGCTTTGGTGAACAGGAGGCAGGCCAAATGACGCATCGGCCGCCCTGGAGCTGTGAGTCACAGTTGTTTGAAAAAAGCATGTGGGTGTTACATGCATGCTATTCCATTAGCTCTGAAGCTACACAAAAAACCACACCACACCACACACTATAAAATGTAAGACCGAGAATCTAATTGCAGCAGAAGTGACATCTCGAAAGGAAGAATTCCTTGACGTGCCATGTGCGCTCATTGAGCCTGACTATCGTATGTTTAAACTTTATTTCCCCAAGGAATTCTGCCTGCTTTCTCTGGAATCAATCGTTGCTGGAGACATGTATAAGAATTATCAGGAAACAAGCAGCCGCAAAAGTGAACACGACCGCCATCTGTTTCCAATTAACGCTACCGCGAAACAGGCAAATGTAAACAAGCCCGGGCGCGATAATTGGAAACAGATGGCGCAGCTGCTCGCTCCCGCAAGGTGGGTGCCGTACCTGCACGAGTACTCATTGGAAACAGTGCAGTATATGCACGAGTTTTCCAAAAAGTACAGACCAATTCCAAGAGGTTATCTCCTAAGCAGCGCTTGCGCGCTGCGCTAGGCTCGACCTAAAAAGGACCGACCCATCTTCTGAATAGACTTAGTTACTAGAGTATGCTCAAAGAAGAGTGTTATGAAAATGAGTGAGAAGATCATGTTTGCACTATAATTGGTGAACGTAAAAGGCATATGCAGCAAAATATTGCTTCGTAAATAGTTTGGACACGGCCAGTATTTTCATTACATCTTTAAAAGCCTATGTTCGTATGACTTTTCATTGTGAACAATACAGCTATAAATCCAACAACATGTTATGTCCGCAAAGCAAAACAAGTGAATATGCATGGGCGATTAGTGAATAAAGCTATGTATTTATTGACTGGGTAAGCCATCCAACCAATATGCACTTCCTAAATAAAAAAACATAAATTAACAATTAAAAAGATTTCCTTTCAGCAGAGTAACAATATCAAAGAACAGACACTGGCTTTCAGTTGCAAGCTACAAGTAATGTCACGTCCGCAGGCTAACAAAAGGATTAATTGGTGTACCATCATGAAAACTTGATGGGAACATAACTGGGAAAATGCAGCTATGCTCAAAATTGTCATGGCATTGATGAACAACCCGTGTAAGCAATGTTAAACCACAAAAAGCTAGTGGCTGAAGTGGGCTGACCCAAAGCCCACTCTTGGTCAGTACTTCTTAATGTACTTTTTATTTTTGAAGAATTGAGAACATGAGGTCAAAAAACTTAATCTTTCTTTATTTACCTTAAATAATAGGGGGTATGTTTGCTATTCTGTAAAAATTAAGGCAGCACTCCATAGAAAGTACAGTCTGGTTTTGTTCACTTGAAAACACTCATTCAAGTGTGGTGGTAATTTATTAGCTTAACTACCCATTACTATGATAGTAATGTGGAATTACGTAATTAGTCTATCATTTTTTACTTAGTGCAGCTAATGTGGAGCCCAAGAGTTCAACCAGATTGTTTTGTGAAGTAGGAAAAACTAATCCTTGTTCAGTTGGGCACCACCTAAAAGGTAGTCTTATTTGTGGCCAAATTATTGAACCCCCTGTTAAATATATTCACAAAATCACGAAGGGGATAATTACTAGCTTTTACCTTGTACTTGTTAGTACTTTTATAGTAAATCCGTTACCCTTGGGTTGTACATTTTTAGTGATGTGAACTAAACACCAAAGTGAAGAGTCATTTTGAACTCCAGTATTTTTACATTTTGTGTTGAATTTATTGCACTGCTTGTTGTGTGAATGGAACAATCCAACAATAATTTATTCTTAAAATAAGCTATATTGATAAAGACCAAGAATCTGCTGCCTAATGTTTCAATCGCAGGTTTCAGCTTTTTCAATGCTCTATATACATAGACATGATACATAATTTCTTGGATATCAATCTTATGGTGGCAAAACATGCATATTGTACAAAATAATAATGCAGTATACATGAATAAAACATAGACTTTTTAACACCCACTTTTCTATAAACATGATGTGTGTCTATCATATTACATCCCAAAAACTATTTAATTTGAATTGTTTTTCTCCATATGTATCCTACCATTTGTTTGGTGACGGCAAAGGATGACTGATTTCTCCCTCATTTCCTTTTGAATTCATATCAACACTGTATTTGGGCCCACCACAATATTCAGAAGGAGTGGCAAATTATACTAAGTATTGAATTCTGATGTTAATTCAATATCTGTTTTGACTTGATCCTCTGTGGAACACAAAGTGTTTAGATTATGCACAGTACCTGGGAGATAGGAGCGTGTTAGTTTACCCCAACAATCCCTAGAGTTTGCAGATAGCACATATTATTTTGGTGAAAAAATTGTTGATATCATAAAGAAAACTTCATCAAGATAAATCGTACTTGGGATCTATATTGTTAAATTAAACTAGTCTCAGATGCATGATTAGGAAGTATTGTATACTCCGCTAAGTGTACATTAACTCTAACCCCAGATCTTTCATTATAAAGAAATCCCAATGATGTGAGTATTTTCAAATGGTCATCTGTACCTTTATTAGCTTATTATTATTTAAAATTTTTAATGTGTAGCACCCTTTAACTTTTATAAGCCCACCTTGGGCTTGGCTAGCAACTCAACTAGGTGACCGCTGTGCCTGAGCAGAACATCACCATAAGCTTTGAGATACGCTGTGTTACACTCAAGACAACGACTGCAGCTCAGGATCGGGTGAGCTGCCAGAACTGGAGCTGCTACATTTAAAAGGCGTGGCACTGGAGAATCCACATGATGTTGGACAGCGTCTTAGACCTGGGATTGCTGTACCTTATTGGGGGGGGGGGAGGGTGGTGCAAAAGATGACCCGTCTTGCATTGCAAATCAGGGGTGAGGTGGGGGCACTCAAACAGCGGAAAGACTATGTTGATTGTGAAGCAGCACACAGACACCCAGAGGTGGGAAGAAAATACTGCTCAGACTTGAAGCGGAGAATTGAACTTTAAGCAGCCAACGCTTTTCCCACTGTAATCAGTCTATGCTAGGAAACCCACTACCTTGAAGACAAGTGCAAAACTAAGGGAGGGTAGAAGAAAGTTAAAGGGAGGAAACACATGAATGTTCATTATGCCTGGCTGAACGATAGATGAAAACTTATGGATCCATCCATGATCCATCCATCACTCTTATGGGATGAAGTGTAAAGTGAAGGAAGGGTGCGTTAACCAGAAATCACAAGCTGGGAATCAGAGTGAAGAGGGAAAGTCTTGCAGAGATACTGTAGGAAAGAACAAACCTGTAGGGAAGATGTAGAGGATGCTTTCCCTTAGTCTGGCTGACACATAATAACACAGATGGGCATGGAAGAGTGCATGGAAGGGTGCACATTTTAGAGGACCCACTTATGAGAAATTGGGTTCTTTTTTGAGGGTAGGGGTGTGCGATAAATTCCTCTCCGTGAGCAGAGTTTGGCGGAGTTTTGGCCGCTCTGCATTCCAAGTGACACAGAGTTTCGGTCATATTCCGTCAACCGCCGCGTGGTGGAGTTTTTTTAGCGCGCGACTCCATGAGATTTTCTCAATGTGGGCGGATGCGACGGCGGTGAGAAAGCAGCTGCTCGAGTAGAAAATCAAAACAAGCGGCAGCAAAGAAGCAGCGCCCTCTGGTGTGTCACGTGGTGCAGTTCACTCTGATTTTGCAGTGCAGAACAAGCTCCTGGTGCTAAAAATCAGTGTGAGCAGTGCGACCTGCCGATTTCCGACCGTTGGCGGGCCTCTGCGGAATCTAGCTGAGTTTTCATGTAAGTCCCCGGAATTCCACGGAGTAAAATTCTTCATGTTCTGGCCATCCCTAGTTGAGGAGTGTGAAAACCTTCGCAAGTAACAGCCTCAATCCTTGTCAAGGTGAACCACAAAAAGTCAGTAAATTAACCTGTGCTTAACCCTCTGTAGCTTAGCACAAAAACAGTCATGCTTAACTTGGGTGCAATGTGTAAAGTATTTATGCAGCACTTAAAGAGTAATAATGTGAAATCTCCCACATCAATTTGGAAAAATTGAGTCAATTCTAATAAGCTGACACCAAAATGACAAAAATCCAATCAGTAGAACTGGAGTTATGAATTTTTACACTTTTAAGTATGAAATAACGCCTAAAATATTAAAGCGCAAACCGTGGACATATAGGGGTCGATTCCGATTCGGGCCGGAAAAAGCACCGACCGACTCGGATCCAGAAATAATACCGACCGACACGTACCTGTGGCGCCCGACACGCCAAGTACGATGCAAGGCGTGCAAAATCCGACCGACACGTACCGAACCCAAGTTGACCGACCGAGCCGCACGGAAAACAGCAATCCGGTTGGAAAAACACGCGAGTCCAACCGACCGACACGCACCCGGAACAAATCCGACCGAAACGTACACGCGAACTCCAAACCGCAAAGTACGATGCAAGGCGCGAAAACCACGAGCGAGTCGGACGGAGGCCAAGCCGTACGACCGACACGCATACAAAACCGAGCCGAAGCAACAGAAAACACCGCGACCGACGCGTACGCAGCATAGAAAACTGCACATACACAGCGTGAACGAAACGGAGAAGACCGTACGAGACAAATGCAGGGTCCGACTCGGTCACAAGAACGTTTCCAACATACACAGACAGTACAAAGGAAAAATCACCCAAAAAAAGGCCAAACAAGCAATTACCAAGCCAATAAATACTGGGGGGTGGGGACAGAGAACAAAGACACACCCACAACTCCACCCATATAAAGGACACAAATCACAACCATGAGCCTTTGCAAATGCCATTCCACTGCCAGCACCCAAGAGAAAGCAACCACACACCCACAGCTCATCCCTCACACAAGCCACACACCATCAGCACACCAACAAATACCTACCTCACATACACCCAGCAAAACACACACTCACACACCCTCACCTGCACACCAACACACACATCACTCACCATCACCACCCATCACCATGCCCCCAAGAAGAATCCCAAGTTCCTAGATTGTGAATTGGAAGTCATGGTAGACGAGATCCTCAGGGTAGAGCCACAGCTGTTTGGCACACTGGTCCAACAGACCCCCATCTCCCAGAAAACCAAGATGTGGGAGAGGATCATCAACAGGGTGAACGCACAATCACCATGTCGGCGCACAAAGAGCGACATCCAGAACAGGTGGTATGACGTGCGCAGGAGGGTACGGGACCTGCTAAAAAAAGACTACATCTACAGCCAACACACCGGCAGTGGCCCTCCTGCCAAGCCAATATACCTCAGGCCCTGGGAGGAGAAGGTGCGGGCCATCCTTCCGCCAGTGAGCGTATATGGACTAGAGGACATCCCAGAGCCTGGTGAGTACACAACAAATGTACACAATATACTGCCACAAAACACACACACATCACTGTCAAGGGGAGAGTCAAACCATGCACTCATAGCAATTACACAGCAACCAGAACAGAATCATCCCAAAATGTGTATGTCAGTCAGATAAACACAACACATGCCATCAAAAAAGTCACATCCAACTGTGCCATCACATGTACAAACACAACTACAACTACAGCTAGGCAGTGGCACAAATGGAACTAACAAACACATCCAGACATGTAGCCACCACAACAACACCAACACACAGTGAAGACCACTCAAAGGAAGGAATTCTGTGTATGCTGGCCAAGTCAGTGTAGCCAATAGCATCATGGGAGTCGCAGTCACACATATTGCCCCCACAACTGTCCCATCAACACCACCATGAACCATGCGCACATCACAGGGAGTGGAGAAGGACTCACAAGATGGCTGACACTGGCAACTGCTGTGGGGAGCACAAGGCCCTGCTGGCAACTGTGCACCAACAAACAGCAGGACACCACTGACTGACATCCTGAGAGACAACTTCCACTCCCTGCAATGCAAGCACGTTCCATGGTGGGATATCTGGCTGGCTGGGTGGGAAGGAGGACTTGCAGCACTAACCATAGTCACAAGCACCTCCCCTCACACACCCCCAACACAAACTCCACAGAACCCACCTGGTAGAATGCAATGCCCCCATCCTAACACAAGATCCCACAAAGAACCACCACCCTGGGTTATGTTGTGTGAAGCACAGGGACACTCTTGGGACTTTTAGCCAAACAACTGCCAGGACAACACTCCCAGCCATCCTGTCAGCACAGCCAGCCCACCCTGGGTGAGGGTGGTAGTAGTGGTAGGCATCCAGCCCCCCCTGGGTGAGGGTGGTAGTAGGCATCCAGCCCCCCCTGGCTAAGGGTGGGGGTAGGCATCCAGCCCCCCCTGGGTGAGGGTGGTAGTGGTGGTATGCATCCAGCCCCCCCTGGGTGAGGGTGGTAGTAGTGGTAGGCATCCAGCCCCCTGGCTAAGGGTGGTGGTAGGCATCCAGCCCCCCTGGGTGAGGGTGGTAGTAGTGGTAGGCATCCAGCCCCCCTGGGTGAGGGTGGTAGTGGTGGTAGGCATCCAGCCCCCCTGGGTGAGGGTGGTAGTAGTGGTAGGCATCCAGCCCCCCTGGGTGAGGGTGGTAGTAGTGGTAGGCATCCAGCCCCCCTGGCTAAGGGTGGTGGTAGGCATCCAGCCCCCCTGGGTGAGGGTGGTAGTAGTGGTAGGCATCCAGCCCCCCTGGGTGAGGGTGGTAGTAGTGGTAGGCATCCAGCCCCCCTGGCTAAGGGTGGTGGTAGGCATCCAGCCCCCCTGGCTGAGGGTGGTAGTAGTGGTAGGCATCCAGCCCCCCTGGCTAAGGGTGGTGGTAGGCATCCAGCCCCCCCTGGGTGAGGGTGGTAGTAGTGGTAGGCATCCAGCCCCCCCTGGGTGAGGGTGGTAGTAGTGGTGGGCATCCAGCCCCCCCTGGCTCAGGGTGGTGGTAGGCATCCTGCCCCCCCTGGGTAGGGGTGGTGGTGCGCATTCAGGCCCCTGTGTGCATATGTGGCATTGGTGATGGGCATCCCGCCCCCTTATGGTGCTGCTGTTGCTGGTGTAAGTATATTCTGCATCCCTCTGTGTGTGTGTGATGTGTCGTGTACGTGTTGTATGTGTTTTGTGGTTGGTGTCTGGCTTACCTTCTGTGCCGTACGCGTCCGTGCCTGTTCCGGTAGTAAATGTAGAATATTGGTATGATCGGGACGAAGGGATTCATGGTTGGTTCGTGTCGTTCGTCCTTCTCGTTGCTTCGCGTCGTCCTCGTCACTTCGCGTCGTCCTCGTCGCTTCGCCTCGTCCTCGTCGCTGGCGTGTTCGTCTCGGAGCCGTGGATCGTGTTGTGGCGCGAATCGGAGCTTATGTGCGCCTCTCCCGGATGCTTTGACGTGCCGTGCGGCGCGACGGGTTCGGCGCGTACGGAAAGCGCATCGTACTCGTTCGGCCGGACGGAGCTGCATTTTTCCTTCCGTGCGACTCGATTCGGCGTTTCCGGATTCGCCTCGGTCGGGGAACAGGACCTGGTTTGGGTGAGTACGGCTCGGCCGGATTCTTTGCTGTTGTGCGCATCGTACTTACTCGTTCGGTGTGCTGTACGGATCGGTCGGGAAACAGGCTTTCGCATGGCTTTTTTCCCGACCGAATGCTATTGGGTGCGCCTCCGACCGAGATCGGAATCGGCCCCATATAGTCAGCAGTTCGGATACACAAAGTAGATTGGGCCCGGTCTCTGCTTACCTTCAGATGAAAAAACTTTTAAAGAAAATTGTCTGAGAAGGTAAATTTCAGAGGGGCAAGGCAATGTCTGAGGAGGAGGCGTTTTCTGAGGAGGAGGAGATGCCGTCGGGGAGTCACTGGATGAGGCTGCGGTAAAGATATCTTACATTCGGACTTAGTCTCTTTTATGGAAGTCAAAAATCGTCAGGAAGACGAAGATACAGGCTCTAGCTGGCGAGGGCCCCATGAGGCCGGATACCTCTTCTGCGAAGAGCCTCTGAATTTGTAGCTGCGGAGAAGAACGTAGCGGAGCTGCCGTGAATTCAGGCAGCTACATCTTCTGCAGATAATAAAACTTGCAGGGAGAAAAGGGAGGAGCTTTCCTGGCAGGTCTCTGAACTAGAGGGGATTCACAAGAGAACGGGAGCCCCGAGGGTATGGAAACAACTAAAAGCTGCACAAGCCCAATTAGCTAGCCTAGATCTTGACCGAGCAGAATACGCAGCCTTCCGACTCAAACACATGTTTTACACTGTTGGAGACAGTTGCGGCCGCTTATTAGCGAACAAACTTCGCGCGCAGCGTCAGGCGGCGGCGGTTTCCACGATCATAGACGAGGGGGGCTCTGAACTCACGCGGGAGGCAGACATTTCCCGCGCCTTCAGGGACTTTTATGCCAATCTTTACTCGGCACAGTAAATCCCGGAACAAAATCCCTCTGCATATTTTCGGGACATAATACACTCCCGGCTATCTCCCGACCAGGCTGCCGCATTAGATGGACCGATCCGACTGGAGGAGGTAGTCTCGGCCATCGCAAGGCTCAAGCTCCTCAAATCTCCTGGCCCGGACGGGTTTTCAGCCATTTTTTATAAAGCCTTTTGCTCCGTCCTGGCCCCAATTTTGACACGATTATTCAACGTCATAGGTGACGCTTCAGAGATGCCCCCCACGATGCTTATGGCGTCAGTGGTTGTTTTGCACAAGCCTGGGAAAGACGGCAGGTACTGCGCCTCGTTTAGGCCTATCTCCCTGTTGAATATTGACCTCAAGATCTTCACTGGGATATTGGCGAATAGACTAGGCCCGTTGATGCCTGGACTAATAGAACCAGACCAAGCCGGATTTGTGGCACCGAGGCAGTGTAGTGACAACACCAGGCGGTTGCTTCACCTCCTAGACAAGTCACACCGCCAAACAGTGGAGAGAGTGGTGCTTTCTGTTGTCTCCAAAAAGGCATTCGACAGGGTGCACTGGCCCTTCCTGGAGACCACGATGGAGCGGTTTGGAATAGGACATGGATTCCGCAGGTGGGTGCTCAGTGGGTATAGCCACCCTTCGGCCACCGTCCGAGTGCATGGTTGCACGTCTGAGCCCTTTTCGATAGCCAGGGGCACACGACAAGGCTGCCCGCTCTCCCCACTCCTGTTTGCCCTCTATATGGACCCGATGGCCCAGAGGATCAGGGAAAACCAGCGAATCAGTGGGGTTCTTTTTGGGGGGGGGAGGCATACCATCAGCCTATATGCGGATGACATCATCGCCACGCTTGAATCTCGCGGGTCGTCTGTCCCGGCTTTCCTCGCGGAGCTAGAGGAGTTCTCCAATGCCTCTGGATTTCACTTAAATGTTTCCAAATCGCAGGCCTTGGGCTTCTCCTTGCAACTCCCAACTGTGGACGCCCTCGCTCAGGCGTGTCCCATCCGGTGGGATCAAAAAACCATTCCCTATCTGGGTATAACGCTGGCAGCCTCGACTGCGGAGACAGTCTCGTTAAACTATATGCGTATACTGACACAGGTAAGGCGTGACTTACAGCGCTGGCGCCCATTTGGCCTCTCATGGTTGGGTCAGGTAGCAGCCCTTAAAATGAATATACTCCCCAAAATTCTCTACCTCTTTCAAACGCTGCCTGTGGAGCAGCCCCTGGGCATTTCTGAAGCAGCTTCAAGCAGAGTTCTCTTCCTTTGTCTGGGCTGACAAGAAACCACGGATGAGTAGGGACATGTGCTTCCGATCTCCTGGGGAGGGTGGCTTGGGAATGCCTAATCTGGACTATTATTACAAGGCATCTCAGATCCGTGTCTTGTTGGAGTGGGCTCAGCCAGAATCCGAGAAACATTGGCTCTTTATGGAGCGCGCGCTGGGCGGGCAGTCTCTGTGGAAGATCCCTTTTCTCCGCAGGGCCTCCAGGCCTTCAGGTCTCTATGGCTCCCCGATAGGACGAGCTACGCTTACCGCTTGGGACTCCACAGCTACCCGCAATGGCCTCACCACTTTCCCGTCACCCCTCACTCCTATTACGAGCAACACCGACTTCACCCAGGGCCTTGACCATGCAGCCTTTTCCCATTGGGGGAAGGACGGCTGCAGATCCGTAGGACACTTTTTTAATGAGAAGGGACACATGTCTTTTGCAGATTTTAGGGAGGGGCTAAGGGGTGGGGGGTTGGGTAGTTCCTTTCTGAGTGTTTTGACTGCATCCTGTAGCGTTTCAACTGTCTATGGCCCCTGTACTGGGAATCACTGCCTGATGCATTGTTTTATTATTCTTTCTGTCATTCAAATCAATAACCAAATTATGGTTTGTGAGTGGAGAAAGTGCCAAGTGGTCAGACTCACGATAGATTGGCTCTAAAATTAGTGATGGGGGGGGGGAAATCCCTCCTTTTGGATATAGTGCCCTCACACACCCTTGTGAGTGTCATGCTTCATCATCGGGCGTTGCTCCTCGTGGGGGTGGCGCTGCAGTCCCTCACGGGCCCTGTGAGAGGGCTCTTTAACGGAGATCTTTTAGGGAGACGCCGCAGTTGTGCATGTGGGTGTGTGGGCCTAGGAAGGTAGGTGAGTGAGTGAGTTAAAATTACCAAACGTTACCCAGAATCTGTGTTTATTCAGGGGTCCGAGTGGTAAATTAAAAGGGGTGGATCCTGGAGCTCCTTCTAAAAAAAAAGATAGAAAAAAAACACAAATACAGAGGGCGGATGTTTGACTAACCGCTGCTCTCAGGATAAGTGCCGTAGTGAATAAATCATACATAAAACAAGGTCAACATGTTTCGCGCTCTCAGGTGGTCCCTAAAGGATCCTTTAGCGCTTCGTCAGGACCGATATATAAGTGAAAAACAGACAACACGGAACAGGTCCCAGGAAAGAGAGAACCTGTGGACCTGTGATACCTTATTCTTAAGGTGTGTAAGCGTCTTTGCGCTGATAGGGACTCTCACTGTAGGTACCTATCCCCAAACCCTCATTTAAGGAAATCGGGCTTCGTCGGCACCTTCTTGGTAGAAGGCTGATCCCGGCACACCTCAACGGAGGGGTAGGTGACTGGACCCGAGAGAGGCGATCAAATAAACTCAGCCTTCTACCAAGAGGGTGCCGACGGAGCCTGATTTCCTTAAATGAGGGGTTGGGGATAGGTACGTACAGTGGAGTCCCTATCAGCGCAAAGCGCTACACAGCTAAGAATAGGTATCACAGGTCCACAGGTTCTCTCTTTCCTGGGACCTGTTCCGTGTTGTCTGTTTTTCACTTATATATCGGTCCTGACAAGCGCTAAAGATCCTTTAGGGACCACCTGAGCGCGAACATGTTGACCTTGTTTTATGTATGATTTATTCACTACGGCACTTATCCTGAAGCAGCGGTTAGTCAAACATCCGCCTCTGTATTTTTTTTTTTTTTTAGAAGGAGCTCCAGGATCCACCCCTTTTAATTTACCACTTGGACCCCTGAATAAACACAGGTTCTGGGTACCGTTTGGTAATTTTAACTCACTCACTCACCTACCTTTCTAGGCCCACACACCCACATGCACAACTGCGGCGTCTCCCTAAAAGAGCTCTGTTAAAGAGCCCTCTCGCGGGGCCCGTGAGGGACTGCAGCGCCACCCCACGAGGAGCAACGTCGATAATGAAGCATGACACTCGCAGGGTGTGTGAGGCACTATATCCAAAAGGAGGATTTCCCCATCACTAATTTTAGATCCAACCTATTGTGAGTCTGACCACTTGGCACTTTCTCCACTCACAAACCATAATTTGGTTACTACTATCTGAGACCTGAGGAACAGTTACCCCCTAGTGTATACACGTTATCCTGTGGGAGCACGGGTACTGGACCTCCTTTCTTTCTAAATAGCTCCTGGTCCCCAATTCTTTTTGTGTGATGGTTCAAATCAATAAAACAGATTTAAACCTAAACAGTGCACTCAAACTAAATTACATAGTTGCCTAAATAAAGTGCATAGCAGATTACATGGGACCTGCCTAGCTAGAAAACAGTGAAAAGTGCTTAGCAGAGTACAAGGCACCTGCTCAACTAGAAAACAGTGCCAACAATGGGGAACAAAGAGCGCAGACTCACCAGGGCATGACATGATTGATGTTATGTACACATTCTCTCAAGCATACAGCCACTATTTCCTTTGCGTTGTTGTTCCTAATATTACTCTTATGTTCAGTGAACTGCACTTTCGACTTCCTGGTTGTTTTACCAACATACCCTTTTATATGCATATAAGGATTTTAGACAGTCAGGGAGGTGAAATCAAGCCAGAGCAGGTTCTGATTATGTTAATATAAGATCCAACTTTTTTTATGTATCTGTAACATTGCCAATGTTTTCAAACTGTGTAATGTTGAAGAAAACTCACCTGAGCACCTTTTACTGGAGTAGGATTAATGAGTTACAAGTTTTAATGCTATATATGCAGCAGCATCGAGTCACATTGGCACTTTGACGTGCCTACCATATTAAATATGGCACCATGAGATTTCATTATCCACTTTTATGGTTTCTTGTTTTTCTGAGGAGAAACATTCTCTTTATTTTCCTTCTTTCTCAACTACATTTGAGAGTATTTTATAGCTCTGTATCCTATGTTCACAATTTTTCGAATGACCTTTCTTACTTCCCCGTGGTAGATATGATTATTACTATGATTCCTTTTGTTCTGTAAACTTCTCCATATGGGATATTATTCACCTATTTCATTTCTTAGGACATCCTGACCTTGCATGTCATAAACTATTTGCTGTGGTTAATTTGGTATATCTCTTGTTTAACAGTTTGGTAATCAGTATATATAATTTAATTTCTAAGAAAACAATTCTTTGTGGTAGCTTTGGGTCATTGCCTACCTCCAAGTGTCACTGGTCACTTGTAACCTGGCCGCACAGCGCTGGAATCTATCAATACTACTTTTGTGCAAAATAATTCTATGTCGCAAGAACTTTATCAACAATATGAATTTTTTTAATGTGACAATTCATTCATAATATATGTCACTGCTGAATATTCATTCATGAAAAAGTTTGCACTAATACATTGTACATTGAACATGAAAACAACAAAAAAAAGGATAAAGTGGCCTCTTTAACAAATGGAGATCTTTTTTAGAAAGGTGTGTTTGATGCCAAATGCATTTCAGGATCTCTGTCCCTTCTTCAACGTCGCTGTGGAAAAAATAAACAACAATAAGGGGGGAGGAAATATCACAAATCCATATGTTTTATGCTCAATGTAAAGACAAAAACGTGTTCAAGCAAACTCACATGAATGATTAGAATACTTACCATGCCTCAAAGGAAAAACATCTTCTATGATTTAAGGTGCGAGATCAGAGATAACTCAAGAAGATTGTGAAGCTTAATCAAAATAATTCCCGTGCCTCAAGGGAAAGACGTTGTGGTTGCCATCACCAACAGAAAAAGAATTAAAAGGATGGGCAAGTATTAACACTGCCCATACAAAAGTGCATGACATTACTCTGCAAATTATATCTATTTACCATGGAGGTGTTTATTTGATACCCTGATGAAAGCCCCGGACCTTGATAGGCCTTAGAATAGGGCTAAAACATGTTGGTCAATAAAACATAGGGTCATAGGACCATAAAAGTCCACATTACCCTTTCCTTATTTTAGCGTCCCCCACCCTCTCCACTAATAAAGGGATACCTAGGAGAAGGTGAGGGATTTTTTATTTCTAGTTAAGCCCCCTGGTCACCCTCTATCCTGAAGTTCTCCCTGAAATACGGTCGAGCCCACCCTGACCTTTAGGAGTCAGGGTGAACCCGATGATGAAGTATGACACTACTAGAGTGTGTGATTGTTGTATATAAAAAAGGAATTTTTGCCTTCCCCGCACTAGTCATGCGGAGCCAGCATACCAACTAGGGGTGAACCAACCCCCGCCCCCCCCCAGTTCGTGTCTTGTGTATTATACACTACTATCACTGTAACCCCTGGCGGGATACTATATTGTTGTATTTTGTTGCCGTCACCAAAACATTAAGAGAACTAGTGTTGATGTGTTCAAAGTGGAATAGTCGTGAAAAGTTACAGAGTAACTAAATGTGCTCTCAAGCATCATTCTCAAAACTAAACGAGCCCCTTGTGGCAGCTTACATTCCCCCATGAAAAGTTGACCAGGGTGACTTTACTATTCAACACCTGAATACTCACAACATAAAAAGATGCGTGTCGCTACACGTTCTTTTGTAATATAATAACCCACATGCCTGATATACTAAATCTGTAAATGATAAGCCGATCGTCAAACACAAGTGAGCAAAAAGTGATTCTGCTGAAACCAAAGTATTAAACCTGTGTGCACATACCTGCGGAAAAGCACTGTATGTGAAACGTAGTTCAACAACGTCTGCTACTTAATTCAGCAATGGCTGTAGTAAGCGCTGCAGAGCAAGGAAATTCAAAGACCTGTTTAATCGCTCTGAAAATGAAAATATAAATCCCCTCAACAGCGGACTTTTAAGGACTGCTTACCGCGCATTTTCCCTGCCACTGTTTTACTGTTCGTCTTAAAAGAACCCATACGAATAAGCTGCACAAGAGACTTGGCCCATCGATTACTACGCTTTAACTGGTCGCCGCTTGTTTTCAGCATCTTCCGTAGTCAAAAATGGAAATAGGACTAAGTGTTCTAAATTGAAAGCTAGGTGAAACGGACGGCTGCCATCTTGGAACTGTGTTGAATAACCTCAACTTTGATATGGACTTCATTATGCTGTGACGATCGGTGCCACTGACTAATAGTTCTCAGCCTCTGCAATAGAAACATGAGTGATCAGAGATATAAGGAGTTAAATGACTTAATCAGGATCTCTGGAGAACCAAACGAACCCAGAGACCATGGAGTATGTAATGAAAAAAGTGAATAGACTAAAGAAAATATAAAGAGAGACCGAAATTAATGAATATGTATACTTGATATCACAAAAAATGTAAAACTGCTTTCCATGATCTCTCCTTGGACATAATTACATTTCAGTAGTTTGCTTAGTTTGTCAAACATATACATTCTTGTTATTGCATATACATTCATCTCAAAGTGGTACTCCTATAAAAAACAACTCCTATCTATTTTGTCATTCATTTCAGATGGGGTCATTGTGTTGAATCTTTTGATTCAATAGATCTCTCTGTGTGACAATAGTTTGGGGTTATCTCGGTTGTTGTTTACTGGCAATGTCTCTAAAATCATAACTGGGCAATGTTGTGTTTGTTTTGTAACCAATGGACTACTAAGTTAGAGTTGGGATTCTTATTGCGGATCACGCTTTTATGTCCAGTAATTTTTAGTTTTATCTTGCGCTCAGTTTCTTCAATGTACATTAAGCCACACTGACATTTAATACAGTAGATCACAAAGGATGAATTGCACTCTGTGAGATGTCTGAGTTTGACTTGCTCCCCTGTTCTGGGGTGTGTGATTTTGTTCCCCGTGATGACATTGTTGCAATGTAAGCAATTGTGACAATTTTTGGTTCCAGTTTCTTGTTTTTGGTTTTTGATGTTTGGTGAAGTTAATAATTCCTTCATGTTCTTTGTCTGTGTATAAGCAAAAAAAGTTCTCAAATAACCCTTTGATGTCAGGCTCATTTTGTAGGATTATTGTCTTTATAGCAACTGATTTAGTTGAGAATTTCGACACAAAGACCATTCGTCCTGTGGAACTTTCGGTTTGTTTGTCAGCAAATCTTGACGATTTACAGTTGCCAGCCTTTTTTCTGTAGTCTCAAATGCTCGGTGGGTACCCTCTTTCCCTGAATTTCTGGTTTTGTTTTTCCTGTGATGTCGAAAATACTTCTGTGATAGATGATATTCTTTTGATTCTTAACATCTGTGAATAAGGTAAATTAGTGATGAGGTTTGGTGGGTGAAAACTCTGATATAAAAGTAAATTGTTGCAGTCTGAGTTTTGCTTGTGTACATATGTGTCCAACTTCAAGTCTGACTTCTTGACCCAAACATCTACAAAAGCTACACTGCTGTTGCTAATATTGTGCGTGAATTGTATTTGCAAGTTCTTGGTGTTCAAATCCGCTATTTTGTCCTGTAATTTGGTTTGAGGGTTTTTCCAAATCAAGAATATATTGTCAATAAATCGACAATAAAAATCAAGTTCTCGTCCCATTCTTAATCTGTGAAAATGTAGTCCTGTTCAAATTTAGACATGAATGTATTTGCGTATACTGGGGCCCCTGCAAATCCCATCAATTTTCCACTGAGTTGGAGAAAATACTGTTCATTCCAGGTGAAATAACTGTGTTGAAGGCAGAATAGCAAGATTTCGAGCAAAAAAAACTTTGTTGGCTTCAATGGGAGCTTGTTGTAATAGTCACCATTCTGCTGCTTCCATACCCTCTTGGGGAGGGATGGAAGTGTAGAGAGACTTTACATCGATTGTACATAGTAGCCACTGGTCACTCGCTTCGCATTCAACATTCTCCAAACGTTTAAAAAAATCTGTGGTGTTTTGGATGTAAGATCTCCATGTTTGCACAAAAGGCTGCATAAAGTAATCAACATATTTCCCTAATGGTTCAAAAAAAGAATCGCATCCAGATACGATAGGCCGAAATGGTGGATCACTGATGCTTTTGTGCTCTTTGGAAGCATGTACAAGCGTGGTCCTCGTAGATGTTTAACTGTGAGAAAAGATTGTGTAGTGGAAGATATCCACTCCTTTTCTAGAGCCTTTTGTAAAATTTTGGATAATGTTCCCAGTATCTCACCTGTTGGATCTTTGTCTGGATATAAATATGTAGATGCATCCATGACATGTTCTTGTACTTTTTTATGGTAAAAATTCTTGTCCATGAGGAGTAAGGCGCCGCTTTCATCTGCTGGTCGAAATACTAGTTGCTTGTTATGAGATTGATTTTTTCATAGTTCTCTATTCTGTTTTGGGAATATCAGAATGGCAAGTAGATTGGAAGTTTAGTGAAGCAAAATCTTTTTTCGTCAATACTTCAAAAATGTCCAGCATTTTATGAGAGGCTGGCGGAATAAATGTGCTTCTGGGTTTAAATTCGTTAAATTACTCGAGTTTTTATTGTAGAGACTGAGAACTATTAGTCAGTGGTACTGATCGTCACAGCATAATGAAGCCCGTATCAAAGTTGAGGTTAGTCAAAACAGTTCCAAGATGGCAGCTGTCGGTTTCACCTATCATTCGATTTAGAACGCTTAGTCCTATTTCCATTTTTGACTACGCAAGACGCTTAGTACAAGCGGGGACCAGTTAAAGCATGGTAAGCGATGGGCCAAGTCTCTCGTGCAGCTTCTTCATACGAGTTCTTTGAAGTCGAACAGTGGCAGGGAAAATTCACTGTAAGCAGTCCTCAACAGTCGGCTGTTGGGGGGCTTTATATTTTCATTTTCAGAGCAATTAAACAGGTCTTTGAAGTTCCTTGCTCTGCAGTGCTTACTACAACTATTGCTGAATTAAGTAGCAGACGTTGTTGAACTACGTTTCACATACGGTACGTTTCCGCAGGTATGTGCACACAGGTGTAATACTATGGTTTTAGCAGAATCACTTTTTTCTCACTTGCGTTTGATGATCGGCTTATAATTTACAGATTTAGTATATCAGGAACGTGGGTTATTATATTCCGAAAGACCGTTAGCGACACACATCTTTTTATGTTGTGAGTATTCAGGTGTTGAATAGGGAAGTCACCCTGGTCAACTTTTCATGGGGAATATAAGCTGCCACAAGGAGCTCGTTTAGTTTTGAGAATGACGCTTGAGAGCACATTTAGTTACTCTGTAACTTTTCACGACTAGTCCACTTTGAACACATCAACATAAGTTCTCTTAATGTTTTGGTGATGGCAACCACAACGTCTTTCCCTTGAGGCACGGGAATTATTTTAATTAAGCATCACAATCTTCTTGAGTTTTCTCTGATCTTGCACCTTAAATCAAATACGATGTCTTTCCTTTGAGGCATGGAAAGTATTCTAATCATTCATGTGAGTTTGCTTGACCACTATTTTTGTCTTTAAATTGAGCATAAAACATATGGGTTTGTGATATTTCCTCCCCCCTTATGTTGTTTATATTTTCCACAGTGGCCCCCTGAAGAAGGGTCAGAGATCCCGAAATGTATTGGGCATCAAACACATCTTTGTAAAAGAGATCTCCATTTGTTAAATAGGCCACTTTATCTTTTTTTGAGTTGTGTTCATGTCCACTGTACAATGTATTAGTGCTAACATTTTCATGAATGACCTATAATATGAATGAATTGTCACATTAAAAAAATGGATATTGTTGATTAAGTGTTCGTGACATAGTATTATTTTGTACAAAAGTATTATTGATAGATTCCAGAGCTGTGCGGCCAGGTTACAAGTGACCAGTGACACTTAAAGGAAGAAATACTAATTTCCATGTGTTGGGCAGTCCCACTCCCTGACCAGCATGCCAAACTCTAAAATAACCGGATAATTTTTAAACATTATCTTCAATTCATAGATCAAAAAACAGGTGTGCACATTCATATTACAGCTTTGGGACATTGTCACATTGAATGTAGTATAATTTATATATGCATGATAGTTTAACAGTTTCTCCAAGGCTCTATTCAATATCATCAATATATTATCAATGTATTTGCCACAAACGATAATTTTATCTTGGGCCATAATTAGCTAATCATTCCAGCTTTACCTGGAACCCATTGATGTATATCTTTGTGATGAAATAGTGTATTGTGATATAAGTAGACATTTTTAAGTACAAGTTCAGTAAAACAAGTAACGTGTTTCAGTGTGCCACTAGCTTGCTAATTTTTTATGGAAATTGTTGAGTGCCTCTTAATCATAATCATAATCACACATCATGTACTGATTTTTGGTGCCTATCGTCAATAGATAATACTGATCCCATGGGATATCATCAGTTTATCCTAGCATAGCTTTGGTATCCCTAATGTATGATGGTAATGATTTAACCAAATTTGCAACATGGATGTCAACCTAATCTAAATTTCTTTCATTACCTGAGCCAAACCCTGCGATACTGGGAGAAATTTGCCAGTTTTATGACTTGTCAGTTAAGAGTACATTATGGGAATTTCCAGAAATTCATATATTTAAATTCTTCTTCATCCAACAATTTTCATTGACAATATCTCTAAAGTAGCATTTTTGTTTTGTCTCGTGCATTTGCTTCTTTCTTTCCTCTAGCATGCAATTATTATAGTCACTAAGTTGTTGCATTTCTTCATGACAATAGTCCTTAAAATCCTTTGCCCAATGTAGTCCCATTTATCTTATTGTCTAAATGTGAAATTTAAATCAGACATCAACATTTTCAATGCTTTTTATTCACCTTTATTCAAATGTACATATTCATTTTTCACATGAATGATGACAAATCTTGAGATACAATTTCAAACAATAAACTGGTAGGGAACAATGGTGTGAATTTAGATATTACTTCCAGACCACCTTCCTTAGGTATAGATTTCTCAATTCCTATTGGAATGCAGGATCCTAATTGTCTCTACTGATGAATCCTCCAAACTTTCAATTAGTTTATTATATTTCATTTCCTTGATAATCAGTTCAGAAATTGCTATGGACGGTGAAGTAGGGTAATGTTTTTCATGATAACATTTGAAATTAATGTTCAGTTTCTATTTTCTGGTGAATTTAATTGTGGATTATTATTTAGGGCAGACATGTGTCCACTTCAAATTATAAGGCTCCCACCCACTAGATGTCACACAAATTAAAGAAAATTAAAGAACCCTTGCTAAATTCCTGCTAATGTGACACAAAGCAGTCGGGCTTAAATCAAAGGCAATGTGTAAAATATGTACGCAGTGCATACACAGTAGAAAAAGTCATACAAAACACAATAAAATTCCACAACGAATTTTAAAGTAAAGAGAACACTTTTATGAGCAAATTAAGTACAAATGACAAAAATCCAATAAGGGGAACCCAAGTTATGAATTTTTAAAGATTTACATAAAAATAGCGCAAAAACACAAAGCTCCAATGATAGTCTATGGAATTGGTAGACTGGGATCCATGCGATTTTCTGAGCCTGATTACGATGGAGCCCTGATTGGATACAACAAGGGGATTAGTCCCAGTGAAAGTCTAAGAGTTAAAAAAAAAGTTGCTAAGGCCTAACACGGAAAGGTACTTTGTCACTTTTGAGAAGAAACCCCTTTTTTGAGCGGGCCACACTGTAATTGCAGCAGTCGCCATCCAACCGAATGCTGAATACTTGAAGCAGGTTGGTCTAGCTGAAGCCCTGAAGCTTTGGAGAATTCTCACTGAAACTTTTCTTTTTCCGACAGGTCCCTCTGAATCTCTGGAGGAAAAGTTTTTCAAAGTTTCCAAACTTTCTTCTGGTGCCCGGACACCAGAGGAGTAAACTACTAAGGTCCCCCCCAGACCTCAGAGAAGGGTACTTCCAGACTTTCAGGGTTTCAGGCAGAGGCCCACAGCAAATTTCAGTCCATGTCCAGTTGTGCCTGGTCACCTAGGCATTTCTTGGACAAGGCCTCTTGCAGCTTGATGTCTCCCTGTTGCAACGCAAGAGATCAACCAACTGATCCTTCTAGTCTGTTTCTTGGTCCTGGGTTCAAGCGCTTTCAGGGCTTTTCTCAGGTCACAGACATCAGGTACAGTTCTCTCCTGATCTTCAGCAGGTCCAGTAATATGTGTTCAGAGGAGGTGCCTTGTGATGACTTATTTATGACAGGCTCCAGCAATTGGGGGGGGGGGGTCCTGGGCACTTCCTAACCAACTGGGTAGAGGTTCCCAGTAGCAACCTTCCCACCTTTCCAGTAGTTCCTGTTTGCTTTACTGCAGACAATCTCACAGTGCCCCTAATCTCTAAATCCAAGATGGGTAAAACCTTCTCCCCTTGTGCAGAGCCTGAGTGCCCGCCCAGATGTCTGGCCAGGGTATTGAGCACTCCCCTCCTCTGTGGTCATTCAAGCCAGTTCCAATGGTAGCTTTCCTCCCACTGTCTTTCATGCCAACTCGACTAGGAGGACAAAAGCTGGGGCCTTTTCAAGTGTCACTTAACTTTTGCTTGTGACAGGGAAGGCCCCTTCGAAGTTAATTAGGTTCCTGGGCCCACCCCATCTTGTCTTCCTGCCAGGGGAGTAAAACACCTCCCCCCTCCCTGGCCACTGTCCCAGCTCTGGGCGCAGTTTGCACATCTGCTTCACACCTAGTTCCGGGCAAGGTTAGGCTGGACAATTGCAGGAGTGCTAATGCAAATTAGCCTCCAGCAGCTTCATGGGTAAAGGTAACTTCATAAAACTTCAATTTCTCATATATTTAGGGGCCGATTCCGATCTCGGCCGGTAGGGCTCCGAATCGGATTCGGCTTTACCGGATCCGATTCGGAGCCCTGTTTCCCGACCGAATCGTACGCGGGTCCGGCCGAGCGAGTACGATGCGAGTCGCCGACCGACTCGTCCGGGCGTCCCGACCGCTCCGACCGACTCGTTTCCGGCTCGAACCGCACCGACCGACTCGCTCGGACTCGACTCGCACCGCGCAATGGAGACGTTCCCCGGCCGGGTAAGTACGATGCGCGCCGCGGAGCAGTCCGACCGAGCCGCGCACTCCGGCTCGAAAGAGCTGTCGGAGCCGTACTTTGGGGGTCCGTGTCGGACCCCCTGTACGCGTAGCCGCGCGAGTCGCACACAGGGGGACCCATGGGTCCCCCTACCTGTGCGTGTACGGCGCGAATCGCTTCGCCCGCGTACCCGCTGTAGGGGGCGCACTTGTCCGACTCGCACCCATTGAGTCAATGGGAGCCTGCGTACGCGTTGTACGACCGGCTCCCATTGACTTCAATGGGAGTCCGACCGACTCGGGTCCGATGGCATACGTGCGCATCGTACTCGTTCGGTCGGACTGCACAGGTCCGATTCGGTCGGAAATCTCTCCGGGTCCGGCTCGGTCGGAGAGATTTCCGTCCCGAATCGGAATCGACCCCTTAGTAAGAATCCGACATCACCATTAGATGGATTTTTATTATATATAAAAGTAGGCATTATAAATATTTGAATGGAATCTGTAGCTGTTACAGGCCAAAAGTTATAGATTAAAATGTGTAATCCATACTTTCAATTTTCTTATGTGCCAACTACATCCTGAGCAGTAACAATGTTGTTTTGGGCATAGTCTCTGGGGGAACATGCCATTTATAATGTCACATATGGTTCCCTCTTAAATATTATGCACACTGTACATTGTTGGCAGCAAGGTGCGCTTTGAGTGACCTATTTAATATTTAAATTAGATTTTCTTACCTGTCTAAAGGTTAATATTTGACAGGTCTGTTGAGCAGGGTTCAAGCTACTGCTGTCAAGCTACACCAGATAGGCCTGAAACCATGTTTTCTCTGCAGTGGATGGAACTGCAGTTCTCAAGTGGCATTTAACTTTCCATGGCAGGGGTGTATTTCTGCACCATATACCCCTGGACTTATAGGAAAGTTAAATGTGCCAATCGGATTTAAGACCATTTCACAGGGGTCTCATCACATACACTTGGCACTGGATGGCAGTGTCCCCGTGTTAAAGTTCAAGATTACCAGCTGGTGAGTCTCTCACCCCCCCAAATAGCCTAGGGTGACCACCCAAAAAGGGGTAATTTTGCAGTATATACCAAATCTACATTCTACTCCATGCTATCAATCTTACTTACTACTAGATGCAAAGCCCAATCCATAATTTAATGCAGGAACTTCTTCATCAGATAGTTGTCTGTTTGAAATATTGAAAACTGTGGGCTAGATGTACGAAGCCTTTTTGTGGCCGCAAATGGCCCAATTTGCAAAATCGGGGCGTTTGCAGCTGTAAAAAGGCTTTTTCTAATGTATCAAACCCAACTTGCGATTCGGTAACACATTACCGAATTGCAGTTTGGGTGTGCGACATAATACTGATTTAGTATTTGAAAGGGGTGTGTTTAGGGCGTCCCGTCCAAATCCGAAAATGTAGTGGTATATATTAATGATTTGCGACCGAAATGGGGTCACAAAACATATGTACTTTACCACCAACTCCAAGTTGGTGGTAACCCATTTGCAAATGGGAAGAGGCCCCTTTGGGACCCCTTCCCCTTTGAAAATGTTTAAAAAAAAAAAGATTTAAGAGTAGGCAGCCTACTTCTAAAAAATGAAAGATTCCATTTTTTTTAAAAAACGAATTCCGTTTTTCTTTGAGGAAAACAGGCTGCATTGAGAAAAGAATAATATATAGATATATATATATATATATATATATATATATTGCTTTGTTTAAATGCAATATATATATATATATATATAGTTTTATTTAAAAGCAATCACAGACATGGTGGTCTGCTGACCTCCATAGACTGCCATCCCTCTGATGGTTGTGTTGCTCGTGGATCACAATTTGCAACCTACCTCATTAATATTCATGAGGTAGGTTGAATTACGACCCACTACAGTAATTTGTACAAAAGTCGCTTCGCAGATTACCACTCTGAACGCACAAATACTGCTCGCAAATAGCGAACAGTATTTTGCGACCAGTTGTACGTGCATCTAGCCCAATATTTCGATTTGCTCTCCCTTATTCGGCCTTGGAATATACGCTTTTACTCCTGCAGTCACCATTACTCTCCTTATGGGGTGTTTTTTCCCCCTCTTGTGAATCTTTTTCTAAGTTGTTCCGTGATGTGCATCTTTTTGTGGTTCTTATTCCCGAAAAGAGGCAGTTCCACCCAAAAAAATTCTCACCACATTTTATTTGAGAATTGCCATTTCCTTCAGATGCACTGTTAACAGTACGTTCCTCTCTCACAGAAAATAAAATCATATTATTGCTTACTTCTATATTTTTTGAGGTATTGTTCTGTAGGAATCAGCCTTTTTTGTAGCAAAATTTGAAGACCTTTGCGCATCAGATCAAAATACATATAATTGAATTGAATAATCAGAATACAACCGTTTCTGTACTCTGTTGCTCCCTCTGAATATTATGGTTAGTCCAAATACAGTGTATTTTCAAATTCAGAAGACCATGAGGGAGAAATCCATTGCTCAAGTAGTAGAACTCAAATTGTGTGAAAAATTCAACAATTCAATCATTTTTGCTGTATAATAAATGAGATGCACACTAAGTTAAAAGAAAATTTGGTGTTAAAAAGTATGTTTTATTAATTCATACAGCTATATTTGCCTATTAAGGTTGTTTTGTTACAATTAAATTGATATAAACGAAAGTATGCACAGTTTGGTATAGCTGTACATCTTTCAAAAAGCAAAAACCTACAGTACCGCAAAAAACACGTTGGCTCATTATTGGACTTTTTCAATGTAGTTTTAACTTGTTGGCAGGTGTACCTGGTTTCTCAACAGTTTTCATGGCATATGTAAAGACATATAAGCACCAGGTATGGCCATTGTTGGGGCTCTGGCAGTCGCCTGTGATGCAGCCAGGAAAGGGAAGTCATACGTCGTTCAATATAAATGGCCCCGTAGCCAGGAGAGGTGGTGATAAAATCTAATCTCTACTAGAGCATCAAAAAATACTACATCGCTTCTGGGTTTGAGTTGCTCGTGAGATGTATTTCCAAACTACATTTAAATGTCTTAGCTTGGTAATATTGAGGCTGTATTTGGAAAACAGCTTAGCATGACATTTTCTATTTTCTTCCACAATTCTAAAAATGAACCCAGCACAAACAGCTTTACACTTATTTCATACACCAGTTGTTGAAATGTATTAATACGGATGATGTCTGCCACTACACAAGTGATATATTCTGAACTATTCTTGCTTGTCTCTCTGAAATTCTAGTAAGTAAACCCGTTAAAGAACAAATAAATAGGGGTTTGGCTAATTGTGATTCAATTAATATTAAAATGTATCTTATAATCTGGTATCTTTCTGATTGCTGTCGTTGTCTTTTTTTTGCTGTAGGCAGATTCTTAATGTGCTGTCCTTACATAATGCAAATGTAAACATATTGACCATTGTACTGAAGACTTTAACTCTGCTCCTAACATCAGGTAATGCCTATGTTTCTAAATCATTAAGGCATAAAATGTTTGTATTTTTCATATGTCATATTGCCTGTTTTTATTTTTCTCTCTTTACTTTCTAAGAATGGTATTTATAAACTGTTCTGTGTGTAAGTTAAAACCCTATTATTGCTTGACAGATATAGGTACTGCAGCTATTTGTTAGGTGTTTGCAAGACTTTGCATGAGAGGAGAAGAGATAAAAGAACTGATAAAAAGCAACAATGGAATCTACTGCTGTCATTATCTACCTGCCCACCTCTTATGCCCTGTATCAGCATTGTGCGCCGACTAAGCACTGACACTGTAGTTGCTTGATAGAAGGGATCGGTGCTACTGATCATGGGTTGTTGATAATATGGTAGCTGCTTGAAGAAGGGTACAGGCAATTGATGGCAGATGATATTTGTTATTAGCTTCTCACCTCGCAGAACTAATGCCTCTCATTCCACTTCAGCATTGCATGGAATGTGTGCCAGCATGTGATGCACACTTAGGAGTGCCTACTAACAATGAAGGACAAGGGTCAGGAATTAGTCCTGTGCATTTTGTGGACAGCTTTGGAAGCTGCAAAGGGATTAGAGAATGTATATAGGCACTTAACTATTTTGTGAGTTATGTTATACAAAATTTATATAGCGCACGTCTCGTCCCCGAGGGGAAATCTCGGCGCTCGAGGTAGCATAGTGTCAGGAGCTGCTAATTAAAACAACCAGGTTTTAAGCTGTTTCTTGAAGCCAGCAAAGGCTGTGCATTCTCTAATGGACAAGGGGAGTTTGTTCCAATGGAACGGAGCCAGATATGAAAAGGCACGTCCTCCTTATTTAGATGTGCAGATGTGTAGAGGGCAGAGAAGAAGTTGATTTTTTGATCTCAGATTCCTGTCAGGGCACTAAGGTCTCAATTTGTCTTGTAAATATTTGGGTCCTTTACCTGCCCAGACTGAGGGGTCGATTCCGATTCGGGCCGGAAAAAGCACCGACCGACTCGGAGCCGGAAAAATTACCGACCGACACGTACCAGTGGCGCCCGACACGCCAAGTACGATGCAAGCCGCGATAAATCCGACCGACACGTTAGGAAACCAAGCCGACCGACCGAGCCGCTCGGAAAATAGCAATCCGGCCGGAAAAACACGCAAATCCAACCGACCGACACGCACCCGGAACAAATCCGACCGAATCGTACCCGCCAACTCCAAACCGCAAAGTACGATGCAAGGCGCGAAAACACGACCGAGTCGGACGGAGGACAAGCCGTACGACCGACACGCATACAAAACCGAGCCGAAGCAACACAATACACCGCGACCGACGCGTACGCAGCATACAAAACTGCACAAACACAGCGTGAACGAAACGGAAAACACCGTACGAGACCAATGCAGGGTCCGACTCGGTCACAAGAACGTTTCCAACATACACAAACAGCACAAAGGAAAAATCAACCAAAAAAGGCCAAACAAGCAATTACCAAGCCAATAAATACTGGGGGGGTGGGGACAGAGAACAAAGACACACCCACAACTCCACCTATATAAAGGACACAAATCACTACCATGAGCCTTTGCAAATGCCATTCCACTGCCAGCACCCAAGAGAAAGCAACCACACACCCACAGCTCATCCCTCACACAAGCCACACACCATCAGCACACCAACAAATACCTACCTCACATACACCCAGCACAACACACACCCACACACCCTCACCTGCACACCAACACACACATCACCCACCATCACCACCCATCACCATGCCCCCCAAGAAGAATCCCAAGTTCCTAGATAGTGAATTGGAAGTCATGGTAGACGAGATCCTCAGGGTGGAGCCACAGCTGTTTGGCACTCTGGTCCAACAGACCCCCATGTCGCAGAAAACCAAGATGTGGGAGAGGATCATCAACAGGGTGAACGCCCAATCACCATGTCGGCGCACAAAGACGGACATCCAGAACAGGTGGTATGACGTGCGCAGGAGGGTACGGGACCTGCTGAAGATAGACTACATCAACAGCCAACACACCGGCAGTGGCCCTCCTGCCAAGCCAATATACCTCAGGCCCTGGGAGGAGAAGGTGCGGGCCATCCTTCCGCCAGTGAGCGTATATGGACTAGAGAACATCCCAGAGCCTGGTGAGTACACAACAAATGTACACAATAAACTGCCACAAAACACACACATCACTGTCAAGGGAGAGTCAAACCATGCACTCATAGCAATTACACAGCAACTAGAACAGAATCATCCCAAAATGTGTATGTCAGTCAGATAAACACAACACATGCCATCAAAAAAGTCACATCCAACTGTGCCAACACATGTACAAACACAACCACAACTACAGCTAGGCAGTGGCACAAATAGAACTAACACACACATCCACACATGTAGCCACCACAACAACACCAACACACAGTGAAGACCACTCAAAGGAAGGAATTCTGTGTATGCTGGCCAAGTCAGTGTAGCCAATAGCATCATGGGAGTCGCAGTCACACATATTGCCCCCCCACAACTGTCCCATCAACACCACCCTGAACCATGCTCACATCACAGGGAGTGGAGAAGGACTCACAAGATGGCTGACACTGGCTACTGCTGTGGGGAGCACAAGGCCCTGCTGGCAACTGTGCACCAACAAACAGCAGGACACCACTGACTGACATCCTGAGAGACAACTTCCACTCCCTGCAATGCAAGCACGTTCCATGGTGGGATATCTGGCTGGCTGGGTGGGAAGGGGGACTTGCAGCACTGACTATAGTCACCAGCACCTCCCCTCACCCCCCCAACACAAACTCCACAGTACCCACCTGGTAGAATGCAATGCCCTCCATCCTAACACAAGATCCCACAAAGCACCACCACCCTGGGTTATGTTGTGTGAAGCACAGGGACACTCTTGGGACTCTTAGCCAAACAACTGCCAGGACAACACTCCCAGCCATCCTGTCAGCACAGCCAGCCCACCCCACAGGGAAGCAGAGTCAAAAGGAAGGAAGCATGGGCATGCTGGGAAGGGGGTGGAGGCAATAGCATGATGGGAGTCGTAGTCACAGACATAGCTCACCCCCACAACTGTCCCATCAACACCACCCTGAACCATGCTCACATCACAGGGAGTGGAGAAGGACTCACAAGATGGCTGACACTGGCTACTGCTGTGGGGAGCACAAGGCCCTGCTGCCAACTGTGCACCAACAAACAGCAGGACACCACTGACTGACATCCTGAGAGACAACTTCCACTCCCTGCAATGCAAGCACGTTCCATGGTGGGATAACTGACTGGGTGGGTGGGTGG
This sequence comes from Calotriton arnoldi, assembly GCA_963921515.1. Classification (NCBI taxonomy): domain Eukaryota; kingdom Metazoa; phylum Chordata; class Amphibia; order Caudata; family Salamandridae; genus Calotriton; species Calotriton arnoldi. The sequence goes on from CAWUFW010002967.1 coordinate 263,009, forward strand.
GTGGGAAGGAGGTCTGGCTGTCAACCAAACACAATCAATGCAGACCATGTTCACACCCCAGAGAATACATAGAAATGCCCAAATAATGCAGGACAATGTGCCACACCAATATCAACCCCTGACTGTGACGACTTAGGACAATACAATGTACAGGCCCGCACCCCGAGGCACAGTCACAACTGTCAGGTGTGTCAACCACTGATGCCTGCAGAAACATGAAATACATTGTTTGTGTCTCCCAAAAACAGGTGATGATAGGGACACAGCAGCAGACGCTGAGGAGTCCCAGTCCCAGGCTCAAGAGGATGCCGAGCTCACTGGCGTCGTACAGCCTCTGTCCTCCTCGGACGATGAACAACCTGGCACATCCGGTGCAAGTCAACATGCTGCACCAGCAGGACCACCAGCTGCAGCACCAGCAGGTCCACCAGCTGCACCCCCTGCACCCACCCCTCCAACGACTGTCACCACGAATACCATCCCTGCCGACATGGACAGAATAAGGAACAACACCAGCGCAGTGACCCTGGACCAACCTGGGGCCATGGACACCACCACCACCACCACCCCCAAGGTGGACCAGGGTTATCTGTGCGTGCAACTGCACACACTGCACATGTCAGCAGGGGTGGTGGGAGGGGTGGGAGACAGAGGTCGCTGCTTGCAGACGTTGCTGGTGTGCATGAAGACCCACAACTGGTACGCATAGCTGATGCGTACCAGTCCAGCACCGGAGAGCTCAGCCAGGTAGTGGGGCTCCTCAGAGACATCAAACAGCAGCAGGCTGCCCATCATGCCCGCTTGGACTCCCACATGTCCCACGTGGAGTCACACATGTCACGTGTGGACTCCCACATGTCCCGCGTGGAGTCCAAGTGGGATGTACTACATGAGATGACGGCGGTGCACAGGGACATTTTACAATGCCTCCGCCAGATGAACAGCAACCAGTCCACACCTCCCTATGTGCCAACAACATCTGGTACCGAACAAACTGCAACTGCCACAGGGAGGGAGGAGGACTCTGGCGGAGAGTCCCCTGCACCGCAGCAGCCTGCACTTGAGGGCCCCCCCCAAGAAGAGGGGTCGTCCGAGGAGGGGAAAGTGAGAGGCTGATGGCCAAGCGCAACTCCCAGGAAGCCTGAACCTGTTCTGGATTTTCGCCTTTGTGCACAGACTGTTCACCCTGTTGATGGCAACACTACTCCCACACATTGCATGGGGAGTACAAGTTGGAACAATGTGTCAGACAACTGTGGCCCCGATACTGGGGATCCTGTCTACCTGGACTTTCAATTCACCTAGGAACTTGGGATTGCAAGATTCATGTACAGCACAATCCATCCTATGCACTATTAACACAGATGTATCACAATAAACACACTAATACACCATACTTGCCTCTGTCGTGATTCCAACGTGGGTGCTGTTATGGGGATGATGAACTGCAAAATTACACTGTGTATGCGAACTGCAACAGCAAGGACAACACAGGCATGTGAGTACAGGCAACGTGACACATATGAGGGAGACACACCACCAGGGCTACACAACACATACACACCTAGGCCATCTGACTCATTGCCTACACTGATGTTGCCAGGGAAGACGGTGCAATACACAGACACCACACCCATTCCCAGTTGTAGTCAAGTAGCCCACAGGTGCAGTAAGCAAATGGCAGTCAAATGTGTGACCACAGACAACGCACATCACTAAGTGAAGCACAGGTTTATTACACAGTAGCAACATGCCGTAACCACTACAGATGCAAGGTAACCCCACCTGGTAGCGGGCACACAGTCAACAACTGTAGACGGAAGGAAGTCCATGGGTGTGGCGCACATCACCTGTAGGGACACAACAGCTACCAGCCTGGATGTGCAATCACGTCGTCGGTGGACACAGTTGACCAAACGAATCTGAAAGTACCCTGGGAAGGACAGAAATGACACACAGTCAAAAGCAATGCAGTACAGGACAGATCAGCAAAACTCATGCACAATACATGTTACAAGATACCCACCCAGAACCAAGTTAGCATGTCAACACTGTTGGGGAGTACAGCCCACCTGTCACCACACATCGCAACACACATCCTGTCAAGTAGCCCATGGACACACTCCAACAGCACCAGAGCACCACCCACACATCATGCCAACTCACATCATTCACATGACACCTCAGGATACTCACATTCAGCTAAAGAAGTTGGTGATGAGCTGTGTGCGGACATCACCATCACCATCATCATCATCATCATCGTCACTGGCATCGTGGTCCAGGCCAGGATCCTCCACAGGTGGCGGATGTTGGTCATCGTCATCCTGGATGAGAGGCAACTCCTTCCGCACTGCCAGGTTGTGGAGCATGCAGCAGACGATGATAATCTTGCACACTTTCGCAGGGGCATATGGGAGGGACCCTCCGGTCTTGTCCAGGCAGCGGAAGCGGCTCTTCAGGAGACCAAAGGTCCGCTCAATCACTCTCCTGGTCCGACCATGTGCCTCATTGTAGCGCATCTGGGCAGGTGTCACAGGGTTCCTGAGGGGTGTCAGCAACCACGGCATGTTGGGGTATCCCGAGTCACCTACGGACAGACAAGTGCACATCAGCTGACTTGGAAAAGTGGGCGGAATACTACAGATCAGATCACACACAATGGCACAAAGTCAGTACACACCGACAAGCCAGGCACGCTGGTTCTGCATCTGTGCCATCAACCTGGGGATGCGACTACTCCTCATCACAAAGGCATCGTGTGCTGAACCAGGGAAACGGGCACACACGTGTGTGATGGTCATGTCTGCAAGACACACCACCAGTGCATTGACCGAGTGGTAGTGCTTGCGGTTCCTGTAGGCCTGCTCCTGGGCCTGTGGTGGTACCAAAGCCACATGTGTCCCATCAATGGAGCCAATGACATGCGGCATCCTCCCCAGGGCATAAAAGTCACTCTTCACGTCAGTGAGTCGTCGCAGTCTAGGGAAATATATGTACCGGTTCAGGAAGAGCAACATTGCCGCCAAGAAATCGCGGAGCACACGGCTGAACATGGTCTGTGACATCCCACCAGCAGACGCCACAGTATGTTGGAAGGTACCGGTGGCAAAGAAGTGTAGGGCTGCCATCACCTTCACCTTGGGGGTCAGCGCTGTAGGATACGGCCGGCCAGGCTGCAAATGTGGGGACAACTGCACTGCCAAATCCTCAATCAGCTGCCTGGTGAAGCGGTACCGTCGGATGCTGTCCCGTTCCACCATCGTTGCCAGGTCTGGGAATGGCCGATGGACAGCAGGAGCCCTGCAGTGCAGAGGAGAAGTAAGCAAGATCGTCAGTCACCCCACATATGCGGCATTGAACACACTCAAGTTCCCAACATACATCATCATGAGGCACAACTACATGAAGTGTGCAGTACCGGAACGACATGTATGGTACATACATGGCCAACATCTGTCAACACGGTCCTACAGGTGGCATCAATTTGTCCCAGGTTGGCCCATTGGATATCATGATGCTGTGTCACAGTCACCCCCCAGTGACATGTGAGGACAGATGTGCCCCAGGCACCACAGCTCAACGACAGGCACATTCCCAGGGACCCTGTAATGCCACATGGACACTGGCATCACCTGGAGTATCATGTGTACACCACAGCAAAACAAACATGACCCCCACAGGTAGTGGCCACACTTGCCATGGCAGGAGAGCCATGGACGTCTGTGACACACACGCACAACATCAGAGTCCATGCACACACAACGTGGATGTGGAGACTGTCTCCCATTGTGCACATGAAATCAGAGACATTGTAAACACTACATGCACAAAGACTGTGGAGGGCCATCACTATTGTGCCACTGGGACACCCTGGCTCAAACATACCGTCCCACATGGGACTCACGGGGTATGTGACATGACATACACAAACACCACTGTGAAATGTGACCATGACACATGCACAGATATGAACAGTTGCACATCACAGTGGTCACGTACACGTAACACCCAGGATCCTGTCCCCATGAACACGTGCACAGCCTGGGGGTGGCTGCCCACAGGTGACACCCACAGGACAACATGTACACCAACATACACACAATAGGAAATGCAGCCTTACATGCCTTATGATAAGGTTTGGACAGGCTGTCGTGATGTAGGTGTGCCCCTCACTCCCTGGGAGCTATCTGTGGCTGGCATATGTCCATCTGAGACAGGCATGCTGACCTATGCCAGTCACATATACAGTGATGCGTTGAACAGCAATGGACCGATCGGTGCCTCCGGCCGGCCCATTGCTTTCAATGTGTGCGGGTACGCGTTGTACCCCTGTGCGCGTTGAACAGCAATGGACCGATCGGTGCCTCCGGCCGGCCCATTGCTTTCAATGTGTGCGGGTACGCGTTGTACCCCTGTGCGCGTTGAACTGCAATGGACCGATCGGTGCCTCCGGCCGGCCCATTGCTTTCAATGTGTGCGGGTACGCGTTGTACCCCTGTGCGCGTTGAACTGCAATGGACCGATCGGTGCCTCCGGCCGGCCCATTGCTTTCAATGTGTGCGGGTACGCGTTGTACCCCTGTGCGCGTTGTACCTCAATGGACCGATCGGTGCGCACCCATTGACAATGGGCTTGCCTGGCAACGGACGCGTTTCGAATTTCGAACGAGTCGGTTGCTGGAAAATCAGTTGGTCACCCACAACAATGTTGCAAAATCATGTATGTCATGAAGTTGAAGTTTTGAAGGATGCTGTGGGCGTGTTTTGGTGCTGCTATTCCATGGATTGGCCAGATTCAGAAGATGCAAACGACTTGGACCTATCACTTTGGACACAAGGGACAGTATCTGCCTCTCCAGCACATATATATTGCTGCCTGTTCCCCTGAGAGCCCACTTGCCTGCACTACATGCTCCAGGACGACATCTGCCACTGCACTGCTGCTGTCTCTGCCCCTCTGGACCCTGCAATGGCACGTACTGTGGAGAGAGCCCCAGCCTTCAGCCTTGAGGAGAACCAGGCCCTGCTGGACAGCCTACTTCCACAGTACAGCAAGCTGTATGGGACACCAGGGGAGCAGGTGAGTGTTCTGTGCACTGCCTTTCTGAATGTGCATTTTGTCTGACTAGCAAGGCTGAGAGTCAGCACACCACTGGCTAGCAGGCTCACTGAGTAGTTGTCACCCCCATAGTGTGTAGTGACTTGCACTGGACAGGTATGGTGCAGTGACAGTGCTTCTGAACAGGGTTTTACTCCCCATGCAATGATACCATGTAGTGACTTCTGGAAAACTGTCCATGGGCAGCCGTGCACTGCCTGGGTACACCATGTGCCCCTGTGATTGCGACATGTATATGCAACTGTGTCATGCACGGATATGTTGCATGTGTAGTAATGGCCTTATCACTTTGTCATCCTGACAGGCTTCTGCCCATCGGAAGCATGAGATATGGAAGGACATCGTCCGGGCTGTCCGGTCCGTGGGGGTCTACAAGCGCCGGATCCGCAACTGCCAAAAGAGGTGGCAGGACCTTCGGGGCTGGACCCGGAGGATTGCACGGGTCCAGCTGAAGCTGTCGCCTCCTCGCAGGAGGGGCGGAACACGGACCCTGACCCCCACATGCTCAGGATCCTGGCGGTGGTCTTTCCAGACCTGGATGGGCAGCTGAAGGCCAGAGAGCAGCAAGGAGGGGGTGAGTCAAAGACTGCACTGTGTACTCTGTCTAACATGCTATGTGCCCTCCTCGGGCCTGGTTAAACTGCCACAGTACAGCAGTCATGTTGTCCAGGAGCCATGTCCCTCTATTGTGCACTGCCCACTCCTCATCTGATACCCAGGTGTGGCCCTTACATGCAGGGAATTCTGTCACTTAGGACTGTGTCCTTGCAGTTTGCTTGACTCAAGGTGGGAGACAGCATCTGTTTCCCTGACTCTGTGGTGGGCATCATGGGTGGGTCCATTGCTTACACAATGCCTGTATTCTGACATGTATTCAGCGTGTTACTTTGATCTGTGGTCCAATTGCTGAGCTGATCCACCACATGTGGTTGGGGTACCTGGCACACACCCATGCTGCGGGTGGGAACAATGTTTGGGCCCCAGGAGTATGTATATGACGTGTGTCACACATACTTAGCCAGCTGCCTACAGTCCAGGGCTCATCCCTCATTCATGTGGGGCTGGACAGTCATGCCTACTCCAGGCCATACAATACACTCTGTACTCCCACTCCCGTGTATCAGCGGACACATTGTGCACAGTGATTTGACCCCTCAGGTGTCTTCCTCTGTGTCAGTGTGCTGTGGATTAGTCGCCAGGACTGCTGTGGAGTTTCTTGGTAGGGGCTCAGCATGCCACTGGAGATGTGACCATAGGAGACGATACTTGTGTGATACATAGGTGTCTGATCAGCTGCCCATGCAGACTGGGGCATGTAAATGTGAAGTTCAGGCAGCTATTTCCCATGCACAGCAGAGTGTGAGGGGCTCAGGTTCAGAGGGTAGTGTCACAGGTCTCCCATATGTCCAATAGGTATGACCTGGACAGATGAGGGTTAAGAGGATGTGTTGTGCGGGGGATGTACATGTGCACTTGTGCAGCTCCAGGACTTGCATTCCCCATGACCTACTATTGTGACACAGTGCAGAGTGTTGTTGTCTGGCTGCAAAGTCATACATCACTGAGCCAGTGATGTATGACTTTGCAGTCATGCCTCCGCCATGGCATGTGTCTACTGATTGGTGAGCCTGCAGGGGAGTGACATGTGCTACATGCACACCATAGTGGCGCTGGCTATCAGGACATGGGTGCATCATGGTGTCTGTCGCTGGTATGCATCACATGCATTTCCTATTTGACTCTGGGCATCCCTTACATCCGGAAACCTGTACTGACTCAGTGGCAAGAGCTGTGATGTGTCCACACCGTGTCCTCTGCACTGTCCAACTACTGTGTACTTGGTGCATGTGTCAACACTGGGGTGTTGCAATCCAACAGACACCAGACAGATGGGTGCAAGGCCATGTGGGATGTGAGTGCCATGCTTGGCATCAGACTGACAATTGACTTCTCCTGTTCAATTAGTGCACTTTTAGCAATGTACAACTAATGATGCCAGGGCTTGCTCTGTGATGTGCTGTGCTCACAGTGGTGTGTGCGTTATGTGCAGGTGACTGATGTCTGTCTGTTTCCCCATTGTTTGCAGATACATCCACGGCCACGGAAGGGGACAGCTCCACGGACCAGGAGGAGCCGGAGAGCCAGACTGGGTCAGCAGCCGAGGAGTGGTCGGAGGGACCCAGTGGCACGGAGGGCGAGGGAGCCACACCGAGGAGTCCTCAGCAGCATCCACCTCAGCTGAGGACCAGAGCAACTCGGAGGATGACTCCCTTGTGGAGGCGGGTGTCAGCAGCCACCACACCCCAGCTAGTGTTGCTGTCCCCGCCACCACCAGCACCACCACCGCCCTCCCATCGGCTCCCATTCCCCAGGTCCGTGGAGGCTCCCATGTCCGGGAGCGTGTCTCCTTTGGGCCAGGCACCGCACTCCCCTGCGTCCCCTGCTGCCCTGAGTGAGGAGTCTGTGTACCTCCTTCGCCAGCTCCATGTAGGGCAGACAGCCATGCTGAGTGTCCTCCATGCGCACACCGCGCTGTTGACTCAGCTGGTGTCGTTCATGGAGGGCATCTCATCGGGCATGTCTGACCTACAGAGGGGCAATAGGTCCATGGACTCCTCCCTGACGGCAGCAGTGTCCCTCCTCAAACGGTCCCTCACCCCTCCTGCCTCTGCTCCATCCACACTCCCCAGCACCTTACCCATCCCAGGCACACACACACCGGCACAGGCACACACCAGCACACACACATCCAGCACACTGACACACACGCCAATGACAAAACGCACAGGCACGCACATTCAGGGGACTGAAGCCAGACTCACAGGGGATGGGGCCCTGGAACACACACACGCATCCACATGCACTGCGCAGTCCTCAGTTCCCTCTCCCTCCAAAGCACCCTCCCTTGCCTCACCTGCAACCCCAAAGTCACAGCAGCTCTTCCTCTGTGACCTCGGCCTCTTCCCCACCGATGAAGCTGCTCCAGCATCCCGGGGAAGAGGAAGCCCACCCACACGGAGCAGAGTGCCCCTCGCCCCCGGACACCCTCCCCCAGGCGCAGACGGACTGAGGCCCCCACCGGCAAGTCCCCCGGAGTGGTAAGAGCAAGACCCCGCCACCGCCCTGCAGCTCAGGCACAAGGTCTCCGTCCTCCATCCCTCAGGCCCCCACTGCACAGGTGCCCCCACCACACCCTGCCCCAGGTTCCCCACCCACAGATATACCATCCCCAAGAGGATCCGGCCTTCTCCCCTGCCACTTGCTCTCCCAGCACCACACCCCCGCTGCGCTTGTCTGTGCCACTGATGTGGTGAGGGTGTCCTCCCCCTCTGTCCAACCCACCTTGCCTGTTCCCCATTCTCCTCCCCTGGAGGTAGGCACTGCAGTGGAGTCCACTACCGCCCTGTCTGACTTGGGCACTGCAGTGGCGGACCTGTCCACCCCATCTGCAGGGTCCACTGCAGTTGTGCCGGCACCCACGACATCTGAGTCATGCCCCCCAGTTGTGCCGGCACACACCATGTCAGACACCTCCACTGCAGTTGTCAGTGGCTCTCCAGCACCCACCACCCCTTCCCTGACTCCCCCTGGTGAGCCCTGATCCTGTCCCTGCGGTGCCTGGCCTGCCCCCCGGTTGCCCCTCCTAGTGGATTGTCCCTGGTATTGTGCAGGCATGCGTAGGGTGACATCTGCCAGTGTCACCCTGTTTGAACTTTGACAATGGACTGGCCATTGGCCTTTGCTCTAATTTCTTATGGACGTCGTTATCAAACAACACATATGCTGAATAAAGCAACTTTCTTTTCTCTAGTGCTCATGCTTCAGATGTACATGTTGTTGGTGCAGCTAACCATGCCCTTGCTGCAGTGATGGTGATATCTGGTCTCATGATTATGAAGTGTTACTGTGCAGGAACCCATGTGGTCCAGGGGGAATGTGTCCTATCATGTGGTGTATCCATGTCATCAATAGCAGCATCTGAGGGTGTCATGTGTTCAGTATTTGGCAATGGGTTTCCTACTTACATTGGCAATTTCATATCTGTGGCTTCCACCCCTGCACATCTGTTGTGCCTGCCATCGTTGCATTTGTCTACTTCCCTGACCGTGTTGCCATCTCCAGTGGACATGCAGGTTTGGGCATCAATGGGGAGGGACTCATCCGTGTAGTCAGTGCAACATTGCTATACAAGTGTGTTGGATCTGTGCTGATGATTCCGTTGGCACATCCATGACCAGGCTGATGTGATGGGAGCCCTCATTTGGTGCTAATTGTTGATTGTGTGACCAAGTGCTCAGCTGACATGATGGGGCCCTACTGAGGCAACATATGGCACAGCTTTCCTCACACAGGAGTGGAGTCCCCTCATGGCAGTGTGTACACGTGTGACATTGCCTGCGCCCAAGGTGTGTGTTGTATGTGCATGTCTGTGTGTTCACTTCCATTCATCTGCGCATGCTGTGATCCCTAGTGTTGTACCTGTTTGTGATGCTTGCTGACTTGAGCTATGTTCCCCAAAGTCTTCTCCCTGTGTTCTCTGTGATGTGGGTGCATGGCACATTACTGGTCATCAGGGTGTCACCCATAGGTGTGTTTGCTGTCAGGGCAGAGTTTGTGTGCAGACGCAGATGGGTCACAGTCAGGTTTCCCTTTGGCACTTGTTGTTTGCCCCTGTCATGTGATTTCCAGTTTGTGTTATCTTTCAGTGATTGTGACACGTTGTGTGTGTGACTGCTGGCACTCCTTAGGGTCCGGGCTGCAATGTTGGTTGTTGTCTATGTGTGTTCTTTGTGGGTGACCTTGGCTTCTTCATTGGTGTGTGACTGTGGCTGGGATCCCATTGGTCGGTGTGGTATTGCCGTCATGTCCATGTACAGCGTAGTGTGCAGTGTGTCAGACATTCAGGAGTCTTGTTGAGTGTCCATGTGTGATGTGTTTCTACACCTTGGTTCCCACCCACCACCCTGGAATAGTCATGGGTGCATGTGCAATGTCACCAGTGCATGTGTACTTCACTGCTGCACATTGTTGGAGGTCGAGGGGTGTGGTCTTGAGTGTGTGCAGATGAGAGTTGTTGCCCGGCTAGTCCCCTGCCTACATGTTGGCCTTGGCTTACTGGCCATGCTGATTGATTTGTGCTTGTGTAGGTGTGATGGTAGTTTGTTGCTCAGGACACCTGACTGTGGTTCACAGTGTGAACGACATTTAGCTTTGTCATCACAGTGGTATTTTTATTCAGCCCAGGGTCACCACATTGTGGGGGCCCTGGGGGTGGTGCTGTGGTGTGTCTGTGACTTGCTGTGTCAGTTGTTGTTCCTACGTGCCTGTGTGACATGTGTGTTTTGTGCTCCCTCTCACCTGTCAATGCCTGCTTGCCCACATAGGGGATTTGGATCCATGAGTTACCTTAGTGTGGCAGTGTATGCACATCTGTATGATTGGTATTCAGCTCTCCTCATGTGTTGTGTTGTTGCCTGGGGACACTGGCACCCCCACCCCTCACCTGCTGTGTATGATGACAGTGTTGGTCTGCCTGTTTGTGTTTGTGCATCTGCACCACTGCATTGGCATATCTTGGGTGTGCCATTGGCTGTATGTTGTTTGGTGTGTTTCCCCTGCTGTCCCTGGGACTCCTAGGTCATCGGTCAGCACAGTGATCATGGTTTGTGTGTCCCATTGCTGCCATGGTATGGTATCTGTTCACCTCACATCTGCTGTCTCCACAGGGTATCTGCATTTGTGTGCCCATTGGTGCAAATATGTGGTTCTGCATTCTGATGGTCACTTCTGTCATTGTGTCATTGATGACTGTTGACGGTCTCAGCCCCCATGGGTGTTGTTTGTCTGCACATGGCCAAAGGAATGTTTCATTTGCACTGCAGTATTTGGCTCCCCCAATTTATGTTGCAATGGGACACATACACTACTTTGCCACAGATGAGTTTTTGGTTCTGTGACCAGGAATGATCCATGCAGTTTGGCAGTTGCAGCTCTTTCTTTGTCAACAATTACCTTTTGGTCACTGTGATGATGAGGGTGTAGACCCCATTGCCACAATGGTCAAAATGTGCTTCAGCTATGGACCCCACACTTGCCTTTTGGTCACTGTGATGATGGGGGTTTAGACCCCATTGCCACAATGGTCAAAATGTGCTTCAGCTATGGACCCCACACTTGCCTTTTGGTCACTGTGATGATGGGGGTTTAGACCCCATTGCCACAATGGTCAAAATGTGCTTCAGCTATGGACCCCACACTTACCTTTTGGTCACTGTGATGATGGGGGTTTAGGCCCCATTGCCACAATGGTCATGGGCTGCTTGCATTGTGGGTGCCACACACATATATGTGTGGCACATGTGCTAGGGGGTCACATTGTATGTTCAAAGTCATGTTCGGTGTTGTAGGCATTTGACACAGCCTACACACGCTTGTCATGGTGGTGGGGGATGTCTTTATCTTGCATTCCCTAGGTTGTGGTGTGCTGGTTGTGTCATGCATTGTCCATCCTATGAGTGGGGGTGGTAGTAGTGGTAGGCATCCTGCCCCCCTGGCTAAGGGTGGTAGTAGTGGTTGGCATCCTGCCCCCTGGCTAAGGGTGGTAGTAGTGGTAGGCATCCTGCCCCCCTGGGTGAGGGTGGTAGTGGTGGTAGGCATCCAGCCCCCCTGGGTGAGGGTGGTAGTAGTGGTAGGCATCCAGCCCCCCTGGGTGAGGGTGGTAGGAGTGGTAGGCATCCAGCCCCCCTGGCTAAGGGTGGTAGTAGTGGTAGGCATCCAGCCCCCTGGCTTAGGGTGGTAGTAGTGGTGGGCATCCTGCCCCCTGGCTAAGGGTGGTAGTAGTGGTAGGCATCCTGCCCCCTGGCTAAGGGTGGTAGTAGTGGTGGGCATCCTGCCCCCTGGCTAAGGGTGGTAGTAGTGGTAGGCATCCTGCCCCCCGTGGGTGAGGGTGGTAGTAGTGGTGGGCATCCTGCCCCCTGGCTAAGGGTGGTAGTAGTGGTGGGCATCCTGCCCCCTGGCTAAGGGTGGTAGTAGTGGTAGGCATCCTGCCCCCTGGCTAAGGGTGGTAGTAGTGGTAGGCATCCTGCCCCCTGGCTAAGGGTGGTAGTAGTGGTAGGCATCCTGCCCCCCCTGGGTGAGGGTGGTAGTAGTGGTGGGCATCCTGCCCCCTGGCTAAGGGTGGTAGTAGTGGTGGGCATCCTGCCCCCTGGCTAAGGGTGGTAGTAGTGGTAGGCATCCTGCCCCCTGGGTGAGGGTGGTAGTAGTGGTGGGCATCCTGCCCCCTGGCTAAGGGTGGTAGTAGTGGTGGGCATCCTGCCCCCTGGCTAAGGGTGGTAGTAGTGGTGGGCATCCTGCCCCCTGGGTGAGGGTGGTAGTAGTGGTAGGCATCCAGCCCCCCTGGGTGAGGGTGGTAGGAGTGGTAGGCATCCAGCCCCCTGGCTAAGGGTGGTAGTAGTGGTAGGCATCCAGCCCCCTGGCTTAGGGTGGTAGTAGTGGTGGGCATCCTGCCCCCTGGCTAAGGGTGGTAGTAGTGGTAGGCATCCTGCCCCCTGGCTAAGGGTGGTAGTAGTGGTGGGCATCCTGCCCCCTGGCTAAGGGTGGTAGTAGTGGTAGGCATCCTGCCCCCCGTGGGTGAGGGTGGTAGTAGTGGTGGGCATCCTGCCCCCCTGGCTAAGGGTGGTAGTAGTGGTGGGCATCCTGCCCCCTGGCTAAGGGTGGTAGTAGTGGTAGGCATCCTGCCCCCTGGCTAAGGGTGATAGTAGTGGTAGGCATCCTGCCCCCTGGCTAAGGGTGGTAGTAGTGGTAGGCATCCTGCCCCCTGGCTAAGGGTGGTAGTAGTGGTAGGCATCCTGCCCCCCTGGGTGAGGGTGGTAGTAGTGGTGGGCATCCTGCCCCCTGGCTAAGGGTGGTAGTAGTGGTGGGCATCCTGCCCCCTGGCTAAGGGTGGTAGTAGTGGTAGGCATCCTGCCCCCCTGGGTGAGGGTGGTAGTAGTGGTGGGCATCCTGCCCCCTGGCTAAGGGTGGTAGTAGTGGTGGGCATCCTGCCCCCTGGCTAAGGGTGGTAGTAGTGGTGGGCATCCTGCCCCCTGGGTGAGGGTGGTAGTAGTGGTAGGCATCCAGCCCCCCTGGGTGAGGGTGGTAGGAGTGGTAGGCATCCAGCCCCCCTGGCTAAGGGTGGTAGTAGTGGTAGGCATCCAGCCCCCTGGCTTAGGGTGGTAGTAGTGGTGGGCATCCTGCCCCCTGGCTAAGGGTGGTAGTAGTGGTAGGCATCCTGCCCCCTGGCTAAGGGTGGTAGTAGTGGTAGGCATCCTGCCCCCTGGCTAAGGGTGGTAGTAGTGGTAGGCATCCTGCCCCCCTGGGTGAGGGTGGTAGTAGTGGTGGGCATCCTGCCCCCTGGCTAAGGGTGGTAGTAGTGGTGGGCATCCTGCCCCCTGGCTAAGGGTGGTAGTAGTGGTAGGCATCCTGCCCCCCGTGGGTGAGGGTGGTAGTAGTGGTGGGCATCCTGCCCCCTGGCTAAGGGTGGTAGTAGTGGTGGGCATCCTGCCCCCTGGCTAAGGGTGGTAGTAGTGGTAGGCATCCTGCCCCCTGGCTAAGGGTGGTAGTAGTGGTAGGCATCCTGCCCCCCTGGGTGAGGGTGGTAGTAGTGGTGGGCATCCTGCCCCCTGGCTAAGGGTGGTAGTAGTGGTAGGCATCCTGCCGCCCCTGGGTGAGGGTGGTAGTAGTGGTGGGCATCCTGCCCCCTGGCTAAGGGTGGTAGTAGTGGTGGGCATCCTGCCCCCTGGCTAAGGGTGGTAGTAGTGGTAGGCATCCTGCCCCCTGGCTAAGGGTGGTAGTAGTGGTAGGCATCCTGCCCCCTGGCTAAGGGTGGTAGTAGTGGTAGGCATCCTGCCCCCCTGGCTAAGGGTGGTAGTAGTGGTAGGCATCCAGCCCCCCTGGGTTGGGGTGGTGGCGCGCATTCAGGCCCCTGTGTGCATATGTGGCATTGGTGATGGGCATCCCGCCCCTATGGTGCTGCTGTTGCTGGTGTAAGTATATTCAGATTCCCAGTGTATGTGTGTGATGTGTCGTGTACGTGTTGTATGTGTTTTGTGGTTGGTGTCTGACTTACCTTCTGCGCCGTACGCGTCCGTGCCTGTTCCGGTAGTAGATGTAGAATATTGGTATGATCGGGACGAAGGGATTCATGGTTGGTTCGTGTCGTTCGTCCTTCTCGTTGCTTCGCGTCGTCCTCGTCGCTTCGCTTCGTCCTCGCCGCTCGCGTCGTCCTCGTCGGTGCCGTGTTCGTCTCGTAGCCGTGGATCGTGTTGTGGCGCGATTCGGAGCTTATGTGCGCCTCTCCCGGATGCTTTGACGTGCCGTGCGTAGTTACGGGTTCGGCGCGTACGGGAAGCGCATCGTACTTGTCCGGCCGGACGGGGCTGCATTTTCCTTCCGTGCGACTCGATTCGGCGTTTCCGGATTCGCCTCGGTCGGAGAACAGGACCTGGTTTGGGTGAGTACGGCTCGGCCGGAATTTTTGCTGTTGTGCGCATCGTACTTGCTCGTTCGGTGTGTTGTACGGATCGGTCGGGAAACTGGCTTTCGCATGGCTTTTTTCCCGACCGAATGGTATTGGGTGCGCCTCCGACCGAGATCGGAATCGACCCCTTTGTGTGTCAAACAGAGAAGTTTGAAGATTGCTATCTTTTTTATAGGGAGCCAGAGCAAGGCTCTAAGCAAAGGGGCAGATGGAGTGCCCGATGGTTGTTTATTAATCAGTCGGGCTGCAGTGTTGTGAACCACCCGCAGCTTGGCATGAAGAGATGCGTTGGATGCTGCTACAAGCGAATTACCTTAGTAAAGGCGACTAATAATTTGGTCCTGGCCGAGGGTCTTGCGAGAATCTAGTGGCAGCCACTGGAAGATTCTGTTGAAGGGGCGCATTATCCCGAAACATGTGCCACATGTGGAAGTCACATGGTCTTTCATTGAGAGCTTGTTGTCAAAGAGGACGCCCAAGTTCATCACCGCACTTCTAGGAGCAGGGGCAGGACCAAGCTCTATCGGCCACCAGTCCTCATCCCAATAGAGATGAGCTTTTCCAAGAAGTAGTATTTCAGTCTTGTCTCTGTTCAGTTGTAGACCGTTTGAGGACATCCAGGCGGCAAGGTCCTTCATACAAGAGATGAAACGCTGTTTAACATCTTGATAATCCTGTTCAAGAGAGATGACCAGCTGGGTGTCATCAGCATAAGAGAATATCTCAAAACCATAGGATTTGACTAGCTGAGCAAAGGGGGAGACATAAGTATTGAAGAGTGTTGGGCTCAAGGCAGAGCCCTGAGGGACTCCCTTGTTCAGGCATACTGTCGTGGACTGGAAGGGACCTAAAGTAATAGTTTAAGATCTATCTTTTAAGAAGTCAGCCAGTGTAAGGCAGTGCCGTGTATGCCCATGTCCTGCAATATATATAAACCAAAGGTTGAATGTCATTCTAATTAGGAATTGTAATATTCTTACTTTACATAAAAAATAAAACTTCATTGAAAAAGAGAGGTTAAAGGAGCATTATAGGGAGGTGAAAATGTCAAAGCATACAGTTTTAAACAAACCCCCTGAAATTCACCAGTCTACATATCTCAAAGAACTAACTCATGCCCTAAAGAAATTATAACTCGTGCCCTTGCCGTGCACAGTGTTGTATCAATGATGTGATAGAACATGCATGAGTGATGTAATATGTGAAGTAATTAGTGCATGGCGAGGGCACGAGGTATAACTACTTTAGGGGACATGTTACCGTTACTTGAGATAATTGTAACTGGTGAATTTTAGTGGTTTTGTTGGTTTAAAATGGTATGTTTGAACTGCCATTTTCACCTAATTATAATGTCTCTTAACTTTTGTGTTTTTTCCCAGTGAATCTCTAAGTTTTTTTAATGTAAAGTAATGTTATTACAATTCCTAAATATAGAGTCAGTTTAACCTTTGTTTTTAGTGAATTTCTGTGTTTTTTTTGTATGGCAAAGTAAGGTGTCCTTCGCCATGCACAACATGGGGTTGGTTGGACTCACCACCATGGCAGGAGCAAGCTATTTTTTTTCTAAAAATCGGTGCCCCAAGCCCACCCAAGGCACCCACATCTAGTGAATAGGATTCTGCAGGAGGATCCACAAGGCCCCATGTCCCAAGTCCGCTCACCAGCCAGCACCCTCGCTCACATTGCTCCCACCCAGGCAGGAGCAGCATTCTTCAGTGCTCCCACCGGGCAGGTGTTAACTTGTGTTTTCTGTCTGGGAGAGTGCAGGCAGGGTAAGCTCACTCTCCCCTAGGCAAAAAAAACAGCAGTGCACTAGGGGACAAGGAACCAGGGACACTGCTTAGATCTGGTCATGGGGGATGGGGACCCCAGGGCCTATTTACGGGTCAGGTAGGGGGGCCCCGAGCACCCCTCCCCTGTAAAACAGGCCTCAGAGAATGGGTGTTCCGAGTCCTCATAGATGCTAGGGGAGAGAGGCCGCACCCCACTCTCCTGGTTAAAAACAGTGGTGTCCTTGGAGGATGAGGTCCCAGGGACACTGCTTAGATCTGGCCCTAAGGTTTGAGGTCCCCGTAGCCTATTTACAGCTGAGGTAGGGGGGCCCCAACGCTCCCCTCCTCTGTAAAAGACTGGCCCAGGGGATGGGGTCTCCAAGTCCGCATAGAAGCTCGGGGAGAGGGGCAGCACAGCCCCCCTCCCCCAAAATACTAAAGTGTTGCCGGGGTTCAGCTTATCGCTAGCCTGCCCCCCATATGAATTTTAACTTTTTAACTAGGATAGGAAACTGAGTCCCCTAGTCCTAAAATTGCTGCTGCCACATCTTTGTTACAATATATATTATCATTATAATTATTTGTAAACCTTAATTTCTTAAAAGCTACTGAACGTATTTACATCCAAAAACAAAAAGTACACTTTCTGGACAAAGGTCTAGCTTTCTGCGAAACTTAGTGTAATTTCATTCAGCTGTTTGGGTTGTAGACCTTTTAAAAAAGTCTATGGAAAATGCGTGGGGATTTTGTGGCAATGTCGGCTCCCAATGCACCCAAGAGGGGTGCATGCGGGGAAGACAAGATAGTGTTTTGTAGGTGCCCTGTGAGGGCACTGGCGCACCCACCTATGACCCTGGTAGATGGGGTCTACTGAGATACTATTGGCTCGGGGGGAGGGGGCGGGTGCCCCCCTTACCTTAAAAAAAAAAAGGCTTGTGGGATGTCTCCCCGGGATCATAAAGGTTCCGGGAGTAGGGCTGCATGCCCACATCCCCATTAAAGAGGAAAATGGCCACAGGGAATCGGGTCCCTGAGGTTCATAGAAGCTCAAGGAGGGGGGCCCGCACCCCTTACCCTTAATAAAAGAAAATGGACCCAGGGCTCAGGGAGGGCACGTTCCCCTCCTGTCGTAAATAAAATATGCATGTCCTGGCTGGGCACCGGGACACCCCAAATACAATTAAAAAAAAGTAAATGAATAATAAATGAGCATCAGGAGCTGCTCATTTATTGTTGACTCCTCCTAGGAAGGAGCACTCCAAAATGCCCTATGGCATTTTAATGTATGTATGTAAGGAAATAATTATAGAATGCATGAACACCCAACCGTTTCTTGGCTCTGTGACAACTTGGCGGGAGAGGAGAGAGGGCTCAAGCTAATCAAAAACTTGTCTTAAATAGACAGGCCTTCAAAAGCTTCCTGAACCTCAGAAAGTTGGGTTCCAGCCTTATCGAGGAAGGGAGAGAGTTCCATAAAATGGGGGCCTGTCCCCTGCTTTCTGTCTCTTTAACTGAGGGATCCTCAACCTGTTGCCAAGATAGGATCTGGGAGGTCAAGTATGAACATATATCTTAATTCTGCTTGCTACATAGGCTCGAGCTTGGTCATGAATGGATTTGTAAATAACACAAGCCATTTTAAAAAGAGCTCTCTGTTTGACACGGAGCCAGCGTCGCTTCATCACGGCAGGAGAGATATATGCATGTCTATGCAATTTAAAGATTGTTCTTGCTGCTGTAGTTTGAATGATTTGTAATTTATGTTAAGAAATTGTGAAGAGACCCAAATACAGGAAGTGTGCATAGTCCAATTACCGCTGCAATAGCCACTTTCAAAGCCTTGGGTGACAGAAGAGGAGTGACCTTCCTAATGGATTTCAAAAGGACAAAGCACTTTGTCGTAAGTGCCTTGATAAGAGTGATTATAAAAGGCTTCCTGATTTATCGACCTCCAGGTCCTGCCACTCAGTTTGCGTCCAGCCTAGTGGAGCAGCTGACTCAACATGCACTGCGATATAACAAATTGCTAGTCTTAGGGGATCTGAACTTACACTTCGATGATCTAACGAATAGTGAAGCTCGATCGCTCTGTCAGGAACTAGCTGCTCTCCAGTTAGTACTGATATCAACTCTACCGACTCATCAACATGGCCACATATTAGACCTGATTTTCACCAACTGGTCTGTTCTGGAAACTGACCCTCCTATCGCAGTCCCCTGGTCAGACCACCATCTTATTCCCTTCCAAGTCCCTGAACTGGTCCTCAGGGTGTACAAGGGGACCAGCTTCCCTGATCTTGCTATGTGCCCTACTGGCCCTGGGGTCAATCACAGACAGAGTCCTTGATCCAGTGGGCAGTTAGGGGGTTCTTCTTTCCAGTTGTCCATGGCGCTAGTCTCCAGTCCCAGTGATCTGCCGAAAGGCACAACCAACTGAGCTTTCTCCTTTGTGCAAGACCTTTTAAGTCGGGGCTGAGGGTGCCAGCAGGGCTGTGCTCCAGGCCTATCCTGATGTGCCTTATCATCTTTCCGCCCCTGTTCCAACCTCCCTGCAAGTCTTCTGGGGAAGCACAAAATGGTGTCACCCAGGAGTCACTTGCCACATGTGCTCTAGGGGGCACAGCTTCACCCCTCGCTGACCTCCCTGTCAGGTCCTTCCCCCAGCAGACCTTCAAAGGAGCCCCCCACCTCCTGGTTTGGCTCCAGAGGGCTTGAGTTCCTCCTTTGTTGAGTGGCCTGGGGAAAGTCCTTTTGCTGGCACAGTATGACAGCTGGCTGATTGATGCAGAGTAGTTCACCCAAACCCGCCCTCCTTCTGGGCTAACTTAAGCACTGTTAATTACTTCATTTGATGGGTGAGGCCTTTGTTACTGTAGCTGTGAAGAAAAGTAATTAACCCAGCCCAACTGGTTGACAAAAGTTTTGGCCTCGGATCCTGAGCTGAGTCAGAGAAGTATGGCATTCCTGGATGACCCATAAGCTGTACAGACATGCTTTTGGACTTTACAGAATTGTTCTTTTCACATATGTTACAGTGTAGATTGGTGCGACTCTGGATCTCTAGGCCAAAGGGTACTTGAACTGCACCTAAGGCAGTCTTTCCCATAGGAATATAATGGAGGGTCACTACAGTCAAAGACAGTAAAGCACACAAACTTCCCTACATGTGTACCCCCCTCTTTATAAGGTCTATTCCAGGTCCCTAACCAACTCTGCATAGTCCCTTCTGCGTCAGGCTACCTGGGTGCAGTTCTTGGGCTGCGCACAACAGGAGTCTCCCATGCGCAGCCCTCTCACATGTGCACACAAATCCACATGTAACCAGCCTAGTGCCCCTTATCCTTGCTGTGCAGCAGCGGCCTTACCTTAAAAGGTGGACACTGGCGGTAAACACGCGCAGTCCATTTTACCATGAGTTTACCGGGGGTGAGTACCAGGTTATGAGACTCTCCCACAGTGAAAAGGTCAAAACGAGGTGGTCAAAAAGCGAAAAAACCAAGTGGATAAGATGGTCCGAACCACCTTCTTACAGCTTTCCCGAATATTTCCTTCTTTTGTCGACAACCACACTGGGACCCCGTTCTTAAGCAGTTCGCCCTCATTGAACCCCATTTCAGATCCTGCTTGCAGCTTGCCTCATCAACAACCGCTTTTTCTCCAGAAAAGTTTCTAAGTCATACGGTTAATTTTCCACTGGGATGAACCTGGTCCCTGTACTCGACTGGTTATTATCCATTGTGGTCACCCTTAACGTTTGACTTTATCCCAGGCTAGCGGGTCCAGATTCTCGTGATTAGTGCTTTGTGCTTTTTGGTGCCATTTGGAATTAAAACTTTAAATTTTATATCTCTGGTTCTACTTATTGGATTTTTGTCATTTTGGTGTCATTTTATGTATTAAAATGTACTCTATTTGCTAAATTGGTTTGGGATTTTTCTGGTGTTTTCACTTTATTGTTTGAGTACTGCATAAATAATTTACACTGTGCCTCTAAGTTAGGCCTGGCTGTTACCAGGGAGTTGAGTTCAGGTTGATTTTGTGATTTTATTGGTTCACCCTGACTAGGATGGTGGTTATTTGAGGTGGGTACTCACCCTTCTCAACTAATATTTCTTAGGTGACATGATTCCCCTTGTAAGGAAAAGAGCATCCTTATGTGTCAGGCCATGTTAAAGGTTGAAATAGTGGCAATGCAAGAAACACACCAGAGAAAATTAATCTCTAAAATATTTAAATCCTCTATCTATAGAAGGGAACGTCACTCAAATGCATCCAATGAAACCTATAGAGTAGCATTTGATCTCAAAATCACTTAAAATGGTAGTGCTGGAAACAATATAATAGATATAGAAGGCAGAGTGTGTATGTTGAAGGGAGGAATTGAGGGAGGAGGGAGACATAATTTCCATGGTTGCCTTCTATGCACCCAATCGGCAACAAGCTACATTTTGTTGCAGAGGTCGTAAGGAAAGTAGCAGGATTCACAGAAGGGATATTGATAGCACATCTGAAACATGGGGACCCCGCAGAGACATGCAGAAGATGTCAAGAAGCAACTGCAATAACTGGGCCTGCTTGATGCCAGGAGGTTGTTGCAACCTGTGGAGAGGGATTATTTATTTTTCTCAGTGATGCACCACACATACTCAAGGATCAGTATGATCATTCTATCGCGCCACAGCATCGATGGCTTGAGTGAGAGAGGAATAGACACAATATCAGTACTTGACCATGCCCCAGTCTGGATGACAAAGGTGCATCGAAACAACATTAAGATAGAAGCTGGAGACCAGTAAAATATATATTACAGGATGCCATCAACAGGACTGACATTTCCAAGACTATAGTCAAATACTTAATTTTTTAAAATATAGGGGTGTGCAGTTCCTAGAAAGGGATGAAGTGCTAGTGAGATAACAGGTCAGTGGAATATGCTCCAATAGGAGCAAGTGCCCTCACACACCCCGAGAGGTGTCATGCTTCATCATCTGGGCATGCTCCTCGTCGGGCCGGCGCTGCAATGCCCGACGGGCACCTGCAAAGGTGCTCTTTGCTGCAGATCTTTTTGATTTGCCGATGGATGAACTGTGGGTATGTGGGGTATGACGTGCATGTGTAGTGTGGAGAGAAATAAAACTTAAAATAGGTGTATGGATGCTAGGTTTTAGTAAACTTTATTTGTGTAGCTCACTACCCTAATTAAAACATAGTGTTGCTTGTATGGGATTCAATGGTCCTTGGGAGCATACGTGGTTAGGTTCTAAAGAGTATGGTCAACATGTTTCTTGACTACTGTAGCCCAAAGGGGTCTTTTGGCAATTCGCCAGGACTGGAGAAAAAACAACCTACACTACTGCGCAACTGATTTGTAAAGTGTATTTGAATTTCTCGTAATCAGTCACGACATGTGATACAAAGCATGAATCTACCTTGATAATCGAACTGACCTGAAAGACAAAAGATAAACAGTGCATGTGATACTTAAAATCTTATCATGATTCTGACCAAATTAGGGCTGAGATAGAAAATGTACATTGACTTTATGCTCATTTCCTTAATGCAGTGATGCCCCAATTGTGCAATTCGCGGTAACAGTTACGAAATGAGGAGGAGGGGGGGAAAGGTAGGAAAAAGCATGGAGAACAAATGGTCTTATCACAGAGAGTACAGAGAACAATTGGTCTCACCATCGCGTACACTGCCCAAGAGTACATCAGTGACCTGTGTATTTTTGTTATAGATAGACGCCACTGAGAATAGTAATGTGGTGTCCGTGCTCTTAATCGTGAAATCACAAACGACATGATTCTGTATACATTGAAGGGGCCCTGCTGGTGGATTAAATGTCACCCTTCGGGTTTAAAAATATTTAACCTTGCGTACATAGAGATATGCACACAGTTGACGTGTGTAACATCACCAGAAAGTCGTGGACACCAAAAGGAAGGTGATTTTGGTGCACTTTATCATGGATACTGCAGCCTCATGTATTCTATGTTCATGGTCGATACCACTTCCGTGGGGATGCCGGTATAACCCAACGGATTCCAGAATGATTTGGCATGCGAACAGACATTAAGCTTGTAGAAAGAGGCTATATACTGTGCCATAACATCTCCTCACCTGTGTCCTCAGTGCAACTTAAATTTCTGATGTACTCACCCGGTTTGGGTTAGTACGTGTCTTAATGGAAACAAACAAAGCGAATCGCTAATTAGCGACCTAAGATTAAAAGATACATCGCGCCGGTTAGCAGTGATCGGGCGCCTTACCCTGAATCCTGTTTGCCATTTTACTGTGGGTTAATACTCGCTCAACGGCGGTGTTGTGTGCACCTCTGCACCTACCCCGGCTCTGTGTTCCGTGACAGTGCTGTCTGTCGCTGGCAGTCAAATAAAGATTTCTCAACTTCCTGTTGGTAATCTTCAGAGACTAGTGCGTGGCAAGTGGCAGCCATGTTGGGAAGGTCGGCCCGGTTCTCGGGTTTGAATTGAATTGTCACGTGCCAAAATCTGATGTTGTGTTCACGCTATCATCGAGTGCCCAATTATTCAAGATCGACTGATTCACAGGAGTTTTTTGGGTGTATTATGACCCAATTTTGCAGTGGCATTAGGAGAATTTTGTGTAAGCAGTATGGAAACCGTTAGAAATTGTCTCTAGTCTCGTGATGTTAAAGTCCATACAACCAGATGCTTTAAAATCATGGCAATAGCAGAGTTTGATACGCACAATATAAAAACTGTCAGGGCTTCGCTCAGGCACCATCCTCTTGATGGTGTGTGTGGAGGTGCGTCAGGGATAATGTGGGTACTGAAAGCAATTTCCATACATTCTTTCATTGTGGTCTATATTGTTGATGGTTTGGGGTATCATTTAAAAGTGCATGTGTTGTGCTAAGAACCAGGAAGCTAACAGATAGGTTCATGTTCTTTGGGTTGAGGGGATGAGTAACCGACCATCCTATCATGTGTGACGCTGGGATTCGATATAACCTGTATTTTGTAGATAGGTGTCAAGGATTATCTATTTGTTTAGTTCCCCCCCATGGTATGTCATCATTCAAGCCAACTTTATGGCTGGACAATCTGAAAATCCACTTTTGCTCCTTTCTAAAGAGCGTCTCTTGTTTTATCTGTGGGTGAGCCTCAAGTATGGTCCACCTCAAGTCATCAGGTGTATGACCAATTGTGGTAAAATGGGTACACATCTTGGTGTTGGTTCTTTTGCACCTGATATTGCTTCGATGTTCGGTAATTCGTACCTTAACTGCTCGGGTGGTCATTCCTATATATCTAAGTTGGCAGGGACAAGTGATCAGATTTGCAATTCCAAGTGTTGCAGTTGTTATGTTTTTGTTGTGTCCATGTTAGGGTGTCAGTCAATTGGACCTTCTTTGTTGGTTGTATTAAGGGACATATGTTGCACTGGCCACACGGGTAATGTCCACCCACAAGGGGTAGATTCCAAAGTGGTCTCTGCGCAGAAGCGCATGTGTTTTTAGCCTTGTGCTAATGAGCATGTCTCTCAGGTTTTCTGTTCTCTTGAATTCAAATCTAGGTGGGGTGAATGCTAATTTGCCTGTTTGTAGAATTTCCAGTGTGTTTTAATAATTTTTTTGATGAAGTTGGACTCTGGAGTGAAAATGGTAACACGTCAATTCATCTGACTGAGGTTTGTCTCGTGGTTCTAAGAGCGATACTCTATTGTTCTTACGTGCTCGCTTTTGTGCAGATTTGATCTGTCTGAGTGGAGATTCGCAAATAGCCAAATGTGTCGCCAAGTCTTTGGCTTGTTCTTTATAGTCACTTATGTTGCTGCAGTTACGGCATAAGCGCAAAAACTGACCATAAGGAAGGTTTTCCCGTAGGGCCCTCGGATGGTGACTGCTGAACAGGAGTGGGCCATGGCTGTCTATTGTTTTTTTTTAAGTTTTTGTGTTTAGTTCTCCATCAGAGCGATTGATAAGTAAGTCGAGGAATTGGAATTTCCTCCTCTGAAATGTTGCCAGTGAATTTTAGGTAAGGATTCAGATTGTTAATCCATCCTATAAAAAGGGTGGATGTATCTTTGTTCCTTTTCCAAAAAATCAGTATATCGTCGATGTAACGACGCCACGTCACAATATTCCTTGTGTACGGGTTGGTGGGGGACATGATATGTTTTTCTTCAAAGTCTGACATGTAGAGGCATGCCAGAATCTGGGCGAAGGTACTGCCCATTGAAGTCCCCTGAGTTTGATGGAACAAATGGTCTTCAAACTGAAAAACGTTTTCCGCTAGGGCTAACGTAGCACACTCCATTATGAAGCTAATAGGTGTCGGGGATGTCCAATTTCCTGATCTCAGGATTTCTTCGACTACCTCGAGTGTGGCCCTCTGGGGGATGTTTGTGTATAGGGCTTCTTCATCGAGGGTGACTAGGAAGTCAGTTTGTGGTCTCTCAGCATTAGTCAGTATGATTAAGTTCAGTATATCTCTTGTTCTTGAACAAAGGTTTTAGGAAATGGTCACAAAATTTTGATAGAGGTTCCAATAAGGAACCTATACCTGACACTATGGGTCTTCCTGGTGGAGGGAGGGTGCACTTATGAATTTTAGGAAGGGTGTAGAAATAAGGAACTTTTGGGTTCTTGTTGATCAGGAACTCAGCCTTGTTCTTTGAAAGCCACCCCTGACTCAATGCGGAAGTAACTATGCTGTTGATATTTGTCATTAGGCTTGCTGTAGGGTCTTCCGTTATAGGGCTATAGTAACATGTGTCCTCCAATTGATGGAGGCATTCCGTCTTGTAATCAATAGAGGACATAATCACAATCGCACCTCTTTTGTCTGCCTGTTTAATCCTAATGGTGGCATCATTGGCCAGGGAGGGAATGACCTGGGATTCCGTATTCGAAGTGTTATGAAAGAACCTATGGGTTTCCTTGCCGTTTAGGTCCTTAAGTACTGCCTGTTCAAATGTCTGGAGTTCATGGGGTACCATGTTCGAATTAGGGATGAATGTGGAGGGATTTCGTTACCCCGTGACTGTGCTTGTCATTTCTGGTTTATCAGCAAAGAAGGCCTTCAAACGTATCTTCCAAAAGAAATTGTGTAATTGACAATTAGTTCTGAAATGGTCCTGTTTAGGAGTAGGGACAAATCCTATGCCTTTTTTCAACACTTTCGTCTCAACTTCAGTGAGGGTTCTAGCTGATAAGTTGACAATTAGTTTTGCTTTCCTGAGTAGCTCCTGAGTTGCATCGATTCTGCTTGAGCTTGGGGAGGTTCCTGCCATTGTACGTGTTTCTGCTGATGGGCGCCCCTTCTTTTTCCTCTCCCTCTGCCCCAACCTCTGCCTAAAAAAGGAAGGTTGAAGGGGGTGAAAGGCTGCTGTGGGCCATGAGGAAAAACTGGGTATTGCCACATTGGGGGCGCTTGTTAAGGGTGCAAATTGTACCCATACATGGTTGGGGGGGACCTCTTCTAGCATGGGGATTCCTCCAGCTGTCTGTGCTGACGTTACTGCTGTTAGACGAGTTGCTCTTGCGTGAGGACAGGCTCTCATCGGAGGACGTATCCTCGTTTGAGGGTTGAAAGTCCTCTTTTAGATAAGGGTAAATTCTCTCTTTACTGAACTTCTTGATGTCTTTTTGTAACTTTGTTATCTTTTGTTTCATTAGGTACTCCTTGTTTTCAAATACTTAATAACAGATAACTCAGATGAAGACTCCCCTACAATCCTTTGAGATGCATTCAAGTTGGTTGTAAGAGGCCAGGTGTTAGTAATGGCTTTGGCAGTGAAGATAGAGGGAGGCTTGATGTAAGCTGAACTAGAGGCCAGTTTGAAACTAGTAGAGGAGAAACATGAACAATGAGGTGCCAGGGCAAGTTTGAGAAAACTAACCAATGTAAGGGGACCAACTTCAAACTATGCATTTAAACAAGGTGGAAAGAACTCTCCTTACACTAAAAAAGTGCTTTGCGACAGACTACAAAACTCATCACATGTTGCGTAACGACCTTGAAGTGAACATTAATAGGGGGCCTACAAAAGGCATGAAAGCTGGAAGTGGAAACACAGCACATGACAATAAGATAAAGGCAGAAATGTTTAGAGCATTTTATGCAAACCTGTATTCTAAAGAAAAGAGTGACAATAATATCTGGTCCTTTTTGGAGAACCTTACATTCCCCTGCATCTCAGAGGGAAAGGCAGCAGAGCTAGGGACACCTACAGAAAAGACAAAATTGGGATCACAATAAACACTTTGAAGGTCAGCATAGCACTAAACTAAGTTCTAACTGCATTATTGAGGATTTCTACAAACCTTATTCAGCCAAACTAGCACCCCTTTCACTCATTTCGTGAAACAGGGATGATCATTCCAACTTTCGAAAAGACCACTACTTAGGTGATTTGGAAACTAGGGCATGATCAATCAGAAGGTGCGGCATACAGAACGATCACATTGTTAAATTTGGATGAAAGACTCTATAAGAAATTTTGAGCTCTTCGACTTGCTCAATTTCTCCATTAACCAATTTGGTTTTGTCATAGCAGGGCAAACCTTTGGCAGTATGAGAAGGCTAGCCCACATTGTCGAAAAGGTGAACCATAAGAAATTAAAGGCTATTCTAGTGGTTCTGGACACTGATAAAGCTTTCTATAGGGTCAACTAGATTTCATGGCATTGGTGCTCAAAAATTAGGACTAGTGGACCAATTTATCAAGGCGGCAATGTCCAGTCATCATGCTGAAAAGTCTTGTATGACAATAGATGGAGCACGGTAGAGGACTTTAAATTGTTTCTGAGGTATGAGGCAGGGTTATCTTTATCTCCTTTACTGTATGTTATGGTTATTGAACCAAGTCCGAATGTCCAACGATATCAAGCTCATATCTTTTGGAGAGGTGCAGCATATAATCTCAGTTTTTGCTGATGACTTCCTGGTATTGAATGAACCGGGCACCTCACTTCACTCCCTGTAGGAAGTAAACTATGACGGATTCAGGATACAAAATGAATAACCATTAGGCAGAACTAGTACTCTTTCGGCTGGCAGCTGAGTATGTGCAGGGGCTAACTCAGAGGTTATCCTTCAAGATTTTAGTAGGGAGGACTAGATATTTATGGATAATACGGAAACCTTCCTTTAATGGGTGGGACATGGCACCACCCTGGCAAGATAAAACGGGAGAGCTTGTACACATCTTGGTTGGGTCACGTAGCAGCTGTCAAAATGAGCATAATCCCAAGACTGCTGTATGTTTCCCAGTTCCCTCAGGGAGAGAAATAATAAAAGCCCTACAGATGGCATTAATGAAATGTATTTGGCAAGATGGAACCCAGTGTCTCAATGAAGATCCTGAGAGCCCTGAGATAAAAGGAAGCACTAAACTTTCCTTCAATAGTTAATTATTACAGGGCAGCCCAACTATGCATTTTAGGTGAATGCTGGACAAGGGAGTCAGCTTAACACTGGGTCCACATGTACAGTGCGGTGGTGGGAAGGACACTCTGGGATCTCCTATGGCTACCAAGCAAAAACAGACCTGCCAATGTGTATTGTAGGCACACGGTGCATACCATTCTAGAAATTACACACATCACAAATTTCCTTTCTCTGCTGATGCCCATTTTGATAATCCGGAACTCACCACTGGGCTGGGACATTTACATTTCCTAAATTTTAGGACAAGAGAGTGTTGTGTGATTGCAGACATGCTTAGTGGCAACTTGATCTTATCTTTTGGTGCTTGCAGGAAAACATATGGTCAACCGGAAATAGAAAGGTTCCAATATTGTCTGCTTCATTAACTCAGACACTCGGTCCTCCAAAGGGGGTAAGGGGAATAAAGAGATAGCAGTAAGACATAGCAGTAAGACATTTAACAGAAGGCGAGAAGCTCATTTCGTATGAAGGAACTATGGGATGGGTATCAGTTATTTATAGATTTCTCAGTTCCCCCAGAACAGAAGAACCATGGAAATGTATGGGCAAATGGGAAGGGGCCTTACAAATAAAACTACATTCAGAAAGATAAGAAACCCCCTGGAGGGAAATATAGAAGAACTGTCTGTCAGTCTAGTCCAGAGAATCCGTACTAAAAAAGTATGACAGGGTGATACATACCTCACTCCAGACAAGCTCCATAGGATGATTCCGGGGGCGACTGATAAATGTTGGAGGGGCTTAGAGAACTAGGTACACCTCTACAAATATGTTGGGCCTGCCCTAAAATTGGAAGGTACTGAAAGGACGTAATTACGTTTATTAGCATACCATTTAACACTGCTGTTACAATATTTGGTTTATGCCCTCCAAACTGGGAAGAGAGTCATTGTGAGGTCTAGAAATTGATTTACCAACTATTAATTCCAGTGTAAAGCCAGCAGAAACCAGTCCAACTTGGCGTGCATGATGTTGGAGAATCTGGGATACAATGGCAATAGAAAGACTGATGCCACACTTTACTAAAGGGCGAGAAAACGTCCTTGCTATTTGACAGACATTAATAGATTACTTGGATATAGAACAGATGGATATGACATGACCCCCTAGGTTGAGAACTCTCAGAATGTTTGACCAATTCAGAAAAGGATGCTAAGTATGGTTGTATTGCGAAAGGCGGTGTAAGGCCACACTGCGGTCCAAATGGGACGTTTCCCTTTCATATCACTTGCACAATTTTTTTACTTTTTTTTACAGTGGGCTTAATTAAAAGTTAAATGCCAATGGGGTCCGATGTTTAGAGTTTTAGCACGTGCAGTGGGATGGCATTAGCAGCCTTCCAGTGCCCAGAGTTCCAAACGTGGCAGCAGTCTAGTCAGAGGAAATGAATAAAGAATTGTTAGACCACATGAACAAGGTAAATTCCAATATGATGTATTTGTATTTCAGTAATGGCTATGATTCAAATATACTGGAATTGTTGATTTTTAAATCTCACGAATTATTAACTGCATATTAGAAGATAGATATATTGTCCAGATTTTGCTTCAAAAAATGGAAAACGTTTACATGCCTTTTAAAGGTGAAACAATTTTTGTCTTGCAGCATGTAATACGTGTTTTATCTTTTCTCATCTTATGCTTAGATTCCATAGTGCTTCTGCTTTTGCATGAAAAGGAGGATGTTTTTCAATTGTTATGTGATGCCATGCGAACTTTCCCTTATGATGAAGATGTGCAGAAATATGGATGCCAAGCTTTGCACTTTCTGTTTCAACAAGGTACTTACTGTTTGAATGGAATGAGGTGTGTTCTTTGTTACTTTTATACTGTCTGTTTTTCCGATTCTTAACCTTGTGGGTAATCTGCCATCTAGTGGCGCAACAGAAAATTACTTGTATAACTGTTATTTTAGAGATTGGTGTGCTGCAGCTGCTTACACATGCATACATCAGATGCAGCAAGGCCCATTTCCTGCCCCGCCATCCCAAGCTTGCTGCCATTTCTTTTGGTGACCCATGTGCATCAGATCCTTCACCTCTCACGGAACGTGATTTCTCATGCGGTTCCCTAGCACTATTCCTTTTAGATCTTAGACTGTTTTTGCTGTTTTTCTTTCTTCTCTTCTTCCTCCAGTTTCTGCTCTAAGGCTCATCCTTTAAGCCATACTTATAATCTCACTAAACAAAGGTAGAACCAGATTTGCTTTACCTTTGTTTCTCTTGCCTTTGGGATAGTCATGCACTGCACATCTATGGGTCAGATTTTCGGCAGACTCACGGTGGCGCAGCGATCCTGCGGCTGCAGTATTACGAGGCAGCTTTTTGGACCGTCCACCGCTGCAGCAGGGAACTGCCATTCCCTGGTGGTGGCTCAACAGACGGGGTTATTCACTATGCAATGCTGGACTGCAGCGGTCTGCCAAGCATATTTCGAGTTTCCCCACCGCCAGCCTTTTCATGGCCGGCTCACCGCCATGAAAAGGCTGGTGGTGGGGAAACAAAGGAGGCCGTACGGGGCTCCCATGCTCCCGCCGTGGGAACGACAAAAGAAAAGCCCGTCAGACACGAGGTTTACTCGGCTTTGGTGGTGCTGTGCTGGAGCAGAGCCAGCGCAGCACTGCCAAAGTCATAATCAGGCCCTATGTTATTTGGTTACCATGAGCATCAGGATCTGCAGGAGATACTAGATTTAATCACTACAAAGAGCTTAGAGGTAAGTACCCTTTGCATAGTGAGGTAACAAAGCATCTTAACCAGGGACAAAGCAATGTGTAGATCAACCTCCATTACCCTAAACAAGTGGTATTAATAACCCTAGTGAAGTTGTTAACACTTATTAGTATGACCTCTTTTGGCCTTTGAAACCCATCACCTCTGGAGGTTTTGTTGCAAACATTGATTTGAGTCTTGTTCCCTGTCTGTTCCGGAGTAGAGTTTGGCGGATGGGTTACTCCATCAGAAACGTGATAGATTGTGATTTGCCTTATTACAACTGTATTATATCCTGTGACACTTGTAATAAGGCAGACAAAATATTCCTCACATTTGTGATGGAGTAAGTCTGCACCAAACTCTTAATCAGGCACTTAGTTATTTGTAAAGTGCTTAGTTGCCCATAGAGCTAGGTTCACACTATCAAACGTCTATAAATAAAATACTCTGAAGACATGTCCCATTTGGAGAAGTGGATCTGCTGCCAAAACAATAGACTGAAATGCACTCGGAGCTATTGTCAATGGCTGAAACCTTTGGAAGAATTCCTGGTACGTGAAACCATGTTTGTTAACTACAGTAAGAGACTGCCTTGTTCGGTGTTTCTGAAGATCTCTAAATTCAATTCTGTAGCCTAACATTAGCTCTAGAGTTTTTATTGTTTAACTTCTTTCATGCTTATGAGCAGTTGCATTTATATTCTCTTAGGGATCACATCTGGGACTCCAGAAGGTACCCCTGATCTTCATTTGTTCTATTTCGAACCGCTCCTATTGTAAAGAGATATTTTTACAATGTATAATTCTGGTTGGAACTTTTAATGTATGTTATTTATGTGGTATGTTATAACCTACGTAACCGTAAGAGAGCAAGTTTGACTGCTCACCCACGTCTAACATGTTCCCCTTCACCACATACATCAATTAAGCACAATTGCACACAAATAAAATGCAGTGGGGCTAAGTGAGCTGTGCAAGCATTGACAGGAAATACTTGTTACATTGCCCAGTACCTTGGAGTGCCTGAGGATCTGAGGTAAAAGCATGAGAAAATGGTAGAAAATGCTGTTTATTTAAAATGTTAAAATGTAGGCAAACTTTGTCGGGTTAGTAATACTTTTTCTTTGATTTGTCTTCCCATTGTAGTCACAGAAGAAGATCTGATGGAGTTTGTTGAGAGTAAAGATCATTTGGTCATTTTGAATGCACTCAAGCAGTTTCATAAGGAAGAGGGTGTTGTTCTACCAGCGTTTTATGCTTTGCTTCCTTTAGCTGGTCCATGTAAGTATTTAAGTTAAGTACTGCTGTGGAAGTGTTGGCTCACCCCAACCTTTGTAGAGAGGTCTTCAAAATATTTGCTCTGAGCCCCCCTAAGCAGAATGTTTTGTAGTCTGCCTCTCCTCTCAAAATCTATGACGAGAATAGGGGCAGCGGGAGGGACAGGGCTGAGCGGAGGGAACAGATCTTATGATATCCACACTTAGGGCCTGATTTAGATCTCGGCGGACGGGTTACTCCGTCACAACGGTGATGGATATCCCGTCCACCGAAATATAAATCCCATTATATCTAATGGGATTTATATTTTGGTGGACAGGATATCCATCACCGTTGTGATGGGGTAACCCGTCTGCCAAGATCTAAATCTGGCCCTAAATGTGTGATTTATAAACATTCAAATATATCATACAAAAACATAAACTGACCAAAAAACACTAAGCCCCTTATTTGGCGTGCTGTAAGCTGGGTCTTAATGCAACTGCACCTGCTGCACAAATGGTAGCTGCAGCCCGGAGAAGCAGGCTGTCTCCTCTGCCTCTTTTGCTCCTTCCCCTCATGCCTGGCCATCCTCCAATCTTGAAGCAGACTCTGTCTCTTCCAGTAAAACAATGAGCTCCCATGTGTTGCCCTCTCTTTGCAGCAAGGCTGACCAAACACTTGCAAGGAAAATGAACCCCTGTGACCCTTTTGTAAAGTCAGTCATAAATGTGATGCAGTAGGCTCCTCACAGTCCTGGAGTCCATTGCCACTACTCCTGCTTCACTAATGATAGCTACAGCTTTGCGAAATAGGTAGTCTACTCTGCCCTTTTTTTAAAACATAAGCCAGCATTGTGTTCCACCCCCTTTCTGTCATCTCTCTCTGAGAGTCAGCTAAGATATCTCCTCTGCTTCAAGTTTCACCTCCGTCGGACCGTGGGTCCAAGGCCCAAAGCAACACTGGCACAGCCTATGTGTACTGGGTCCTGATGCAAACAAAGAAGAATAGTGCAACAGCCATAATTGGAGTTAATTTGGCCTTTAACACCTTTCATGGTGCCACTGCCATATACCGCCCCTTCCTCTGGGCCATCTCTTTGAGGCTATTCAAGGATCTCACTACTTAACTCTTTCTCCTGGGCCATTACTCTGAGGCCCAAGGGGCACGGATGATCAGAACTCTGCGTCTGAACGTCACCCTGCTGGCCTATTCCCTGTCACCCCTTCAACTCACCTTGAAAAACATATGCATGTAAACAGAGGTCAAAGTGGACGGGATCTATGAGACCCCACATGACCATGCTATTTAATCTTAGAAAAGCAGTTCCCATACTTTTTGTTAAAAACACAACCATCCCTGAACAGTTGATGTCACCCTCGAGGTCCCTTTGCGTGAAAGTGGGTGGAGGGCGAGATTGGGCTGGGGAGGGCTTTTCCTGTGCTGTTAAGTATAGGGAGGGACAGAGAGCAAGGACAAAACTGGCCTTCTCACCAGGATGCCCGATACCTGAATGAAATGTAAATGTGAGCAATTGGTCAATCACCAAATATAAAGGCTGCTTGGGAGCCAGTATAGGCTTAAATTGATGGAGTCACTTAACAGTGACAACAAATTATTATTTTTGATAGGTAATGCCAGGGTGTTATAAGATGAGTTCTAGAACGTGTACTATTAATAGACACTTATGAAAATCTTTGCTCCAGGTACTGTCTACCTATTACTAAAAATATATACTCTGAAAGCACTTGTTTTATCTTAAAACACTAAATAATTTTGCAGAGTCTAACTTGTGCATAATACAATTTTAAAAAATGACTTGTATATTCACAGTGCTGTCTGTTTCAGGCTGGGACCTCGTAGCACTATAAATCCACAAGTCACTATTCCCCACACCTGCAGTAATCACATTAACCAAATAAAAATTCATAATGTCAAAAGATGTATTGCCAACCAATTAACATGCATTTATTTTTAATTTAAGGTTTCTGCATTATTTAATGTGCAGTTAACTAAAAGTGAAAAACAAGGCACTTGCAGAATATTTTGCTTGAGGCATGTGAGGATGTAGATACGCAAAAAAGCCATGGCATGCACTGATCCATCGATTCGGAGGCCCCGCCCTCGGCCCCGAAACATCGACCTGCAGCAAGGGCTTCCACCTTAAAATCAGCTTCAGAGCCTATGCATCGAACCATACCATCAGGTTCCAAGGCCAAAACTCACAGCTCCTCAGCTCCGACTACTCCGGCACCGAAAGCAAAACAGGCATCGGCACCGAAATGTTACACCTTCGGACTGAAAAAAACACCAGAGCCAATTCTCAAAACAATGCAAGGATGGCTCGATCCGAAAAAAACACTTTGCAAATTCAGCTTGGAACAAAAAAGATTGTCCTACAATCAACAACTTCGATAACATCTAAAAGACACCTGTCTTTTAAGTAAGCCATTGCTGATCCTATTCTCCTTCCAAAGAAAAGCAAAATGGGCATTACCACAAACCCTCTACATATGCCTATCCCTACTTCTCCCACTCCACCATCACCATCTCATAATTCCACCCCTCCACCTTACTCACCACAACAGTTGGAGGAGGGCAACCTTACACCACACACACATTCACCAATTAGGGATGACCAAGATGATATGGGAGAAGATACACAACCTACAGACCATTGGGATGACTATGATGTAGACCCACAAGGGGATACAGACCCTGACCTCTACCCAGCACGTCCATCTCCACAAGATGATGCTGCAGCAGCTTATCAAGATTTAATAGCTAGAGCTGAAGCATATTACCAAGTGCCCTTACATAAAGAGCCAATAGAATATGACTTACTTTTTGAAACCCTGATAGCTGCACAAAAGGGCTCACAATATTTACCCATGCTTAAAGGAGTTTTACGTCACGCTGATGACGTTTTTAAAGATCCTGTAAGGGCAAGAATTATAACTCCTAGAATAGAAAAAAAGTACAAGGCAGCCCCATCTGACACTATATACATCAAAAGTCAATTAACACCTGACTCATTAGTGGTTCTAATGCAAGAAAAAGGGCAAACTCACAGTCCACGGAGGATGCACCTCCCCCAGACAAACAATCCAAATTAGATCATGCATCTGGTAAACGGGTAGCCGCACAATCGGCTTAACTCTGGAGAATAGCTAACAGCCAGACCTTATTAGCACAGTATGACAGAGGAGACTGGGATGAGATGGAGGGGCTCCTTCAACATCTCTCTGAAGAACATAAAAAAGGGAGTATGAACTGGTTAAGGAGGGCAAACTCATTACAAACAATTCTATTAAATGCGCACTAGATTCTGCTGACACAGCAGCAAGAGGCATAAACACAAACTTCCTCTTACGCAGACATTCTTGGCTCCGTATCTCAGGGTTCAAAACTGAGGTTCAACAGTCTGTCCTTAATCTACCCTTTGATAAGGAACACCTTTTTGGACCACAAGTGGATGCAGCACCCGAAAAAATGAAAAAAGACACCAATGTCGCAAAATCAATGGGTGCCCTTCAATCACCCTCATTTCGTGGGTTCTTTCATCGACCCAATTTTAAACAAAGCACATCAGTTGCATCAACAGACACCACTGTATCACACTGTAAAAACCAAGGGCAAACATCAACCTCTAAAACCTTCTACAAAACCAATTATAGAGGAAATAATTTCAGAGGTCATGGGCGAGGAAATAATACTTGTACCCCAAATACTTCCTCCAAACAATGACTCCTTTACTGTTCCTCCCAAACATCTAACACCTGTCGGGCAACGTCTCCAGCAATTTCTCACAATTACAACAGATGAATGAGTTTAAGACATTATCCAACATGGCTAATGCTTAGAGCTTATCAGAATCCCTCCAAACATTCCACCCAAAAAACCCAATCTTCTCAAACAACACCAAATTTTGCTCAAGCAGGAAATAACAGCTCTTCTACTCAAAGAAGCCATAGAGCCAGTACAACCTCAAGGAACAGGAATATATTTACTATACTTTCCCATTCCCAAAAAAGACGAGTCACTAAGACACATTTTAGACCTCAGACCCCAAAATCACCACATTCTTTCGGAACACTTCCACATGTCCACCCTGCAGGAAATAATACCCCTGTTGCAAAATCATGTCGGCACTAGACCTCAAGGATGCCTACTTCCATATACCAATTCATCGCAAATACCGACAGTTTGTCTTTCAAGGCCAACATTATCAATTCAAAGTGCTTCCATTTGGAGTCACCACTGCACCACGGGTATTCACAAAATGCAGCACACCTCCGCTGAGAAAACATTTATGTATTCGCGTACTTGGACGATTGGCTCATAAAAGCCAACAATGCTCAAATTTGCAACCAGCCTACCCAAAAGATGATCAGTCTACGACATCGTCTAGGGTTTACCATCAATGTGCAAAAGTCACATCTCCAACCACTACAAATACAACCATATTTAGGAGCAATCCTAAACACACAATTCGGGTTGGCATAACTAAATATGATCAGAATTCAAAACATTATTACACTAGTCCAACAGTTATAAACAGGAAATCAACTCAGTCAGGACAGTAATGCATCTTTTAAGCATACTGGCATCCTGTATTGCAATAGTCCCATATGCTCAACTATACATGAGACCACTACAAGAATGCCTTTCACAATAATGGAATCAGTCGCAGGGTCAAATGAACAATCTAGTGTTGGTAAACAGATGCACACATCACTCTCTGCAGTGGTGGAACTCACAAAACCTTTCCGAGGGGCGGCCATTTCTAGACCCAGTTTCCAAAGCCATTCTTACAGCTGATGCTTCTCTGACAGGATGGGGAGCCCATCTGCAGAATCCAACATTTCATGCAGTATGGGATCCCAAAACCAGGGTCTTCACATCAACTACCTAGAGCTTCAAGCTGTTCACCTAGCATTGAAAGCATTCCTAACTCACCTAATCAACAAATGTGTACTGGTCCGAACGGACAACATAACAACTATGTACTATCTGTAAAGTAACGGTGGGGGGGAGACACTCTCTGCAATTATCACACCTAGCACAAACAATCTGGTGCTTAGCAATTCATCACAACATTCATCTCCTAGAAGAACATGTACCAGGGACAAGTAATCAAGTTGCAGACCTCCTCAGCAGGACGCAGCAACAAGTACATGAGTGGGAACTCCACCCCCAAATACTGCAACCATACTTCCACAAATGGGGGTTTCCACAAATAAATTTGTTTGCAACCCAGGAAACGCAAAATGCCAAAACTTGACTTACAGGTTCCCACACCCACCATCCAAAGGCAATGCTCTATGGATGAATTTGTCTGGGATATTTGCCTACGCTTTTCCCCCTCTCCCACTGCTTCTGTTTATGGTCAGAAAGCTTTGGCAAACATCTCTCACTCTAATTCTCATAGCCCCAACCTGGGCTCGGCAACCATGGTTCACCACACTACTAGAACTCTCGCAAGTTCCACACAAGAAACTTCCCCTCAACCCAGACCTTCTCTCTCAGGACCATGGCAAAATCAGACATCCCAATACCAAGGAGATGAACCTTGCCATACGGCTCCTCTAGTCATAGAGTTTGGATATCTAAATAGTGTATGGATATTCTTAAAGAAGCTCGTAAACCTACAACTAGAAAATGTTACTCAGCTAAATGGAAAAGATTTGTGTTGTATTGCCACAAGCAAAAAGTTAACCCTTTACAAGCACATGTACAAACAATTGTTTATCTCTTGCATCTTCAAACATCAGGCTTAGCATACACTTCAATACGTTTACACCTTGCTGCTATTGCAGCATATCTACAAAATAGACAACATTTGTCTTTATTCAAAATATCAGTCATTAAAGCTTTCATGGAAGGACAGAAAACAGTAATTCCCCTAAGCTCCCACCAGCCCCAACATGGAATTTAAACAATGTACTAACAAGGCTCATGGGGCCTCCATTTGAGCCACTACATTCATGTCAACAACAGTACTTATCTTGGAAAGTAGCATTGTTAATTGCTATCACTTCACTAAGATGTGTTAGTGAGATCCAGGCACTAACCCTAGAAGAACCATTTTTTCAACTTCATAGGGACAAAGTAGTGCTGAGAACAAACCCAAAGTTTCTCACCAAAGTAATTTCTTCCTTTAATATTAATCAAAATATATCATTAGCTGTCTTCTTTCCACAACCTGATTCAGTGGCAGAAAGAGCTCTACATGCCCTGGACATCAAAAGAGCCTTAGGGCCAGATGTATGCAGATATAATTTTGCGATTTCCTAATTGCGACTCACAGGGATTCGCAATTAGGAAATCGCAAAATGGAATGTATGAAGGTGTGTAGTACACATTTTGCGTTTCCTAGGGGGTCGCAAATGACCTACCTCATAAATATTAATGAGGTAGGTCGCACTTTGCGACCCCCTAGGAATTGCAAACATCACAGGGATGGTGGCCTGCTGAGATCAGCAGACCACCATGTCTGTGATTGCTTTTAAATAAAGCAAATCTGTTTTTTTTTTGTAAAGCAGCCCGTTTTCCTTAAAGTAAAACGAGATGCTTTATAAAAAGAAAAATGAAAAGTTTCCTTTTCATTTTTAAGAGCTGGCAGTGGTCCGTGGGACCACTGCCTGCTCTTAAAAATGGTTTTACACACATTCACAAAGGGGAAGGGGTCCCTTGGGGACCGCTTCCCATTTGCGAATGGGTTACCACCTACTTGAAGTAGGTGGTAAGATGGAAATGTTTTGGACCGCATTTACGGTCACAAAACATTCATACCAATGCAATATGGTATTAGGAAATTACGCCCTAAACATGCCCCTTCCTAATACGGAATCGCAAACCCATTTTGCGATTTGGTAACAGGTTACCAAATCGCAAAATTGGGTGTGCTACATTGGAAAAGCATTTTTTGCGTTCACAAACGGGCATCTGCCAGTTTGCGAAAGCAAAAAGGCTTGATACATCTGGCCCTTAGTGTATTATATTGACAGAACTAAACCATTTAGAAAACTAGGCAATTATTTATTGCTTTATCACCTCCATACATTGGAAACCCATTTTTAAAAAAAAAGTGATTTCCTGGTGGATAGTTGAATGTATTGTAACTTATTATGCTAAAGCTAAAAGACATTTTTGTTCCTCCTAGAGCTCACTCAACTCTTAAAATAGGATCTTGTATGGCATTTTTATGGAACATCCCTAATGCTGACATCTGCAAAGCAGCAACATGGTCCACTCCACACACTTTCGCAAAACATTATTGTGTGGATGTTTCAGTTTGTCAATAAACTAATGTAGGACAAGCTGTACTGGGTACATTATTTCAAACAACTGCGACCCCCACAGGCTAGCCACCGCTTGGGGGGAAAGAATGCTTTACAGTTTATGCACAGCCACACATGCCTTGAACGGATTATGTTACTTAACCTGTAAACATCTGTTCTTGGCATGTAGTGCTATAGATTCAGAAGCGCCCTCCCACCTCCCCGGACGCCTGTGTAGGTCGCAGTTTACTACTTTCATTTACATTACTTGCATGGTCTTCACATTAGTAATACTTACTCTAACTCCATTCTTACCCGCCTTCGGAAAAACAATCTAACAATGGATTTGATGCCCATGCGCAGTATCACAGAGTGGATGAGTTGGACATCCTCGTGCTCGAAAACATTCCTCGAAGAAAAACAACTTGCAATCATCCGAGCCCAAAACTAGATGGCAGATCTATGCACAGCATGTGAATCTACAGCACTGCATGCCAAGAACAGATGCTTACAGGGTAAGTAAGATAATCCTTTTCTTTTTAGCCTTGTTTTTTTACCACAGTGGCAGGGCTGAAAACGTGGCTGAAAAGAGCAACATATTCTGTAAGTGTTGTTTTTCACTTTCGGTTAACTGCATATAAAATAATGCAAAAGACATAAATAAAAAATAAATTCAAGTTAAGCTAATCAGTTGGAAATATTTTATTTACGTTATGAAATTTCTCATATATTTTGTAGGAAAGTAGGATCTGCTTCTTATGGTTACCCCCACTTTTTGCTTGATGTCTCACTGTTTTTGACTAGTCTGACTGGGATCCTGCTAATCAGGACCCCAGTTTATCTGCTTTCTCCTTAAATTGACATACATGTACTTTGGTACACTCCAGATTGGATACTGGGGTACCCTTATAAGTCCCTAGTATATGGTACCCATGTACCCAGGGCATAGGTACCCCAGAGGCCTCCCATGGGCTGAAGCATGTATTATGCCACCCATGAGAGGCCATGCAAAATGGAACTCCAGGTCTGCTACTGCAGCCCGTGTAAGATGGTGCTTGCACCACTTACTTTAGATATAGGTTCACTAAATCTAAAGGTCACTACACTTGAAACTCATAAGTCACCTCTATAGCAGGCCTTATCAATCCTGAAGGCAGGGTGCTGGGTTTTATGTGAGAGGGTGCCCCTGCATGAGTAGAGCCTCTCTGCAGCCTTCGGAGACCATTTTCCCGGGTTGTCTGTGACTCAGCCGGACATATAGGTAGAGGTGCATTATAACCTCGCGGTAAATGCTATCTCGAAAACGGCTGCATAGAAACATATCGTGTTTGGTATCAAACACCTTGGAATCATACCACCACACCAGTAACTGGTGTGGGAGGTATGATTCCACCCTTCAGAAGCGAGCTTCGTGGGGTCACTGGTCTAACTGGTGCCAGCCTTCTCGACCCGGACAGCACAAAATGGATGCTGCCGACCAGAGACACATTTCTGCCCTCCTGCTGCTGAGCC
This sequence comes from Calotriton arnoldi, assembly GCA_963921515.1. Taxonomy (NCBI): domain Eukaryota; kingdom Metazoa; phylum Chordata; class Amphibia; order Caudata; family Salamandridae; genus Calotriton; species Calotriton arnoldi. The sequence goes on from CAWUFW010002967.1 coordinate 303,621, forward strand.
AAGCTCGAGCAGAGGAAGGCAGCACAATAGGCATCCTGTCACAGGGAGGTGTGACCACCTCCCAGACAGGGTTTAGTGTATTGGGGCTGGGTGGGTGCACTCTGAGAGTGCCTGAAAGTCTGCGCCTGGGGCACATTTGGTGTCCCTGTGCATAGTTCAGCTCAAACCAGTTCTGGGAGCCACTGGCTCCTGCTCTGGCGCAAAACTGGACACAGGACATGGGTGTAACAACCCCTCTGTCCTGACCCTCCCCTAGGAGGGTCCCCCGAATCTGTCCAACCCTCTCCCGTGGGTACAAAAGGGCTTACCTGGCTGTAAGACTTTGGATTTTACTTGGACAAGATTCTCCTAGAAGAAACCACTACGCTTCGACCGTCTGGACACGCTGGACTTCGCTGGACCTCCATTGGGCTCGACTTCGTCTCCCTTTCTGTCCCAAAGCCTTGTCTGTGTCCGTGCTCCATACAGGCTCCGTGCAGGACCCTGTGGAACTCCAAGACAACTGAAGAATCTCCCTTGGGGTGAAGGAGTCACTCCCCTGCATTCGCAGGCACCGTAACGCATCTGACCGGTCTGCTGATCCTGAGCTCCTGTGGACTCCGAAGGCTCCAGCAACACAGGAGGTGGGTTCCGACGGTCTCCGAGGTCGAGCTGCCATCTCACCAAGTTTGAGGCCAGTATCCCTCGTGGGGACCGCTTAACCCGTACCTCTGTGCACTGCGTACATTTGCAGCTGCATAGGCTGGTTGTCGTGCCTCAATTCTGTGCATTGGGCTATATTTAGCCCCGACCCCAGCGCACATTTTCTACAATGGACTCCAGCCTCTTCGCACTCTGTGCCCTGCTAGCTGTTGTCCTGTGAAACTGCCTGAGGTCCCCTCGCGACTCCTGTGCCTCCGGCCTGTGGGTCCACTTGAGGGTCAACACTGCTTTTCTTGGGCTCCCCTGGTTGCTCCAGGCCGGCCCTGACTCCCCTTGCTGTGGTGAGTCTCCTGGTCCTTGCTGGGCCAGACCGTAACTGAACTTGACCATCTTCATGGGTTGGCACTGCCAAGGCTTGTTGGTGCTCCCTGCCGGACACCGACCCCTCAGCACTCGACATCCTTCATGGGTCAGCTCGTAGCCGGCTCCTGGTCATCCTAGACGTCTCCTGGTCCCTGCAGCTGAAGAGTCAAGCTCCCCATCAACGCACCTGAAGCACCCGACATCGGTGGGCATTCGTCTACTGAGCCCCTGGTCACTCTGGAGTGACCCAGACTCTATCCCCTCTGCTTTCAGGTTCCTTCCTCAGCGAATCCAGGCTTGGATTCCACCGGACCCTTTTCACCTTCACGGCAGCAGTACTTCGTTGCAGCTCTCCATTGAGAATGACAACAGTTTCCAACGCCACTTCAGACCTATGCACCAGGCTCCTCTGGGATAGGTAACTCGGGTACTTCGGTATCCACGGGTGGGGTGGCTCTTCAAACTTTTAAGTTCCAACAGGTTTGCTCGAAGTCCTCCTAGAAGGGTCCTTAAACTTTAAAAGTGTAACCGCGACTTCCCCATAGAATTGTACGGAGCCCACGGTCGTGTTCCCACACTGTACCTGGCCTCCGTGGGGTCCCTGTCTACTCACCTTGGGTGGTTCCTTGGGGTCCCAGCGATTCTACGTGCTCCAGACCTTGTCTTGATCTCAGTCGTGACTGTTATACCACTATTTTAGTATATGGTTTGGTCTCCCCCTGGAGCCCACTGTGTATTGTGCTACTTACAACTGTTCTATTGATCTCGTATTGTGTGCTTTGTGTTCTATCCTCGTGTAGAGGATAGTAAAGAGTGTTATATTAATATTTTTATATAACTACTGTGTGGTTCTCCTTTCATTTAGTCATTCAGGAGGTGATATTCTGGTAAAACAAGCTGCTTTACATTCCTTCAAGATTAAGCCTGAAGGCTGCTCTCCACAGCTACCTCTAGGATAGCTTTCTAAAGGTTATCTTTGACCTCATACATCATAAGGGTCGTTTGGACTGGTACAGGGTGCCCACTTTAACTAGTGGTCAGCATATACCAGGCCAACTTCTCACATTGGTGTGCAGTGGTTGGGATTCAAGCTTGCTATTGTTTTACCAGATAAATCTCATTGAGTGATTAACTGAAAACCACTAAAGTATTAGGCACATATAATACTTCAAGATTAGAATAAGTAAGTTCTACTGAACTTGGGGTTGGGTAAGTTAAGGGTCTAGCACACCCTTTCTCCTACCTAAGAGAGTTTAGTTCCCACTAGGTTAGGTAGGTGCACACACCACACCACACTTAGTATGTCTTCTAGAGGAGAAGCCAGTGCCTCTCTGCCTTCTAGATACAATGGTCTTTCATTTCAGGATTTGAAAGCCATGTGTGCTTCTAGGAAGCTGAAGACCGGGAGAAATGCAAACACCCAACGTCTCATTGAGGTGTTACTCTTAGATGACCTTAGAAAGACCCCAGGGTCTGATGAGGTAGATAGAGTGGGTGGGACAGGGAATGAGGACAGGCCAGGGAGTGAAACCTTCTTTGACCTAGAATCAAACCCTGACCAGGAGGATCAAAATGAGTCCCCCCTGGACAACTTAGATCTTCCAGGAGGTGATGGAGAAGGCCCCAGTGGCCCTCTCTTTATTCCTCCAGAAAGAGTGCAGAGTTTACCCAGGAGATCTAGGTCTCCCTCTGCTGAATCTCACCATTCAGGAACTTCTATAGGGACCTCTATGTCTCATAAGAGAGATAGCTCTTATGACAGAGAGTGCCAATTTCTAGAGCTTGAGAAAGTCGAGCTGAGGCTCAGGCAAGAGCAATTGGCACTAGATAGGGAATCCTTAGAGCTCCAGAAGGCTAGAAAGAAATTGGGACTAGAGTCCCATGGTGCTAGCAACAGTGTCCCTAGGGTTAAGGAATATACTTATGACCATAGGAACCTGAGCAAGATAGTCCCTCCCTACCATAGTGGGGATGACATCCACAAATGGATAACTGTTTTGGAGAGGGCCTGTAAGGTACAGAGGGTCCCTCAAGAGTAGTGGGCAGCTATCTTGTGGCTCTCCTTTGCTGACAAAGGTAGAGATAAGCTCCTCGCTGTAAGAGAAGAGGATGCTGACAATTATTCAGTCCTGAAGAGTGCTCTCATTGATGGGTTTGGCTTAACCACTGAACAATACAGGATTAAGTTCAGAGACACCCAGAAGGCACAGACTCAGGACTGGGTAGACTTTGTAGATTGTGCCACTAAGGCCCTGGAAGGCTGGTTACTTGGCAGCAAAGTGAATGATTTCAAGGGATTGTACAATTTGATTATGAGGGAGCAGATCCTTAATAATTGCCAAAATCAGTTGTTGCATCAATACCTGGTTGACTCTGATCTGACTTCTCCCCAAGAATTGGGAAAGAAGGCAGATAGGTGGGTCAGAACCAGGGTGAAGCAGAAAAATCAGAACCAAGGTGGTGACCAAAAGAAGCAAGATGCTAAACCTACAGATAAGGGTGGGGAGAAGGGTAAAGACCAGAAGTCTTCTTCAGGGCCCCAAAAACCTGCATCTGAGGTAGGGTCACAATCTAACAAGGGAAAAGGCAGAAAGAAGCCTTGGTGTTTCCTGTGTAAGGAAAAGACACATTGGCCTAGGGATGCCAATTGTCCCAAAGCCAAGGATCCTCCTACCACCACCACTGCCCCTAAGGCAACTGTTCCCCCTAGTTCAGCTCCAAGTGGTGGTACAGGGAACAAGGGTATAGTAGGGTTAACCCTGGGTTCTGAGATGGCTTCTGGCCTAGTCAGAACTCCAGCTCAGGCTGTTTTAGTCTGTGATGGAGGCATGGATATTGCCTCCCTATTTGTCAGTCCCAGTAACCTGGGCAAATACAGACAACAGCCCTTAATAAATGGTAAGGAGGCCATGGCATACAAGGACACAGGAGCCAGTGTCACAATGGTGACTAAGGATCTTGTGAGCCCTGACCAGATCATACTTGGTGAGATGTACCAAGTGACCAATGCTAGCAATATCAGGACAGACCATTCCTTGGCAGTTGTTAATTTCAGCTGGGGAGGGATAACTGGCCCTAAGAAGGTTGTGGTTAGCTCAGACCTCCCTGTGGAATGCTTATTGGGCAATGATTTGGAAACTTCAGCCTGGGCTGAAGTGGAACTTGGGACACGTGCAGCAATGTTGGGCATCTCTGCAGATGTGTTTGCTGTGACCAGGTCACAGGCAAAAATGTCTTCCACTGAACAGGCCCTGGATCCTGGAAAAATGGACCAGGTGCCTTCCAAGAGAAGGAGCAGTAGGGGTAAGGCAGTGTCTTCCTCCCAGACTCAGAGTAAGGATCAGTCTCATGAGGAAGATGATCCCAGTACCTGTGAAGGAACTGTTTCAGAGGAACTTGAGCCTGATCAGGTGGAGTTCTTGGGGATAGGGGGCCCTTCCAGGGCAGAGCTGAGTCAGGAGCAGCCCATCTGCCCCTCTCTTGAACCCCTTAGACAGCAAGCTGCTGCTGAGGCTGCTGGGAGTGCCAGTGGGTCCCACAGGATCTACTGGGATGAAGGACTCCTTTACTCAGAGGGGAGAGACCCCAAGCCTGGTGCTACCAGGAGGTTGGTTATACCTATGTAGTTTATGGTCTTCCTGCTGACACTGGCACATGAGTTCCCTTTAGCAGGACACCTAGGCCAAAGCAAGACTTGGGACTGGCTTGTCCCTGGCCAGGGCCCTCCTGGGAATCTTTTCCAGAGTGGGTTTCCCTAAGGAGGTCTTAACTGACAGAGGTGCAAACTTCATGTCAAGTTACATAACTGCTATGTGGAAGGAGTGTGGAGTGAATTACAAATTCACCACACCCTATCACCCACAATGCAATGGGTTGGTTGAAAGATTCAACAAAACCCTGAAACACATGATCAAAGGTCTCCCAGAAAAGCTTAGGCGAAAATGGGATGTCCTCTTGCCCTGCCTTCTCTTTGCCTACAGAGAGGTTCCTCAGAAGGGGGTTGGCTACAGCCCTTTTGAAATTCTGTTTGGACATCCAGTTAGGGGTCCCTTGTGTTTAGTTAAGGAGGGATGGGAGTTACCTCTCAAACCACCTAAACAAGACATAGTGGACTATGTACTTGGTCTCCGCTCCAGGATGGCTGAGTATATGAAGAAGGCATCCAAAAACCTTGAGGCTAGCCAGGAATTACAGAAAGCCTGGCATGACCAAAAGGATGTCCTGACTGTGTACCAGCCAGGACAGAAGGTATGGGTGTTGGAGCCTGTGGCCCCAGCAGCTCTCCAGGACAAGTGGAGTGGACCCCATACCATAATTGTGCAGAAGGGAGAGGTTACCTACCTGGTGGACCTTGTAACTCCCAGGAGCCCCCACAGGGTACTCCATGTGAACAGGCTCAAGCCATATGTTGACAGGGCAGACATGGGCTTGTTCATGGCTACTGATGAGGGACAGGAGGAAGAGAGTGACCCACTCCCTGACCTCCTCTCACAGAACCCTGATGGTTCAGTAGATGGTGTAGCCTTGGCAGGCAGCCTCACTGAACAGCAACAGACTGATTGCAGGAAGGTCCTCAATCAGTACAGACATATGTTTTCACTGACTCCTAGTCAGACCACCTGGTGTACCCATGAAGTGGACACAGTCTGCCTGTTAAAAATAAGATTTACAGGCAACCTGACCATGTCAGGGACTGCATCAGGACTGAGGTCCGGAAGATGTTGGAATTGGGAGTAATTGAGCCCCCAGATAGCCCTTGGGCTAGTCCAGTAGTCTTAGTACCAAAACCTCACACCCAGGGTGGTAAGAGAGAGATGAGGTTCTGTGTTGACTACAGGGGACTCAATGCAGTCACTAGGACTGATGGTCATCCTATCCCAAGGGCAGATGAGCTCATTGATACTCTGGCCTCAGCCAAGTTCTTGAGTACATTTGACCTCACTGCTGGATATTGGCAAATCAGACTAGCTGAGGATGCCAAGCCCAAAACAGCATTTTCAACCCCTAGTGGGCACTATCAGTTTGTGGTAATGCCCTTTGGCTTGAAGAATGCACCTGCCACATTCCAAAGGTTGGTGAATAAAGTTCTCACAGTCCTGGAAGACTATAGTGCAGCTTATCTTGGTGATATTGCTGTCTTTAGTTCCACCTGGGAGGATCACCTGGTCCACCTGAGAAATGTTCTGGAGGCCCTGCAAAAGGCAGGCCTCACTATCAAGGTCACCAAGTGCCAGATAGGGCAGAGTAGGGTTGTGTACCTGGGCCACCTTGTGGGTGGAGGCCAGGTTCAACCATTGCAGAGCAAAATCCAGACCATCATGGACAGGGTTGCTCCAACTACCCAGACTCGGGTCAGAGCTTTCTTGGGCCTGACTGGGTACTACAGGAGGTTTGGCAAAGGATATGGATCCATAGTGACCCCTTTGAATGATCTGACCTCTAAAAGAATGCCTAAGAAAGTTCAGTGGACAGTTAGCTGTCAAAAGGCATTTGTTGACCTGAAGCAGGCCATGTGCACTACTCCCATTCTGCAAAGTCCTGACTATTCCAAACAATTCATTGTTCAAACTGATGCTTCTGAGTTGGGGGTAGGGGCTGTGTTATCACAACCAAATGAAGAGAGTCTGGATCAGCCAGTAGCTTTTCTAAGCAGAAGGCTGACCCCCAGAGAGAAACGTTGGTCAGTGTTAGACCTGGCATTTCTGGCATGATTACCCCTGACCTTTTTGCCTCTACCTCCTCTATTTTTGGTGCTGTGATGGATTCTGTTTTGCCAACTTAGATGCTTTGGACACTTTGCCACTGCTTAACAGTGTCAAAGTGCCAGTGTTCCCTGTGTAAAGTGTAATGGTAATTGGTATGTTTGCCTTACTAGTAAAGTCCCTAGTAAAGTGCACTATGTGTGCCAGGGCTGGTAGTGCAAATGCTACTAGTGGGCCTGCAGCACTATTTGTGCCACCCACACAAGTAGCTTGGAAAAGGGAACTCAGGCCTGTCTCTGCAGTGCCTGCGCGCAGTTTGCTAACTGCCATGTTGTGTTCTGGCAAGTGAACCCACTTGTCCCAACTGGAGCAAAATGAACACTCCCGCCGGACGCACAGCTTAATCCTTGATTCGTTACAAAGATACCACAACTTTATCCAGTTTTCATCAAGTTTATTCCATGTATTCCATTATTTCTTGTTGCTCATTGCTTTTTCATCATGTCACATGAGAGGCACTTATGTAATAAACATTTCTAATGCGGCGGATATGCCTATCCAGGCCTTTTTCCGGAGCACGACTCATACATAAGTCATCATCAGTATTAGGTCTGTTTTACCCAATGCATTTCGGGCTTTCCATAGCCCTTCGTCAGGGGTTCACTATAAATTTAAAACATCAATATTAGATAATGAGTTCAGACCACAATGCTTTCATAATGTTCAAACAATGCATCAAAACATTCATGCCTTATTTTTAAAAAATCCCATGATCCACGTTTTCCCTCTAAACGCGTGACAACACGCTACAACAAAGTACCCAAATGAGCTTCTATCAAACTTTATAACCCTCCCGTGTTTCGCCTACATGTCCACATTCAGAAATCCCCCTGGCTGAGCCTCAAAAGCTCATACTCAACACTACTCTAAGTTAACCAGTGCCCTTAAGTGAAACATCGTCAACACTCCCCCATACCTTTGTAGCCTGTCAATGTAATCTCCTTCCTGGCATGATCTCTCCTTTCACAAAGCAGTAATCAACTCGCAACCATCTTGGTCCCTTATTTAACCCGTGTGACGTAACCCCGCCCTTTCGAGTCAACCAATCCCGTTACCCTCCACATCCCTCTCTCCTACAAGTCCCATAACACACTGCTGTGAATAACTCAAATGCCCCAATTACTATTTAACCCCGGTATGTTTGTTGTCCTGACCCCCTTCCTATTGACTGAACCTCCTTAAGATACTCTCTCGATTACCCCCCCCCTCCCGCAGATGTTAACTGTAACATAGATCATAAAATGTTTCCAACTTTTAAACATGAAATTATCATGAAAACATGTATTCAGACATTAACACTGATTGTGTTCTTGCACTCAATGTTTATACGCCATCCAAACCAAAAATCGTCCGTCATGTTGAACCCACTTGCCAGACCTTACCCTTCCCTTTCTATGCACATCAGACACCCCTATGGTAGGCCTAAGGTACCCCCTGGGCAGGGTGCAGTGCATGTGAAAGGTAGGACATGTATTAAGATGTGTACCATGTCCTGACAGTGAAATAATCTCCATTTCGTTTTTCACTGTTGAAAGGCCATCTTGCCCATAGGACAGAATGGGGAGGCTGTGTAATATGTTTTCCAGCCTATCTTCCCAAAGGCTTAAGATGGAGAGGTGAAGTTTAGTATGCCTGAACTCACAGTGTAATAACACATCTTTTTATGAAGGTGGTTTTTGCATTGTGTGTTTAGAAGCCACTCTTTTAGAAGTGGCTGAGTTTTTGTGCTCTAACATTTCTGTGTGTCTCTGTCTGGTTGTGGACTGACTGTCTGGATTTCAAAGTAATAGGATCTGGGGAATGTGCGCTGTGTGCGTGTGCCCTGTGGCAGCCTGAGATCTTCGTAGCAGTAGCGGCCCGGACCGGCAGCCTCGGAGGAGCTGAGCCGCTGGCCCGAGCCCGCCTTTGCCCATTCACAAAGATTGCATCTGAGGCCCAAGTGGTTGGAAGAGGAGAGGAGAGTGGGTTCGCGCCCCACAGGTAACGTGTGTCGACTCCTGGGGCGGGGTGCGGGCTCGGAGGGAGACGCTCTCGGCCTCTCTCTCATTTCAGCAGCGCGAGCCTCTGCTTCGGCTCGTAGCGCGGCCCGTGTTGACAAAGGAGTGGCAGTACCGGGGCCGGAGTGCGGAGCTGCATTTTTGTTACACCATACCCGTGTTGGGGGCAACTGTGACAGAGGCTGACTGCGAGTCAAACGGAGTGGCGGAGAGACCGCCTAAGGCACCGTGATCGGTGCCAGAGTGTATTACGCATTAGCTGGTTTCTGAATAACGAACTACCTGATTGTCGTATTACACATTGCATCATTTCTGAATAACGAACTACCTGATTGTCGTATGACGCATTGCATTGTTCCTGTATAACGAACTACCTGATTAGCGTATTACGCATTGCATTATTCCTCCATAACGGACTACCTGATTAGTGTATTACGCATTGCCTTATTTCTGCATGACGACGTACCTGGTGGTTGTGTTACGCATTGCATTATTCTTACATTGCCAAGTACCTGATTGTTGCGTTACGCATTACATTATTCTTACATTGCAAAGTGCTTGATTGTCGCGTTACGCATTGCATTATTTCTACATTGCACAAGTGCCTGATTCTAGCATTACGAACTGCATAACATGGTATTAGGATTACAGTGAAATGTTTAGAAGTGCTCATTGATATCGTTAGAATTTACAAGGGCTGGCTGGCCTAACAACCAGCCAGGAAGAATATTACAAATACGCATACGTTGGATTTATGTCGTGTGGTCTTATCGTATATCTTTTTATATAACATTTATACTCATTTTTATAAAACTCGTGTGGAGTCTATTTGTGGTGTCATCATTGGATTGCTGTGAGCGTGGTTGCAAATACTTTACACATTTGCCTTGAAGATAAGCCTGGCTGCTCGTGCCAAGCTACCGAGGGGGTGAGCGGGGGCTATCTCAGAAGGTGACCTTCCTTTCCCTGATGTGGAACCGCGGGTCCATATTTGGTCTGAGGTGCCTACCTCAGCCAACCAGGGATCCCGGGTCTAACAGTCAGCTTTTGAGAGGGAAGCCTTTGTTGTGGTTTGGGCTCTGAAGAAGTTGAGGCCATACCTGTTTGGCCCTCACTTCCTTGTTCAGACAGACCATAAGCCCGTCTTATGGCTAAAACAGATGAAGGGTGAAAACCCCAAACTTTCGAGGTGGTCCATTTCCCTACAGGGGATGGACTATACAATGGAACATAGACCTGGGAGTAACCATGCCAATGCAGATGGACTCTCCAGATATTTCCACTTAGAACATGAAGACTCAACTGGTCAAGGTTAGTCTCATGTCCTTTCGTTTGGGGGGGGGGTTGTGTAGGAAAGTAGGATCTGCTTCTTATGGTTACCCCCACTTTTTGCTTGATGTCTCACTGTTTTTGACTAGTCTGACTGGGATCCTGCTAATCAGGACCCCAGTCTATCTGCTTTCTCCCTTAAATTGACATACATGTACTTTGGTACACTCCAGATTGGATACTGGGGTACCCTTATAAGTCCCTAGTATATGGTACCCATGTACCCAGGGCATAGGTACCCCAGAGGCCTTCCATGGGCTGAAGCATGTATTATGCCACCCATGAGAGGCCATGCAAAATGGAACTCCGGGTCTGCTACTGCAGCCTGTGTAAGATGGTGCTTGCACCACTTACTTTAGATATAGGTTCACTATATCTATAGGTCACTATACTTAAAACTCATAAGTCACCCCTGTAGCAGGCCTTATCAATCCTGAAGGCAGGGTGCTGGGTTTTATGTGAGAGGGTGCCCCTGCATGAGCAGAGCCTCTCTGCAACCTTCGGAGACCATTCTCCCGGGTTGTCTGTGACTCAGCTGGACATATAGGTAGAGGTGCATTATAACCTCACGGTAAATGCTATCTCGAAAACGGCTGCATAGAAACATATCGTGTTTGGTATCAAACACCTTGGAATCATACCTCCACACCAGTAACTGGTGTGGGAGGTATGATTCCACCCTTCAGAAGCGAGCTTCGTGGGGTCACTGGTCTAACCGGTGCCAGCCTTCTCGACCCGGATAGCACAAAATGGATGCTGCCGACCAGAGACACATTTCTGCCCTCCTGCTGCTGAGCCAAGCTCGAGCAGAGGAAGGCAGCACAATAGGCATCCTGTCAAAGGGAGGTGTGACCACCTCCCACACAGGGTTTAGTGTATTGGGGCTGGCTGAGTGCACTCTGAGAGTGCCTGAAAGTCTGCGCCTGGGGCACATTTGGTGTCCCTGTGCATAGTCCAGCTCAAGCCAGTTCTGGGAGCCACTGGCTCCTGCTCTGGCGCGAAACTGGACACAGGACATGGGTGTAACCACCCCTCTGTCCTGACCCTCCCCTAGGAGGGTCCCCCGAATCTGTCCAACCCTCTCCCGTGGGTACAAAAGGGCTTACCTGGCTGTAAGACTTTGGATTTTACGTGGACAAGATTCTACAAGAAGAAACCACTACGCTTCGACCGTCTGGACACGCTGGACTTCGCTGGACCTCCATTGGGCTCGACTTCGTCTCCCTTTCCGTCCCAAAGCCTCGTCTGTGTCTGTGCTCCATACAGGCTCCGTGCAGGACCCTGTGGAACTCCAAGACAACTGAAGAATCTCCCTTGGGGGGAAGGAGTCACTCCCCTGTATTCGCAGGCACCGTAATGCATCTGGCCAGGCTGCTGATCCTGAGCTCCTGTGGACTCTGAAGACTCCAGCTACACAGGAGGTGGGTCCCGACGGTCTCCGAGGTCGAGCTGCCCTCTCACCAAGTTTGAGGCCAGTATACCTTGTGGGGACCGCATAACCCGTACCTCTGTGCACTGCGTACATTTGCAGCTGCATATGCTTGTTGTCGTGCAACAATTCTGTGCATTGGGCTATTTGTAGCCCCGACCCCAGCGCACATTTTCTACAATGGACTCCGGCCTCTTCGCACTCTGTGCCCTGCTAGCTGTTGTCCTGTGAAACTGCCTGAGGTCCCCTCGCGACTCCTGTGCCTCCGGCCTGTGGGTCCACTTGAGGGTCAACACTGCTTTTCTTGGGCTCCCCTGGTTGTTCCAGGCCTGCCCTGACTCCCCTTGCTGTGGTGAGTCTCTTGGCCCTTGCTGGGCCAGACCGTAACTGAACTTGACCATCTTCGTGGGTTGCCGCTACCAAGGCTTGTTGGTGCTCCCGCCGGACACCGACCCCTCAGCACTCGACATCCTTCGTGGGACAGCTCGTAGCCGGCTCCTGGTCGTCTTACACATCTCCTGGTCCCTGCAGTTGAAGAGTCAAGCTCCCAGTCAACGCACCTGAAGCACCCGACATCGGTGGGCATTCGTCTACTGAGCCCCTGGTCACTCTGGAGTGACCCAGACTCTGTCCCCTCTGCTTTCAGGTTCCTTCCTCCCCGAATCCAGGCTTGGATTCCACAGGACCCTTTTCACCTTCACGGCAGCAGTACTTCGTTGCAGCTCTCCATTGAGAACGACAGTTTCCGACGCCACTTCAGACCTATGCACCCGGCTCCTCTGGGATAGGTAACTCGGGTACTTCGGTATCCACGGGTGGGGTGGCTCTTCAAACTCTTAAGTTCCAACAGGTTTGCTCGAAGTCCTCCTAGAAGGGTCCTTAAACTTTAAAAGTGTAACCGCGACTTCCCCATAGAATTGTACGGAGCCCACGGTCGTGTTCCCACACTGCACCCGGCCTCCGTGGGGTCCCTGTCTACTCACCTTGGGTGGTTCCTTGGGGTCCCAGCGATTCTACGTGCTCCAGACCTTGTCTTGATCTCAGTCTTGACTGTTATACCACTATTTTAGTATATGGTTTGGTCTCCCCCTGGAGCCCACTGTGTATTGTGCTACTTACAACTGTTCTATTGATCTCGTATTGTGTGCTTTGTGTTCTATCCTCGTGTAGAGGATAGTAAAGAGTGTTATATTAATAAATACATATTTTTATATAACTACTGTGTGGTTCTCCTTTCATTTAGTCATTCAGGAGGTGATATTCTGGTAAAACAAGCTGCTTTACATTCCTTCAAGATTAAGCCTGAAGGCTGCTCTCCACAGCTACCACTAGGATAGCTTTCTAAAGGTTATCTTTGACCTCATACTTCATAAGGGTCGTTTGGACTGGTACAGAGAGCCCACTTTAACTAGTGGTCAGCAAACACCAGGCCAACTTATCACATATTTTTTTTAACATTTCAAGGACAACCTGGAAACGCATCAAATAAACAAAGTTGTACTTCCAGCCCATCTTCATTTACAAGTACTTGTTGAAGCATTGGCACCACCCTCGGAATGCTGCCACGGACCCCCACTGGTGGGGCGCGCCGCACAATTTGAAGACCTTTGCCTTAGTATATAGTTAAGTTTCCTCTAATGAGCATCATAGCCTCTTACTAGAGCTGATATTACTTAGGTAAGTATTTTGTGAAAATCTAACAATGAATGCACAGTAGTACAGTTCCTTATTCATTTGAGCTCCTCTGGAACTTCAATAGAAACACTTAAGAATTGGATGTATTGTATGCGTCCCAAAAGCTGCATTACCCTGCCACCACTGGGCCCAACCAGAATCTACTTTTGTAGCTGTTAATTCAATCTGAATTCACTGGTACCACACACATGCATGCTTCATACATTTCATGGCTGAGGGGTCTAAATCAGATTCTGTTTATGTGAAACTCAATGATTACTAACAATGAACATTGGTACTAACAATCAGTGCATCTTTTCAAGACTTTTGTTGTTTCCTCCATCCCATTATCTTGTTTCTTCTGCTCTGGTAGCTTATGATGCAGCATGTGGCTTTAAACCATATGTTTTTGGCTACCGACCATTGGCTCTTGTCTGGGGAACAGCACCCACTGTACAGAAGCACATTGTGGGCCCCGTTAGTATCCGGTCCCTCCACAACCATCTGTTTTGCATGCAGAGTTTGATTGCAAATCTTGCTATTGTTCCATTGACTGGCAGGGGCTGTATGGAAATGCGTGTTAAGAATCTTTGTTCTGACAATTGCTTTTCGTATATTTGCAGGCTGAACCATATAGCTAACTCTAGCCGTATTTATAAGGGCTGCATGTGGTCTCTTACTATCAAGGAAGGTATTTCATTCTGTAGATTTGACTAGTATTGGGTCAGCTTCTCAGCTTGGTGGCACTGATGCAACACATATCAATTGCCTTACATGTTTAAGGTCCAGTTGTGGTCAGCTAGACTGTTTTACCCCAAATCTTCTTGGTGTTGCCGGTCAGGCGATATTTTCTCAGTATTAGTTAGACAAGACTAGACTACCTTGTGTCTCTTCAAAACACAACCTTTATGCTACATGAGGTACTTATACATCAATTGAAGGGAAACATAGTGGCGTTTCATACCAGGTAATACTGGGTTAACTTGTTGGATTGGCAACTTTACCACATTATTACTGTCTAACAGACATCATGCCAATATAGCAGTGTTGTTTCGGGATACGCTTACGTTCCATTTGTTTCATAGTCCATTTTTTTATTAGATAAGGCACGCTACCCTAGCATTTTCTGGTAACTTACACAGCATACATTGGCTGGTGGGGATCTGCATTTTACTCATACGGTAAAGTAACAATTATTGTTGGATACTTGTACTCAACTTTTTATTCATTTATTTTTTTATTATGTTTAGAGTTTATTGTGGCTTGTGGGTCAGTTGACCGTATTGTGATATAGTTAATACATTACTTGGCCACTTTATTACATCTTTTTCATTTAACTGCTACTGCACTTATATGGCCATGTTTTCACTTGGCATACTTTAGTTCACTCCATAATCCTTTTTTGTTTTTGAGAGACACGCTATTTTAGCGTCCTCCAGCACCGAGCATGACATATTTCAGTCCGTATGGATCTGTTCTTCATTTCTGAGGTTAGTCTTTTTACATTTGGTACAGGATGTGGCATTCGATGTTGGATACATAAATTCATTGTTCCAGTTTTTTCGTTTTTAAACTTATCATGGCTTATGTGCTGGTTTTACATTTGGCATTGACTAGTTTTACCAGGGTGAACTTATAACCATTTGAATGATTTATATACTACACTTTCTTTTTTTTACTATCGGGCAAGCGCCATTAATTATTGCTTGTAATAAGCACTCAGTTGCCTTTTGGTATATGGTTGGTAGTGCTTTATTATATAATGTTCAAGGCATGTGAGCTGTAGATCACATGCTATGCATAGATCGCCATCTGGTGTTGGGCCCGGACGTTTGCACTTTGTTTTTGTTCGAAGAAGTCTTTCCAGTCACGAGGTAGGTGACTCCTCCTTTTGGTGATAGTGCGCATGGGCATCGACTCCATTGTTAGTGTTTTTTTCCGCCATTGGGTTCGGGCGTGAATTGCTGTGCTCCGGTTCAACACCGTTCTCTGGTTCCCCTCGGTGCGCAATCCACTACCCTCGACGGTATTGTTTCTCGATCGCGTATTTCTCCCTTCGCGTATCGAATCTATTCAACAACTTCAATCAGAAAACCTCTGGCGAGGCCCTTGGGCTTAGCCGTGTCGACCGAATTCGCAGTAGATGGAACGGACTCCATTCCAATTCTGCCCCGGGTGCCACTCCAAGTACCCCCGCACCGATCTTTACGACGTGTGCAATTTGTGTCTATCGCCTGAACACAACCAAGACAACTGCGAAGCCTGCCAATCCTTCCGATCGAAAAAGACGCTCCGTGGCCGTCGGTCTCGACGTGACGAGATGTATCAACAGAAGGACTCCGCTCCAGACCTGTTTGGAGAAGATGTCGACCAGGAGATCCTCGAAGCACATGGAGCTGAGGCAGAGGAGGAACAACAAATTCACGTGTCCGAGGAAGACTCCGACATCGAGGAAGACATCACACCCGGTCAGCGTACCGTGAGTAAAGATACCCCTCTGCCCCAAAAAGTTCCCTTTAAAAAGGCTCCGGTTCCTCCTCCGCCTTCGGGCCTAGGTCGGCACCGAGATAAAGTTTCCAACGCCCTGCCTTCGGGCTCGGCACTGAAAAAACTAATAAAGCCTTCCGGCTCGGGACCGAGTCGACCTTCTTCGGGCCCGAACACAAGAGTTCGGCACCGAAACATAAGCCAACTGATCCCTCCAAAACTCCGGCACCGAAACACACTTCGGAACCGAAATCATCGGAGCCGAAATCCTCTGCACAAAAATCCTCGGCTCCGAAAACGTCGACACCGAAATCTTCGATGTCGAAAATTATGGCTCCAAAGGAAAAGTCGGTTCCTCCTCCATTCAAGGAGCTTTATTTGGACGTTCCGCCTGCTAACATGGACCCCAAACAAAAGGAACTGGTTATTAACCCAAAAACAGGACACCTTTCTACAAAACTGCCACAGAAAAGAAAACCAGAAGTTGAGGAATCTTACCATATCCCTCTAATGAGAAAGAATATGGGGACTAATACCTCCACCTCTTTCCCCTTCCTCACCTCCTCCTCCTATTGACCCTAACCTTCTTATAACACCCACAAATTCCCCTCAGCCACAATCTCCACTTTCAGCAGGATGATGGTGTTGGGGATCTAGATTATGACACACAGGGGGATGTACCACGAGATTATGCTCCAGACCCCTTTGTTGATTATAACACGGATCCTAATAACGATAATGATCCAGATCTATACCCATCTAGGCCTTCTCCTCCAGATGATAATGTGGGGTTTACAGAATTGCTTAATAGAGCTGCACAGTATCATGGGGTGGAACTCCATAAGGAGCCTCTTGAGGAAGATTTCCTATTTGAGACACTAAGTGCATCACAAAAAACTACGCATACATTACCTATGCTCAAGGGTATGTTAAAACATGCAGATGAGGTGTTCAAAGATCCAGTGCGTGCTAGGATACTCTCCCCTAGAGTGGACAAAAAATACAAGGCGGCTCCTACAGACACAATTTTTATTAGAGGTCAGGTTCCACTAGATTCGTTAGTGGTTTCAAATGCTCGGAAACAGGCAAATTCTCAGTCAACGGGAGACACTCCGCCTCCCGACAAAAAAATCTAAATTAATAGATGCCTCCGGCAAGATGGTAGTTTCAAACACAGTGGTCCCTAAACAGAAGATTAAACAAACAATGACTATAGATTCAATCAGTACTATATTTGAAGCTGTCCAGCCGGACAGATACTTTAATATTCAATTAGTTTCCAAAAAATGAACAAAAGACGTTTGAAGTGGGACACAAGCCTGCATCCAAATCAGCAAAATAGGACGAACAACGTGTAACAGAAAAGGCTCAGGCAGAATAAGTTGTTTGTATGTAGCACATACTGATGTTACAAACAAAATATAGTGGGACACCATTACACATGAGCGATATTTAGTTGAGAAGTGTATATGGTGTGCATTAAGTCGACGGCGTTTCGATCCTTACAAAACAATTATTAGGATCATCATCAGGACATTTACATTAGCATGCCTGGTACATTTGCCTAATGTCCAGAAGAGAGCAGCATGGATACGACCCGGGCTGGGGCAGATTAAGCGTCCGGACCTGGTGCCGTCAGAGCTGCAAGAGGTTGGTGGAGATGGCGCCGCGTGCTATATCAATTAGAAGGGTTAGGTCTGAATCGGCTTAGTAATGAGGACACTGCTGCATGGGCGTGCTTCCTGCCGGCATATACATATTACAGCCTTGAAAAAGTCTGCTTCAGACAAAACACATTGTATGAACACTTACTAGAAACTGGACTATTCTTTGTTTGTATTTGTGGATCACTGGAATAAAACTCCAAGATGGCATTTGAATTGTTGGACTGTTTATTTAGGCAAGGAGGGGCTATTCCTTGTTTTGATAGATGTTGAGTGTGCTAGTTCCATCTTTTGGTTGTAAATGGATCGTACCCTAGTGGGGCTACTATATATTTAACACCCTTAAGATTGCAGGGTGTTGGGTTCTGTATGCAGCACTCTTTATAAATTATTAATCACTCCAAGTAGATTATTGGACTTACTAACCCTAAAATGTTTTGTCCTGGAGATGTGTGATGTATATATTCCACTGCTATCTTTGTTTGCAAGACTGTAGACTACTTCAGCCTCTGTCCATTGTGAATCCTGATCCTTTCCTTTTAGTTTATGTTCCAGGCAGCATACTTTCTTGGGAAGTTTACTTACTTTATTGTCTGTTGCTATTGTGACCATCCCAATCCATTATGACAAGATATTACTTTTGTTCTTTCTCCGTTTCCTGTTCCTGGTGAGTTCTATCTGCAGCCGCAGCCCGTGCATGTAAGAGCGGTGGGGCCGGCTGGGGGGATTTCGACAGACGACAAGGGAAAATGAATTATTTATTTAGTTTTCCCTCGTGGTCGTCTGTCGAATCCCCCCCAACCCGGCCCCACCTCTCTTACATGCACGGGCTGCTGTTGTCTATCTGAGAGTATAAAAAGGAACTGGTCCGTCTGCTTGGGGCATCATGACTGATTTCTTGACTCGTTGCTCGCTCTAGAAGATTTACAGCTTAATTCTTGCTTCTGCTTCGAAGATTCCGGCTTCTTCTTTTGATCTGCATGTATTCTTAGAGGTTTTTTGCTATTGCTTTTTTTCCACTGAGAGATAAAGTTTTATTCAGTCTGCCACCATTCTCACTCTTCATCCAGTTACATTTCCAGACTCAGAAGTGTAAATAGAAGGCATCAAGAAAGATGTCTCAGAAATGAGTTGGGCAAAGAAACAACATGATATCCACACCTTCCTTGTACACAGAAGCATGCATATTGCTTTCTTACAAGAAACACACCTTGCTAGGAATGAGGGGCTCAGGCTACAGAAGTGCTGTAGAGGCCAGTGTTATTGCATCGAATACTCTGGCTATGCCAGGGGGGTACTCCTCTGGATTAGGTCCACGGTCTCCTTTGAATGCATTATTACGATGACCAACTTCAAGGGTCGGTATGTCTTACTAGTGGGTACCCTGGACGGCACTGCGATCCTACTGCGAATCATTCCACCCCTCCCCCCCCACATACAGGGCTACCACAATTCCTGGCAGACCTATTGCTACTATTAGCCTGCTGAGCCAACCTTCCTTGGATCATAGGCGGGACTTCAACTGCATGCTCCATAGCCTCCTGGACAGATCGCATTCTCTACTCCCACACACGTCTTCCTCAGCACAATCCCAAACATCTACAGCAACTTTGCCCACCAACCCAACTCCAGAGAACTCGTTGCTAACCTATCCACCACCAACCAAGAAGGCCACCTGACCGAATGGACAACCCTCACCAGAAACTACACAGCGGCAATCATGCAGACCATCCACTCAGGGGCCCCAATGGACCCATGTCCCCATCAACAATCTGGGAACATCACCAATCAGCACCACCCTGACCCACATCATCAACACCTCCTTCACGTCTGCCACTTTCCCAGGCGAATAGAAATCGAAACCCTCCTCAAGAAGCCCACAGTCGACCAAAATCAACTGAGCAACTTCCGACCCATCTCCCTGCTTTTCGCACGCACACGCGCGCGCGCACACACACACGCACGCGCTCTCTCTCTCTCGCTCTTTACTATAGCAGTCCCATCATTCCTACCTACCCAACCAATCTATTATCCTGTTGTCTCCTTCCTTGAAGACACTTCTGTGCACTTTTAAGACATTGCAAACATCACACGCCAATGCATGCTTGATGTTTCAGCATGCTTACTCTGTCTCGCCGAATCACTGCTTCCAGTGATTGGCCATGCTCCACCCTAGTCTTTCTGAAGAAACCAATCACATGCTATAATGCATGGGGTTGTCAGGTGGAGTCTGGTACAGGTTTAACCTCTTCAGTCTCTGAGTGTAGTCGTTTTCTGGCGCGTAATTCACCAAGTTCTATAAAAGAAAACAGAAACTCTGTAAAAATCATGGAAGTCTTGCACATGTTTATTGCAAAAATAGCTGAACAAGTATCAAAAATACTCTAACTGCGGTTTAACTTTTCAGTGGACTAGCGCTCCGCCTTTTAATCATTTGGAGCATGTAATGCCTAATTCTATTCATTTTAGCGCAAACTTAATACACTTTTTCTCAATGCAAAAGGCTGAGGACAAGAAAGGTTATAAAACAAATTCCAGATAGACACAACAGGAAGCAGGAGGTCAAGGCACTAAAGACCTGCACCAGTCAGTCTAGTGTGAAGTGATCGAAAAAAAAATATGGTGCAAAGAGCCGGGAACGTGACCTTCCTACGTCCCCACTAATTGGGAAACCCAAAGAAACAGAGAACAGGCTGGCTCAGCACACATCTATTATTATACACAGTTTTAAAAATTCACAGTAACATATAGGAGTCAATAATTAAAGTTTGACACAGCGTCTCCCAAATGAATCAAGTAGGTCAAGAAATGTATTCCTTTTTAATTCCTATATGCGACCCCTGTCGTAATCGCCCTGATCTCGTAATATTTTATGTTGTTTCTTTTCTTTAGTGCCTTGACCTCCTGCTTCCTGTTGTGCTTAACTTTGGGCCTCCTAGCACAGTTCAGTCATTTGGCTATTTTCTTATATTCTGCTATGGATTTTGACGATAACAGGGAGGAGTTAATAGGAGATCTTTTCAATGTCACAAAAAGTGATATCACAAATAACCCCACACCTAATTCATTAAAGAGTGAGGGTCTAAAGAATAAATTTATACGATTAGAGAGGCTAAAGAAGCAAGAACTGGCCAAATGGTGGGACGGGGCCACTTAAAAAAAATATCTTGAAAACAGAAAGATTCCGCGAGGATTACGTATCCTCATTTTTCCAAATTATGAGGATTTAGATCCAGATTTGTTAGAAGAGTGGGAGGAAGGACTATATGTCTCATCGTATAAGATGATGGACATTCTCATTAGAAACTCTGAGCGAAAGGTCAAAAAGATCAGAGAGGAAGTAGTAAAACTAGAAAAAGAAATTAATGACACCAATATGACTGATGTCATTGCAAAAAATCAGGTGATCCTAAAAAAGGAATTAACAAACTATCAGATGTATCTTAAAGAAAAGAAACAACAGAAAATATTACGAGATCAGGGCGATTACGACAGGGGTCGCTTATAGGAATAAAAAGGAATACATTTCTTGACCTACTTGATTCATTTGGGAGACGCCGTGTCAAAGTTTAATTATTGACTCCTATATGTTACTGTGAATTTTTAAAACTGTGTATAATAATAGATGTGTGCTGAGCCAGCCTGTTCAAAGTCCAGATAGACACTAACAAGCAGGTGCTAGGCTCTTCTCATGGGAAGAATGCCAAAAGGCCTTGAAAAAAATTATACAACAAGCTTTGATAAAATGCTGACTTCACTAAATCTGCAGTTCTAGCTTTGTTGTGTCAACTTCGGAATGAGGATATGCTTGAACAGTCAGGCTAAATATGCAATGTACAACACAGGAGAACAAGACTATAGTAGTGCTTTAATCAGGTATTAACATTAATTCACAAATATGGTTACAAATAGCCAGGAGCACATAAAATGGTGTTCTTACAGGGAACTATGGACCTGCATTCTACTTACTAACTGTTTGTGACTTTGGAGGCAATTATGCTCATGCACTTTTGCCAAGTAGATAATATCCCGGATCAACCATTGCTATAACTTGCGTTGAGACTACCTCCATCTGATGTGCTGACATACTCCACTAGGTCTTAGACAGTGTCTGTCCACTGTATTCTCGAGGCCTGTACTCATCAAGAGACGTATGCCGTGCGGTTATTTGGGCTGCCCCGCAAGCATTCTGCTGACAGTATGCTTTTGAGGCTTCCTTCCTGTCACATGGCACATGGGGACATTGTCGTCTTCTCTAAGTTAGCATGAGCACGCTGCAGCCTGTCCGCTGCTTTGCGCACGCTACTACACAAGTTTATTTTGCAAAAGCCTCTTTAGCTGTTTTCACATGAGAACCTACCGCTGTGTTCACACTCTGCATGTTCCTGGGATTTAGTCTGAACATTGTGAGCAAGGTCAATCTACAATGTCCCTCGTTATTCTGTTCTGGTCAGGCCCTAGCACCTAGACAAAACATGCAGATGCAGCTGTTGTTTGGGAATACGTACTTTGGTCTTATTGGAATACACGAATAGGTAGCACACACTTGGAGACCGACCTTTCCAGGGAGAAGAGCAAGACCGCACCTATGGTGTAGATCTACCATCTATAGACTGAGGTACGGGGTCTGCAGATAACGCCCAGAGATCTTCTAATATATAGTCATTCTGCTTCTATACAAGGGGAGGGAGATTAGGTTACACTGTCTTTTCATAATGACAGCTCCTTTAATGATTTACGGACTACTTGCTATGCTGACCGTATTGGTGTTATGCATTTTCCTGCTTATTGTGGCACGTATACTACATATTAGAGCACATTAGTTAAAATAAATATTTTGAACTTGTTTGTGTCTCTGTCAGATCTTATAGTGGACAAGTACAAGAGTGCAAGCGAAAGGGTGTGAGTAGGAGAGCAAGTGAGACACTATAGCTAGTCGGTCCTGGGCTCATGGGTACTAAGGTGGTAGGATAACTCAGTCCCTTGGCACTAAGGTCCCATAATTGTATGCATAGTTCTGTGTTTGCGCAGAATCCCTGCAACATGGCGCCACCAACGTTTGGTCTGGTACTTATACACGGGACCCCTGAGAAGCACTTGTGCTTGTCCACGATACCCTCTCACTGGTTTCCGGAGACGTCCGTGGTGGGGGGGCTTTGCCTCCTGTATTTGTAGGGTATACCTAGTTCTGTGGATTTTCCAAGCTTGAAGTTTAAAAGGTTTTTTGACCCCATATTGCGCTAACCGTTATCTTGACTCTTTTTGCTTTGACATGGCACAACCAGACGCTATTCCGGCACATAGCCAGGTGGAGGTTACAAATTATTTGACTCAGCACGGGGTCCCCAATGCATGGGCTACCTTTATTTTCGTGGTTGAGGCAGACTCAGCATACCGCTTCTGTTTTATTCTTGGGTTACATTTCCCGCGGTTAATGCTAATGACATTTTTTTTACACTCATACGGCCGCTGCTCCTCCAGCAGTGTATCATCCTTATGCGATGACTGAAGTTCCGTTAAAGTCCTGGGAGCACACTATTTGGTTTAATGGCGCCCTTCCTCACCCAGTCTCTTTTGTTCGAATGGGCCCCTTATCTATTGGTAGGGCTTCTTGGCCTGTTTTGGCTGGTTTTACACTGCATCCCAATTATCTCAATGTTTCTATCGTAGAGCTACGTCTGCTATATACACAAAGAGTTCATCTTCATAGACGAGTCATACAGTTTGTTTCGTGCACTTCAGACAGCTCCGGCTGGAGCTGCTCCTTCAGCACTGGGTCAGGTACGGAGGACTTGTGATTAGTCCCATCAGGATTAACTTGGTAATGGGAAAACGTCCCCAGAATTGTGAGGACTTACCATTTTGGATTGCACAAAAAATTGAGCAGCTTGAGACTGTTTTTCCACATACATCTCCTGTTGAGAAACACAGGATCCTTACGATGAGTTTACCCAGTGGTCGGATTCCTCCTTTAGTGGACTGCAACACCTGGGGGACGGTGTTTGCTTTAGTGTATACACTGTGCTTTGGCACCCCGTCCATGAGCGTTCTCAAACGCGTTCAGGTTGAACACGGGGCTGGGCCAGCCCTGGATTTGGGGATAAAGTTAGTGGGCATGTTCCCTTTTGTCTCCGATATGATCCTGGCCAATATTAAGGGTGAAGCAGTTTGCTTACAGGTGCGCCAGCGTCTGGCGGCGGTGACAGACGCTGATCTTGAGTGACAGTTGCCGATTATTATTGCGGATGTGTATACGTCCTTAGGTCGCAATAGTTTGGGGGTCCGACCATTTACACAGACACAAGGTAAACCCCCTCCTGAAAAGGAGGGTCATCCAGTCTTTCCAAAGAAGACATGGAATACGAATGTGTGGCAGCAATAACAGAAGCCTAGTTCTCGTGCTGGTTCGCCTCCACCTGATGCTTCTGAACGTAGATATGATTTACGTGACCGCTCTAAAATTAAGTCACCCGAGAGGTTCCATGTTCCTGATCCTCGTTCTCCACATTCCTTTCAGGAATCGTCAGATCAACAATTCGGCGGAGGAGGGCGACAGGATCGCAGACAAAGTGAGTCTCCATAGACAAGGCGAGACCCCCAGCTTCAGTTTGACGTGAAAGTCAAGCAAGAGGAACCACCTCAATATCGAGCCACATTTCAGAAGAAAAAAGTTGCCGCTTTGACTGCAAAGTATGCCTCAGACGGTGAGAACACTCCTCCTCGATAGGAGTTTGTCGGTAACCCTCCTCGATAGTGCGGCAGACATTCCACCAGCGTCTGGAGGCAAAAGCAACTGACACTTCTATTACTGTTGAGACCCCGGACACTCGAGTTGCCCCTTCTGATAGGCTTTATGAAGTGAGCCTCCAAATTGAAGGTGATATTAAATGCACTGTCAAAGCAGTCTTTTGGGATAATCTAACCTCTTCTTATGATATTTTGTTGGCAGGGGTTGATTGGCCTCCCCCCTTTATCCTCGCTTGGGGGTGGAGGTTTTTCTCCTAAGTTTTTTGCAATTAGTCCTGGAGGAGACTAAAAAGGCTTACGCGTCGGAGTGGGCCCTAGCCTTAGCTCCTGCATTATATCGCAATCAGGCAGGGTGGGACAAGGATTCGCCAGTGCATGTTATTCCTTTGCGTTCTACACCTCAGCCCCAACCGCAATATCCAAATAAACGTGATGCTAAGGCATCCGTTGGGGACATTGACCCTGATGCCTTGTCATACGTCGATGACATCTATTTGACGGATGATGAAATGAATCCGCATCTTAAGCGCGTGGATTGCATTATCACGCATTTTGCAGCGTTGGGTTACAAATTCAATTTTGCGAAGTCACATATTGCCTTTTTGGCTGTCCTTTTTCTTGGTTATGAGCTCAATAACGAAGGTAGGGGTTGCCCCCTCCCCACTTTTTGGAGAAATGTGCTCAATTGCAACCTCAGTCTACCCTTAAAAAATTGCAATCATTGCTGTTTTTTAAAAATTTCGACAGGACTTACATTCCTGATTATGCCCAGCGTATCAAAACGCTATACGCGTTGATACAAGCTTCCAGAACATACCGCTGTACTTAGGTCTTAGCAGTCCGATCTGCTTGTGACTCAATTCTTGGTAACTAGAGACAAGGCCTCAAATTTGGTCATAAGGATTGTACCAGCAGCGTTAGGATTCACTTGCGTGACTTTCAATGAGGGGGACACAGTTCCCATAGCTTATAAATCGCATTTCTATACTGCTGAAATGCGTTTTTCTTCGACTGAAACAATTTTGACAGCAGTACAGATGGTGATTCTGAAGGAACGCTCTCTTGCTCAGGGGAAAAGCTTTTTCATGGTTTCGCTGGTGCCAGCATTAGAGGCTGTCACGAAGGCGAGTGTACCCAATTCTAAAACTCTGCATCCTCGTTGGATACAATGGGCTAGTTCATTGACGTCGGCTGATGTCAATTTTATCTTTGATCCTTCTTTGCAAACACAAGAGTTTTTACAATATGAACATGTTCATTCTCCTCCTTTATCACTACTCCCTCTTGATCAGTACAGATGTGTAATTTATACTGATGGGTCTGCACAACCAGCCATTGGTTCTAAACATGCTTATTCCGCGGCGTGTGCAATTGTGGCAGGCACAGTAGTGGACAGTGATTTTAAATCCTCCCTGCTTCATACACAATCCCCTGGTGATTGCACAGCACAATTGGCCGAGTTACGTGCTTCAGTTTTAGCCCTTGAGTTCGCTGATCCTGATGTGCCTACACTTGTAGTGTGCGATTCCTTTTACTGTGTACAATCCTTTAATGACAACTTGTTCTTTTGGCAACAAAATGAGTTTTGTGATTCAAAAGGTAGCGCAATAAAGCATAAAACGCCTTGGGTCCGAGTGGCCGCTCTTAAGGAACGTTTGCCGCTCACACATGTTATCCATACATTGAGACATCAGCGTGTGGGAGCACACGCCGTTGGTAATTCAATGGCTGATGAAGCAGCCAAATCTGCAGTAGCCACATGTTCAGTAGCAGCCGTTACTAGGTCTGACTAAAATTGATGTTGACATATTGGTGGCTATTGCCGCAATGAAGGAGGGAACACAACTTCCACAGGGATTCCCTTCTCGTTACACCCATCACTTAACACCTGATCAGGTTCTCTTTGAAACTATTACATCAGTTGGTAATCGTTTGATTCCCAATGAGGACTGCAGGCTTTCTTTTAGTGTTGCTGCCCATGAAGGCATGGCTTCTGCACATGCGGGAGTGTCAGCGACAATTTCGCTTTTGCAGCAGCGTTTCTGGTGGCGTGGCATATACCAGCAAACGCGCAAATATGTACTTTCCTGTGACATTTGTCAACAGATTCAGCCTTCTACTGTCTCACGTACACGTCATACTCAAATTTAATTTCAAATCAACCATTTGGTTGTGTTTATCTTGATCACTGCAGTCCTTTGACATCTGATAATGCTTTCAAATATATTTTGGTTGCAGTGGATTCATGCACTAGGTTCCTTGGGGTTTGGCCGCAAAGCAGTGCTGATTCTCAAACTGTTATAAAAGATTTGCGTGTCTTTGTAGGGACATTTGCCTGTTGCACCTTCCATTCAGACCAAGGTCTGGCTTTTGCCTCTAAGGCTTACCGGGATGCGATGAAGTCTCTGGGGGTGCAGGTGCAATTCTCGTCTCCGTATCAGCCTGAGGGCAATTCTGTTATGGAGCAGATGAGTCGTGACTTAAAGCAATCTTTAACAGCGAGGGTATTAGGTACTGGTCGGGGTTGGTAGACTCATCTATATGGAGACCAACACGCACTAAATAATCTCCCTAGAAGATCTCTGGGTGGGCGGACCCCGTACGAAATCCTCTTTGGAATTAAAATGTTTGTGCCAGACCTTGATGGTCTAGACGTTGTGGCGGCTGCTGCAACATTTGACGTAGATAACCATTGTGTTATGTTACAGGATCTACAAAAGAATCGTGGCGCTCTTGCAAAAACTCATTTGCCCTCATCCACGGATGCTGCAGTCCTGATTCCGGTTTCTGGCTGCCTTCCTAAAGTTGGGGATCTGGGCCGAGGGAAGGTGGAAAACAAGAAAGAATTCGGTCCGTTGTACTGTGCACCGGTCCCAGTTTTTGGTTTAAAAGGCATACGTACTGTGATCTTACCTCCGTTGCCTGGTCGCAAGGAGAATGGATTAATTTCCATTGAACATGTCAAGTTACACCATATGGCCGATACTCAGTAGTATGCCTACACGCATTTCGTGTCGGGATGTTTCGCTTCATCCAATGAATCCTGTTTCCATGAATTCTCCCCAAATACTGGAAGGGGAGATGGAGTCTTCAATTGATTTAATGTCTATTTTACCTTCTACGTCTAAAACTGTGGAAAACGAGTATACTTCCCCTCCAGTTGAAGTTATAATTGATGTTCCTGAAAATACGATACATTCACCTTCCAATGATGAGCAGCCCCCGTTGTTTCAGCTCAGTTCCAGTGGATATTATATGGACAGAGATAACTTTTCTTCAGATACCTCTTTGTTGTCTTCGTCTGTAGTGGTGCCTCCTATATGGATTTGTATTTTCATCTCCTGGTTGAAAAGCACTTACCTGGTCCCACCATGGAAATACGTCGGGATGGGATTGTCGTTAGTGTTCCTCTTCATGTGGATTGGCTTTGTGACTGTCTTTTTCCTTTTGATTAATGGCCACTACTTACCTGAACACTCTGTTGTGGACTTGGCTGACGGAGTTCTGGCCCCTCATACTTCATCTCATAAAATGAAAAGAGATCAAGCCTTAGTTAACACTACAGCATTCCCAATCGCTGATGGCATCGTTTGGGATAAAGTGCCTTTTGATGTATATGGCCCTACGGAAATCTTGCAAATTCCATACGTTTTCCGAGTTTCATTGGGTGATGTTGTTTTACCTGCCATAAACTCCGATGACTAGGATGTCAACGCTGTTTACTCACTGTTTTCTGATTTACAATATTACACTGTATTTGACATTGTAGATTTGTATTTAAATTCCGCAAATTATGCAGATTTGTTTTGCTACCAACTTTATGGCCATCATTTTTTGCAGAAAACCAGTACTCAAAGACCACCATTTAATTACACGCAGTGGGAGCATTGCCCCACGCCTTTTAAGGGAAGTTCAATAACACGGAAAAGAAACTTAGCATATTTTTCTGGTTACAATCTATCAGACCCTGCGTTCTATTTTTAAAAATTAAATAAGTCCACCGCAACAAATACATGCTTACCCACACTAAATTGGTTTATTCCTCTTCCTTCATAACCCTGAAAGGTTACGATTATTGGAAGGACATGGTTGATTTAAAATCTATTTGGGGTACAAAGGGTTGGCAGGTGCAGGGTACAAAGTCCTTGCATCGTGCTTGTTTAATACCGTCTCAACGATTTTTTTTAAAATCGGATGGTTCAGCAGACTACCTGTTTCGGTTTGGCCACTGCTAAAAATTGTAATACTTCCTCCATTCTGTCTTTGGCTGACTATGACACATGGCGTACCCATACAAACTATACGATTAAGTACTTGACTGTTATGTTTCAAAACGGTACTCTTAATTAATCTAATATTGATCCTTCTGGTTGGTTACAGTGGGCAACAAACACTAATGCTTGTCATTTATATTTTATAAATGCCACGAAAGGGTTCACTCAAAGTAGACCTTACTCCCGTTACCCCCATTCTCATTCAGTTACCATGTATTCTGTTGGTAAATTATGTCAACAGTGGTTGGAACATTCCACACTGTCGTCTGTCAAACAACATCTTTCCCTTTTATCAGGTAACATTGATCTTACTGATTTTCTTTTAGGCCCAAAAATCACTTGCACTAAACGTTTTGTTTATGCAGCATATAATGAGTTTTGGAAGCTGTCACAAATGGAAGCAGCAGTACGCTTACGTCAAATTGATCAGGATAATTTATAAAAAGTACTGGCCGTGGTGGATTACAGTATAAACACACTGTCTTCTCGTATATATACTTTGGATAATATTGTATTGTCTATTATTGACATTGTTCAAAATGAAGTGTCTACTTTGCATCATGGTCAGAATCAGCTTCGTTCTGTAATGCAATTTGGTTGGACCTTGCAAACACTAAAAAATGGGAGAGTACCTTGGGATTATCTGAATGCTTCCGCTCTGTTTTTACCATTCAATTTGACAGATAAACAAAAATGTATGTCAATGAAAGACGCAACATACACTATGTTACATATTGAGAAGCTAGAACAGATGCCATTTTCTGTAGCAGAAACTGATTCAGCGGTGTGGTTGATACATGGGGTTATTTCATTGCCTATCTCACTTTTCCAGTTCACAGCGTGCATGAAACACTATCCCGTAGGTAGATATGAACCACTTGGGCGCAGTTATATTCATGAATTGTGGTCATTACCCTTCGCTTTCCGTTTTCAGCGTGCGGACAAGGAAGTTTTCCTAACAGGAGAGGATTGTGATTCTACAGTAGGACACACCCTTGTCTGTAAGCAAGTAAAACTTCACGGCGCTTGCAACGTTTCGGCCCCTAATTTGGTTTGTTTTCTGAAACGTACCCCAGTCCCAGCTATTATTCCCACACTGACTCTGCTTTCTAACGGCAGTTATTTTATTCTAAATAACCAAAACTGCTGCGGCTTACGAGCAGGCATCCCGTATATAGTAACAGTTTCACAACGTGTTACATGTTGCAGCAACATCCTGTTTCCACTCCTGCATGGGATTGTAGATAGTTCACTGTGGCCTTTCATTCCCACTTTGAAAACAGATTTCAATAAGCTAAGCAGACTCAAAGAGCTATTGTTTCAACAAGAAGTCGCTCTCACATCAGCTCATGAGACCTTCGAATTGCAGGTGGCGAGAACATCAAGTGAGATTCAGTCACTGCTAAACACGAATCTCCCCCTACATTTTGGAGAATTAATTTACCAAATATTTAATGCGTCTGATACAATGGGCCTGGCCCACATTTCAGACTAATTTTGGAGTAATTTAAGCTTTTATTCATTCTATTTTTTCCAGCGTATTCGGAGGGTTTCCCTTGCTGCTGTTGGTTTGTGGAGTTCTGTTACTTCTACTGCTGCTCCGTAATGGTTGCTCGACCTGTGGTACTGCCAAGCCGGGACCAGTTGCAGCTGTACCGTGATCGGATGTGGCAGCTTTTTGATTTAATGCCATTAGAAGCTCTTAACATCGACTATTGGCTGACCTTCCGTTATGCCTACTTTACCTGTGTGCAACCTGTGTTCTACTGCCTCCGGTGCCCTTTTTAATGGGCCCTGGATGTCTGCCTCTCCAATACGTCACACGCTTCTCTGGATTGTGAACTGTTGATGGGTCTGTTGATGGCCCATGACCAGGACTGTTCCATGGGTAGGTGCTTTGTGTACGATCCTACACTTGGACTATTGGCAGACTTGAGTACCTGTGCTCGTGCACAGCGCCTCTTGGTTCGGAGTTTCATCTAAGTTAACGCAGGTTGCCCTGAAATGCTCCTCACTACCTCTGGATATGACAAGCATGTCTGCTCATTCGACTTGCTTTATTGGATGGCATACCTTTTTAATATTGAAGGTTCTGACAGCTTGTTGGAACTCATGGCATTCTACTTATCCCGCAAAGTTTTTGGCGCAGAAGATATGCTGTGAATAGATCTACTATTGAGTTCCAAAAGATTTTTTTTCTCTTACTTTCTTCATTCGGCTTCACTTTTTAGTCCACCAAGATTCTACTTTGGATTTGAATGGCTCTTTGGCCTTTAAACAAGGCGCTTTGCCTCCGCTTACCTCTGATTTCTGTTTTAGTCCAGGGCTACCGACCTGAAAAAGGGGAGGGTGTCACATGGCCCATGGGGACATTGTTGTCTTCTCTAAGTTAGCATGAGCATGCTGCAGCCTGTCCGCTGCTTTGCGCATGTTACTACACTAGTTTATTTTGCAAATGCCTCTTTTGCCTTTTTCACATGAG
Organism: Calotriton arnoldi; assembly: GCA_963921515.1. Lineage (NCBI taxonomy): Eukaryota > Metazoa > Chordata > Amphibia > Caudata > Salamandridae > Calotriton > Calotriton arnoldi. The sequence continues at coordinate 334,471 of CAWUFW010002967.1, forward strand.
AACTTACAGCTGTGTTCACACACTGCATGTTCCTGGGATTTAGTCTGAACATTGTGAGCAAGGTCAATCAACAATGCCCCTTGTTATTCTGTTCTGGTCGGCCCTAGCACCTAGACAAAACATACCGATGCAGCTGTTCTTTGGGAATACGTACTTTGTTCTTATTGGAATACATGGATAGGTAGCACACACTTGGAGAGGGACCTTTCCAAGGAGAAGCGCAAGACAGCACCTATGATATAGATCTACCATCTATAGACTGAGGTACGGGGTCTGCAGATAACGCCCAGAGATCTTCTAATATATAATCATTCTGCTTCTATACAAGGGGAGGGGGATTAGGTTACACTGTCTTTTCATAATGACAGCTCCTTCCATGATATACGGACTACTTGCTATGCTGACCATATTTGTGTTATGCATTTTCCTGCTTATTGTGGCACGTTTACTGCATATTAGAGCACGTTAGTTAAAATAAATATTTTAAACTTGTTCGTGTCTCTGTCAGATCTTATTGTGGGCAAGTACAAGAGTGCAAGCAAAAGGGTGTGTCTTGCAACCGTGATTCCCAATAGAGTCAAGGACTCTGGGGTGTCTAATCACTTGTTTCTCTGTGAGTGAGTAGGAGAGCAAGTGAGACACTATAGCTAGTCAGTCCTGGGCTCATGGGTACTAAGGTGGTAGGATAACTCAGTCCCTATGCACTAAGGTCCCATAATCATACGCATAGTTCTGTGTTTGCGCAAAATCCCTGCAACATTCCTTGATGTATGTTTCACGAGAATGTTCTAGGCAACATCTTTGCTTACAACTATGATGCCTGATGGTGACTTCTCTTCCGCCCTTTGTCTTTCTTATTCTCAATTGCTGTGAAATCTTTTTATTAATGGAGCATGGTAAGGAGCCAGGAAAATAAGCGTTCGAGGCATGTGTGCAGTAGATACACATGCTTTGCATACTCCTGCCATCTAGTGTTGGGTCCGGATGTTTGCAATTTGTTTTTCTTCGAAGAAGTCTTTCCAGTCACGAGGTAAGGTGACTCCTCCTTCCGGTGATAGTGCGCATGGACATCGACTCCATTGATAGATTGTTTTTTTCCGCCATCGGGTTCGGACGTGTATTGCTGCGCTCCGGTTCGAAAAACTTTCTTCGGGTTCCCCTCATTGCGCAATCCACTCTACCCTCGACGGTATTGTTTCCGTACGCATTTCCCTGTTCTCCGCGTATTGGATCGCTCGACAAACTCGATTTTCCATCGAAAACCTCGTGAGCGGCTGTCGGGCCTTGCTGCGTTGGGCCAGCCTTCTGCTGATGGAATTCTGTCCTGGGTGCCACGCCAAGTACCCTCGCACCGACCTACTTCGAGTTTGTAACTTGGGCCTCTCACCGGAGCACAAGGAGGAAGATTGTGACGCTTGTAAGTGGTTTCGGTCCAAGAAGACTCTACGCGATCGTGGGGCTCGACTACGAGAGATGCAGCGCCAAAGCATCCGACACACTCCGGATATCTTAGGAGAAGAATCCAACCAACAAGAGATCGAAGCGTCTGCGGCAGAAGAAGAGGCCCTCTCCGTTCTAGGATCTGATTCCGAGATCGATCTGGAGTCCGAAGATGTGCCTCCGGTACAGGGTGCCGTGAGTACCGAAGACCCCTTGCCCCCTTAAATCCTCTTCCAAAACTCATAAGGCTACGGCACCACCTCTGCCTTCTGGCCAGGGTCGGCACCGAGACAATGTTCCTGACGCCCCGCCTCCCGGCTCGGCACCGAAACAAACCGTCAAGCTTTCCGGCTCGGGACCGAGTTGGGCGAAATTACCTTCAGATCCGAAATCATCAGGCTACAAGGACAAATCTGCTTCGGAGCCGAAACCCTCCTCTTCGAAACACAAACATGCTTCGGAGCCGAAACCCTCCGCTTCGAAACACAAACACACTTGGAAGCCGAAGCATTCTAAAGACAAGTCGATTTCGACTCCGAAATCTAAGGACAATGAACTTGAGCCTCCAGAAGCAATTTTAGACGTTCTTAAGGACAAATTGAATCCCAAACAAAAGAAAATTTATATTAATCCTGATACTGGACATATTTTGGCTAAAAATCCAGCAACCTCCACCATCTTCTCAATGATTAATTATTGAGGATCCATTACACATAACACCTCAGGGATCTCCACATACAGATCCAGATGTGGATCAGGGTGATAATGATACTCATTTGCCTGCAGACCCATGGAATGATTACACTATTGACCCTCCAGTAGACAATGAACCAGACCTTTATCCTGCCAAACCATCACCACCAGATGATAATATGGCTTATCAACAGCTCATTGCCAGGGCAGCAGAGTATCATGGGGTACCATTACATAAAGAAACATTAGAAGAGGACTTTCAAACACTTGAGTCCACACATAGGTCAAGTCAAACACTCCCTATGATTAAAGGCATATTGAGACATGCAGATGATATCTTTAAAGACCCTGTCAGAGCACGTATTTTAACTCCAAGGGTTGATAAAAAATATAAACCCTCACCATCATATCCTGTGTTCATTAAGGGACAATTACCTCTTGACTCCCTAGTAGTGTCCAATGCTTGCAAAAGAGCTAACTCGCAAACCTCTGGGGATGCACCTTCCCCAGATAAAAAAATCCAAACTTATAGATGCCTCCGGAAAACGAGTAGCTGTTTAAGCCGCTAACCACTGGCACATCGCAAACACTCAGAGTCTGCTAGCTAGGTACGACAGGGCACACTGGGATGAGATGGAGCAATTGCTCCAATATCTCCCAGACAAACACAAAAATAAGGCACAGCGGTTTGTTGAAGAGGGGAAATTCATCTCTATCTCTTCAATAAGATGTGCTTTAGACGCAGCTGACACTGAAGCTAGGGAGATCAATACCAGCATTCTCCTTAGAAGGCATGTATGGCTTAGGATCTTGGGGTTTAAGCCTGAGGTTCAACAATCTATTTTGAACACCCCCTTTGACAAGGAACACCTGTTTGGTCCTGTAGTCGACCAATCCTTAGAAAAGATGAAAAAGGACACTGAAGTGGCAAAATCCTTGAGAGCACTCCAGTCCCTATCCAAGAGAGGTTCTTTTCACCGCTCATTTTACAGGGCAGGGTCCAAAACAACATCATCAGACCCAAATGCTTCCTCTTACAAAGGCAACAACCAATCCTCTCCCTCTAGAGGTTTCTACAGAGGAGGATATAGAGGAAACAATTTCAAAGGCAGGGGTAAAGGCGCCACACCACGTAACACCACTTCCCCTAATAAACAGTGACTTGCCCCCCAATCACTCAACACCTGTCGGGGGAAGACTTCAACAGTTTCTCCCCATTTGGCAATCTATAACAACCGACAAATGGGTGCTAGACCTTATCCAACTAGGTTATTGCCTGGAGCTCACCTCCAATCCACCAAACATTCCACCTCACGTTCACAAAGTGTCGTCAGACCATTTGCAATTACTCAAACAAAAGGTGCAATCTCTCTTACAAAAGGAAGCCATTGAACCAGTTCCATTTCAGTACCAAGGTTCAGGGATTTACTCTTTTTATTTTCTAATTCGCAAAAGGGACGGTTCCTTAAGACCAGTTTTGGATCTCAGAGAATTAAACCGCTACATACTGTCAGAACATTTCCATATGGTAACGCTTCAGGTTCTTCCTCTCTTACAGCAAGGCGATTTTTGGTCCACATTGGACTTAAAAGATGCATATTTTCACTTTCCCATTCATCCAGCTCATCGCAAATATCTCAGATTTGTGATAGCAAACAAACACTATCAGTTCAAAGTACTTCCATTCGGAGTAACTACTACTCCCTACAAAATGCCTAGCAGTGGTAGCAGCTCATCTCAGAAGATAACAAATTCATGTCTTCCCCTACCTAGATGACTGGCTCATCAAAGCCAGCACACACCAAAAGTGTCTTCAAAACACTCAAACCACGCTGCACCTACTTCACCAATTGGGTTTCACGGTCAACATTCAAAAGTCTCACCTACAGTCTTTGCAGATACAATCTTATCTAGGAGCCACTCTCAACACTCACAAGGCTCTAGCCTCCCCCAATGCAGCCAGAATTTCCAATATCCAAACTCTATTGCTGCAGTTTCAAACCAACCAAACCCTGCCAGCCAGGACTTTCATGGGCCTACTTGGAATGATGGATTCATGCATTGCAATAGTACCTCATGCAAGACTACACATGCGTCCATTACAAGAATGCTTAGCACGTCAGTGGAATCAGGCACAGGGTCAATAGACAGATCTAGTATGGGTAGACAGCCGCACCCACCGCTCTCTGCAGTGGTGGAACCCACAAAATTTATCAAAAGGGCTGCCTTTCATCGACCCTGTTCCACAAGTTGTGCTAACAGCAGACGCATCTCTCACCGGTTGGGGTGCTCATCTCCATCATTACACAATCCAAGGTCTCTTGGACTACAAACACAGACATCTCTACATCAACTATCTAGAGCTTCTAGCAATGTTTCTAGTGCTGAAAGCCTTTCAGTCTCATCTCACAGACAAAGTTGTCCTAGTCCGCACAGACATTATGACAGCAATGTACTATGTACAAAAACAAGGGGCCACACACTCTCTCCTACTGTCAAGCCTGTCTCAGACAATTTGGAAATGGGCAATCCATCACAAGATTCACCTTCTAGCAGAACACCTCCCGGGAGTGAACAATCAAATTGCAGAAGGAGAAAGCAAATACATGAGTGGGAACTTCATCCCCAAGATCTCCTTCCATATTTTCAACAATGAGGATACCCACAAATAGATCTGTTCGCCACAGTTGACAACGCACAATGCCCAAACTTAGCCTCCAGGTTCCCACACCCTCTCTCTAAAGGCAATGCCCTATGGATTAATTGGTCAGGGATATTTTCCTACGCTTTTCCGCCTCTCCCACCCCTTCCGTTTCTGGATCAGAAACTCAGGCAAATATCATTCACACTGATTTTGGTAGCTCCCACATGGGCCCGTCAACCGTGGTACACCACCCTCTTAGAACTCTCAGTAGTTTGTCATCAAAAGCTTTATCTCACCTCCAGTCTCCTCACTCAGAACCATGGAGAAATCAAGCATCCAAATCCCAAGGAGCTCAACTTAGCGATTTGGCTCCTGAAGTCATAGAGTTTGGGTATTAAAATTTACCACCAGACTGTATGACTATTCTCAAAGAAGCAAGAAAACCTACTACCAGAGCTTGCTATGCAGCAAAATGGAAACGATTCGTTGTTTACTGCAATAACAACAAAATTATACCTCTAGATACTTCTGTTCAGAACATTCTGTTACCTTTTACACCTACAGCAATGTGGGCTAGCCTACACATCTATAAGGTTGCACCTTGCAGCAGTAGCTGCGTATTTGCAAAACAGACAACATTTGTCTCTGTTCAAAGTTCCTGTCATCAAAGCATTTATGGAGGGCTTAAAAAGAGTTATACCACCAAGAATTCCATTGGCACCTGTGTGAAATCTTAATATTGTACTTAGAAGACTTATGGGTCCACCCTTTGAACCACTACACAATTGTCCTTTACAGTTTCTCTCTTGGAAGGTTGCATTCCTCATTGCAATCACTTCTTTAAGGAGAATTGGTGAGCCACTGGCATTAACTTTAGAAGAACGCTTCTTTCTGCTCCATAAAGATAGGGTAGTTCTTCAAACCAATCCCAAATTCCTCCCCAAAGTGGTGTCTGCATTCCATATTAACCAATCAGTTGAGTTTCCTGTGTTCTTTCCTCAACCTGATTCAGTAGCAGAACGAGCTCTTCACACACTTGACGTCAAAAGAGCTTTATTGTATTATATCGAAAGAACAAAAGATTTTCGTAAAACAAAGAAACCTCACAAAGGCAATCCTATTTCTAAATCTGGCATTTCAAGATGGATTGTTAAGTGCATTCAAACTTGCTAAGCAAAAGCCAAAAGAATTTTATCTATACCCCCTTGAGCGCATTCCACTCGCAAGATAGGGGCATCTATGGCCTTTTTAGGTAACATTCCTATAGCTGACATTTGTAAAGCAGCAACATGGTCTACACCACACACATTTACCAAACACTTTTGTGTGGATGTACTAGCACGCCAACAAGCCAATGTAGGGCAGGCAGTACTAAAAACACTTTTCCAGACAACTGCAACATCTACTGGTTAGCCACCGCTTTGGGAGAATACTGCTATATAGTCTAAGCAAAGCATGTGTATCTACAGCACACATGCCTTGAATGGATTATGTTACTTATCCAGTAAGCATCTGTTCTTGGCATGTAGAGCTGTAGATTCACATGCACCCTCCCACCTCCCGGGCATCTTGTAGTTGTTGCAGTTCTCATTATTTACACTATTTACGCATGGACATCTCTTTACTACACTCATTTACTCCATTCTCACCCTCTTCCAGGAAAACAATCTAACAATGGAGTTGATGCCCATGCACACTATCACCAAAAGGAGGAGTCACCTTACCTCGTGACTGGAAATACTTCTTCGAAGAAAAACAACTTGCAAACATCTGGACCCAACACTAGTTGGCAGAGTATGTAAAGCATGTGAATCTACAGCTCTACATGCCAAGAACAGATGATTACTGGGTAAGTAAAAATCCTTTATGTTACCCCAGTTTCTCTTAGTCTTTAGGGTCTTGCCCATTATGAAAACCCTCCCACTAACCCATCAACCATCGGCTAAAAGCACAGACCAGTTAACTGCAAAATGAGTAAGGTATGTATATCCTCGGAATCGGGTGTGATGCTTATGATGCACTTCTGGTTCAAAGCGTCTAATTAACAGTGGTAAAGGCGGTATCTGCACCCACCCCTAGGAGGTTCAGATTTAGGTATAATGCATTCTTTCTCTAGTTTCCCTGTTACCTGCTGCTCAGCCAGTGTGTGTGATGTAATGGAATGTTGAGGAGTGCCTGGCCTGGGAGAGTGTTAGTTGGAGAGAGTGGACTGAGCAGTAGGATGCTGTTCCTGGTGGGGTGTATACATTTACCTTATAACCTGTAACTAAGAATTATCCTCTTAAATAAATCTTGATCATATAAGCTGTTTTGCTTTCCTACTAAGGAGTTATGATTATTTACAACACTGGTGATGAGTTGGAAACTAACCTACGCATGAAAGGAGATTGAAGAGGAAGAAAAAATCTACAAGAAACAAAGAAGAAGAAGTTTAAGGAGAAAAGAGAAATGCCCTGCAGGCCCCACCAGTGTCTTTTCCGCCGGACAGCCTGCAGTCAACCGTAGTGTTGGGCGTTTATCTGCTTAATTTTCAAATGTACGCTGACTCATCAGCAAGGTTGGAGTTGGCTAAAGACTGACAGCTGGAGAGTGTGGTACACTGAACCCTGAATTTACTTGAGATTCAAACAGCCCTGTGTGCAGTTTTGTGAAAGTCTGTAAACTTCGCTGCTTGTACAAATTTGGAAGCGCATTTCGGACTTTGGGAAGCAGTGAGTGGGCTGCTGTTAACGCCTTGTGTACTTTGGAACGGCCAGGTTGGCCTAAGCCAGTGCTAGTGCGAGGTAAAGCCGATGCGGTTAGGTGAGGTCACGAACTTCATGCGTGAGCACCTTCTATGTGTGTAGAGTCTCGTGTCTCGAGCGTGTGGAACGCGGTGCGGCTTGAAGAAGGATTGCACCCCAGAGTGTGTGTTCATGCGTGTGCAGCTGATTCACAGGAAGCCTCATCAGCAGAGTGCGACGTAAGGGAATTTGGGCCTGAATGCGTTTGAAGGAGAGAATCACATTATGAAGGACACACTCTAGATTTCGGCAGCACTCTTTGCTCCAGCTGATGTCATCTGATTAAACGTGTAGGGAAGTGGTGCAGAGTGAGGAACAGGAGACGCTCTCTTGACAATATCCTGTGAAATTTGCAAGGAATTGCAGTACTCAGGAGCCGAGTAATTTTAAGGTACTGTACTGTGCTGGGGTTAGCTTTGCAGTGACTGTAGTGCACAGCGTTTCAAAAAAAAGAAGAAAGGAAATTAAGCAGCGCTTTAAGGGATTTTGAAGAAATAAGGCAGTGATAAAGTGGCGTATGGGCTCTCCAACTAAATTCATTTATGAATTGCATCCGAGTGTACTATGGGAAAGTTCGGGTGAGATGTCGCTCACCGGAGTAGAGGACTGTATGTTGTAATGTGTTCGAGTGAGAAGTCGCTCACTGGGGCAGACGACTAGAAATTGCAGCAGAGAGTATTGTTACTTGTGTAGTTTATTTTTTTGTGAATGGCATGTTGAAAATGGTGCAGAGTATTGTGCATTTGTTCCAGTCGAGGAAAATGCCATTTTGTAAGAGTAGCACTTTATTATAGTGTTCCTGGTCCTGCTTGGTATGCAGTGTAGGGTAAGAAGGTATTTGAGGTCATGCTTTGTTGAACCCTAAGTTGGAAGGAGTTTTTGTGAGTGGAAGTTTCCTTGTTTTGGTTCTGAGTTTATGTAGTGTCCTGCTGTTGCAAGGATGAGCGAGGGTTGGAAGATACCCTTTTCCTACTGCTGTAGCAAGGGTTGAAAGACTTCCATTTAATATACGTGATTGTGGGTTGACAGACACCCATTGCTACATGATACTAAGTTTATGTAGTGTCCTGTTGTTCTAGGGATGAGCGAGGGTTGGAATATATCCTTCGCCTACTGTTTGAGTGAGGGTAGAAAGATACCAATTCTATTATGTTCAAGATGCCCTGTGTTTGAAGAAATTCAGGTTTCATTTCTATATTCAGAAGATGCCCTGCGTTTGGGATGAGTGTGGGTTGGAAGAGATCCTTTGCCTACTTCTTGATGTAAGGGGAGGAAATGTGTTATATCCTGATTTAGGCATAATACATTCTTTCTCAAGTTTCCCTGTTACCTGCTGCTCAGCCAGTGTGTGATGTAATGGAATGTTGACGAGTGCCTGGCCTGGGAGAGTGTCAGTTGGAGAGGGTGGGCTGAGCAGTAGGATGCTGCTCCTGGTGGGCATATACATTCACCTTATAACCTGTAATCTGTAACTAAGAATTATCCTCTTCAATAAATCTTAATCATATAACCTACATGGCTTGCGTACTACGGTGTGTCGCTTATGATGCTTTCTGGTTCAGAGCGTCTAATTAACAGTGGTAAAGGCGGTATATCCAACCACCTCTAGGTGGCAGTTACCCACAAGTTGATAATGGCAAGTGGATATTGGGAATTAGCTTACATACTACAATTAGCATGTCACCTTGAAGTTATTCTCATTATTTACAGCTTCTGGATTCACATCAGACCCTGCTGCCACTCATAGCTGATAGATAAATAATAATTTGAACACTTCATGGAATACAGGCAAACCACAAAGTTGTATGAAATTCTTCTAAGGTTATTCCTGAGGGAAATTTGGGCTTCCAGGTGATGAGTATTCTAGTCCTGTTGGTAGGAGGAGCTGAACAAACCGATCTTGCTACCTCTGCTTATTAATTAAGTGTATGATTGCTTTCACATTCACAAATGGAGCTTTCTATTGATGTTCACATTAAAACTTTCATTTCATTTCATTCTGGAAATTCTAGTTTTCGTTATACAATTTACATAGATTGACATTTTGGTCAGTCAAGGCAAAATGGTCATAAGGTTATTTTAATAAAGTTTCTGTGACTTTTTTTGTGTCATGGTCAGCAGCTGATGAAGAACACTATGCTAATGAAATATCTATGGAAAGTAATATTGATGCTGATGTAATATCTGCACATTGATTTGTAACACGGGGTCCATTTCTTCATAGACTAAAGTGTCTGACATGGTTATTGTTTTTCAGCAAGTAATGTTGAAGTGCTTATGTCTGGCAATGTTAGATGCTATAATCTTATAATGAAGTCAATGAAAACATTTCAAAACAGTGAAAATATCCAAGAAGTCAGTTGCCGTTTGTTCCAGAGACTAACTTTGGGTGAGTTTTCACACAGTTTTTCTAAGGGGACTCATTTATCATTGCATATAACCTACATAACTATTTTCAGTTTTACTGCTCATGAAATAAGGATATTTCTCCAATATGTAAAACGTTAATAAAAGTCAACAGTGATGCATAGGATGTAGAAATAATATTTACTTATTCTCAATAATGTTACATATGTATCCAGAAGTTTTTTTCAAGAATAAATCCTGAAGATAGACCATTAAACCAGCAAGGAAAGTTTGTGCGGATGTTTAAACATATCTAATTATCCAATAAACAAAATGTTAGTTATTTCTACTTATCTTTCATATTCATCTGCTTGTACTGCAGTTGATATGATCCTCCTCTCGATGCCATGGATTGATACAGCGGTGTCACCCCGAACTAAATGTTTTGTCTCCTCTTTGTCCTCTAGGAAACTCTACATTAAGTCCACTGGATAGGATGCACGGTTTTATTTTGCTGTTAGTCGACAGAGCTAGGGCTCTGTTTGTAGGAACGGAGTACTCTGAACTTGTCCCCAGGCTTAAGTGAAGTTTGCTGATGCAATCTCATCCCAGGCTATGTAGAGACTGGTGGTGTTGGCAGTGATTTATATTTCTGCGTTATTGATATTCGCTGAAATGCATGAACAATATAAACTAACTATGCCTAACTTAACTTTAAGAAAATAAAAATGTATTTTAATTATATTTATCTTCACTTATGCCTTTAAAAATATTCCAATTAACTATTTATTGGCATTTAAAACTGAAGAGTAAAATATGTATTTTTTAAAAGGAAAAATGAAAAGATGAAAGGCATAATAGCCTATGGTCATAGTAGGTGACAAGTAAACTTCACCGTGCCTTCATATTACATGCTGACCTAGCTGCCCCTGAATGCACAGTGTAGGTAGTTGAAAATTAATTTATGGCTTCTGTGAGAACCTCAGGACAATGGGCTCTGCCATGTCTTCAATTTGGGTGTGTTTTCGCAGTCAGCAGCGGGACTAGAAAATATTTTTCTGCTGCCTCTTTTCTAAGTTTGTCTCCAGTTATCTGCTTACTCTTTATGGTCAGAATAGCCATCCCTTTTGTGACATGTCTTGGAGGTAATGAAAAAGATCTGAGAAGAGCCCTAATATATTTTGTATCCTGGGTCTTCTTCGCAGCCTTTGTTAACATGAGAGTCTCTGTCAGAAAATTTCAAAAAGGATTGTGATGGATCAGGAGGGCATCTTGCTGAGAGGAAAAGAACACTCTAGCCATTTTTAGAATCTGCTGCTTGAGTTCCATGCCAAAAAGTAAGGATTAGGGAAACATCTACCTCCACCTCAGCACTCTATGGATCCACCAAGTAAGAAGCAAAAAATGGGCAAAATAGATAATAAGCCCACGCATGAATGTCATTGCAAGTGCCGTTGAAATGCCCTACGTCGATAATTCCCATCCTGTGTACATCACTTGTCTGTGTTTAAGCACTCCATTTCAACAGGTTTGATCACAGACAATAACAGTCAAGAAGATCTGCATCATACTCATCATCAGTAATGATGACACAACATCAAATCATTCAAAGTCAAGCAAATGACAGTCCAACACCATCAAAATCTATTAAATTGAGCATTACAACGTGAAAATGCTTGATGTTAAAGCCATTAACAGTGAGGCACACAATGACATCAGCTTCACCATCAAGTGAGAAACCTGTTATGCCTATTCGTATAAGGAATCTGTATGTGGTAGCACAAGGGGAAAAAAAGAATCACGCTAGGGGTAAGTTAGGGCCAAAGACATCTCTGACACAGATGCAGAGTAAACATAAGTCACCTCCTCCATTCAAGAATCCAGCCAAAATAAGAGTGGCTTGTAATTATTTTGGGCCAGCTTCAAGAAACATCCTAGTTATGGGATTTCCAGCCATTTCTTCTCCAATTCTTGCTGATATTTCACGTCAACCAGCATTTCGGTCTGAACTGAAGGGACAAAGCACATATCCGGACCTTCTTCTTCTTACAGTGTTAGAGTGAGAACACCTCTGGTTTAGCACACAAAATTGACCACTTCTATTTTAGAAGCTTCAAAATTTGACTACAGGCTGTCATCTATCAGAGCTCCTTCAATTGATGATGTCCTGACGTTTCACGACAGCTTGGTAAGATGAGTTTATAAGCTCAATATTCCATTTAAGACTACTCAGACAAGTTTGTCAGGTTTTGAAGCACTACAGGTTCAAACACCTTAGTACTGCTCGTAGCTTTAGTCCCAGGGCTGCAATTTCAAGTCATAGATACATTTACGATCCCATCAACAACTGTGACAACTCAACATCTGGTCAAAAACAGCACCTTTCTAAACAAAACCATTCTTTTCTTGCTGGATTTTCACCTCAGTGTTCAGTTATCGTACAGATGTTCATGAAAAGGTAACCCCTTATGTCTACATTACCTGCTCCTATGAACAAACAACGCTGTAGAATGGATGCAGCAGTAAAGACAATTTGAAGGACATCAGCTATCACTCTACAGAGAGAGAACTCTACAGCACTGTTAGGTAGATATAAAGGGTCTCACTGGGACTCCTTCCGCAAACTTCCAAGGGCAGGCAAAATGTCCTTAAAGAATGGAAGAAGGAAACGTCTTTCCTGACAGATAATAAGTGTCTCTTTTGATGGGGCTAATTAATTAGATTCTGGTTGTTGTAATGACTTTTTTATTTGTCCATCAGAGAATACTATCTCCATCCCTAGGGCACACTGATTGAAGATATCACCTGCGTGTTCAATATTCCTATTACTATCAAGCATCAAAGTTGCACCTGTAAGTACATCCATATCACCAGTACATCCAGTGTTGTAGCTGAAGGCCATTGAGATGAAGAGATCAGTAGTGTTTTACTGCAAGGCGGAAAGCCCTCCCAACACCTAATCAATGACTTTCCATATCTACCCTCAGTGTGAGGCCCTATCATAGGGGGAAGCATTTCAATACATTTGGAAGAGTGACAAAGCTTCACAAATGACTATTCGGGTCTATAATAATGAATGGCTACACTTTGATCTTCACCAATAATAAAACTAACAGATAAAAAGGACCTAGATCAGCTCAGAATACAAGATCCTTTCAAAGATAATGATCTGTTGCGAGACTACTGGGTACTCACAAGGCATGTACTTGAGGTACTTCTTAGTCCAAAAGAAATAAGCCAAGAAAGAATATAGACAGTCAATGATATGTCTCCTGCTAATTCTTTGTAAGGAAAAATTGAGCTTTCTATCATTTTAAGCTCAATACAGTCCCCCCTGCTCCCCTCCCCTGCAGGCTTCATTGGCTTCGTTGGCTTCATTGTTGGGAGCTGCTCAAATACATTGACTTGATTTACTAGGCGGACCCTGGGAATGCCTGCTTCCATCTACCTGTATTGTAGAAGCACAAAAGTACCAACACTTTATGTGGGGAAACAAACACCTAACAGCACTGGATATTATCATTTGTATGTCTTTGACACCCTTTAAGTCTTTAACAAGCTCATGACCCCAGTTATAATCTTTCTTTGTAAACACAACATCCACTGCCACCCATACCTTGAACAATTGCATTGTCATAACAGTTTCAAAGGAGGAAGCAGAATACAGTCTAGCTCTGACACTTGAAACACTCCACAGCAGCTGTGTCCAGGGAAGGTCAAGAATGCCTGGATCCATTGCAGCTATCTAAAGGATCCACAGAGGATCATTTGACATACAATGGGTGTTTTTTGCATCTCACTTACAGGTCATTGGTTTACCTGAAAAGCTGGCACAAATTCAGTGATCCTTAACCTATGCTAGCCAACTCTGCTATGGAGACTTGAATTTTCATGAACCTATTTTAGATCATCCTAGATACTTCCTTGATACCTTTCAAATTTGTTCAGTTAATATGAGAGAAATTTACGCCACAAATAGTGGTAATTTGCGATACAAAAAACTGCTTCACTCATTTTATCAAATGTGCAGGAGGGGACTACATTTTAAATCTCTCAAACCCCAGACCTTACTGCACAGAACAATTATGTACTTGCTGAATTGGCAAGTAAAGCGTATTCTTCAGTATTGGATATTTCATAGATTAATATGCTGGAATCATCCCCTGTCATCAAGCTGGGAATCCCACAGTAAACATAGAGAGCAGTACAAGGTTAAACATAGGCATAAAGCTTTAACATATTCACAGAAGTAGCCTACTCACATCATTGTAAAAAAAAAAAAAAAATCTGAAGTTCAGCCAATCAGCACACAACACACTCTTCACCCTTTCCAAGTCACCATGCTCAAATGTCTACTGCACCTCATGTGTGCAGGTAGTCCCTTGAGCGGTGCTCAGTCAGTCACTGATAAGTGAGCTAGTTCTGCTTTTTTCTGTATTGCTCATAAAATGTCCATTATCTTTAAGAATTGATATGGGAGAATCCTCTAAAAAACGTTTTTTTTTTTAGACCATGTGGAACCTAGACAAAGGCTTCATTTTGAAGCTCCCACTGGGACTGCATAGATTGCTTATATCCTGACCACAAGGCCAAGGACTGCAAAATATGTTGTGCTGTTTACACTTAAACCCTAAAAGACCAAAAAGGTAAACTTTTGTTATGGCTCCAAATCAAGATTAGAAGAGACTCACCTGCTGAAGAGGAATATGGAGGCGCCTCAAAATCCTCAGGCAAAACGCAAAAAACAGTTCATTCTCACTCTGAGTTCTTTTTAGAACCTTCATCTGAAACACAATTCTCAGTCTCAGGAAACCCCCACAACAATCACACACAAAAATCAGTGATAGAAGTTAAGGGGAATCCTGATGTAAGGATGGACACAAAGGACCTCTTCAAAGTCAGCCCACAAACCCTCATATATCCCATCCACTTCAAGAAAGATCTCTGAGCCGACAAGTTTAAAATAAAAGATCACATCATCGTTGAGGAGAAAACTGTCCGGTTTTCCACTGACTAAGACTTTGTCATTGACATGACCTCACCGCAAAGAAACTTGATTGCTGTTCAGCAGTGTTGACCAGTGAGAAATCCTCGTCGACAACAACATCATCGATGGTAACAACATCAACAATGTCGACAGTGACACAGTCGACGACAGCACAGTCCTTGACAAAACTATTGCCAACAGTTTAGAAGGCGACACCAACTACAACGATTATGACTACATCCACGATGACAAATGTTGAAAACAGCCTGTCATCAAAATCAACCTTGAAAACAACAAGACAAAAGTCAAATATAAGGACCCTGAAGAAAAGGAATACAGAGAGATGGAAGACACCTATTTGGCTGACCCTAGTCAATCACAAGATCCTAATGTCAGAGGTTCTTACCAGTCTTTCAAAGAACATAGAGATAATGCTACTTGCTAATGTGAATAGGACCCTTCTAATTAAACTATGCAGGCATCACACAAAGCAATGATCTGGGATTATGTAGCTTCAGTCAGAGATCTCTAACTTATGCTAACAGAATAAAAATAAACTCTTTCTGGAATCAACATTGAACCTGCAAATCAATCTTCAAAACCTCCATCTCTGCCTCAAGGCTTCACACAAGACGAATCATCCCATGTACTCCTGTGCGCGTTTTTTTATTATAAAAGACTTCAACTCTTTTGGTACAGCATTTCCCTTTGGCAGCTCATTCTAATCCGGTCTGATAGACGTGCTAGCATGTAACAGGGAAAAGTACTTCGAGCTACCGAGAACTCGGGCCGGTGAAGTAAAGAAAGAGGACCAATTGATTAATATGAAGGACCTCAGTATCCTTTTGAAAACAACATATTGTTGTTCCATAGCCTGATGAAGCCATAAAAAGATTCAAGTGATGAGGTTCATTATATGAAATTGAGGACCCTTTACATTATTATTTGAGTTTAGCCTAATATATTGGATTTTAATGACAACAAAACCAACAGAATACAAAAGAATATTGCTTTTGCTTGGTATGTTTCAACTCTGGACACTAGTATATGGGTTTGATCTTGTAGTCCTGAAGAAGGTGGTGAAAATTCAAATTTACCACTGAAATGCGTTGACGCCTAGGTTACGCCAGATCTGAAGAACACTAAGGGCCTGATTCACAGAACTAACTTACGTCAAAAACGTAAAGTTAGTACTTTTTGGTATTCACAGAATATTTCTCAGTTTAGGAGTAGTAAAGTTCCTAACTTTAAGACTTTCGGTATTCACAGAAGGCATTTAGGAGTCCTAAAGTTAGGACTACTAACTTCTGTGAATACCGAAATGAGTAAGTTCATTCTGTGAATACCAAAATGAGTAAGTGTATTCTGTGAATACCAAAAAGTACTAACTTTATGTTTTTGACGTAAGTTAGTTCTGTGAATTAGGCCCAAGGATACAATAGATGTCTATTCTTTAATCATGTGTCCTATTTGTGAATGAATACAGATTGGCAAAGGACAAAGACAAATGTAACAGTCTTGTTTGTTTTCCCATGTTTTAAAATATATGTTGTGTATGTTTATTTTTATGTGTTGTATGTGTCACACATGTTTTTAACTAAGGGCTTTTAATGACTGGATTAATTTTGTTGTTCAATGTGGATTCTTCACATGATATTTGGAATGTAACAGAGAGAAATTTCTGATATTAAAGATTGGAAGATTTATATGAATCTGGTATACTTGACTGGTTCAGTTTTGGGGTCATCGTTGAATGAAGTATGAGAAGATTCAGGTGAATGTTTGAGTGAACAGTTGGAGAAAAGTAGAGCTTTAGCTTGACCTGGAACGAGCTCCCTATCGACATCAGACGCGCCCCCTCCCTGAACACCTTCAGGAAGGCTCACAAGACCTGGCTCTTCGACTAAACAGAACTGCTACTCGCCCCCGCCCCCCCCCCCAGCACCTTGAGAACCTCACGGGTGAGTAGTGTGCTTACAATTCCCCTGATTGATTGGCTTAGTATAGTTCCAAAGGGAACCTTTTTAACTTCTCAACTCATTCTAATCCACCAGCCACACATGACACATACTCCCATGTCGACCACGATGAAAGTTAGATGCAACCAGTCACTCCTCAATCAACTGGACCTGAATTGCATAATTATATAGCCCCCATTTCAGGAGATATCACTCCTCCTACAGCGGATTCACCTCCAGGCGAAATTAGAAGTTTCCACAATCTCATCAAAAGAGCTTCTAAAAGGTTCAACTTGCCAGTGCCAGCAAAGGAAAACAACTGTGTCTTTTACAATTTAAAGAAACCTACAAGAAAATCAATATCAACAATGCCAGTAATTGGCCATGTTTGGTCAGAAGGATTAAAAGTCATGAAAAACCCTAACAAAGAAGCTATAGAAATTTCTAGATTGGACAAATAATATAAAGCACCCAAAAATATTCAGTCTGGTCTCGATCACCCCTTTGCTGACTCATTAGTAATGCTGTTAACCCAATAATAATCAATAAATCCATCTCCAATCTATACGCCACCTGACAAAGATGGCAGGAGGCTTGACAATATCAGCAAATGATTTTCAGCAACAGTAGCAACATCAGTCAGGGGGGCAAACGCACTGGCAGTTCGTGTATGATATGACCGCCAGATGTGTTCAGATATTGCTCCATATCCTGACTACCTGCCCGACGATAAGAATGCCAAGGCAAAAACAATACTTGTTAATGGGGAGAAGACATCTTCGGCGATCATCAGCAGTACAGTGAACATTTCTTCAATGGGATTCAGACAGCTGGGGCAGCTCTCTTATGCTGGCATGGTTGACTACGTTCCACCCGTTTTAGACCTGAAGTACAAAGGAAAATTATAGACATCCTTATGATGTAATCTCTCTTCTGGCAACATACAGATAACGCTCTCTAGTCATTTAAATGTGACACAGCAAGATCTCTAGGTGTTCTACGACAAAAACAATCTCAGCCTTTTCGAGGAGCTTGTGGAAGGGTCCAGTTTTCTTTTAGAGGAGGTTATCAACCTTACATGTACCCACCAGCCCAACAGACATACTTCCATGGTTATATGCAGCAACATAGACCAACATCCACGTCTTGCCATAAGCAGGGCCCTGATGAAAATCTACAAGTCTGTCACAAGACAATGAATACTCAAGACAACAGTGACGCTACTGAAGCGACTCAGAATAAATTCAGTTTTACTTGTAGGAGGGAAAATCGCGTCTTGTTATGGGCAATGGGCCGATTATAAAATCTGATTGCTGGGTATCAGACTTCATACGATGTGGCTACACATTAGAATTAATTCAGAAACCACCACCTACATCACCAGCCAGCAGGCTTCATCAACATCTTCATCTAGGACAAGCCAGGATTCGCATTATATTGCAAAATGGAGCAATCAAGCAGGTCCCAAAATTCCAGAAACATTAAGGTTTTTACTCTCGTTTTATTCCTACTAAAGAAGAAATCGGGAGAGTGGAGGGCAATTCTGGACCTACAGAATGTGGACAAGTTTCTGAAGAAACAAACATTTTGCCTGATGATTTTGCGTGAAGTCTTTCAATGTCTACATTAGGGGATTGCATGACACCTCTGAACCTACATGATGCCTATTTTCATAAATCATTCTATCCCAATCATTTGCTAACAACTATATACAGTGTACATTTACTGCTTACTACTCGATTGTATGAAGATCCATCATTGAATTAAAGCATATTGTATTGTCTTATTCCCATTTTGTTTTGCTTTTTTTGTATCTGTTTTTTCTATTTGTTTTTTCCATTTGTATTTTTAAGCTGACTACTGTCTTGATATCTCTTTTTTATCTAACCCACTGATAATATTGTACATTATTGGTGGACCATATCTATAGGGCAGATAGTGTTTGCCTGTTTGATGTATTGTATAAATAATCATCTTGTCAAATGTGTTGTTTTTACTGTAATGTTACATTATTGAGTATGTTTATTCAAAAAGAAAAACAGAACAAATTTTGATTTTTAAGTCCATTTGTATGAATAAAAAGATTTTTTTTAATGATATTTGCTGGACACTGAGTTGTCTCTTAGTATGTGGTAATAATGTTTCCGCACATTAGATAGATTATTGGTTGCCTAGGGATTTTTCTTGAACAATTTTACTAATCTGATTTAAACTTGAAGATCCAATATTGGAAAAAGTAAATGTTATTTACCTACAACTGTAGTTCTCCAGTATTAGTAACTTTCAAAGATTCACATACGACCCACCCTCCTCCTCATCTCAGGCACACCATGTTATATTATTCTTCAATATTCTACAAAATCTAAGCTTGGTGACCTGGTTCAGGAAGGGTGAAGATAGTGCTGTGTGCTGACTGACTGAACTTCTGATCTTTTAAAAATGATGTAAATGGGTTACTACTGTGACTATGTCAAAGCTTTCTGCCCATGTTTAACATTGGTTTGCTCTCTATGTTCACTATGGGAATCTCAGCTCTACGACGGGAACGAGTCAAGCATGTGAATCTATGAAAGATACTAATACAGTTACACGTATGCAACTTTTTCACGGACAAGTTTTCATGTTAATTTTGTCCTTGGGACAAGTAGGTCCAACCCTCTGCAGCACAACCCCTTTGGCTGCCAGTTCACAACACGACGTTATGGATTTGTTACAGAGCATTGTGTGCAGTTATGGTAAGATTTGTATCCATATGTTCATGCTGTCCAAACAAAGGTGAGCGTTATAACGAAATTCTGTAAACTCCGATTACACTACTGACAGTGGTTTGAGTATAAACATGCATACACACGTTTGCAAAGTTTAACAATATGACGCTATTTACAGTGCTCCTAGAATGCTCTCTGATTAGATTCAAATACTTTTTTTTTTAACTTGTTTTTATTTCGTGTTAAGTTTTACAGCATATCTAGTACAATCCCTCGAAGGAACAAGTGGTGCATAGTGGATGACAAATAAGTCGAGGGGCAGAAAACCCCAGCATAGAGCGCAACCAAAAAAGAGAAAACACAATAGAAGCTGTACATCCCCGATCAGGTGACAATAATATACAAGTTCGAACAAATAACATAAATGTTAAGAACTCGGTGGCAATGGACAGAGCAGCGCATTATATATATTCACAGAACACTTGAGTTGACATATTCCATCCATTACGTCCATCCCCCAAACCCCCCCCCCCCCCACCCCCTGGATGGTACTTCAATGTGTACCATAACAGGTGTATGGGGCTGTGTGGTAAAGATTCACTCGCAGGGTGGAAGATGTAAGTACTTGCAGAAACTTGAAAGCAAGATTTATGATCAGTTGCTTTCAAATTAAAATGTTCACCCAAAATGTAACTAGAAATAAGTTTTGCTAAATTACTGTGAAATTTTAGGTACCGTTTCTTTGAAGCGTCATTTAGTAAAACATGTTCGTTACTTGCTAGTATTTCCTAAAAAATATTCATAGTGGAAAATCAGTGTAAAACCAGTTTCGACAAGATTATGGAAAGCATCAAAATAACCAAGCAACGACAAAGCCAGTAGGTGTGGCATTGGTAGTCGGCCTTTTGATTTTGTCAATGTTTGTCTTGTATTGCCATGGTTTTTCTAAAACTTTATTTTTGTGGAAGCTGCTGGGCCTTTATTATAACAAAAACTTCGGCTAAAAGCAAAAATATTCTTTAGTCTCAGAAAGCACATATTGCCATAGTCCCTGGCAGTTAAAGAAACTATTTGTGTGCCAATATGCTCCCTCCGAAAGAGCAGAATGCTGCCACTCACATTCAAGCCAGACGATAGATCGATGGATAGGTAGATATATAGATAGATAGATAGATTTTTAATGAAGAGAAAAGGTCTTGGGTAACGCCATTGGAGGCTCAATTCTTAAAGTCACAAAAGTGCACCCTTGGTATTTGCCTTTGCATTAGTGCAGATTCCAAAGAATTCACAGAAGTAGGCCTGGAAATCGTAGTCCTAGAAAATATTTGTGAATTGCATTTCAGCGCGAGCAAATATGCATGTGTCGATTTACTCATGCGAAAATCTGCTGAGCGTTTGCAAGTTCACTTTCCCTCCGACACTTTTTTTCCCCACCATGGAAGAAATTTTACTTCTGCCATTGTCAGGAGTAAATTTCCAAACTTTTTCAGTGTGGGAAAAGATTGGAGAAGAGCTGGTGAAAACCTTTAAACATGCACATTTGTATATTTGCACAGATTCAAAAGGGCATTCCAACTCTGGAACTACCACTTCTCGCTACTTCCAACCCCAGTGTGTAGTTTGAGGAAAGGTGGCAAAACCTGGTATATTGCTAGTATCCAAACCCTGTTATAATCTGAGTCCTGGCATAATCAGAGAGGCTATTATCAGAGATCTTACATAATGAGATTGCTGCCATAATTTGGCACCTCACTGAGTGTCACCAAAGAGACATGTGAATTTTTTATAGGACAAGTAGATTTATGAAGCATCTTGACCCATGGACAAATAGATATTTTACTAAGTTCACACCCCTGAATGGGTTTTTAACTTTGTTCTCATGTGCACACTGTTCAATCCTATGCAGATGAATACTAAGATGGCTGATCATTAAGATGGTACCCCGTGTATGTGAGCTACAGGCACTGTCAGTGCAACCTACATAGGCCTCTTTGTTTCTGGACGAATTGGTGCTAAATGCTTGCACCTTCTTCCTGCCAAAGGTGGTATCACCAGTCCACATGGGATATTCCATCACTCTACCTGCCTTCTTTGCCCCATGACACCCCTCTAAGTATAAGGAAATTCTTTGCAGGCTGGATCCTAGCACTTGGAAGATAATGAGCTGTTTATTGGGAGGGGATGGTGGTCCCGAAGTGGACCCTATCTAGTTGGATTGTCATGTGTATTAAACTGTGCTATGGTTTGGCTAAAAAGAAGCCTCTCAAGGGCCTTCAAGCCCATTTGCGCTAAGGCCACCACTAAGGCCTTGTAAAGAAGTGTTCCACCATTGGACATCTGCTATACAGTGACATGAGCGTCCTTACACACCTTTACAATGCAATACTGTTGTGTTTGCAGGGAAGGCCGTTTTATACTACTCTGTCCTGCAGGACCTCCTGATGTATGTCCACTCGCCAGACCCTCCACCTTTTACGTGGCACTGATTTGGTATCTGTTCAGAAGGTGGGGAATCTGAGGTTAGAATTATCTATCAGAAGAACAATTTATTTACTTTTAGTAATCTCTTTCTGATGGATACGTAACTAAGCACATATTTCTCACTGCCCTTCCTTTTACCCATTCTGTGGAGTGGACTTTTAGGAATATAAAAAGGTTACAAGATATATTTGACAGACTATCACACTACACTGTCACCTTTGATTCGTGCCTGAGGGCACATAAGAGCTCCATGTAAAAGTGATATCGGAGTTGAGGGTTGACCCCTTTATAAAGATCTATGTGGTAACTTTCTGGTACAGCGTGAGGCCACCACGGTGCCAATGGCACCACCTATAGGTGTTCAGTAGCAGTTCCAGATCCAGTCTGGCTTCTGGGTACATTAAAAAGTGAGGAATATCCAGTTAGAGTATCCAAGGAAAGAGCATTACCAAAGATAAGTAAGCTGTCATTTTCATCAGTTTAGAGTGTGATGGGATTAGCGGACTGAAGGTGGCTATGCTAGGTTCAAGCAGTGTCAAAGGGCAAACAATATATTGTAACTGTATGTTCGAGGCATGTGTGCTGTAGATGCACATGCTTTGCATACTCCTGCCATCTAGTGTTGGGTCCGGATGTTTGCAAGTTGTTTTTCTTCTAAGAAGTCTTTCCTAGTCACGAGGTAAGGTGACTCCTCATTTCGGTGACAGTGCGCATGGGCATCGACTCTGTTGTTAGATTGTTTTTGTCCGCCATCGGGTTCGGACGTGTATTGCTGCACTCCGGTTCAAAACCATCCTTCGGGTTCCCCTCAGTGCAGATTCTACTCTACCCTCGATGGTATTGTTATTGTATTGCTCTCTCTGCGTATTCATTCGAACGGGAAAGTCTCTCCTCTTCGGTCGAAAATATTGTGGGCGGCCTTCAGGCTTAGCTGCGTCGATCCACCCCTCTGCCGATGGAACGGACTCCATTTCAATTCTGTCCTTCATGTAACTGCTAGGGATGATGGCATCATGCATCGCGATAATGCCTCATGCAAGATTGCACATGCGTCCTCTACAGGAGTGCTTAGCACGTCAGTGGAATCAGTCTCAGGGTCAATTAACGGATCTAGTTTTGGTAGACAGCTGCACCCATCGCTCTCTGCAGTGGTGGAACGCACCAAACTTATCAAAAGGGTGGCCCTTCATCGACCCTGTTCCACAGATCATGGTAACAGCAGACGCATCCCTCACAGGTTGGGGTGCCCATCTTCACAACTTGACAATTTAAGGTCTATGGGACAACAAGCACAAAGCTCTGCACATCAACTATCTAGAGCTTCTAGCTGTACATCTAGCACTGAAAGGTTTTCAGTCTCAACTCATAGGGAAAGTTGTCCTAGTCCGCACCGACACATGACAGCAATGTACTATGTACAAAAACGGGGGGGCCCATTCTCTGAAACTGTCACGCCTCTCTCAGACAATTTGGCATTGGGCAATTCATCAGAGAGTCCATCTTCTGGCAGAGCACCTCCCAGGAGTGGACAATCAGATTGCCGACCTCCTAAGCAGAAGGCAGCAACAAATTCACGAGTGGGAACTTCATCCCCAGGTTCTCCTTCCATACTTCCAACAATGGGGATTCCCACAAATAGATCTGTTCGCCACAGTGGACAACTCAAAATGCCCAAACTTCGCCTCCAGGTTCCCACAGCCTCTATCCAAAGGCAATGCCCTATGGATGAATTGGTGGGGGATATTTGCCTACGCTTTTCCGCCTCTCTCTCTCCTTCCATTTCTGGTTCGAAAGATCAGGCAAACATCCCTCACACTGATTCTAGTAGCTCCCACTTGGGGTCGTCACCCGTGGTTCACGACACTTTTAGAACTGTCAGTAATTCCACATCAAAAGCTACATCTCAATTCCAGTCTTCTCACGCAGAACCATGGAGAAGTCAGACATCCAAATCCCAAGGAGCTCAATCTAGCGATTTGGACCCTGAAGTCATAAATTTTGGTTATCTTAACTTGCCACCAGAATATATGACCATTCTTAAGGGAGCAAGAAAGCCTACTACCAGAGCATGCTATGCAGCTAAATAGAAAATATTTGTTATATATTGTACTGATAACAATATTGATCCACTAGATGCATCTACTCAAAATATCATTTGATACCTTCTGCATTTACAGTGTCCTGGTTTAGCCTACACTTCCATTCGTTTGCATCTTGCAGCAGTTGCTGAATATTTGCAAAACAGTCAACATATATCTTTGTTCAAGATTCCAGTAATTAAAGCCTTTATGGAGGGCCTTAAGAGAATAATACCACCCAGGGTACCTCCAGCACCAGTTTGGAATCTGAATATTGTGCTTACACGGCTCATGGGTCCACCTTTTGAGCCATTACACAACTGTCCACTACAGTTTCTTTCATGGAAAGTGGCCTTCCTCATTGCGATCACTTCATTGAGGAGAGTTGGTGAGCTAAAAGCTTTAACCTTAGAAGAACCCTTCTTTCAACTATATAGAGAGAGGGTAGTTCTTCACACCAACCCGAAGTTCCTTCCCAAAGGGGTTTCTGCTTTCCATATCAACCAATCAGTTGAGTTGCCTGTGTTCTTTCCTCAACCTGATTTGGTAGCAGAACGAGCTCTTCATACTCTTGATGTCAGAAAAGCGCTATTATACTACATCGAAAGAGCAAAGGATTTTCGCAAAACAAAACAATTGTTTGTTGCATTTGCTACACCTCACAAAGGCAATCCCATTTCTAAATCTGGTATTGCAAGATGGATTGTAAAGTGTATTCAAACCTGCTACACTAAAGCTAAACTAACTTTATCTATACCCCCTAGAGTGCATTCCACTCATAAAATAGGAGCGTCTATGGCCTTTTTAGGTAACATCCCTATAGCTGACATTTGTAAAGCAGCAACATGGTCCACATCACACACTTTTACCAAACGTTGCTGTGTGGATGTGTTAGCACGTCAACAAGCCAATGTGGGGCAAGCAGTGCTAAAAACACTTTTTTAAACAGCTGCAACATCTACTGGTTAGCACAAAGAAACTGAGAGGGGCCCCTTTACCACAAAGGAGTAGGGCACCAAATAGACCGCAGTCAAAATAAAATCCCCTTTGGGCAACTTAATATAACACGGCACGCACACTCAGCACAACTAATATATCACCAGGACAGAAGCACCACCACCCTCAAAGGCCAAGTGTTCACAATTATAACATAATTTATTTAAAAATAACCAAACATGTGGTCCAATACATTCAGTTGTAATGCAATTAAAATATATATATATATATACACATAAATACAAATTTAAAATGTTATACACCAAAAAACACCATCAAGGGAGAACCTGCAGGAAAAGATGGTTTCCAATCAAGAAAAAGAAGGCAAATACATTAGATCAAGATCTGTAATTCAACATATCCAAATTACACAAGAAACCTTTCAATATAAAAAGATTTAAAAATTGTTTGGAATTTGTCTTCACAATCTACAGCATGCCTTCCAATAATTGCGTCGACGCGTTTCGGTGGGTGTCACTACTAAGACGCCACCTTCCTCAGGACACGAAAATAATGTCTCCCACACGAAGTCTTGAATCTGTAGACAAATCTTCTGATTCATCCAATGTAACCTGCAGGAGCTAGTCCTTGCAAACTTGGAATTGAGGATTATTAGATCTCTCAGTGTATTATCTTCAATTAAGAAGAACAAACGACAGTTTCTTTCTATTTTCCACTGTTATCACCTCACAAATTACGTTTGCAAACAGCTATGCACCTCTTATAGAACGAATGTGGAACACATCGTCTATGGGGTATCTATCATCAGTTTACTATTTTCATTTCTTCCAGACCACTCGCGTTAGTTCTCCTGAACCAGCGTATCAGCCCCCTGCGGGATCCGACTAATGCCTCCGTAAAGCAGTCCGTGCATTACAACTGAATGTACTGGACCACATGTTTGGTTATTTTTAAATAAATGATGTTATAATTGTGAACACTTGGCCTTTGAGGGTGGTGGTGTTTCTGTCCTGGTGATATATTAGTTGTGCTGAGTGTGCGTGCCGTGTTATATTAAGTTGCCCAAAGGGGATTTTATTTTGACTGCTGACATCTACTGGTTAGCCACCGCTTTGGGAGAATACTGCTACATAGCCTATGCAAAGCATGTGTATCTACAGCACACATGCCTCGAACGGATTATCCTACTTACCCAGTAAACATCTGTAATTGGCATGTAGAGCTGTAGATTCACATGCGCCCTCACACCTCCCCGGGCACCTGTAGCTGTTGCAGTTTTGCATTATTTACATTACATACGCATGGACATCTCCGTACTACACTTACTTACTCCCTTCTCACCCTCTTGTGGGAAAACAATCTAACAATGGAGTCGATGCCCTTGCGCAGTATCATCGAAAGGAGGAGTCACCTTACCTCGTGACTAGGAAAGACTTCTTTGAAGAAAAACAACTTGCAAACATTCGGACCCAACACTAGATGCCAGGAGTATGGAAAGCATGTGAATCTACAGCTCTACATGCCAAGAACATATGCTTACTGGGTAAGTAGCATAATCCTATTGCACCATAACTCAAAACTTGCATATAAACACTTTTTGGATAACTTTTATGAATGGTGACAAGACTAGTCTTTACATGGCGTTTATGGACCTCTCAGCCGTTTTTGATTGTGTTAATCATAATAAGTTGTGGCACATTATGGAGACAATGGGAGTGGATGTTGCAATAATCTCTTTTATTAGACCACTGTATCTAGGAGCCACTGCGAAGGTTCGCTATGGCAAACAGGGAGAATGCACTAGACATTTCAATATCGAAAATTGAGTAAGACAAGGTCGCTCCCTTCTTGTTTTCGCTCTATATTAATAAATTAAATTAGACATTGAAAGAAAAGTCTATAGACATTCCTTACGCAACTCAACTCCATTCCCTTTTCTGCTTTACGCAGATGATGCGGTTCTCTTAGCAAGAACACCCTTATCACTACAAAAGTGTATTACGAATTACGCCCTTTTTATGAAGAATCTGGATTTACATGTTAATAAAACAAAATCTTTTATCATGTCTGTGGGGAAAAGAGCGAAAAAGAAAGTTAACTCCAGTATTGAGGATACAAAAATGGAATGTGTAGATACATTTTCATATTTGGGCATCATTTTTAGGTCGAGCCTAGCGCAGCGCGCATGCGCTGCTCTATGGGAAGCTTCTTGTGAGGGCTCAAAACTTCTCCGTGTGGGTCGGACTCCTCCCACACGTCTGATTGGCCTTTGCGTGTGTCTTTCGATAATGAAAGCACGCAAATGGCCAAAGGTGGGTGCATGTCCCACCTCTTCTTCAAATGTTCACTCCCACGGCGTTTTGCTCTCGGGAGCGAGCTGCGGCGCGCAGGCTGGCAGCTGCATTCCTCCCTCGTCGTGGATCAGGTTACTAATTAGCAGCCTGCGCTCCATGTTTGCACCCCTCCCACTCTTCTTTGTTTGTTCTTTGTAGCACGTCCGGTTTCACTTTAGGGACCGCGGACCGCGCTTGCTGAAAGTGACAATGTATTCTGACAGTGTGACCTTTACTTTCAGTTCATAAATGACACGGAGAGTAAAGACAGTAAAGCAACCCCCCATGCCGGTCCACTTTTCTACCCGTTGTAACCTCTATACTGTCTATAAACACCAATTTCATCACATCTCTCAAAGAGGCACACGTTTTGGGGTTAACAAGGCTTTCGCAAGTTTACATCGTTTTCAACCCATCGTGTTTTATTCATCTTTTGATGATTCCTCATCTAGTTGTGAGTTCCCTTCTAGTTGTGTTTCTTTCATTGTACCTCCCGCTGTGGATCCCTATTAAGGTTCTCTTGAAATATGGATGTATGTCTGGCAACAGGGGCGGTTGTTACCACTCTCTCACTTATCCTACTAGTTTGCGTTCATACGTGCTTCCTCTACTTCATTGTTTTGCCTGTTGTCGGTTCCCTCAGTCGTTCGTGTTATACTTGTCTCTGACTATGCTCTGTATTCCTTGTGGACTACCCGTGTCTAAATGTACCTTGGTTTTCCCACTGTATATGACAGCACAACACTGCTTCCCAGGTGTAGTGGTATTTGTTTCATCTTCGGTTCTTGAGCAATATTACTGGTTTGCCTGGGGCTACTTACAATGAGACTCCAAGTCGCACGGAGATTATTAAGTTATGCTCCATATATCTTTTTTTTTTTAAACTTCTTTTTATTGAACAAGTGTCAGCTATCATATACATGTACATAAACACAGATTATAATACAGGTTTCTCATCAACATTCACAATTTACTGCTTATACACATATAGGGCCAGTTGTAACACCTTTGACTTCTACCTGTAAGACCTCAACCACCCACCATTCCCTCCCCTCCTATCTATCGGATGCCCCCCCAGTCCCCCTAAAAACTTCCCAGTGGTGCCATACTTTCTCCTATTTTTTGGGGCAGCCCCGGCTCTCATAAATTGTTTTTTCTGCCGCGCAGCACCAGTCCATATCTTTCTTCCATTGGGACACTGTTGGCGGTTGACTCGCCCCCCACGCCCCCGCCACATTTCTCTTACCTACTATAGCAGCCACATGCAGCCAGATCCTATGATACTTGGGCCATGTCAATTCCCCAGAGATACATAATACGTGCCACCTGGCGTCTAGGGGGACTTCCTGTTCAATCACTTCTGACATAGTACTAGTCACCTTCCTCCAGTATTCCTGTATTATCGGGCAATCCCACAGGATATGGAAGAATGTACCCCTCTGGTTGCACCCCCTCTGACATACCTCCGTTGGAATACGTCCTAGTTTGAACATGAGTGTACTAGTATAATATGACCTATGTAGGATTCTCAACTGGACCAACCTGAATCGTGCCCGGATCGCCACCTCCCTCGGACTCTGCACCGCTTCCGCCCAATCGTCATCTTCTAATAGGCCCACTTCGGATTCCCACGCCTCCCGCAACTTTACGAGTAGATCTGGGGAGTTGTTCATTATCTTCTTGTATGTGTATGACAGAGCCTTTTCTGGAATGGGGTCCAGGAGTAGCCTTTCTTCCATCGGACTATATTCGGGGATCTGATCCCCTTCTTTGAGGTGCCTGCCCAACGCATGTTTCAGTTGCAGGTATCTGTATTGTTCTGTGGGTGCCAGTTGATATTCTTTCTGCAGCTCTGGAAATGGAATCATTGCCTGCCTCTTCCACTCATCTCCCAGGTGTGCAATATCTAATAATTTCCACTTCGAAAGGCCCTGTAGTCTACCAACTTCCCGGAGTATTTCACTGCACCACAGAGGAGTCTGTTCCGTTAACCGGTTAGCCCAACCCAAAAATCTGTTGGTCTTTGACCACATTGTCAGTACAATCTGTGTATGTGAGGGCATGCTACCCTTTCTCACTCGGCCGTACAATGCCCCCAGACACCCGGCGGTCCCCATGGCCCAGTGGTCCACCCTGTATGCTGGGTCGTTCCTGTCTGCGAATACCCAATCATTAATGACCATTAGGTGCGCGGCCCAGTAGTATTTTTGAAGGTCTGGGATGTTCTTAGCTCGCTGTCGACATCTTTAAAGAATTTGTCCGGTATTGGGCAAGGGGTATTTTGTAGGATGTACAGTAACCTCGGCAGGGACACCATTTTGAAGAGGACTGCTCTGCCCATAAGTGATATTGGTAATGTCCTCCAGAGGGCCACATCCCTCCTCAACCGTTCCAGTTGTGGCTTTAGGTTCTTTGTCAAAAACTCTGAGTCTGTTTTCCCTATCTGTATGCCCAGATATTTAAAACTATCTTTAATCTGAAGCTTGGAGTCTGCTCCCAGTAGGGGGGGTGGCCCATCCGATAACATATATAGGAGCGACTTATCCCAGTTAATCTGGTATCCAGAGTATCCTTCAAAAAGCTTAAAGGTCTGAAGGAGCCGGCTAATTGTGAACCACGGTCTTGTTGCATACAATAGAACGTCGTCCGCGTATAAAGATATTCTCTCTTCCCACTGGTCTCCCCCAAATATGCCAGATATCACCGGGTCCCCCCGGACCCAGGCCGCCAGTGGTTCCAGCGCCAGTGCAAATAATATCGGTGATAAGGGCCACCCTTGTCTCGTACCCTTCCGGAGAGCAAAAGAGCGGGACACCGCACCGTTCACTCGGACTCTGGCCCGGGGCTGCGTGTACAGCAGCTTGATCCATGATTGAAATTGCGGGCCGAAACCCATCCGCTTCAGGACTTCGAATAGATAGTGCCATTCTATACTATCGAACGCCATATGGGCGTCCAGTGACAACAGCGCTGCTTCCACTCCTGGGTTGGTCTTTACCAGATGCATCACCCCATACTACCGGCGTAGATTAAGTCTGGTGCTTCGGTGGGGCATGAAGCCCGATTGGTCTGGGTGTATTAGGGTCGTGATCGGCACCAGAAGTCTGTTAACTAGGACCTTGGCCAATACCTTAACCTCAACGTTTAACAAAGATATTGGCCGGTATGAACTACACTGATCCGCTGGCTTACCTGTTTAGGGATTACTACAATAGTTGCCGTCCGTTGGTCAAGTGGCAGACTACCTCGCTCCCTTGCCTCATTGAACATAGCTAAAAGATGTGGGGCCACAGTGTTGGCTGTACATTTGAATAGCTCCACCGGTAGACCGTTGGGTACCGGTGCCTTTCCTGCCTGTAGATCCTGTATGGCCCCCACTATTTCTTCTGTTGTTATATCCCGTTCGATATGAACCCTGTCATCCTTTGTCAGTGCCGGTAGGCGCATTTCCGCCAACAGCTCACAACAGTCTGCCGCTGACCGGCCGGTGTTTGTTTCATATAATTCTTCATAATAGTCGGCAAAGACTCGTGCCAGTGCTTCCCCAGCAGAGTAGGCATTCCCACTCTTATCCCGTATTTCCGCCACCCAACTCTCTGTCCCGCCTTTCCAGCCAGGCAATCATTTTATTAGCTTTGTCTCCCATATCATACACTCTTTTCTGTGTTGCCAGCACCGCCGTCCTAGCAGCGTTCTTTGCCAAATCCTGTATCTCACGTTTCCGAAGGTCTAACTGGTGGGCAAGGTCCTTGTCCTGCCTCCCTCCCTCTAGGTAGGCTGTCTCCATCTCAAGTATTGTCGTTTCTAGCATATCCCAGCGCAATTTCTTTTCTTTGTTGTCTATTCCTATACATGCTTGGACATGCCCCCTCATCACCGGCTTAAACGCTTCCCAGAGGGTACATGCCTCTTCCACCGTCCCTTCGTTTTCTTGGAAGTACAGCTGGGCTCTTTCCCTGACCCCTTGGGCATTCACTTTGTTTTTGAAGAACCAAGCATTTAGCCTGGGTGGCAGCGTATATTGGCGAATCGGGCCCCTCACCATTACTTCCGTAGGGGAATGATCCGAGATACCCCTTGGACCTATCCGTGCATTAGAGAACCAAGCCTCCCCTCCACTATGGGTCAGTAGATAATCTAGTCCTGAGTAACTGCCATGGGCTGCTGAGTAGAAGGTATATTGACGCTTATCCGGATTTTGTAACCGCCAGAGATTTATCAGCCCCATTGTCTCCGTGAAAGCGCGGAGCGGCTCCACCCCCTTTTCCCTCGTTGTCACTGTGTCCCTATCCAGCCCTGGGTCCTTAGTAGAGTTCATGTCGCCTCCCAGCACCAACAAGCCCTGCGGGAGGTCAACCAACAAAACTCCCAGCGCCTTGTATGCCTCGGAGCGTGCCATTGGTGGAATATAGCCTGAGATCAAGTTAATAGCTTGTCCCTCCCAGTTCCCGATGAGAGTCACAAATCTACCCAGTGGGTCATGCAAAATTTTATCGATCACTAGTGGGAGACCCGTCTTCACCAAGATCCCGACTCCACGGGAGCCCGATGTGTAACCAGCAATCGCCACAAGTTTATAACCATACCTGTCTAATGCTCGATACCGCTGGCCTTTAAGATGCGTCTCCTGGAGCAGCACAATACCTGGGGAATGTCTGTGCAGATACTGTAATACTATACTCCGTTTGATACGATTCCCCAGACCATTTACATTCCATGACATGATGTGAGGCTAGTAGCCCCTTGGTGTCCCGCCTGCAGCCCTCCCGGCGGTATCTTCCCTATTCTCTGTCTTGGTATCCCTGTTGGCGTTGCCGTCCCTGCACTAGGTGTCCCATCCTATGTCCACCCGGTGGTATCAACCCATTGCCCTGTCTGAATGTTGTGTAGAAGCTGACATTAAATCTAAAAGAAAAACCTACTAACCATAACATACCCTGTAAGATTCTCACCCCCCTCCCTGCTACCCTGCTGGCGGGAAAAACAAACCCCACCACCCCAACTTGCAGAGTGCCTGTCGCCCGTAATAAACAACTAAAAATGGGGTTGATCGATGCCGAGCTCCGAAAGCCCCCCCCCGGGCCCTCACCCCCCCCTTTCCTTAGGAATAAACGTATTCCAGTCCAGAAGCAACCTTCGTTTCCTTACCTAGTACTGAGGGCCTCTAATACAGTATGTCCTTTCATTCATGTATACTTTACACCCCCAGTCACTGTCCATACCACGTCACCTTATCTCGACAGTTCCTGGTTCAGCGTGGCTCTTCGATCCCGATGTCTGGACCCTCCATCAGTCCCTGGTTAAGCAGATCCATCAGTCCGATTCTTCTCCCGCTTTTCTTCGTCGTTCTCTCCATTAACCTCTTTGAGAGTTGGCCCGACATTGCGCCATCCCTCCAACCACTCGTGAGCTTCCTCTGGGGTGCCGAAGAACCATGCTTTCCCCTCAGCTTCCACTCTCAGTTTGGCAGGATACATCATAGAATATTTGAGTTCTTTTGCCCGCAATTCTTTTTTCACTGTGTCAAAGGCGCGTCTTTGCCGCTGCACATTGAGCGTAAAGTCTGGGAAAAATCTAATCATTGCATTCTCGTGCGACAGGTCGCCATGTTGCTGTGCCGCTTGTAAAATTGCATCCCTATCGCGGTAGTTAAGAATCCTGGCGATGATTGTCCGCGGTGGTGCTCCAGGTCTCGACCTCTGGATGGGAGCTCTGTGTGCCCGCTCAATAGTAAAATGTACGGAGAGACGTTTCGGCTTAAGGTGATTCAGGATCAGGTCTTCTAGGAAGAGGTCGACGCTAGGCCCTTCCATACCTTCCGGCACTCCCACCACTCGTATGTTGTTCCTTCTTGCCCGCCCTTCCTGATCTTCTAGCTTGGCTGCCATCAATTCCTGCTGTTTAGTGACGGCCTGGACTCTCTCCTCCAAACTCTTCGCGCTGGTTTGCAACTGCTCCACTTGGTTTTCGGTGGTGGCGACTTTATCGGACATTTCCCTAAAGTCTGCACGCAGGAGATTGACATCTATTGTCACTGCATCGATTTTGGGATCTATCGTCCCCTTGAGATCAGCGATGGCCGCCATGATTGCACTCAGCGAGGGCTCTGCCTGTTCTGCTGGTGGCGTGGTCTGTGATGCCGCCACTTGGAGCTGCACCGTGTACTTGTCCATCTTGTTTGTTTGCGCCCCTGTTGGACCCTTGGGTTTCATTCGGGTGGACACTCTGATACTGCACTGATCGTGTAAGAGGGAGTCGGCAGGTCTCGCACCTCTACTGGGTATTCCTTTTGACCTTGATGTGGCCAAGTATGATGGGTAGGAATATTCCCCACTTCCGATTATATACTCTTCTGCTCGGCCGGGTCAGGTGCGTACTGCTTCTGGCCTGAACCAGGCCTGTTGTTGTGCGCACCGGAGATACCCCCGTCGTCTTCCTCTCCAAGCTTTTAGGGTGTTCTTACCCGCAGGGCCGATCACCGGCGCACCGCCGCTTGTTCTCCGTCGCCCAGACCACGGGCCCGCTCAGGCAGACCCCGATATGGGATCCTGTGGTCGTACTCTGTTTTCACTTGGTGCCCTCTGACTTCTCCCAGCCATGTCCTGTGTTATGGGGCGATCCCCAGGGCCGACAGCCTGTGCGTGGGTTCTAGTACATCCCACGTCCAAACCCGGATTCTTGCCTTGCCCACTCTCGTTACTGTCCCCTTCTGCACTGGTGCACCTCCGTATCAGTCGCGTGGATAATCGCGCACCATGCGCTGACCACCTGCTGTCCTTCCAGGTGTCACTTGCCTCAAGTATTCACCACTGCCCCGGAGTCTTGTGCGCTCGGGTACTCTCTGTGACAGATATAGAGTGGCGCTCTCTTGCGGATTCTCTGCCTTCCCCCTCTCGCCCCTTGCTGGGCTCAAGGCCTGCTATTCGCCTGCTCTGCGGCCTACTGGGCATCCGGGCCTGCAGGGCCCCCGGGGCTTCTCCAAGTCCACCAAGCCTCTCCTGCATCTTGTCCTGCTGCTGCGCCTCACCTTGTTGAAAGCGGCTCCCTCAGAGCCTCGGGATCGCGTGATCACTCCCCCGCTGTCGTTAGAAGCCAGAGTGCCCAGGGGAGGAGTTCGACTCCGACGGATGTGGCCGGCCTTGCCCGGGCTTCACTTACCCCCTCGGGGTCACTTTCGATACTGGGTCCACTGCGCCGTGATCTCCGCCCTCCTCACAACACCGCGGTCCAGGCGCCCTCGCGCAATGGGTCTGATCAGTGCCTTCTGCCGCTCAACACGTACTAGGTCGCGGCTCGTCTCCGGAGGCCTCCGATGACCCGGCTGGTGCTGTTGCGTCGTTCTGTTGGACGGCCCTCAGGTGCGTATAAACTTTTATTTTTTCCGAGCGATGCGTGTCCTCGATAATTCACTTGCCAGCGCCTCCGCTCTGATTGCTTCTGTGCGACTGAATATGTGGATATTTCGGGCTTTAGGGACCCGAGCGACGGAGCTCTCTCAGGACGACGCCATTTCCCTCGGCGTCGAAGCCACGCCTATGCTCCATATATCTTGTTTGTGACGCTGCGCCGTTCTGTGACCCAGAGAGTCCAGCCCAGGTTTTCCACTCTCTCACTGTCTCTCTCTCTCACTGACTGACTCTCTCACTCTCTCACTGTCTGACTTTCTCTCTCTCACTGACTGACTCTGACTCTCTCACTGACTGACTCTCTCTCACTGACTGACTCTCTGACTCTCTCTCTCTCACTGACTCTCTCTCTCTCACTGTCTCTCTCTCTCACTGACTGACTCTCACTCTCTCACTGTCTGACTTTCTCTCTCTCTCTCACTGACTGACTCTGACTCTCTCACTGACTGACTCTCTCTCACTGACTGACTCTCTGACTCTCTCTCTCTCTCTCACTGACTGACTCTCTGACTCTCTCTCTCTCTCACTGACTCTCTCTCTCTCACTGACTCACTCTCTCAGTCTCACTAACTGACTGAATGACTGACTCTCTCACTGA
The DNA here is from genome assembly GCA_963921515.1 of Calotriton arnoldi. Classification (NCBI taxonomy): domain Eukaryota; kingdom Metazoa; phylum Chordata; class Amphibia; order Caudata; family Salamandridae; genus Calotriton; species Calotriton arnoldi. Next base: position 369,883 of record CAWUFW010002967.1, read on the forward strand.
CTGACTGACTCTCACTCTCTCTCTCACTGACTAACTGACTGACTCACTCTCTCAATCTCTCTCTCACTGACTGACTGACTGACTCTCTCACTGACTGACTGACTAACTGACTCACTCACTGACTGACTGACTCTCTCACTGTCTCTCTGACTGACTGACTGACTGACTGGCACTCTCACTGACTGACTCTCTCACTGACCGACTGACTGACTCTCTCACTGACTGACTGACTCTCTCACTGACTGACTGACTGACTAACTCTCACTCACTCTCTCTCTCACTGACTGACTGACTCTCTCTCTCTCACTGACTGACTCTCAGACTCTCTCTCACTGACACTCTCTCACTCTCTCTCACTGACTGACTCTCTCTCTCTCACTGACTCTCTCCCTCTGTCTCACTGACTGACTCTCACTGACTGACTGACTCACTCTCTCACTGACTGACTGACTCTCAATCTCTCTCTCACTGACTGACTCTCTCACTCTCTCACTGACTGACTCTGACTGACTGACTCTCTCTCACTCACTCTCTCTCTCTCTCACTGACTGACTGACTCTCTCACTGACTGACTCTCCCACTGACTGACTAAATCTCTCACTGACTGACTCTCACTCTCACTGACTGACTAACTGACTGACTGACTCTCTCTCTCACTGACTGACTGACTCTCTCACTGACTGACTGACTCTCTCACTGACTCACTGACTGACTGACTCCCTCACTGACTGACTGACTCCCTCACTGACTGACCTACTCTCACTCTCTCTCACTGACTGACTGACTAACTGACTCTCTCACTGACTGACTGACTGGCTCTCTTACTCTCTCTCTGACTGACTGACTGGCACTCCCACTGACTGACTGACTCTCACTGACTGACTGACTGACTCTCTCACTGACTGACTGACTCTCTCACTCTCTCACTGACTGACTAACTCTCTCACTCTCTCTCTCACTGACTGACTGACTCTCTCAGTGACTGACTGTCTGGCTCTCTCTCTCTCACTCACTGACTCTCAGACTCTCTCTCTCTCACTGACTGACTCTCTCTCACTGACTGACTTTCTCACTCTGTCTCACTGACTGACTCTCACTGACTTACTGACTGACTCTCACTCTCTCTCACTGACTGACTGACTGACTCTCTCAATCTCTCTCTCACTGACTGACTCTCTCACTCTCTCACTGACTGACTGACTCTCACTGACTCTGACTGACTGACTCTCTCTCTCACTCACTGACTGACTAACTGACTGACTGACTCTCCCACTGACTGACTGACTCACTGACTGACTAAATCTCTCACTGACTGACTGACTCTCACTCTCTCTCTCACTGACTGACTAATTGACTGACTCTCTCACTCTCTCTCGCACTGACTGACTCACTGACTCTCACTGACTGACTGACTCTCTCAATCTCTCTCTCACTGACTGACTGACTCTCTCACTGATTCACTGACTGATTGATTCTCACTGACTCTCTGACTGACTGACTGACTCTCTCTCTCTCTCACTGACTGACTGACTCTCTCACTGACTGACTGACTCTCACTCTCTCTCTCACTGACTGACTGACTCTCACTCTCTCACTGACTGACTGACTCTCTCACTGACTGACTCTCTCACTGACTGACTGACTCTCTCACTCTCTCTCTCTCACTGACTGACTGACTCTCTCACTGACTGACTGTCTGACTCACTGACTGACTGACTCTCTCACTCTCTCACTAACTGACTGGCTAACTGACTGACTCTCTCACTCTCTCTCACTAACTGACTCTCTCACTGACTGACTCTCTCACTGACTGACTCTCTCACTGACTGACTCTCTCACTGACTGACTGACTCTCTCACTGACTGACTCTCTCACTGACTGACTGACTGACTGGCTCACTGACTGACTGACTGACTCTCTCTCTCACTGACTGACTCTCTCTCTCTCACTGACTGACTCTCTGACTCTCTCTCTCACTGACTGACTCTCTGACTCTCTCTCTCTGACTGACTCTCTCTCTTTCACTGACTGACTCTCTCACTCTCTCTCACCGACTGACTATCTCTCTCTCACTGACTGACTATCTCTCTCTCACTGACTGACTCTCACTCTCTCTCTCACTGACTGACTGACTGACTAACTAACTGACTCTCTCACTGACTGACTGACTAAATGACTGACTCTCTCACTGACTGTTATACAGGTACTATTTCCCGGCCTTCACCCTCCTGTTATTTATGCCCCCCCATAACAAAAAAATCCATAACAAGCAACCATTGGGGCAGGCAGATAGAAGTTGCCAGCATTGAAAGGACAAAAAAAACTCAAGACATTATTTATTGTTAATACTTTTTTTAATATGGTCGTTCAGTTGTACATAATGCTTTCTTGGTCATATATAAGGTAACAAAAATGCTTCTGACACTTCTTTATTATAACTTTTCAGCATGCTGCAGACTTCTGTACAGCACAGCTTAAAGACATAGGCAAAGTCAATATCTCTGGCTAAACACTTATAAGGTCCCAAAGGCGAGACCTATTGGCTATGCCAATGCTTGTTTACATTACATTAAATTGGAAAATGATGGTGACATCAAGGGCTACACACATGAACAAAAGTATAGATGCAATTTTTAGGTTTGCTACTAGTCCGGGTAACAAACCAATACACAAGATGGTTAAAATCTACTTGGCAAAACAATCTCTGTGGCAACGTATGGGGCAGCAATTTGGGGTACAGCTCAAGTGGATAGCCTTCAAAAGATAGAGGACAGGTTTGTTAAAAGATTACTATCCGTCCCAAAGGCTTGTTCAAATGTTATCGCCCACAAAGAACTAGGCTTACCTTTTATTACTGACACAATAAAATAGGCCCCTTTGCTATTATGGTTGTCTATTTGGAAACGAAAGATGGTCTAGCCAAATCAATGCATTTTAAAGGATATTATGAACTTGGAGCATGCATCAAAAATTTCATGGTTGCATTATATAAGATGCACCTTTGAGTCTTTGGGGCTGGGGGACCTTAATGACCACCCTACTCATTGTTAAACCTTCTCTAGGCCAAGACTAAAAAATATTTTCCTAGAGAAATGTGCACGTGATAGATGGAATAGAAACAAAGAAAAAGCCACAGAAATTGCATATAACGCTATACCCCCTTCTTTGCATCGATCACTTTCATATCTTGCTTTTATCGGAAATAGCCGTAATCGATATATTCTGACAAGATTCCGTTTAAATTATGAACCCTATATCGGGAACGGTCCTAAAATGGTTTAAATCGTTCTTAGATAACAGAACGCAAATCCACACCATCCCCTAACCTATTAGGAGTTTCACAAGGCTCAACACTATTCTCATCACTATTTAATCTCTATATCGAACCCTTAACAGAAATATTACATCAGGCTAACATCTCCTTCATCGTGTATGCGGATGACACTCAGCTATATATTAACATCACTTCCCTATAAGAGATTAATATGATGAACCAAGCATTTAAAAAGACCATCCAAAGGCTAACAAACAATCACCTTAAGCTAAACTCTCAAAAACCGAATTCCTTCTAATTTCCCCCCAAAAACTCCACGGTTAGGAAGGATCGGACCAAGCTGATCACTGCACTAAACTGCACTCTGATCCTGGTGGAATCCTCCAAGTCGCTAGGAATCACTCTAGACAAGAACCTTAATATGCAATCACACATCAACTTGATGGCTAAAAATGCCAGTTTTTACCTCAGCTATCTTAGAAAAATGAAACCTTGCATCAAACCACTAGACCTCAAAACTGCAGTTCAGTCATTAGTCATTTCGAGACTTGAATATGGATGTACTACTTTATCAGGACTACCCAAAGTCTCAACAGCCCGCCTAAAGCCTGTCTTAATGCAGCCGCAAGACTCTTAACAGGATCAAAAAAGTTTGACCACATCACCCCACATCTGAAAAGCTCTCAACTGGCTGCCTCATGAAGCAAGAATCCAACTAAAGATGGCCTGCATCGCTCATAAGGCGATCTATCACAAAACTCCACTTTACCTAGCACAGAAAATTTCGATTTCTGGAAGAAGCAGACTTTCACGAAGCGCCGGTACTCTTCTTCTAAAACCTCCACTCTTCCGTACGAAAATAACATATGATAGAGCCTTCTCTGGAGTTGCACCAAGAATATGGAACTCGCTCCCACCAGGCATCAGAAAAATCTGATCTACTTCTGTATTAAAAAAAGAAGCGAAGTCCTTCCTAATGAGCAAATTCCTCCCTTAATCCACAGCAGACCGTTCACTCCATGTTCTAGAAGCCCCATTCAGACAATCACTCTACCCACTCTAGTAACTCTCTCTGTAAGCTCATCTGTTACCAGACTCTAGATGGAGCTATTCACTCTATTACTAGGCGCATCCAGCTTGTCCTTACTCGCACAGAGATTTCTGCTTGAGGACTGCTACTCCTACTGTCTCCATTGTGAATACCCAGAACAAGTTCAAATGTATTAAAAGCTAATAACCTAGGCTTTTTCTAATTGTATTAGGGATTATACAAATGTTTATCCTCGTTTTCACACTTTTATTGAGACAACTACAACCATTTATAGGTTTCAATTGTACTGTTTAAACCTACAATGCTATATATATATGTGTGATGCGCTCTGATACTGTTTAAAACTACAATGCTATATATATGTGAAGTGCTCTGATGCCCATTTCTGGGTCTTATTCGCGCTATATAAAACACTAACTAAATAAATAAATACCCTGCAAATGTGTTTTCTCTGATCCAACTGGAATGCTGCCCTTTGACACTTTTTCAGAACAATCAATTGTACATATTTTATTCTTATGTCAATTTTATGTAAAGGAGAGAAAAAGGTTTATTATCCCATTTTTAAAGAAATTTAGCTTGCGTAACCACATTGTAGCACTTTCTGTTATGCAACAACTAGAGACACCATATGCATGCTCTGTGATGGCCTCTTTTCTATGTGCAGCCTTAAAAACTCGCGGTGTAGAAAACGTATTACCAATTTAAAGTTTTTTAAATATTTTAATATATTGTAACACAAATGGATTCTATATAAATATTATTGTTTATATGTAAAATAATTTTTTAGGATTTTAGGAAAAAGTAATATGTATATGGTCTTTTTATTTTTATTTATTAAAATCTCCTTTCCATTTACTTTTTATGCATTTTTCCAAAAATTGCAAAATAAAGGTGATTGATGTTAAGACTAGTGTGGACATTTTGGAAATGAAAATGTAGAAGGAATAGCGTTTTTTCAATAGTGTCCCAATTGCCTGTATATAGGCTAGATGTGTTTTTGCATATGCAAGTTCATCTGTGTTTAAAGACAGAATATATTTGTTAACTAATGTATACTGCTTTCAGGTCCGGGGGAGGAGGGCATCTTTACATAATCTATATATATAAGGTATAGTCATTACTGTTGAAGGTATTTTATTTGGTTCCTGCAAAATTACAAGATCTAAACTAATTACATTTTCAATCTACTTTAGTCAACTTTTTAAACATCCTGGTATCACATGAAGCCCACAAAGTCATTGCACAAGCTGTTTTAAAGTACCCTGAAAATGCTCCTATACAAGCAGCGGGACTCAACTGTTTAGCACTTCTCGGTGAGTATTGCAACACCACAAAAAAGCAACATGATTCCTCCATAGCAAAAGTCATAAAAGCAATATGATTCATGAATAACAAAAAGTCATAAATTGTTTTGATTTTATTATGTGTGCTTCATGTTGAAGTATCGTAAATCGGTTTGTTAAAAATGTTCAAGCACAAATGATAGTTGATGTTGTCTTCAAAAAGGAAGAGTTACTGTAGTTATTATAATCAGCACCAATGTAAATATTTTTCTGCCATAGGCAAAGTGCCACCTTACAACCCACCCTCACATGGTGCATATGCTACATGTGTGTGCGATCTCGCATTCACTGTTATTGCTTTATTCTTTCTTGTCAAGGAACCAGGTTTCTAATAATTACTAATTTACCTCTGCTTTGTATTTGGCCTGAGAGTTCAAAAATTGTTAGCAGAGTAAATGAAACGGAGTATTTTGTGAGCTTATTGTATCAGGTTTGAGAGAGCTGGATGTGCATGTCACTGCATTACTGCAATAATTAGTGCAGAAGATGTCACCAGAAATGTAAGGTGATATAGTGGAAGGTGGCCTTATGCTGTTCTTTACTCATTTAACATTTATCACGAAGTAGAATTTGAGAAGTGTGAAAAAAAGACTTTGAGGCATCTTTGGAATAAAGATCAACATAACAGAGTTCAGAGACAAGTTAAATTTAGCACTCTATGGGCATGCCATGTACCTCCATTTATGGAAAAAGGTGAAACACTGAGTCTTGCTACAATGTTTCACACTGCACATCGTTCATATACTAATTAATGACTGGACTTAGAATGTGAAATGGTACTGACGTTGCCAAGCACATTTGGTATGTAGAGATGTCACAGAAAAAATAGATCTAATTCATTGTATAAATCATGTTTAGTCCAAGCCTAGCCGTCTGAAAGTCTAGACATCCACTACCAGATGTGGCCATATGCTACTGTGGTAGTTTCCCAGACAAACAGCATTTTACTAAAACTTTGATGGCATGTGGTGCTATCTACTCTCATTAATATCGAGAAAAGGTGAAAGACAAGATATGAGTGTTTTCATACCTAGCTTGACAGCACAGATGTCTGTAAGACCTATTGTTAAAAAGTATTTAAAATGTACATAGAGTGGGATTTGGCTCCAACCAGCTATGCATTTCTTTAACTGCTTGCTAGTGGCTGTTTGATGTATCATTCTTCCACCGGCAGAGTGATTGCATTACAATGTATGAGAGACTATTTTGCATCTCAAAAGTACACTGATTCGTCAGGCTTTGAATTCTGTATCTCATCCATGCATTGCATACTGAACTAATAGTTTTTTGTTAGTCAGTAATCATGTGTGACAAATCCATGTGCACCAATATGCTTACGCATATGCATGCGGGTGCACAGCTTCTTCAAACAAAATAAGCATTGACAAAGCCACCATATCTGGATTTAATGTGGCAACGCATAGAGATACAGGCATTCAGATGTGCAGTTGGCATGCAGTAGAACATTAAAGCCTATTGGTTTTGCCATTGCTTGTTTTAACTAGTTGTCAGGACCCAGGCTACATCTGCTCATCACTGTCCACTTCACTGGGAGACATCCGATAGGGCCTGAAGGTTGTGGCTTTGTGGGCTGTTAGTGGGTCTCTAGGCCTGATGCCTGTTGTGCTTGTGGTGGGCAGGTTGGTGGGTGGGCCCCTGGTCCTCGGGCAACCTGGTCTTCTGGTTTCTCACTCGGAAGGATGTTTGGGGGGCTGCTTGGGAGAGAAATGCCCTTTTTCCTTTCAGCGTGCCTCTCCCCAGCTGGCAGGCAAATGCAGACCTCAATGAATTTAGACCGTCATGCTAGTTGCTAAGGGGCTTCTTAGTTTATTTATTTTATTTATTTAAGAGGTTTTATATAGCGCTGGCCAGACCCGAGGGTATCGGAGCGCTTTACAGCACATATAGGGGAGAAATCACATAAAAGAGACAAAGGTAGGCATAAGTGTTCAAAAGTCCCAGTGTGCTGTGCGGCATTGAGGTAGAGAGGTCCTGAGGTAGTCTCGTTGCGTGCACAAAGTCTTGGGCTAAATCTCCCTCCGAGAGGAGGTGAACGAGGAGGGGGTTAGGGAGCGGGGATGAGGTAGGGAGTGGAGGAACAATGACAAGGGTCTGTAAAGTGCAGGAGGAGGTAAGGTGGTGGAACATTGCCTGGTAGCTGCAGAGTGCAGGCTTGTGCGTTTTGGTTCTCAGTCCGGGAAGGCACGGTTCAGGTAGAGGTCTTTTAGGAGTCTTTAGAATTTAAAAAAAGGAGGGGATAGTCCTGATATCGACTGGAATGGAGTTCCAGATTTTGGGTGCGTTTCCAGCGAAGGATCGAGACGCGTTTTTTTGTTTGCGTGTTTTCAGAGGGATGAGTAAGAGGGTGTTGGAACTCCTGAGGATTCTTGACTGGCCGGCTTTCTTGAGTTTGGAGGCCAGGTATTCCGGTTTCCCTGTGTGCAGGGCTTTGTGCGTGAGGCAAGCAGTTCTAAAGCTGGCACGCATTTCGACTGGGAGCCATTTTAGTTCTCTGAGTGCGGGAGATAAGTGGTCATATTTTTAACTCCGGTGACCATTCTGGCAGCAGCATTGAGAGTTGTTTTGAGTGGCGCTAAGTGGGAACGAGCTGTACCGGAGAGGACTGCGTTCCCATAGTCAAGTCTAGATAGCACCAGTGATTGGGTGGCTTGTTTGAGGTCCATGGGCGGGATGAAGGGTTTAATTTTGTTGAGAAGCTTCAAATTGAGGAAGGCACTCTTCGCGGAGATCTTAATGTGTTTGGTCATGCTTAGATTTTGGTCGAGGTGATTCCTAGCGATTTTACCGAGTTCGCCAGGGTGAGATTACCGTTAAGAGCGTCGATTGCTTTCAGCCACTTTACGATTTGAGGGTTTTCTTCTTTGTTGGAGATGAGGAGGATTTCGGTTTTGTCTTGATTGAGTTTGAGGTGGTTAGTTGATAGCCATTGTTGAACTTCTCTAAGAGTGTTGTTGAGTCTTAGAATGTCGTTAATGGAGGAGGTTTCCAAGTAGATCTGGGTGTCGTCTGCATATAGGTGGAAGGGGATGTTGGCTTTTTTCAGAATGGTGGTGAGGGGTTCCATGTATATGTTGAACAGTTGAGGGGAGAGCACTGAACCTTGGGGGACACCTCTGTTGACGGGGAGTAGGTCGGACATAAAGGATTTGATTTTGATTTGATTTGATTTGGAGCTGAACTTCCATTACATGCCCAATGCCTGGTTTCCCTGTGACCACCTTACCTTTAGAACTTCTTCTGGTGCTTCCTCAGACTCCCTGCTTGTTTACAATATGGCTTCATTTCCTATTTGCTCTGTTCCTAAAACAGAAAATGACACAATATGTCAACATGTCTTTGACAATCCAGCATGGTTTCCTCTGTTAATCCTTTGCCTGCTAGCTTTTTAATCTTTATGTATGGAACATTCACTTCCTGTATGCTTTTTCCTGCTTCTCTCTTTTTACTTCTTTTTCTCGCTAGATAAGGAACTGCGACCATCATTACGATGCATCCTAAATTCCCCAGATACTTTTTAGCAGGTTATGCACTTCTTTTTAGTGTTTCTAATTTATTTTTCTGCCTGTCAAGTCTGGATTCTGTTTTATTTATCTTCTGCTTTTTGCATGATCCAGCCTTCTGAAACTCAATTTAGGGTTTCCTGAGTGACTGGCTCCAGAATCGTCTGCTTAGATATTTTCCATGAATTATTGCCTTTTGAAGGTTTTTTAATGTCTTAAGCTTTTTCCTCCATAAATATGATCCTTCACATGTGACTAAGGTTGTGCTTACATGATATTATTAGCAATAGGCAACACAGAAACTACAGTAAGGAGTCAAATGTATGTCATCATATGGCAATCACATTTAGAGAAGAAAGTGCAACAGTCGAACCCACTGTTTGACAAGTCCCAGTTTTCTGGATAGATGTATTTGTCTATTAGCCAGTCACGACTGGTGTATGTTGACAAATGGAAGGAAGCACATTCAAATTGAAGACACTTCCATTAAGATGGTGCCTCCAGTGGTACTTTCTCTACAAATCCCTTCTGACCAAAAGTACGTGTCAGTAGAAGTGGCTAGCGTTGCTGATCGAAGCCTGGTAACATTGCAATTTGCATGTCTATGGATGGAAGACCCAGCCCACTGGGGGACAAATTTTTGTTAACTATATTGCATTTCATAAATCTTGTTTGACTAATAGGTAAAGTAAGGTTGTCATTGCCATCTTACATGGTATGATAACATGATTTTGGTAGGATTTACGATGTATCCATTAACAATAAAATATGGGATCTTTCACATTATGGTATAGTGCAAGGCCTTTCTTTGTCACATTTCACAAAAGGATGTGTATTGCCTCTTGATTATGATAAGGCTGTCTACCAGCCAAAATGTGTTGGTTTCCAAATAAAATAAGAACCAAGATTTCCTGAGTGACCGCATTATTGTTTTATTTGGGGGATGAAGAAATACTCTAATTTCCCTTTCTGGAGTCACGCCCAACACTGAGTTACACCCCGACTAGGGTAATATTTATGCAGGTATATTCATTTTCTGTGTGATATTGCCCCAATGCGTTCTGCCTATCATTTTTCAGTCTAATTTGAACTCTTCTGTAGGAACTCTGCCTTTTCTGCTTATCACCCCGAATTATTTGCCTGTGCACTTTACCCCTGCTAACCAGTGATAAAGTAGTAGTAAGTCTCCAGAATCAGAAGAAACACTGCAAAATTTTACATAGACAATGGCAAAAAAACTACAATACTGAAGACAAAGTCACCTGTAAGGCAGCACTAAATAAATACTATGCAGGTGTTAGAACAGCTAAAAAAAAGTATATTTTGTAGCGAGGATAGAGGAGGCAGGTAATAATTCCAGGGAAATCTTCAGAGCCATTAAAAACTTCATGTCCTCAGAAGCCTGTGCCAGAGCGCATCAAGCTACAGTGGAATGGTGTGACCAGCTGGCCTCCTATTTCCACAATAAGATCACAACCATTCAAGCCAGCCTCACCTCGGACACTCAGATGAAGGAGAGTCTGATGCAGACAGTATGTTCCAGCACAGCTTCTACCACCATGGCTGCACTCTTAAATTTCCAGACTATCCCCTTGTAGGGCTCACTGGTAGTCATACGAGGCCTCAAATCAGGATCTCCAGCTGATCCTTGCCTTCCAAACCTGTTAGTGAAGGGGGCAACCACCATTAACCCACTGGTTAACAGGTTGTACAGTGCGTCATTATCCTCAGCAACTTTCCCTGTGTCAAGGAAGCAGGCAAAGATTCTGCCCCTGTTAAAAAGACTTCCATGGACCCTACTGAGCAATCAAACTTTAGGCCAATATCTCTACTGCTAGTACTGTCAGCACTGTCTAAGGTACTGGAAAAATTGGTAAATCAACAGCTCTCTCAGCATTTCGAAGCAAATGATTTGCTACATTCTAGCCAGTCCGGCATTAGGCCAAACTTCAGTACTGATTGAAGGCACCGAACATATCAGAGGTACGTTGGACGTGGTGGGGAAGGACATTCTGATTATCTTAGATCTGTCAGCAGCCTTGGATAAGGTCCCTCACTCTTGGCTCCTAGCATGCCTCCAATCTTTAGGGATTGGTGGATTGGCCCTGAACTGGCTAGCCTCCTTTTTGAAGGCTAGAGGGCAGGAAGTATGGGTCCCCCTTTATTCTTCAAGAACGGACAGGGGGAGTGCCATAGGGCTCTGTTTTGAGCCCCACATTGTTTAAAATGTATGTCACCTCTTTAGCGCAGTTGGCAGATGCCTTGTGGGCTAAGGTGGTCACGTACGCCGATAGCACCCAGCTGCTGTTCACATGTGAGAAGGGTGAGGAGATTATGTTAGAGTCTATTAAAACCTGCCTTTCTTCTGTTTTTCACTGGATGACCACCCATCAACTAAAATGTACTGCAGACAAGATCGAAATACTACTCTTTGGTTCCAATGCCCCTGACATATGGCAGACTCTGTGGCCCAAAGACACCCTACTCCCAGGTCCTCGGGGGGGGGGGGGAGTTGAGAACTTGTCCATTAAATTTGACAACTCTCTCTCTTTTCAACCACAGATTATGTCTGTGATTGGGATATGTTTTGGACTTCTGCGGACATTAGAAAAGATTTTGCATTTTCTTCCTTTGTCTGCAAGAAAGGTGGTGATCCAGGCACTTACAACATCTAATTCAAATGTTCGGGTCAAACGGGTGTAGTCCATAGGCCTTCTCAAAACAAGGCTAGCAGCATTCCACAAAGCCCATGTAAATTTGAATCCAATGGTAGGATTGTACATCCACAATACAAAGTTGAGCCAATAGTACAGTTCAGCCAACATGTGTTTCATCGTTAGGTAAACAATACCTCTATTTCTTCAGGGCTGAAATATCTGTCGGAATATGACCGTTCACGTCGTCTGTAGACGATGAGTACTCTCCTGATCTACGTATGCCATTACACTGGAATCTATTTATCTGCACTCTGGCCTTGAATCCTGGCAACACCGAGCCGGCTATTCACATATAGAATATCAGGACTCTATTACTGAGCAGATTCCGACAGATATTTCAGCCCTGAAGAAGTCAAGGTATTGTTTACCTAACGACGAAACACGTGTTGGCTAAACTGTACTATTGGCTCAACTTTGTATTGTGGATGTACAATCCTACCATTGGATTGGAATTTACATTGGCTTTGTGGAATGCTGCTAGCCTTGTTTTGAGAAGACCTATGGACTACACCGGTTTGACCCAAACATTTGAATTGGATTAAAGTGGACTTTACATCAAGTGTTGTCAGATTGGACATTGACTCATTATTACTACTTGAGTACTCAGATTATTCCTTTGAGATTGCTTGTCCACTCCTTGTGGAGGGACATATTCAGGGTTGTTTGGTAACCAACCCTTTTTTCTTGGAGCACCAACGAATGTTTTGTATATTTTTCTAGTATCCCTATATTTAGCATAGAGTGCCCAGTGTTGCTTTTTTAGACCTGGTTACCAAATTGTGTACAACATATAACAATTAGGCTGGATTATGGAAATGCCCTATACCTGGGACTCCTGGACTATCTGCTTAACAAGCTTCAAGTGGTCCAGATTACGGCAGCCCGCATTCTTAGTCTGCCCCCAAGAATGCATGCGTCCCTGCACTTGCGGATCCTTCATTGGCTTCCGATAAAGAAGAGAATTCTCTTCAAAACATTAGTCTTGGCCCACTGAGCAGTGCACCATTCCGGTGCAGGTTATCTTAGTGCCAGAATCAGTTTCTATGCCCCCTATAGAATCTTGCGGTCAGCCTACAGCTTTCATGCTAGGATTCCTAAGATTCGCCGCATGAGAATGGGTGGACGAACCTTCTCCTACCTCGGACCACTAGCATGAAACAAACTCCCTTTTGAGCTACGCTCAGTAGCTTTTACCACTCTGTTCAAGAAATGGCTGAAGACCTGGCTCTTCCAACAAGATTAGATGATCTGACTGCACCTTGTGAATGACTGACAGGCTCAGCACCGGGACACTCCATAGAGTAGCTGTGCGATTTATAAATCACTTTTTATTCATTCATAATGTGCCTGTGCTTTGCCTTTGAACTTGGCCAAATTGACATATTCTAAATTGCTATGCTTAATTTACCTGTAAGTCCCTAGTATGTGATATAAGATGTACCCAGGGCTTTGAATTTCAATGCTAGTAGTAAATGTCAGCACCTATTGTGCCATCAACTACATTGCAGTGCAAACATGGCTTTAGACCTACCATTGTAGCTTGACTATAACAGTGTAGAAACTGCAATTTCACCTGTCTAAATAAATCTATTTGACATTCCAAACCTCTCTTTTAAATATTATTAAGCTCACAAAGCAGCATGCATGGTATGTAAAAGCAAATTTAATGTGAACATAGCCTTAAATTGACTCGCACACAAAAGCTATGTTTGACTGTGACAGGCTTCGCTGTCCTATGTACAAAACAAGAGTACAGATTATAATCCTAATAGTGTATCTCGGAAATGAAACCAGCTAGAAAAATAATCACACAACTATTTTTAATAGTTATTTACAATCCAATGTAATGGTGTAGTCAGAATTTGAATACATATTAAGGAAAACAAACTTTTAGAAGGGTACCTTTTCCCTTATTGATGTCCTGAAGGCTAATTTGAATTTGCTCTCCAACTTCTCCCAGCCAGTGATTAGCATTTGAATTGGTGTGAAAAAGGATTGAAATGCTTTGCAGAAGCAAATAGGCTGACCTAAATGGACAGAAATGACTCCTCTGAACCTAACATGCAGGGTAGGAGCTGTGGGCATCCTTTTTGACATTGCAGTGTCGAATTCTGCTTGAGTATCAATTCTTGCATGACAGCTCTGCTGGCTTTACATATAACTCTGGGGATACATTTGAAAGGAAGGGAACAGGATGTCAAAACAGTTCTTGTGTATCAACTGTCTGGTTGCCAGCAAACCCTGCTTTTGTCCTACCAGCCATCTGTATCTGGGATTATTGTGAGTGCAGGACTGCTTCAAACTGGATTTTAGTATTGGATATGGGAGGACACTAGGATTACTATAGTACTCTCCCCACATACTCCACCAGCCCTCAGAGCCCACGTTTAGTGTGGTTGATGACTTTTGTCATCTTGACAAGCCCAAAGTGGGTAGGGTTGGCCCGGGGAACTTTTATCCCATTGGTTAGGGTTTGTCCACGAGTCATTTCCACCCACTAGCTTGTGCCAGGCATAAATGTGGCATCTCAAGGCTCCCTCTTTAGAACACTGCAGGACCTCAGGAAGAACAGAAGAGGACTGAGTCTGCTTTCTGAAACCTGAGAGGAGCCCTGAAGGACTGGACCTCCTCCCTTTTGTACCCAAGACAAAGGACTGAGATTCAAGGGTTATAAGGCTGACCTGCCTATGAAGCTACAGGGATACAACAAGCTACATAAGCTCTTTTCTGCAACTGCCAGCTGACAACTGGATCTGGACTGGACCCTGCAAGTGGTCTCTGCCTGACACTCAATGAGTCTCTTAAGTGCCTTACCTGAGATCTTGGGAGACTTAAAGGACTGAGGGCCTGATTTAAATGCTGGCTGAGACGGACGTCCCTCCAAGCTAACAATATGGTCCGCTCGCCCAATTTTGATTAGAGTGGGCCAGTGTGATGACGGCGGACACTATGCTACCTCCACCATGGCCAAACTCCTGCGACGGCCCTATTGAATATGGGCCGTTGGAATTTTGGCTGTATGTCCGCCTTCCTAATATGGATGGGTATACATGCAGCTGTTTTTGTATGATGGTATGCCAGGAAAAAACTGACAGTAAGTAGCATTGAAAAGTGCTCAATGCCCCCTTGCCATGAGAGGAAACTCCTGTGGCAAGGGGGGTCATTGTTATTTTTATCTTTAAAAAAAAAATATGCTTTAGGATTTTCTTTTTTAAATCAAAAATTTTTTGCCATCAGTCAAACTTACAATTCATTGACAGAAAATGCTATGACGGTAGTTCCTGCGAATGGTAGAAAAAATAACCTGAGGCCAGCGAGCATTTCTAAATTTGGCAGGCGGGGACTCCATCCATCAGGACAACTGAGTATTTTACTCCATCTCCCTGTTAGAATTAAGCTCGTCTGACCTAAATATAAATAGGCCCTAAGCAAGAAGGTGAAATCTTTGGCCCTGATTTAGATCTCGGCGGACGGGTTACTCCGTCACAAAGGGGATGGATATCCCGTCCGTGGAAATATAAATCTCATTATATCCTATGGGATTTATATTTTGGCAGATGGGATATCCGTCGCCGTTGTGACGGAGTAACCAATCCGCCAAGATCTAAATCAGGCCCTTTGACCAGACCGAACCTGGTTGGTGTATCTGACCTGCGCTTCATCCTGGTCAGCGTCAAATTGCACCTAGGCTGCGCTCTACAGTGACCATTGACTATAATTGGCACTTTGCACGTCTTGGCACTGTTTCTACTTAAAACTTTAAAAATTTATATCTCCGGCTCCCTTTTTAGATTTTTGTCATTTTGGTGTCATTTTGTTTATTAAATTTTACTCTTAGTTTTCTAATCTGGGTGGGAGATTTTTTGTTTTGCATTTTAACTTTATTACTGTTTTGATCATGCATAAATACATTAGACACTGTTATAAGTTAAGCCTGTCTAGTAGGGTGTTGAGCCTGTCTACCATGGGGGTTGAGCTCAGGTTTATTTAGTAACTTTGAGGGTTTGCCCTGATAAGCGTTGTGATTCTTCCTTGAGATGGGTAGTAACACAGCCCAAAACAAATCCAATTTCTTACGTCTTCCTTGTCTTCCCCCCCTCCCCTCAGACGTAGTGGGCTCCATGGCAGACATTTTGGATTCCCTTCCTCCTTTATTCCACACATAGCTTGACCATGAGTTGCCAGACTCTTCTCACCATCCATCGGATGCAACTGCAAGTTTTACCCCTTTGTTATCCTTGTTATGTAGCCTAAACTCCTTTTTGGTATGGAAAATTGAACGCTAGAAAGACGTCCGGCCCCACTACCTCAAGTCAACTCTTAACATCGCTTCTGGTGTAGCTCCTGCCACCCCAGTGCAGCTTAAACAATTCATCTTCCCATTCTCAGTTCGGGCCTCTCCAGGTGGGCCATCAGGGAGAGATAGTTCCCCCTGGATCAATCTCCCAGAGGTCTGTCTTGCAAGAGAGCTCAGCGCAGTGAACTTGGCATTGAACCACAAAGACCATATCCATTGAGACTCTGCTACACTGAATAGCGTAGGCTTTGGAAGCACTGCGCAGTGTAATCTGTATCTCCCCACCAGAGAATGAGGGCCATTTGGCTGTAGGCTTTCAAGCATGCTCAGGAGAATTGAAGGAATCCTTTCTCTAAGCCCACTATCTCAACGTTCCTGGGAAAAGAGCTCCAGATCTCCAACAAAAGCTCTGTCGTTGTGCACACAAATCCTCTACTCAGTATGTCTTGGTGATGGCATCCTCTCTTAAGAGTAAGTTGACATTCATCCGCATGGACAAGGAGACCGATGTCTGAAGACATATGCAAGAAAATGTGGCAGTCTGGTGGCCTCTGCCCAAGACTGTTGAATGCCAATGTCATTGGAACCAGCCATGGTCTCATCTCTTGCACACATTTAAATCGTACACTTCCCTACTCCCTGACTGTGGGAAGCTGGCCTGGTATATGATGTCCACTAATGTAAGTGGGCACCTTGCACCAGTCCAGACAACCCTTATGGTGATTTAGGAGGTCTCAGACAACCTTAGAAAGCTATCCAAGTGGTAGCTGTGGAGAGCAGCCTTCAGGCTTAGTCTTGAAGGAGTGTAAAGCAGCTTGTTTTACCAGATGCAATCTTATAGTTTAGATTAAATGAAAAAGAACCACACAAAGTATTTATAAAAATGTGTATTTATTATATAACACTCTTGTACGTTACAGTATCTCCTTCACGGAGATAGACACAAAGCACACAATACTTCGAAATCACAGTAAATAGCACTAATACACAGTGGGCCCCAGGGGGGGACCAAACCATATACTAAGAAAGTGGTATAAGAACCACAACTCGAGTCAGGACAATGTCGAGAGGACGTAGAATTGCTGGGGACCCACAGAACCACCCAAGGTAAGTAGATAGGGACCCCACGGAGGGCATGTGCAGTATGTGAACACAACTGCGTGCTCCGTACAAGTCTATGTGCAAGTCCCGGTTGGAATTTTAAAGATTAGGGACCCTTCCCAGTGGACCCTGAAGAAACCCCGTGGAAGACAGAAGGTTGGAGAGCCACCCCACCCGTAGATACCGTGGTACCCAAGTTACCTATCCCAGGGAAGCCGGGTGCATAGGTGGGAAGTGGCATCGGAAACCGCAGTCGAACCCAATGGAGGACTTCAGGAAAGTGCCGCTGCTGGAAGAGGAGAAAGTGTCTGGAGGAATCCAAACGTGGATTCTTGTAGAGGAGTACCTGAAAGCAGAGGGGACAGAGTCTATATCACTCGGGAGTGACCAGGAGCCCTGGAAGACGAATGTCCTCCGATGTCGGGTGCTTCAGGAAAGATGACGGGGACCTTGACTCTGCAGCTGCGAGGACCAGGCGATGCTGAGGATGACTAGGACCCGGATACGAGCTGTCCCACGAAGGATGTCGAGTGCTGTGGGGTCGGTGTCCGGCGGGAGCACCAACAAGCCTTGGCAAATGCAACCCACATAGGAAGTCAAGAAGGTGCACAGTTGGGACCAGCAAGGTCCAGGAGACTCACCACAAGCAGGGGAGTCAGGGCTGCCCGAGCAATCAGGGGAGCCCAAGGAAAACAAAGGTGACCCTCAAATGGACCGACAGGCCGAAGGCACAGGAGTCACAAGAGGACCTCAAGCAGCTCACCAAGAGATGCAGGCCACTATGCACACGATGCGGTGTGGCCGAAGCTTCTGGTCACTAGAGGTGCTCGAGGTTGGGGCTTCTTGGAACCCGAAGATCTTCTTGCAAAGATGTCAACAAGCCTTTGCAACTGCAAAGGGGACACGGTACCCAGGGGTTCGGTTATTGCAACCCCCCACAAGGCTACTGGCCTCAAACTTGGTAAGAGGGTAGAGCAGGCCTCAGGAACTGAGGAAAACCACCACCTGTGTTGCAGACCCCACAGAGTCCGGAGGAGCTCGGGATCTGCAGACCGGTCGTCTTCCTTGGGGTGCCATAGAATGCAGGGGAGTGACTTATTCACTTTAAGGGAGATTACTTCAGTCGTCCTTGATGCTTCAGAGGCCTTGGAAGGTTCCTGTATGATGCACAGGCACAGACGATGCAGCAGACTGGAAGGGAGACGAAGTCAGGCCCAAACGAAGTCCAGCGAAGTCCAGAGTGCCCAGAAGGTAGGAGTGCAGTGGTTTCAGTTCTGAATCTTATCCCACGACGAATCTAGAGACCTACACCCAGGTAAGCCCTTAAGTACCCTAAGGAATGGGTTGGGAAGATTCAGGGGACCCTCCCAGGGGAGGGTCTGGACAGGGGGGAGGTTACTCCCATGTCCTTTGTCCAGTTCCGCGCCAGAGCAGTAGCCAACGGCTCCCAGGACTGGTTTGAACTGGACTATACACAGGGACACATAATGTGTCCCTCGTGCAGACTTTCAGGCGCTGGCAAGCGCACCCACCCAGCCCTAATACACTAAATCCTGCCTGGGAGGTGGTCATACCTCCCTGTGACAGGATGCCTATTGTTCTGCCTTCCCCTGCTCGAGCTTGGCTCAGCAGCAGGAGGGCAGAAATGTGTCTCTGGTCGGCAGCAACTATTTTGTGCTTTCCAGGGCTAGAAGGCTGGTACCGGGAACACTGAGAGCCTAACGGAGGGCTCTGCCAGTGCTTGGAATCATACCTCCCACACCGTTTACGATGTGGGGGTATGATTCCAACATGTTTGATACCAAACATGATAGGATTTGTTGCAGCCATTTTTGGGATGGTCATCGCGTGATTACGCTGTGCCCCTCTATATAGTATATTGCTGCTTCACTGACAACCCGGGAGAATGGACTCCATAGGCTGCAGGGGTGTCCTGCTCATGCAGGGGCACCCTCTCACTTAGAACAAAGCACCCTGGCCTCAGGATTGCAAAGGCCTGCTATAGGGATGACTTATAGGTTTTAAGTGCAGTGACCCTTAGATATAGTAAACCTATATCTTTAGTAAGTGGTGCCTGCACCAACTTACACAGGCTGCAATGGCAGGCCTGGAGTTCCATTTTGAATGGTCTCTCATGGGTGGCATAATACATGCTTCAGCCCATGGGAGACCTCTGGGGTACCTATGCCCTGGGTACATGGGTTCCATATACTAGGGACTGACGAGGGTACCCCAGTATCCAATCTGGGATGTACCTAGGTACTGAACACAACAGTTTTAGGGAGAAAGCAGATAGACTGGGGTCCTGATTAGCCGGATTCCAGTCAGACTAGTCAAAACACAGCTTAACACCAGGCAAAAAGTGGGGGTAACCATGCAGAAGGATCCTACCTTCCTACACTGACCATGCCCAGGAACAGCATATCCTAAAGCTTAACTGTGGCAAAGAAGCTGCTGATATCTTGGGATCTCATCACCATTGGTGCTTCACCTTTGGCCTATCCTGTCCCGGTCAGCCACAGCTCACTTCCTCAAAGATAAAGCGAGAGACTGAGAAGAAAGTCATCTACCTCAGTTCAGTGGGAAAAAACTGCTCAGTCCCTCAATGGGTGATGTCCTCCATCCCAAGAAGACCAACACACTGATTAGCCTCTAAGCAGTACTTCTGATACTTCCTGTTATTTTCCCCCCAGCATAGCCTTTCGTCTTTCAAGAGCAGGGGATGCTTTCATTCCAGTGCCCTGGCTGGGCCTCCTTTTCCTCTGGAAGGGGTAGTCAAATAAGGGGTCATTTCAGTAAGGAAAAAAGGTAGTCTCCAGCCTCAGTAATGACCAAGAAGTCCCAATAACTTTTCTGGCAGACAGCTTCCCACCTTCCCATGTGTTTTCTCATAAGCACAGGGATTTGGGGCATGCTGCTTACGATACATTTGCTTATTCAATATCTGTGTGCAAAACTCTGTTTTCAGAGCAAAAGAGGTAGCTTATTTTCCTCCCACTAGGTATCGGAGGATCTGGAGTGTTGAAAAGAGTTTATAGATCAAGAGTGCATTTGGCTCATTCAGCTGTGATGATAGTGACTCTGCCTTGCCAGTGGACACACCTTCCTCACTGCAATCACCACCAGGTAGATAAGAGTCTCTCAATAGGACCGGCGGTCCGGCACTAGGAGGGCAGAGTTGAAGGCCTCTGCAGTTCAGCAGGCTGGCAGACTGTCTGATCTGGTCTGCTGAAACCCCCCCCCCCAAAACTCATAACAATAATAGAGGGCTTTTACTCCAGTATTTCAGACTGCATCTACATCAAGAGTCTGTCTGCTTGTTGACATTGCCACCTTTCCCAATGACTTGTCTAGAAATGCAACATTTCAGTGAGTGCTCCTCAGGTGAGCATCTCAGTCTGTGGCAGAATATTCAAAGAGGCCATAGTAAGGATTGGACATCTCCTTGGATAAAAGGAAGTGCCATTTCCTGGCTATGCCGTCATAGTCCAGTCCTTTCTCTACAGAGCCTGGCCTTTAGGTCAT
Source organism: Calotriton arnoldi (assembly GCA_963921515.1). Taxonomy (NCBI): domain Eukaryota; kingdom Metazoa; phylum Chordata; class Amphibia; order Caudata; family Salamandridae; genus Calotriton; species Calotriton arnoldi. The sequence continues at coordinate 390,715 of CAWUFW010002967.1, forward strand.
CGGGTTGCTTCACAGACATGATCCGCCTGTAGGACTCCTCAAAAATGTTGTTTCTGTGGTGTTTCATTTCACACCCTGGTATGTCAGCAGGTTTCTTTAATTTCTTCTTGAAGGAGTCATATGTCTGTTTAAATTCTCTGGAGTAGGGTTCAGTGGACCAGTAATAGCAGGATTCTGCAATCTTGGATCCTCCCATTGAGTAATTTTGCTATTGTGGTCAATGTAGAAGGTTCTACCATCCAGATGTATTCTTTCCACCCAGCCAGACAGAAGTGGCCCCAAAGCATTGGGGTTTAGCGGTGCTTTTGTTCTTAAGTGCACTGGAAATGTAAGTCTTGGATCCTCCCATGTTGTCGTCTTCATATTATGATCTATGAAGAAGGCTCGATTGTTTGGAGCTATTCGTATCTCCCATCCAGGTGGTAAGATTCCTTGGGAAATTTTGTATTGTGGCTCTGAAGAATTATAAGGCGAAGGCTGTGGTGTCTGTGGATTGGATGAAGTATCCTTGAGAGGGAGTCTTTTGCAATTTCTAGTGGAGCGGATAAGGTTACTGTTGGTAAACTGAGACTACTCGGTTGCCTTTTCTGAGGCTTTCTTAGATGATTGTTACTGCTTGACGTTGAACCAGCTGCACCATCTTCAGCATGCTGCGTCCCTGTCGTCGTTCGATTGTTATGATTGACATAATAAGTACGTCCCTTAGCATGGTTTATCTCCTCTCAGCCTGATGGTAAACCTGGTGTGGTGTGCACATAGGCCATTGATGGCAAAGCCAAATGAGATTGGTCTGGAACTCCATTGGTTACACTGCAAGACCATAGTCGAGAAGATGTTTCTGTCTGCAAGGACAAAAGAGACAGGTCACTTATTCCCTCGGTAACACTGCAGGACCTCAACCTGGAGGAAGGTTCCTTCTACATCACCGAAGTGAACTGTTGTTCCCCATTGGAATCTGATGTGATCTGTAGTCTCCTGTTCAATTCTTCGGACAACTCCAAAACAGTGGTCGGAGGAACTAGAGAAGAAGGGGGCGGAAGAGCCTAAATTGTAATATCCCCACTGATTTTTTTTTTAAACCAGATTTTTATTGGCATTTAAAATTTGTCACAGTACATACAAACCCATCTGTATGGTACTTACATACAACTTAGTGTATTTCTGGTACATTATGCTCAGACTTCCAACTAGCTTCCAGTTCCCTCCCTCCTGAGTTGCTTCCGCATGTTATTCTCCCTTCTCAAGTCTTTGACGGCTGGTACCTCCGTGTAGTAGGACCTGTGGATCGTTCGTGTCATGTGCCTTTGTCGGTAGAGGGGTGCCTTCCTGAGGAGGCCTTGTCTCTTCTCTAGCTGTCCTGCTCTTCCTCTACTGTCTGGGTTCGTGCTGGGGAGCCGTCAGGTGTTGGCTGCACCTGCCCCTGTTCGGGTGCCGTCAGTCCGTCCACTAATTGTCCCCATGCTCTGGCTCTATCTATGGTGCCTATGCCTCGTTCTGCCTCTGCCAACAGTAGCCTTCCTTCTGCACTTGCCCATTTTTCTAGCTCATGCTTCCATGTTCCAGCTCTTGGTCCCCCTGCTGATTTCCTGTTTCTAGTGATCTCCCGTTTGGCTAACACCAGGGCCAGGTCCTGGAATTTCGCTGTTGTTTTGGTCTTGGCTGTATGTGGGAACCAGCCCAGTATACAGTGCCCCGGGGTAGTCGGGATTTCTTTGTCTACTATTGCTCCTAATATATGAAGGACCTCCTCCCAGAATGGGGTCAACTTGGGGCAGTCCCAGAACATGTGTAGTATGTGTGCCTCTCTAAATCCACACCTAGGACAGGCCGCCTCCTCGACATGGAAATGCTTCCTGATGCGTGCCGCAGTAAGGTAGGCCCTTTGTAGGACATAGTAGTTAATTAGTTTAAACCTTGCGTTTCTGGTTGCTTTTAATGTTCTCTCGACTATACTCTCCCAGGCCTTCTCCGGTGAGCGGGATCCCAAGATCTTCCTCCCTCTGCACTCGCAATCGCTCCATTGGTCTCTGAATGTCTTGGCTCATGGCTCTATATAGGCAAGAGACTTTTTTTTATCCTCCCCGCTGACGTGGCGACATACCGGCAACTGCCCAGCTCCTGGGGCTCTACGGTTCCTGTACCCCAGTGCTTTCTCATACTCATGGTGATTGCTCTGTGTATTAAGAAGTGACCCTGGGGTAAATCATATTCAGCCCGAAAGTCCTCGAAGGGGAGCATTTCAGAGTCGCGGTATAGGTCCCCCGTTCGCTGCACTCCAGCCTCCTCCCAGTCGTCTATACCCACCCAGCTCCCCCTGTGCGGGAGGCCCCTAAGTAGCGCCAGCGGCAGCTCGGGCGAGTACGGGATTCTATGATTCACGCGTTGGAGGTACCTGGTCCAGCACTTATTGATCACCTTGGTTTCCATAGTGTCTTGTGCTATCTGCCTTCGTACTCGCAGTACCAGTTTTGCCTGTTCCGCGTCTGTCAGCACAAATGGGTATTGGGTCTTTTCCGGGTTCCGCCCTGCTGCAAGCCACTGTATCAGCCAGTTAAGCTGCGCTGCCAGGTAATACAGCTCTAAATCTGGCACCACCAGACCACCTGTCGCCGAAAATCGCTTCAGCGTTAGGGCCACTCGCCTGCGTCTCGTTCCCCATAGGAACGATGTAATCATGGAGTCCAGGTCCTTAAACATTGCCCTTGGTATCCATACTGGGAGGGTGCCGAAAAAGTACAGCAGCCGAAGCAGGGCCACCATCTTCAGTAGAGCAGCCCTGCCAGCCATAAACAATGGCAGGGTTCCCCAAAAGCCCATAGATGCTCTCAGAGCGCTGACTGCGCTGCCCATGTTGCCCTCTAGCAGGTCCGCTGTTTCATGGTAGATTCTTACTCCCAGGTATGACAGGCATCGGGGCTCCCATTGGAGGTTATCCAATACCAGTGGCGGTGGTGTGTTTGGCACCATGGGAAATAGCCTTGACTTCTGCCAATTGACCTTGAGTCCCGACAGGTTGACAAACTCTTCTAACATGGTCTGCGCACCCTGCAGGTCCCCCCCTAGGTCTTGGAGGAAGATCAGTAGATCGTCCGCATATAGTGCTATGTGGTGCTGCACACCTCTCACCCGGAGGCCTCTGAAGACCTGCCCCTGTTGGGCTCGAGAGGCCAAGGGCTCCATAGCTAGGGCGAACAGCCATGGGGAGAGGGGGCATCCCTGGCGCGTTCCCCGCTGCACCACCGGCGTTTCCGATATCATTTTACCTGTGCGCACCCTCGCCGCAGGGTTGGTGTACAACAATCTTACCCATGCCGCGAAGCCACCTCCCAGACCCATGGCGTCCAGCACCACATAAAGGAATGACCACTCAAGGCTGTCAAAGGCCTTCTCGATGTCCACTGTGAATACCGCTGCCTCAGGTATGTCCTGATCCCATGAGTCCATGATGACTAGTAGCCGCCGTATGTTGATAGCTGTGTTTCGCCCTGGGATAAACCTGGCCTGATCCGGGTGTACTAACTTCGTCATATGAAGTAATAGTCGGGTTGCTAGGATTTTACTTAGTATTTTTTAGTCCATGTTTAACATGGACAGGGGCCGATATGCTGTGCAGTCGAGCGCCGGTTTGCCTGGTTTTAATATCGGTACAATGAGTGCTTCTCTGGAGCTCTCTGGCAGTGCACCAGCCTCACGGGCTGCATTGTACAGAGCAGTTAGTCTAGGAGCCAATTCTTCAGTGTATGTCCCATAAAACTCCGCCGGTAACCCATCGGTGCCTGGGGTTTTGTTACATGCCATGTGTTTTATGGCTCCACGTTCCTCCTGCTCTGCGATATCCTCCCCTAGCTCATCCGTCTCTTCTAGTTCTAGTCTAGGCAATTGTGCCTCCTCTAGATATTCCCGAGCTGCGGATCCGTCTCGCCCTGCGGGGCTGCGATATAGTCCCGCATAGTATTGCGCAAAGATGGTATGAATTGCCTCTTGGGTAAAGCATCTAGTGCCTGCTTGGTCCTCTAATTCCACTATCGGGGAGTTTCTGTTGTTGGTGTTAGCCAGCCATGCTAGCAGGGATCTTGACTTGTCTCTCTCCGCGTGTGCTCTGCTCAGATATTGTTTATAATCAAAACTTCTCAGGCGCTCTGTTTGCCTTGCTACTGCCTCCCTAGCGTCCTGCACTTCTGTCTGAATCTCTGGTTTCCCTGGGCGCTCCCTCACTGAGGGTCCACTCCGCCCCTTCTATCTCCAAGAGGAGCATTCGTCTAATCCCCTTGCATTCCGCTATGCAGTGACCTCACAGAACTGCCTTAAAGGCATCCAACTCCGTCATTGGGGAGGAAGCTGTCTGTGAGAAGTTGGCCTGGTATATGCTGTCCACTAATTAAAGTGGGCACCTTGCACCAGACCAAACGACACTTATTGATGATTAGGTCAAAGATAACCTTTATGAAAGCTATCCTAGTGGTAGCTATGGAGAGCAGCCTTCAGGCTTAATCTTGAAGGAATGTAAAGCAGCTTGTTTTACCAGAATATCACCTCCTGAAAGGAGAACCACACAAGTGTTATATAAAAATATGTATTTATCACTAAAACACTCTCTACTAATCTCTACCCGAGATTAGAAGGTACAGTACACAATGTTAAATCAATAGAACGACAGTAAATAGCACAATACACTGCGGGCTCCAGGGGGAGACCGAACCATATACTAAGAAAGTGGTATAACAACTATGACTTCAATAGACACAGTGCCTAGAGCACGTAGAATCATTGGGACCCCAAGGAACCACCCACAGGAGTGACACAGGGAGCCCACGGAGGACGGGTGCAGTGTGGGAGCACAGACGCGAGCTCCATACAACTCTATGGGAAAGTCGCGGTTGGAAAATTACAGTTTAAGGACACTTCGGAGAGGACTTCAAGCAAACCCTTTGGAACATAGAAGGTTCTAAGGCCAGCGCCCTTGTGAGTACCGAGGTACCCGTGTTACCTATCCCAGAGGAGCCGGGTGCATAGGGGTGAAGTGGTGTCGGAAACCCTCGTCGTTTTCAATGGCGTGATGCGAAGAAGTACTGCTGCCGGGAAGATGAAAAGTGTCCGGTAGAATCCAAGCCTGGATTCGGAGTAAGAAGAACCTGAAAGCAGAGGGGACAGAGTATGGGTCACTTCACGTGACCAGGGGCTCGATAGACGAATGCCCACCGATGTCGGGTGCTTCAGGTGCGAAGATCAGATGCTTGACTCTGCAGCCACGGGGACCAGGAGATGTCGACGATGACCAAAGTCCGGAGGTGAGCTGTCCCACAAAGGATGTCGAGTGCTGAGGGGTCAGTGTCCGGATTGAACACCAACAAGCCTTGGCAAAGGCAACCCACGCGGGCAGAGGAAACAAGTGATAGTATGGACCAGCAAGGTCCAGGAGACTCTCCAAGCTATGGGGAGTCAGGACACATCTGGAGCAACCAGGGAAGCCCAAGGAAAGTCAAAGTGACCCTCGCTAGGACCCACAGACCAATGGACCAGGGATCGCGAAGGGACCTAGAGCGGAATCACAAAGTACCAGCCCACTGGTTGGCTCCTGCAACCGGTTTGAGCTGGACTATGCACGGGGACACCAAATGTGCCCCAGTGCAGACTTTCTGGCACTCTAAGAGTGCACCCACCCAGCCCCAATACACTAAAGCCTGTCTGGGAGGTGGTCACACCTCCCTGTGACAGGAAACCTATTGTCAGGCCTTCCTCTGCTCGAGCTTGGCTCAGCAGCAGGAGGGCAGACTCGTGTCTGTGGCTGGCAGCATCCATTTCGTGCTGTCCAGGTCGAGAAAGCTGGTACCGGGTAGACCGGTGCCCCATAGTAGTGGTACTACAAGGGAGGAATCATACCTCCCACACCAGTTACTGGTGTGGACGTATGATTCCAAACACAACATGTTTCTAAGCAGCCGTTTTAAAGTTAGCATTTACCGCGAGGTTATAATGCACTTAAGTATATATGGTTGGCTGCATCACAGACAACCCCGGGGAATAGATTCCGAAGGCTGCAGAGGGGCTGTGCTCATGCAGGGGCACCCTCTCACGTAAAACCCAGCACCCTGCCTTCAGGATTGATAAGGCCTGCCATAGGGGTGACTGATAGGTTTATATGTGCAGTGATTTAGAGTAGATATAGGTAACCTATATCTAAGTAAGGGGTGCATGCACCTCCTTACACAGGTTGCAGTAGCAGACCTGTGGTGTCATTTTGAATGGCCTCCTATGGGTGGCACAATACATGCTTCAGCCCCTGGGAGGCTTCTGGGGTACCTATGCCCTGGGTACATGGTGTACCATATACTAGGGACTGATAAGGGTACCCCAGAATCCAATCTGGAGTGTACCTAAAGTACATGCAATCAATTTATAGGAGAAAGCAGATAGACTGAGGTCCTGAATAGCAGGATCCCAGTCAGACTAGGCCAAAAACAGTGAGACATCAGCAAAAAGTGGGGGTAACTATAAGAAGCAGATCCTACTCTCCTACACTGTCCACGCGTTGTCCTCAAAGTATTGTGTGATTTTCGTCCGGATCCCTTCTCTAAAAACCTGGTCATCAAGCGCCTCCGGGCGCAGCTTCCATGTTGGGATCACAGGTCGGATCCGCGCCCATGTGAGTCCGAGCAAAACTGGATTATGGTCCAATATCGTTCGGGCCAGGTACTCGGTCAAGGACACCGCACTCTGCACATCCGCCGTGCACAGGAAGATGTCGAGTCAAACGTGAAGTTCGTGCTTGGGTGAGAAATAAGAATAGTCCCTATTGTGTGGGTGGAGTCTCCTCCAAGAGTCCAGGAGTCCCCAGTGGTTCTGCCAGGCTGCAAATATGCTCACGTGGTGCGTGTTGTCGCTGAGTCGCGCAGTGGGGGATGGGATCTGTCCAATCCTACATCGGCCACGCTATTAAAGTCCCCTCCTATGTGTGTAGGGCCAGTCATGTATGGGGCTAACCTACGGAACAACTGCTCCAAGAACGCTGGTTGGTCCGTGTTCGGGGCATATACACTTATTATGTTTAGGTCCAGTCCTTCTAGTCGCCCTCTTACCACCACATACTGTCCATCAGGGTCTACTAAGGAGTCCATCACCTGGAAAGGGACCCCAGCTTGTACCCAGATCAATGTCCCTCGAGCGTAAGCTGAATACGTGGTGAAGTATGTCTGACCTCTCCATCGTCTCTGCAGTGCCCTCCCCTCCCCTCCTTCTGCGTAAGATGTGTTTCTTGTAGGAGTGCTATTTGCACTCCCCTTCTTCTGAGATAAGATTGCACTTTATATCGTTTTGCCATCGACTGCATTCCCGGATATTCCATGACATGCATTTATATGTATGTGCCCCCGTCATCATTCCTACTCTGAAATGAAGCGCTCCCCATTTCCCCCTCAGGTCTCCCCGTTCTGCATGCAGGAGTTTCCCAGTTGTCCTGTCTGAGCTCTAGTAGGCGGTGCAACTCAAGAGCCCCCGAACTATGTAACTGTAAACAACTTCCCCAACTCCCACTCCCCAGGACAAGTAGGTGTGTGCCTCCCATCCAAACCATGCAGTGTCTACTATCAGCAGCTCCTTCGCTGCTCGGTCTGATAGAGGGTGTGGCCCAGTGCTCCTCCAGCCTGGATCCGCCCTCCAGTTCTGATAAAGGAGAGGTTATCCCCCCTGTTGACCCCCTCAGGAGTCCCCGTTACCTCCTTCCAGACCCGTAGTTGTGTCCTGCCTCTCCGCGTGTCCTTCTCGATATGGTCTCAGATTATATCATCTGCCGTTCGTGGGGTGATGTGCGGGAGTGCTACACTTGTAACTTCTGATACTGTGGACCAGCTTTCAGAGTCCGATTCCTGCAGCTGTCCGATTCCTGCAGCTGTGCTCCGCTCCTCTGGGATGGTCGTTCCCCTCCCCTGCCACTGATCAGCACCACCTCCTTCACCACATTCTGGTGCTTAATTTGCACTTCTTCCCGCGTGGGCATGGGCAGGTCTCCATTGTTCCGTCTGCCCCTGGATCTGCCACTGTGTATCCGTTGCCCTCTCGCTTCTGATGGGGGGATTTCTCCTCGGTTGCGTTCTAACCAGTCCCAGGCCTCTCGCGGGGTCTGAAAGAATTCCACGCCGTTCTCTGCAACCACTTGCAGCTTGGCCGGATATTGCATTGAGTATTTGTACTCCAATTAGTGGAGCTTTTGTTTCACGCTGTGGTATGCTCCTCTTTGCTTCTGGATCTCCCTAGAGAACTCTGGAAAAATTCGCACCACTGCATTGTTCACCTGGAGATCTCCGCTGCATCTGCCTCTTGTCAGAATATGGTCCCTGTCACGATAGTGAAGGAGCCTTTCAACTACTGCTCTTGGTGGGGCGCCAGGCGGGGGCGGCCTCTCCGGCACTCGGTGTGCTCTTTCAAAGTCATAGAACGCAGATAGTCCCTCCGGAACCACCTCCTTACTTATCCATTGTTCGAGGTAGCCCACCATGTTGGCCCCTTCCACTTTCTCAGGGAGGCCCACTATCCTTATATTATTCCGCCGTGATCTGTTTTCTTGGTCTTCGGCCCTTAGCTCTAGCGAGCGCACTTTGCTTTCCAATGCAGCCATCTTCTTTTCCAAGGCTGAGTTGCCCGGGGGCACTTCTGACAGCTGCCGCTCGTTCGCTGTCACTCGCTCAGCTAGGCGTTTGTGGTAATCTCTTAAAATGCCTAGGTCCACTCCTATTGAGTCTATTTTTGTCTCTAGTCGCTCACTGGAGCTTGTTATTGCTTGAAGGATGTCCTGTAGAGTTGGGGCTGGTGGGCAGTCCGTCTGTTTGGGGGGTCTCTCCTCCCTCCATCGCTATCTCTAGCAGGGTTCCTTCAGCGCCCTTCTTCGTAATTTTCTCAATTTCTCGCTCACGGTCTGAGCCAGGCCTGTGAGTGCGCCTTTCTTAGGGCCTGTTCTGCCGTAGCCTGTTTTCGTGATATCCCCACTGATGTTCCCTTTCTCTGAAATAGTCTCCCATGGCTCAGACATATCTCCACTTTCAATGTGTTCGGGTTCCAGATCTTTACTGATGTGTCTCCTGTAGCAGATTACTCAGTGAGCCTCTTGTTGTATGTGCCTGATGTTATAGTCAGATTTGGAGGCAACATCAACTAGGCTCAGTTGATGCCACTGTGTGGTCCTGTTGTTGTGGTTCACATAGTAGATGCAGCTGAGATTGTCCACTTTCTCCCCTCCTATCCTGGGGCCATTAGTGGGGGTGGAAGCTCATGCTGATGCTGCAACACAGATTCACTTGAGTTGACTGTGTCACATGCCTCAGATCCTTTTCATTGATCACCAATATCTTCCTCTTGGCCACCAATCTTTGGCATATAGGCCATATTTAATATCAAGAAACCCTTTACACGTGACTTGTGGCTCCTTGGTCTTAGTAAGAAATCCTTGAATGTTTAAGATCGCTTCTTGTTTGGATCTTTTGTCAGTACATTTTTGAGAGGCAAGGCACGTCCAGTTCCTGCTGCTTCTTGCCTGCTCATTCCCAGCGGCCAGGCAGACTCCCGCGCCTGCGCTGCCTTGCCCATCTTCTCATCACACAGAGAGCAGCACATTTCATATTTATGACGTTTTAAAATTGGGTGTAAAAAAGACCAATTACTTTATTGGGTTAAATCAAAATCAACTATTTCAATCAACTCTCCACTCAGATCTTTCTTTTGATAGACTGAGCATATGCAAACAGGGAAGGGGTAGTAGGTCCATTTTAGGATACCATGGGGTGCTCTGCCCTTGTACATATAAGAAAACTAAAATCGATCCCACTGACCATAGATAAAGAAGCAACTTTAAATTTGAGAAGAACAGTGTACAGTTACTTTTAAGTAACTTTTCCTTCTTTCCACAGAGAAAGTAATCCAAAGGCACAACAATCCATATGTATTAAAACATTTTCCCATGGATACAGAATGAGTTTAAACACTTTAATAAACTTGGGCCAGGATGCCAACCTGGAGGATAACTAATGCTATGTACTAAAACATTTTCCCATGGATACAGAATGGGTAAACCCGTTTAAAACACCTGGCCCAAGATCCCAACCTAGAGGATAACTAATTGCTTATAGTGTGAAAGATTTGGTAGGGTCACCCCCCATCAGGTAATTTATTAAGAGGCTGGCTAATGTTTCTAATCTCTCTTTGACCACAAGGCAAACTAACAGTTCAATGGCTGAATCCACTCTTATGGTGGCTCTTCAGCAAGCTAAATTTTGGGAAGCGCCTGCTTTATATCTGTTCATTGTCTATTAACCTCTATTTTAAGATAATTTTTATGCTGATAGAAAACGTTAGTGGAGTGGATAGCATGCATGCAGTGTATGTGAAACACCCTCTGCAGACCTCAAACTATGTCCAAAATAAAGAAAATATCTAGGACCACAGAGATGATGCTAAAAACAAATTATAGGATTAAGATCTAAGCTAGCTCACCAAATACCAATGATTTCTGTGCTTCTTCTGCTTTTGTTCAAATGTCATTTTGTACAAAAATGGTATTATGTTTATCATTTGTCATTGGGTACCATGTTTCTTACTCTTTAGCAAAGGTGGCAGTATTTGTAAGGATTACTTCTTCACGTGGGCTCATTGTCTTGGTACAGGATAGAATATCACTTAGAAGAGCCTTCTTAGTAGGTATGTTTCAGTGTAGTGGTCATGAACAGCAGTGCCTGGTATTTGCATGGGATTTCTCTGGAGCAGATGTGAATAGGTGTCAAGACCATGCCAAACATTGTGTTTTTAATCGGTGGCTTTTGAAAACGGCCATAATGAAACACTCACAACAACGTGGTTATTAGGTAATGTAATTGATAGAAGCATCATTATCAAAACATTGCTGATATGCCATAACAGTACATTTACAGTAGTTAGATAAATTCAGAGAACAAACAGTCAGGAGCACAGATAATAAAGATAAAATCTCTTACACTCGATGCAATTTGAGACACCCCTTCCTGGTTTGTATAACCAGTGGCAGAAGACCAATACAATACAATGCATTTATAGTGCGTACAGCTACATAAAAAGATGTCCTGACAATAGCAGATGTGAGAAACTACTGAGTTTGGGAGCTACGACCAGCAACAGGAGGGGATTATTCAGGAGTCAAAAAACGAAGTGTTTTACTCTTTTTCCTGAAGACTGTTTCAGATAGACAGCTTCTGAAGGCCACAGACAAGGTGTTTGGTTGTCAGATAGACAAAGGAACATCCACCTCTTCTAAATTTAAAAATACGCAGAAGACCAATGCAGTGATATGCTCAGTCCCACACTAATATGAAGTCTTGTAGATGTCAATAGTCGCAGTCTTTTATAGCTAATAGGTTTGCAATTGTTCCCACTGATCCTCTATGTGGGGACCTGTACATGATCATTCTGGTTAGCTCTAAACTCCATTGCTGTAGCTGTAATACAGTTTGAACCATGTAATCTATATGCATCTTTGTCTCAAACACTTTTTTCCTATACTGTGATACCAATTAGTGCTCTTATGTCTTCCGTCCTTGTTGAAGTGGCCGTTTGTGAGCCTGCATTGCCACAGTGGGGTTAACTGTTGTGACTGTAACTCTTTCTGCTGTTTCATACCATGAACATGATTGTGACATGTACTCCACATTGTTTTTAGGTCGAGCCTAGCGCAGTGCGCATGCGCTACTCTAGGAGATGACCTCTTGGAATCACTCAGGACTTTTCTGAAACTGGTGCCTGTGGCTTTTTTTTTTGCAATAATTGTATTGGCCTTTGCGTGCGTCTTTCCAAAAAGAAAGCACGCAATTGGCCAAAGGCGGGTACATGTCCCACCTTTTTAAGCAAATGTTTCCTCCCACAGCATCCACCTTGCGGGAGCGAGCAGCGGCGCGCAGGGCGCCATCTGTTTTTAATTAACGCGGTGTCTATCAGTTTCCTTTTTAATCCCTTCCCTGCTCATGACGAGCTCAGCTCGTCATGCTGCACGGTTGGGCTGTGCGCATGACGAGCTGAGCTCGTCACGACCACGCCCGTGATCGGAATGTCCAGCACCTGGGCGGAATTCCGATCGCAGCGAAGGCGTTAAGCAAATGTTTCCTCCCACAGCATCCACCTTGCGGGAGCGAGCAGCGGCGCGCAGGGCGCCATCTGTTTTTAATTCGCGCGGTGTCTTTCAGTTTCGCTGCCGCGCGTTCACGTTTTTTTTTCTATTTCTTACCGCTAACAGAGCAGAGGCATACAGTATATGTAACAGAGCGGTAAAGTTATTTTTTGGGAACTTTGACGTACTCTGTTTCAAGAAACTTAAAATTGTGTTGTGAGCTTAAAAATTCTTGCATTAAAACATGTCGCACTGCATTGGCTGACAGTGAATTTTTTTGTATATGTGTTTGAACGCGTTGTTATATATACTATTGAATCCTTGTGTATGGAACTGTTGTCTTGCGCAGCGGGTGCCCCCAAGTGTCTTTTTGGCTACGTTATAAAGACAGTGGTAATCCCGTGACGATAATGCAACGTGCCTCTGTTTCTTTGTTTCTGTGTATATGTCCGTGTTTTACTGTCTCTGTTCAGTTATTTGTATAGCCTTTCTCATTGCCCTTGTTTTGCTTTATCTCGGTCTATCCCTGTGTATGCTTGCGTATCTATCTATACCTGTCCCTCTCTCACTGTCCGTGTCTTGCTCTCTCTGTTTGTATACACAACTATTTATGTTGCTCATTTGTGTTTGCTTGTTCGTACGTTTTTCCCTTTCCATTTCTTTCTGTGTGCACTTTCAGGGCTTGCTAAATGTACAACGTTGAGAGCATAAACAACCCTCCGGATATGCTTGAAAATCGCTCTTTTTTTTATATAGTTTTATTTTATTGCAATAGTTTGGAATGGAACCCTGTTTTCTGCAAGTGAGGTTTATTTATAGGTGCAAGATGAAATAAATGTTGCTAAGTGTTCTTGTGTACGCCTATGCTAAGGTAAAGTTGGCGCCAAGCAGAGGCGTGGCCCGCAGCCTCTGTTTGGGAATCACTCTTAATAATAAAATGTTCTATTTACATACCACTTTTTACAAGCTGTTAGTTTTTTGTACTATAACATTACGTGCTGTTATTATTACCTAACGTAATGGTAATGCGCTAATGCTTTTTGAACAGTGGGAAGGATGATAGTCAGAGTCAGCCCTGCTTTTATTTGTACCTGTGGCTGCTGCATGCACAGAGATTTCTTCAGTACACGTGTTTCCTGTTCGTGGACTTAAAAAAGACAGAAATTCTGACCTAGGCTTCTTTTAAAAAGTTGTTGTTTGTGGTGGTATTTAAACAGTAGCAGAAACAGGCCAAAGGTTAGCTTTTCGCTCTGCAGCAAAGTGTACAAAAGGTAACAAAATGCGTTTTGCGACTTTTTGAATACACTCTACCGTATTTAATCCGTGGCAGGCACCGCGACCCTTATATATACGCAGACAAAACGCACACTGACTTCAGGGAACATAAATTGGGTTCGCGAAGAATCTAAGCCTGTGAGGTGGAACCAAAAATAACCCTGATGTGAGCGGGTTACCAAGACTTGAGTTTAGTTGTTGCTTAAAGTGCATAAATTTGCTTTATTAGTGAAGAAATATGTTTTTAGTATGCAATTTAATTAGAAAAAACATTCCGCTCATATATGAATGTATTCACATATTTCTAATATATGTATACAGAAGAACTTACTTCTTAACCATGTTATACCAGCTGCTGTTGCCATGTGTTTATACCATCCCAATCCTTCTGTTAAATTCTCTGCCAGTTTAATTAGGTACCCTATTATTAGTATTGTTCATATGTACCCTGCAGTTTAGTTGTACAAAAAAACAATTTAAATAAGTACTTCTCAATGCAGTTCTATAATATGCCTAATACATATGTTAAAGCTTCCACCCACGATAATGTAAAGCATAACTAAAAACTTATAAGGTCCCAAAGGCGAGACCTATTGGCTATGCCAATGCTTGTTTACTGTTGGTCTTAATGAATCCACATTACTGCAGTCAGAGACATTCCGCTTCTAGGTAGGTCACATCCAAACTTCCATTTGTCTCCTCGATGAGGCATAGGTATATTTTCAACAACCTATTCCCAAACAGTCTCAAATAGGTTGTTTTAGAATATTTTGACCTGTACGGGATTGAAAACACAGCTGAATGATTCTGCAAATAGCAGTCAAATCCGAATGCTGTCTTTGACTATTAATATATAGTAATAAAAGGTAGACATAGAGTGTGTCTGTAATCACACCCAAATGAAAATAGTTGATATTGAAAACTTGTACAAAATGACAACAGTAAAATATTTGTAAAATTAACGTGACAGCAAGTTAAGTTAAAATGATATCCTAAATATCTTTACTCTTATCTTGTTGCTTTCAAGTGGAGACAATATTTTTAAACCAAGACCTAGAAGAAATGGAAGATCAAAATGAAGAAAAAGAGGAAGGAGACACAAATCCATTTTGCTGGGTTGATGGTGCCTGCACAGCATTACAGCTTCACAGAAATCACTCAGCTGTTCAGGTGAGATTCTCTGTAAAATGATGCGCTACCTGGATTATTCAATTATAATGTAGATTAGAATATGCTATATTGACCTGTGAAAATTATGTGAAAGTGGGTTATCAGACACAGGATAGTATGGCTTTTCAACTTCTGTCATTAGCTTCTCATGTACCTTTCTCATCGTTGAACTTGAATTTGAAAGTGTATCCCCTTCCTGGACGGTGCAACTTTTCCCAAATAATTCAAAAGCTTCCCCAGTCCTGTTCCTACTTCCTGCAATACACAATAAGAGGGGAACATAACCCATGAACTATTTATTATTCACTTGTATGTGCCAAGACAATTATTGATCCTGACTGGTGCTAGATATGGTTGTTTACAAATATTAAATATGTAGCACTAAGCCTACTTAATTATACAACCCAATTGAGCATTTGTACATACCATTGCCTCAAGAACTATGTCCTACATGTGTTTGGCCTATCGAGTGCCTACCCCAGGATATGCAGAGTTTTGCAAATGTTGCTATTCCCACATTTTTTATTGTAGCTAATTTCTCCTGGATATATTCATAACATTGCACTACACTGGCATGGGTGCTGACTTAGGTTGCAGGAAAAGTGTCTCTAAAGCTTATTAGAAGCCTTTTCATGTGCTTCTTATCTGCCACAATACTTTTACAGATGGAGGCAGAATTGTTAGAGCTGACTGTCACTGAGAAGCAAAAGTTGATGTCCAAAAAATCCTATATTCGGGTACATAACCATCAAAGGTACAGAACATCCATGTAGTACATGCAACAGTGTTGCTCCTTTCAATATTCATGATACATAAATATATTCTAATAAAACATTAAAACGTAATTATAAAACACCCCAGCAGCCCAAGTGCAGTGCCAGTCCAATACGGCTGTTTTAGTTGGAAAATCAAGAGAGTCCCTCGAATGAATAGTCCTATCTCTACATATCTAATTCATTAATTAAAACTAACCCTAGTTTCCTAAAATATATAAAATTCATGATAATCTATAAAGTATAATATTGTAAAAAGTGCTTTAAAATTGGACTGGTCAACCAATAATAACTGTATAAAACACAATTTACCCAAACAAATATAATTAAAATGGCTCCCACAGGACTACCTGTGTATAAATCTACTGGATTTACAATAATTTCAGAAGCTTCTCCTGCTTTATCCAGATATTGAACAAAAACCAGCTCACGGAAAAGACAACCGGGCCAGATGTGTCTGTCGTCAAGATTCGTTTCACCTCTGTATAGTGTAGTACCTTCAAGTCCAAGCAGATCGGGCACAACCAATTCCTACGCACACCATGGTATTCAGGACAGACAAACATAATATGGTCAAGAGTCTCAGAATTCATGCCACAAGCAGGACATGAGTCAGACGAGGAAGTATTATTCCAGTTTTTGCTGATCGATCTAAGGGGTAATACAGCCTGTTATATAGCTGATAAACAAGCTCTTGGCCAATGGTGGCGTTATATTGTCCTTGTAACCGTTAAAAACAGCAGTAGGCTTAAGACCTGCTTGTCTGCCTTACTCAGTAATTCGGGTGACTCCCACACTCTGCTCAAACCCAATTTTTTACACCAGTCGCGAACAAACCTTAACAACCTTAAACCAGGGTATCTCCAGGGCACGGTCCATATTCTTTACATCACTCAAGCACTTTCTATTTTCATCTAATTCCGGGGTAGTCCAGATATTGATCCAAAATAATAGTGGCTTTAAATGCACCAGATCAGATACTCTTTTCATCCCCGTGTCAAAATAAAGTGGGACCCGAGGGGTACTTATGGGAACTGAGAGCAATGATCTAACAAATATGTTTTCCATCACTGCAAAAGTTGATCTCTTTTTTTTGTTGTGACGTGCAGCCAGCTACAGCAGAGAAGCTGGTCAAGTAGAGCCAGCAATCGAACCTTTTCCTCCGCCTACTACAGCAAAAGTAGCTCTATCTTGCTTACAGAAAAATATAGGCTTCTAGCTCAGGATGCTATTCTGAGATCAGTTTGTCCTGCCCCATGACTATAGTCCACTAAATGAAAGAAAGCAAAAAGCTTGATTCCTGAGTTAAAGACCGCTGTGGACCCTCAACAGTCTCTGTGAAAACAACTGTACAGTCTTACTTCTCTGGGATTCTCTACACCAGTTTGTAGCTTACCTGCATAACAATAGAAGGGCTGATTTATAGCAGATCCACATGCATACATGACGGTCTACAACCTGATAATAACCATAGCTGCAGATTTGGCTAGCCTAGCAACTCCTCAGTACAGCCATGACCTCATTTTGCCAAGATCTTCCTGGGTTAAATTAACAGGCCTAGAGCTAGACCCACACCAGTGAATCCTAACCTTGCCATTCTTGTGGTAACAAGAGGACTCATACCCCTCCCTGGCCCCAGCAGCAGTAAGAGTACAGCAACATCGGAGTCAGTCTTACAAAGGCATCCTCCTAGAGGTAGAACAGTCAATAGGCATCCTGGCTGGATGCAAAAAATGACTCTTCTATTCCATCAGCCACTATGATGGAGGAAACTTTTCCATCTTCAAGTGGCAAAGGATAACAGAATTTGGATGGAAAGCTGCTAAGGTTATATTCTCCACTGGTAATTGCTAAAAAAACATACTCTCTTTTCCAACCAGACAGGTTACATCAGGAGGTCATTATTTTTTATAGAAAAGTGAACTATTAAGAAGGTTCCTACTCCCAGAAATGAAAGGGAATTTATTTCTGCCAATTTCTACTTCAAAAGCATGGGCAAAAGCACAACTTCAGATTCATTCTGGATTTGAAAAGAGCAAATAAGTGGATAAAGAAAGATAAATTACTCTAGTATTGGAACGTTCATAGATTCACATGCTTGAATCATTCCCGGTCGCCAAGATTGGAGTCCCCGGTACCATACAGTAGTTGTAAAATGATAAAGATAAAGCCTTTAAGGGTACCAGCTGTCCAGCTGCATTGATGTTTGTGTTTCTTGCAGTTCCTTTACATTTTTTTGTGAAAGGCATTTTTCTGCCACTTTTTTTAAACCAGTGACATTTTAAATAAGAGGTTCAATCTTTATTAAAGAAATTCAACAAAATTTCCCACATTTCCTTCAGATAGGTTTCTAAATGTATTTTCCTGTTCCTAAGACATTGATTTTTCATTAGAAAACTTTTAAAAACATATGTTGTTAATGGTGCTCTGAGATTCTTCACAGCAGTGAGACTGTTCAATGCAAATGATTTCAATCGAGGGTCTCCAAATAGAGAAATAGGTTTACAAGTAAATAACCTGTTTGAGGCAAGTGAGCTGTAGATCACATGCTTTGCATACTCCTGCCATCTAGTGTTGGGTCCGGATGCTTGCAAATTGTTTTTGTTCGAAGAAGTCTTTGCAGTTACGAGGTAAGGTGACTCCTCCTTTCGGTGATAGTGCGCATGGGCATCGACTCCATTGTTAGATTATTTTTTCCCGCCATCGGGTTTGGACGTGTATTGCTACGCTTTGCTTCGAAATCGTTCCTCAGGTTCCCCTCGGTGCGCAATCCACTCTACCCTCGACGGTATTGTTTTCAAACGCATTTCCCTTTCTCCGCGGTTCGACTCGATCATCAAGAAATCTCCATTTTGATCATAAGATTTGCGGGCGGCCTTCCGGCCTATCTGTGTTTGTCCGGCTCCTTGTCGATGCATACGGTGTGTAACTTGTGCTTGTCTCCAGAGCACAAAGAACAAGACTGCGACGCGTGCCGATCCTTCAGATCGAAGAAAACTCTCCGTGATCTACGGGCTCGGCATCAAGAGATGCAGCGGCAGCAGTTAGACGACACACCGGATATCTTCGGCGAAGACTCCGAGCAAGAGGAGGTCTCAGCGGCCGAAGAAGAATAGGCCTCAGCTGCATCTGACTCCGAATCTGAGTTGCAGATTGTCCTCGAGGATGACGATGTGCCACAGGGATAAGGGGACGTGAGTACAGAAGACCCCTTCCCCCCCACACCCACCGTCCCTAAAAAATATAAGGCTTCGACACCACCTCCAGGCCAAGGTCTGCACCGAGAAGAGGTTTCTGACGCTCCGCCTTCCGGCTCGGCACCGAAACACTCTGATAAGCCTTCCGGTTCCGGACCGAGTCCGCCAAAACCCACTTCCGAGCTGAAACCTTCGGGTTCTAAGCACAAAATCAGTTTGAAGCCGTAACCGTTGACACCCAAAACGAAGAAGCATTCCTCGGAGCCGAAATCTTCAGTGCCCAAAGGACATTCCAGATCTGCTCCGAAAGCTTTGGTGCCGAAAACTAAAGAGCTGCCCGTAACGCAGCCGGATCCAAACATAGATGTTGTACCACCTAAGTCGGATCCGAAACAGAAGAAACTCTATATTAATCCTGACACAGGGCATATTCACGCTAAACCGCCATCCAAGCATAAGCTTCCTGATGACGACAGCCCTTGTAAAACTCCATTGAAGAAGAAAAATGTGGGTACTAGTCCTTTCAATACACTACCATCTCTTCCTCCTCCATCTCCACCACAGCTTGATCCTTTACACATCACACCTCATTAGTCTCCTCTACCTCACCATCATGCAGGTGATACTGATGATGATGATGATGACGACGCACAGTTACCTGTAGATCCTTGGACGGATTATACAGTTGATCCTCCACAGGATACAGACCCAGATCTTTACCCTGCCAGGCCATCTCTACCTGATGACAATTTGTCATATCAAGAGCTCATTGCTAGAGCTGCACAATACCATGGGGTGGAGCTCCATAAAGAATCCTTAGAAGATGACTTTCTCTTTGAGACTCTAGGAACACATAAGTCCAGGCAGACACTGCCTATTGTCAAGGGTATGTTGAGGCACCCAGATGAAATTTTTAAAGATCCTGTACGTGCTAGAATCCTCACTCCTAGAGTAGATAAAAAATACAAACCTTCCCCAACAGATCCTATTTTCTTTAAAGGTCAAGTTACCACTTGACTCTTTAGTAGTATCTAATGCGCGAAAGCAAGCTAATTCGCAAGCGTCTGGGGATGCTCCTCCCCCAGATAAAGAGTCAAAGCTTATTGACGCTTCTGGCAAACATATAGCTGCGCAAGCAGCTAATCATTGGCATATTGCTAATACCCAAGACCTTCTAGCAAGATACGATAGGGCCCACTGGGATGAAATGGAGCAATTACTACAGTTTCTCCCAGATGAGCGTAAGGCGAAAGCTCAGGATTTAGGTCAAGAAGGTAAACTAATTTCCAACGCTTCTATTAGATGCGCTCTAGATGCAGCCGACACTGCAGCTAGAGGGGTGAATACTAGCATCCTAGTCCGAAGACATGCCTAGTTATGAATTTCAGGGTTCAACAATCCATTCTCAACATACCTTTTGACAAGAAACATCTTTTTGGCCCTGAAGTTGATACCTCTGCCATACTTAGACTAACTAGACTCTCTGTGCAGCCCCCCTCTTATTCTTCTTCTCTAATTCATCGCCAAACATATTCCCTCCCCTCTGGCCTGCTCTATTCCCTCACCTCTCCCCTTGAAATACTATTTCCCGGCTACCTAGTACGAACCGGCCCTTCCACCTAGAACAAGGAATATCACATATTGGCTGGACCACACATGAAACCAGCAGGAAACAACGCATACTCTATTCAATACCCCCCCAATCTATCTAAAAATGCCTCTAAAACCTTCAAACACAACCTTCTCAGAAATAACCCAGAAACTCTGTTTCTGGACCCCTCCGTCAACGCTAAGAAAAGTGTAATAATCAATGACCTTATTTTCTTCACAAGAAAAATGGCCAAATGGCGAACTGCCTTCTCCAAGCTACTAACCATCCATGACAAGAAAAATATTCCCTCACGGAACCAGGATTACAACGACACCCACACAAAACCTTAGAGCCACCCTGAATATAACTTCCTACAAAAATGGCACTGTTCTTATTCAAGCAGCCAACAAGGACCTAGAATTATTCGACAAATACTTTCCCACACTAAAAACCCACACCAACACCCCTCCCAATGTCCCCCAGGACCTAACCATTCCCTCTATCTTTATTTCTCCAGAATCTCATCAACTTTCACCCTTACCTAGAACCTTCGAAAGAAATAATAACAACTCACCTCCATTAGAAGTCACATCACGGACACCCCTACACAGAACCATCTCTAGCAGCAACAACAACGCTCCGCCCTTAATACCCAATCTCCGACCCTCCTCATTCCCACATCCTACCACCACCGCTATCCCCATATCCCTCTCCCCCCTCCACAACCCTTCCCCGACCGCCGGAGAAACTCACCACGACAAGCCTATCTTAGCAAATCGTAAAAAAGCCCCCAAACTTCGCACTCCCCAATCATTTTCTACTACCTCTCTCCCAACCACTCTAACCTACCACACTGCCGTCACAGTCCGTGAACCCCCCAGCAATACTATCCCCAGCCCTCTCTGCGCGCCGATCCAGCCTCCCCCTCTTACCAATCTGAACTAGACTCTCTCAAAACCCATACGAAACTTACATCCCGGAACCTACAAAACGTTATCCTAGAAATCAGAAACCTCTTACAACTCGCTGAAAACTCCCTCTCTAAATTCAATCATATTAAAAACTCTCTAGCTGCAGCCAACAACATGATAAACACTATCCCACTGCCACTGACGAATAGACACTTACGTACATGCAAACACCCCAACTACTTAACAGACTTGGAAATACAAAGCTTACTAAGTCTCTATGAAAGCCCTACTTGCCCCATCTCAGATAAGGAAGAATTCCCTATTATCCCAGTCCCCATTAATCCATACAGAACATCCCAACCGAATCACAGAACAATAAACCCGAATAACCTCCAAACTATAACCCCTACTTCCGAAATGCACGAATCTTCACCAGAGAATGCCTCAAACCAGATCTCCTGCCTCCTACTAAACTGCCGCTCAGCCCTAAAACACGCCTCTGACATTGCCGACCTCATTCTCAATCTGAAAACGGACGTAACTATCCTCACGGAAACTTGGCTCACGGAATCATCCTCGCCATGCCTAGACCTTCTAGTCCCCCCAAACTACAACATCATAAGACTAGACAGACATCACAAAAAAGGCGGAGTAATCGCCTCCATACATCGATCCGACATCACTATCTCGAAGTTTCATTCCGAACCCCTGGAGTCTTGTGAATACCTCGGGATCCACTTAAAATCCTCAGATAACAACTCCCACAAACTACATATACTCTACCATCCTCCAGGTAAGAACGCTGTTTTCACAGACCAACTTATGGAAATCATTACAACTAACTCAACCCCTCGCTTCAATGACATATTCCTTGGCAACTTCAATCTCCACTGGGAAGACCCCCTAGACAAGCAGGTCAACGCTATCAAAATCTTCCTAACAGACCATTCCCTGATCCAAGCCATCTCAAAGTCCACTCACACCAAAGGTGCTACACTTTATTGGATCATTTCTAAAGAAAAAATGATTGAATCTATCTCGATCACCCCTTGTGATTGGTCAGACCATCACATTATTACCTTCCAAATTCACTCCGCCAGAAAGAAGACTCACTTTCAACTATCCAAACCTAAACATTGGATAAGAGACATGAAAAACCTCAACTGGAACAACCTAGCTAGTCACTGTGAGAAAGTTCTCACTCTTCCTAATAACATGTCAGATGTCAATGACCTCACTGCTCACTACAACTCCACGATGACCAAAGTCTTTGACCTAGTAGCCCCACCAAAACTCAAAAGAATACCGGACAAAGACAAAAACCCATGGTTCAACGGAGCCCTGAATGAAGAGAGACGTATACTAAGATTAACGGAACGTAAATGGAGACAACATCCCTCCCCCTCCAATTCAAACTACTTAGGAAATCTAGAAACTCTTCCAACAAAAGTATTCTACAATCAAAAAAAGACTTCTTCAGATCAGAACTAGACAATGCCAAAAATAGACCGAAGAAACTCTTCACCCACGTCGCCCGACAGCACAACCTCAACATCATCTCCTACGCCGACGACACCCAGCAGATCCTCTCCCTCACCAAAGACCCTCACACCGCCAAAGCCCACCTCCACGAAGGAATGAAGGCCGTCGCCGAATGGATGAGGACCAGCCGCCTGAAGCTGAACTCGGACAAGACGGAGGTCCTCATCCTTGGTTCCAACCCTTCAGCCTGGGGACGACTCCTGGTGGCCAACATCACTGGGAACAGCCCCGCCACCCACCGACCACGTACGCAACCTAGGGGTCATCCTCGACCCCACCCTCTCCATGACTAAGCAGGTCAACGCCGTTTCCTCATCCTGCTTCAACATCCTCCGAATGCTCCGCAGGATCTTCAAGTGGATCCCCACCGAAACAAGAAAACAGTCACCCAGGCCCTCGTCACCAGCAGGCTGGACTACGGAAACGCCCTCTGCGCAGGAACGACGGCTAAGCTCCTGAGACGGCTGCAACGCATCCAGAACGCCTCTGCACGTCTTATCCTCGACATCCCCCGACGCAGCCACATCACACCCCACCTGAGAGACCTGCACTGGCTCCCTGTCAACAAGAGGATAACCTTCAAGCTCCTCACCCACGCACACAAAGCACTCCACAACTCCGGACCAGCCTACCTCAACAGACGACTCAGCTTCTACACCCCTACCCGCCAGCTCCGCTCGACCAGCCTCGCCCTCGCCACAGTCCCCCGCATCCGGAAAACGACCGCCGGCGGCAGATCCTTCTCCCACCTCGCCGCCAAGACCTGGAACACCCTCCCCACCAACCTCCGACAGACCCAAGACCTACAGGCCTTCAGAAGACTCCTCAAGACCTGGCTCTTCGATCAGTAGCAGCACCACCCCCCTCTTCCCCCAGCGCCTTGAGACCCTCGCGGGTATGTAGTGCGCTTTATAAGTGACATGATTGATTGATTGATTGATTCGAAATGCTAAAACAACAATCTAACAAATTGGCCAAAACCACTCTCCTAACTTCGAATTCACAGCTCAGTAGTGAAGAATTTTCCTAATTTTTCACAGCAAAAACCAACTCCCTCCAACTCGAGCTAAGGTCGGCAGCAATTACCTCAGCTTCCCTAATGATGACACAAGCTGAAAATCCTAATCAACTTGATCTACCTTTGCCTAAAAATAATTCTCACTGGTCCTCCTTCAAACTCTATGATCCCAGTGACATCACTAAAACCTTAGCTTCTATCAAACCCAATAACCACTTCAATAACCCTGTCCCCTCAAACTGCGTACCCCACAACCACCATATCATCTCCCCCCTCTGGACCAAAATCATCAATGCCTCGCTAGCGCAAGGTCACATCCCAGATTGCCTAAAAACTGGTCAAGTCACCCCTATCCTAAAAAAACAGACAGCAAACCCCTCCGACCCTAATAACTTCCGACCTATAACCAACATTCCTATGCTAGCCAAAGTCCTGGAAAAATGTGTTCAGCAACAACTGAACCAACACATCACGGAGTTCAAACTTCTGAACGACTGCCAATCGGGTTTCAGACCCGGACATAGCACAGAAACAGCGATTCTGCATATAGTAGATGACGCCCTCCTTGCTCTTGACCGTAATGAAACATGTCTACTAGTCCTGCTCGACCTCTCATCAGCCTTCGACACGGTCAATCACGACAAAATTCTAAGAAGACTGTAAGTAAGTAACTTTTATTATGCGTGATTAATTAAAACCATTGCATACATTCTAAGAAGACTGGAAAACAGGATGGGCTTTTCTGGCACAGTCCTTCAATGGTTCAAATCTTTTCTGGAAAACAGAACGCAATCGTTCATGGTGAACAAAAATCTCTCTGCCGCTTCACCTAACCTACTAGGAGTACCTCAAGGCTCAACCCTATCCCCAGCATTATTCAACCTTTATGTCGAACCACTAACCGAACTATTACAGCAGGCGAATATCTCCTATCACATGTACGCGGATGACACTCAACTTTACATCAAGATCACTTCCATTGAAGAGATAAAGATAATGAATCAAGCTCTCGAAAAGACCGTCCACTGGCTAACGACCAACTACCTCAAACTAAACTTGCAAAAAAATGAATTTCTCTTAATCTCCCCACCTAAAAACTCTCTGGAGATAAAGGAATGGACCAAGAGGGTCACTGCTCTAAATTGCACGCCAATTCTGGTGGACTCCACCAAATCGCTGGGAATTACATTAACATGCAAAGACACATCAACCTGTTGGCTAAAAACACCCGCTTCCACCTCAGCTATCTCAGAAAATGGAGACCATTCATCGAGAGCTCTGACCTAAAAACTGCAGTTCAGGCTTCAGTCATATCGAGGTTGGAATACGGTTGTACTCCCCTCTCGGGGCTGCCCAAAATCTCAACAGCCCCTCTAAAAGCCTGTCTCAATGCAGCAGCAAGACTTAACAGGATCTAGGAAATTTGACCATATATCTCTACACCTGAAGGCACTCAACTGGCTACCCTACGAAGCCAGAATCCACCTAAAGATGGCCTGCATTACTCACAAAGCTCTTCACCACAACACCCCCCAGTACCTATCCCAGAAACTCACTTTATCTGGAGGAAACAGACACTCTAGGAGCTCCGACAACCTACTCCTGAAACCCTCTCACTTCAGTAAGAAAAAAACTTCCGACAGACCTTTTTCCGGAGCGGCACCAAGAATTTTGGAATTCTCTACCTCCGTACATCAGAAAAATCTCGTCTACACCATTATTCAAAAGGGAAGCAAAATCGTTCCTGATGAGCAAATTCCTCCCTTAACTCCGCACCTGCCTCACCGTATGGTGCCCTACTAGCTCACCAGCCTTTTCACTGACTTACAAGGCACTGTACCAGTCCTGTACCTCAAACTTATCTCCACACTCCCCTTAATGACACCCACACCTCTTTAACTTACTCGTACTCAAACTTGTTCATACTGCTCTGTTATTACCGTTTCTGGTACTTGCCGAAACTTGTTAAAAATGTCTTGATACTTTCTCTGCTCTGCTTTTGCAAAAATGTATATTCTTACTCTGCTACCTTCCTAAACTTGCTAAAAATGTTTTGATACGTTCTCTGATCTGTTTTACCAAAAGTTATATTCTTACTCTGCTTTCTTTTTTGTAAAGCGCTCTGATACCCTAATCTGGGTCTTGTTCGCGCTATAGAAAACTCTAAAAATCTCCAACATTACACAGTACAAGGGCTGTGGTCAGAAAATCACAAGTGTCTCCACATCAACTACCTGGAACTTCTAGCAGTGTTCCTAGCACTCAAAGCTTTTCACACTCACCTTGTAGGGAAAACTGTCCTAGTCCACACAGACAGCATGACAGCAATGTACTATCTACAGAAACAGGGAGGGACACACTCTCCAGCTGTCGCGCCTTGTGCAAAGCATTTGGAATTGGGCACTTCATCACAAAATGTATGTCCTAACAGAACACCTTCCAGGAGTAGACAATCAAATTGCCAACCTGCTCAGCAGACACAAGCAGGAGGTTCACGAGTGGGAACTTCATCCCCAAGTTCTTCTTCCTTACTTTCAACCATGGGGATTTCCACAGATAGATCTGTTTGCCACAGTACACAACGCAAAATGCCCAAACTTCGCATCCAGGTTCCCACACCATCAATCCAAAGGCAATGCTCTATGGATGAATTGGTCAGGGATATCTGCCTATTCTTTTCCGCCTCTCCCACTAATTCCATTACTGGTTCGGAAGCTCAGACAAACATCTCTCACACTGATCTTAGTAGCCCCCACATGGGCTTGTCAACCTTGGTACACCACCCTGTTAGATCGGTGGTTCCACATCGAAAGCTACATCTCACACCCAGTCTGCTCACTCAGAGCCATGGAGAAATCAGACATCCAAATCCCAAATAACTCAACCTAGCGATTTGGCTCCTGAAGTCATAGAGTTTGGTTATTTACAACTACCACCAGACTGTATGAATATTCTCAAAGAGGCTAGAAAGCATACTACTAGAGCATGTTATGCAGCAAAATGGAAACGGTTTGTTATCTGTTGTAACAACAACAATATCAATCCACTTGATGCTTCTGTACAGAACATCATTTGTTATAATTTGCATTTATAGCTATCTGGATTAGCTTATACATCCATTCGTTTACACCTAGTAGCAGTAGCCGCATACTTGCAAAATAGACAACACTTATCTGTATTCAGAGTACCAGTGATTAAAGCCTTCATGGAAGGATTAAAAAGAGTGATACCACCAAGAGTTCCCCCTGCACCAGAGTGGAACTTGAACATAGTCCTTACAAACCTAATGGGTCCACCTTTTGAACCAATGCACAAATGTCAGTTACAATTCCTCTCATGGAAGGTTGCTTTCCTCATAGCAATAACCTCAATAAGGAGAGTTGGCATTAACTATACAAGAGCCTTTCTTTCAACTTCACAAAGATAGAGTGGTTCTTCGAACCAATCCTAAATTTCTCCCTAAAGTAGTTTCTACCTTTCATATCAATTAATCAGTTGAGTTACCTGTGTTCTTTCTTCAACCTGATTCTGTAGCAGAACGAGCTCTACACGCACTTGATGTTAGAAGGGCTATACTATATTACGTAGAAAGAACCAAACAGTTTCGAAAAACAAAGCAGCTATTTGTTGCTTTTTCTCCACCACACAAAGACAATATCTAAGTCCGGTATTGCAAGATGGATTGTAAAATGTATTCAAACATGTTATGCCAAAGCAAAAAGAACTTTGATAATACCCCCTAGAGCGCATTCCACTTGCAAAATAGGGGCTACTATGGCCTTCTTAGGGAATATTCCCCTAGCCGACATCTGTAAGGCAGCAACATGGTCTACACTGCACACATTCACCAAACAGTATTGCGTAGATGTGTTAGCGAGACAACAGGCAAGTGTAGGCCAAACAGTACTTAAAACACTGTTTCAAACAACTACAACCACTACAGGTTAGCCACTGCTTTGGGAGTATAGTGCTATAAAGTCTATGCAAAGCATGTGATCTACAGTTCACATGCCCCGAACGGATAATGTTACTTACCCAGTAAGCATCTGTTCTTGGCATGTAGAGCTGTAGATTCACATGTGCCCACCCGCCTCCCCGGTCTCCTGTAGTTGTTGTAGTTCTCAATTTACATTCATACGCATGGACATCTCGATTCTATACTCACTAACTCCATTCTCACCGTCTGCGGGAAAACAATCTAACAATGGAGTCGATGCCCATGCGCACTATCACCGGAAGGAGGAGTCACCTTACCTTGTGAATGCAAAGACTTCTTCGAACAAAAACAACTTGCAAACATACGGACCCAACACTAGATAGCAGGAGTATGCTAAGCATGTGAATCTACAGCTCTACATGCCAAGAACAGATGCTTACTGGGTAAGTACCTTTTATCCTTTCTGGTCATCAAGCAACTCGTCAAATATTGGCACTGGTGAGGTTGATCCATCTTATTTCGCATTCTGTAGTAGAGACAAATACATTGCTCAGCATTGTCTCTGGTGTGATTGCAATGGTTGTAGCAGCATTTCCAGGTCTAGGAAAGCCACTGGAGGTTGCTCTAGATGTAAATGCAAGATGATTTCTGCTGGACAAGTTAGACACCAGAACACTGGTTTGATGTGTAAATTATCTATTTTATGAAAAGTTAGCATCCATCTTTCACTAAGTTCGGAAAGCCAAGCATGTCCCAGATAGTGTGCTAGGGGCTGTCTGCATCTTTGTTCAGCTGGATAGGTGAACCCTATGTTATTGATTTCCTCATCAGACCAGGAGAAAGATGACAATGCCACAGCCAATGAGCAGTAGAATGGTCCGAACTCCTTCAAAAAAACTGGTGAACAAACAATAGAAAAATTATGGAATCACTCCAAATATCGTTTTAAATCCAGTCACCAGACCAGACCCAATGTTCGTAAAAAGATACATAATGCCAGTTGTTGTAGACTAATTAAAAATAAAATGCATGGTATCAGCAAAGTGAGTCGCGTATTGCATCTACAACAGCCTCTGAATCTCTGAAGCCATGTGGGGGGGACCCCGAGCAGTTCTTCAATATATCTTCTTAAATGTGGAGTTTCACCTTTTTTCAGGAAGTCCTGCAAAGACACTTAAGAAAGAGACATATTATGAAGCCTATATACCTAAGCTACAATGCTGAATTCTTCATCATGAAGATGAAAAAAGGCCAGTATAAGGTATTTGAGGATAATTTTAGATGATTTGCAAACAGCATAAATCTCCCTCACAAACCCTTTTTTATGATGGAGATGAATTAGACCAGGACAGAGTAGCCTCATAGGCTATAATTATATGGCTAAAAAAGAGATTGTGCCTTTAAGAACCCAGAGACTACCAGTATCCCATCATGCACAGCAGGTGGCAGTTGCTTCAGTTCTTTTTTCCGACTTCTGCTGACAGGACCCTGGAGTATTGAGCTCAACCTTTTATAAGTTTTTCTCTTAAAAGTTCCCACAGAAAATTCTGACAACACCTTTACTTGACATTGTCATCTCTTCCTGCCCTTTTCTGTTGTGTTATGACCGAAAAGTGAGGCGTTTTGTCAAATAAAATGCATTCATTATTTGACAAGTGCCTTAAATGTGGCATGAAAAAGGTCAAAACAGACCCTTATGAGGTCTGTATCATCTGCCTATCTTCATCTCATCGTCCTGACGCCTGTCATATCTGCAGGAAGGTTTTGCGGCTCACTTTAAGAGAGAGAGAGAAGGTTCACCTTCAGGGAACTGAAGAGAAACGGCCCCAACAAACACAGCCTACTAGTGGGACTTCAGAGTGAGGGGAAGGTCAGTCTTCCACTAGGGCTCGCCCCTCAGCCTCCAGAGGACGTGGAAGGTCTGAGAAGTGTTTTTCTGGCCAAAAACGACATCTGTCCTGGTCGACATTGAGAGGATCAACAACGATGCAAGGTACATCGCCGACTTGTTCGCCATCAAGAGCTGGTTCGACATCGAGAAAGCGTCACTGCTGGCCATCAGGCAACCCCAGTCGACATCAAAGGGCCACACGCCGTAGACTCAC
The DNA here is from genome assembly GCA_963921515.1 of Calotriton arnoldi. NCBI lineage: Eukaryota > Metazoa > Chordata > Amphibia > Caudata > Salamandridae > Calotriton > Calotriton arnoldi. Next base: position 420,352 of record CAWUFW010002967.1, read on the forward strand.
TGACTGCTTTTGACGTCAAGAAGTTTCTTGCCGTCAAGAAGTAGTGGTTCAACGTTGAGACATCGAGGGAGATCAATGATGAGGACTGCACCGACTTCCAAATGTCACAGTGATAGGTCGTCGTCAAGGAGTACACAGGAGACAAGGAAAAAGAGGAGAATAATATATTCCTCTCCAGATTCACAATATACAAGAGAGTATTCACACTCTCTTGTTGTGCTGCCATCATCTCCACCTCCACCTTCGTCACCTCCTTCACCGACATCACCGCCTCCGCTGCCACTATCCCCACCAACAGCGGCTCCTCCACCAGTAGCACCTCCTCCAGTGCCTCCATTAACTCCTACAAGCCCTCAACTCCAAGGACTAGGTTGCGCTCTCAATCGCGCCACCACTCTCATCATTATGGCCATCGTAGATCTAGGCGCTCTTCCACACCTTCACGACATTCTCATTGTCGCCATAGGTCTCACCACACCAGATTATGGTCATGATCTCATCAGCCTCAAGCTGATACTTCTTCCGCTACTACAGGAAGATATTCCCCAACTTTGACAGACTCTCAACAGCCTCTTGTCTACCCGGTGGATGACATTACAACCTTCAATGAGGTTCTAGTCTGAGGAGCCGCCAAGCTCAACATATCGATGTTGGTTCGTACACCTTCCACATTGGTAATTTTTGAAATGCTAAATTAGCGTACAGCCCTAATACCTTTGCTTCCACTGGTTCCCAGCCTCCTCGAACTTTCAGTGGAACTCTTTTTGAGGCCAGCCATAGCAAAGTCTGTTCCATCCATGCTTCAAAAGAAGTACCGACCTCCTGATCAAAATCCTTAATTTCTCCGCTCTGATCCTCCACCCGACTCTTTGGTCATTTTGGCTGCTAAAAAATACATTCCACCGCTCCATCTTCATCTTCTCCTCCAGATAAAGAGAGTAGAAAACTGGATTCAGCAGGCCACAAAGTTTTCAGCACAGCAGCCACATCTATGAAGGCAGACAGCGCTACTTCCCTCTTGGGTAAATATGACCGGGCCCTTTGGATTCCATCCAGCATCTCGCTGAACATCTTCCAAGAGACCAGAGAGAGGATTTCATGGAAATTGTCAATGAGGGCGCAATGGTCTTTAATCAAGTTAGCGCTGCAGCAGATTCTTCGTTACTAGCTGCTCATGTCTACTGTCATGGAGCAACTTTAAGAGGACCTGCTTGGTTCCGGTTGACATCTCTCAAACCGGAGGCGCAACAACGCATTCAGAACTTGCAATTCTCAGGCTGTATGCTCTTTGGAAGCCATGCAGACAACGAGATGGCGAGAAGGAAAACCGAAATGGGCACTCTAAAAGCTGTGGGTGTCGAAAAACGAAAAGATCAGTGGAAATCATTCCGACCCTACCAACATCTGTTTTATCCACATAAGGTTCAAACCCTTCACTGAATCACAGGTAGATCTCAGCAGCAACATCAAAGATCTTACCAACCACTGCGAAAACAGACAAGAGGACGCTCTCCCAACAGCCTGCCCAAGGGTGTAAACAGGCAACAGGAGCCAAACCATGAGTCCTCCCTTCCCTCTCTTCCGTTATCCACTCCGGTAGGGGGAAGTATTTCACATTACCTAGCAGAGTGGCAATGCATCACAAAAGACGCACGGGTTCTGAATATTGTGCAAAATGGATATTGTCTCAAGGTTTACCACTGTCCATTCCACCAAAGCCGTCCACTTTCCATCTCAACTCACTAAGGTCATAAGTCAACATCTTTTTCCAGAAGTTCCGGATGTTGACTTTACATCAAATCTAAAGCACATTTACACCAGAGACATTGGATTTGCTCCATCAACGAGAAGCAGCAAAAATTTCTAAGGTTCGTCATGGGGTGTGACCATTACCAGTACACAGTACTCCCCTTTGTCCTGAAGTCAGCACCCAGAACATTCTCGAAGAACTGGATCTTTGTCTGCCCAAATCTAGACGACTGGCTCATAAAGGCGCCCTCTTCTCAAGAAGCCCAACTGCATTTCAATTGGTCTTGCGATCTCCTTCATCGGCTGGGTCTTCACGTCAACCTCAACAAGTTCACATCAACACCAGTCTAGACTTTACTTCACTTAATAGCCTCCATCAACACTATACAAGCAAAGGTGTGTCCTTCGGAGGAGTGACGCTTATCAATCCTTCGGAAATGTCAGACTCTCAAGAAGGTTCCTCTTCCAATAGTAAGAGCAGTATTATCTCTTCTCGGCTTGATGGCCTCCTGCATCTTTCTCACTCCCAATGCTCACCTCCACATGCGTCCTCTCCAGGAATATCTAGAGGACCAGTGGGATCAACTGACCAGACACTGGGAGGACAGGATCACGCTATCCATATAGGCGATACAGTCCCTAAATTGGTGGTGTTCTCCTACAAGACATGCCATTTCACCAACCGGTCCCCTCTCAGACCATAGTGACAGATGCATCTTTACTTGGATGTGGAGCCCACATGGATCACCTCCGGATTCAGGGCTCATGGTCTCAGAGAGAGATAACATGCCATATCAATCTCCTCGAGCTCCGTGCAGTTCATCTAGTGCTCAAGGCTTTACACCCATCATTCACGACCAACACCCTGCTCGTTCAGACGGACAATACAACCACCATGTACTACCTCAACAAGCAGGGTAGCACCAGGTCCAGGGCCTTGTCACTAGAGGCCCAGGCGATTTGGAAATGGGTCTTGAGCAGGAACCGGAAGATAAAGGCAACTCACCTCCTGGGTGTCCAAAATCTTCAGGCAGACGCTCTCAGCAGAGCTCTTGACGAAAACCACAAATGGATCTTGCACAACGAGGTCATCCAAAGTATCTTCCAAATGTGGGGCACCCCTTCTTTCGAATTGTTCGCGACTGTGAAAAACAGAAAATGCAGCGGCTTCACCTCCAGGTACTACCATCCAGAGACACTGGGGAATGCCTTATGGATTGGCTGGTCTGGCAAATTTCTTTACGCTTTTCCACCAATTCCCCTGATCCCAGTGATCCTGCTAAAACGGTCTCACTCCAAGCCAAGATGATCCTCATAGCTCCAGAGTGGCCACATCAGTCGTGGTTCCCAGACCTCCTTCACTGGCCACAGCATCCACATCTCAAGCTCCCATGCAGACCAGACCTGATATTAAAGTTCGGAGGCCAGATGGTACACTCCAGTCTCTCCTCTTTCAAGTTGGCTGCATGGCTCCTGAGCTAGTGCATTATGGACCCTTAAACCTGCCACAAGACTGCATGGAGATCCTCGCAGAGGCTAAGCGGCCTTCCACGTGCTCTGCTTATGCCTTCAAGTAGAAGAGATTTTGCACTTGGTGTTCCTCTAAGAACGTAGACCCTACTACCTGCCAAGAAGATGTTATTCTTCCATTCCTTCTACACTTGGCTAAATCTGGCTTGCAATTCTCTTCTATAAAGGTTCACCTGGCAGCCCTTACTGCCCACAGAAAATGTCGTTCACAAACTTTTTTTTTTCCGAATACCTGTAATGAAGGATCTCTTAGAAGGCTTGAAGAAGGTTTTCCCTTCCATTAGGCACCCCTTGGCTTCCTCGGAACTCAATATAGTGCCTTCATGCCTTATGCAGGATCCTTTTGAGCCTATTCACTAAGCTTCCCTACAACACCTTTCTTGGAAGACAGCTTTCCTTATAGCAATATCATCAGCTTGCAGGGTTAATGAGATCCAAGCACTATGTTCTCATGAACCATACACTGTATTTCATTCTAACAAAGTGGTTATGAGAATTCACCGAAGTTCCTCCCTAAATTTGTTTTCGGACTTCCATGTCAACCAGACCATCTCATTGCCAACATTCTTTCAGAATCCCTCTACTCCTACGGAACCGACTCTCCATTCCTGGATGTAAGGAGAGTTCTGAAAGACTCGAGACATCTGCAGATCGGTCAATTGTTTATCATCTACGGTCCGGTCCGTACAGGTTTAGCCACCTCCAAGCAATCCATTTCACGATGGCTTGTTTATTGCTTTTTAATGTGCTATAATGCTAACAAAACACGCTCAGCTAAACCTAAAGCACACTCCACTAGGGGGAAAGCGGCTACTGCTGCTTTACTACGCAATATGCCTATTCCAGAAATTTGCAAAGTAACTAACTGCTACATACATTCATCAAGCACTACTGCCTAGATTCTGACGCTAGAGCAGATGCCCAAATAGGGCAGGCTTCCCTCAGAAATCTATTTGCTTAAGCTTCCTAGTTGTTCCTCTGTCTCCTCCACCGCACTATATGGGGATGGGCTTGCAACTCTATTTTGTGCTTATGACTAAAATTGAAATCCACTACGAGAGAAGGAATAGTTTCTTACCTGTAACTCCTGTTCTCTCATAGGGGAATTTCCATTATAATCATAAGCAACCCTCCCTCCTCCCTGGTGGAATGGACAGAGATATCCATATAATCTACACCTGTTCACACATCGCCTTCAAAAAGAAATGAAGCAACTCTCACCTGCTGTGCATGACTGGTGGTCTTTGGGTTCTTAAAGGCACAGTCTCTTTTTTAGCCAATTTAGCCATATAATGACAGCCTATGAGGCTACTCTGTCCTGCTCTCCTTAATCTCTATAATAAAAAATGATTTGTGAGGGAGATTTATGCTGTTTGCAGATCATCTCAAAGTATCTTCAGATACCTTAAACTGTCTTCTTGATGAAGAATTCGGCCATTATAGCCTAGGTATATAGGCTGCATAATGTGTCTCTTTCTTCAGTACCTTTTCAGGCCTTCCTGAATAAAGGCAAAACTCTGCACTTAAGAAGATATATTGAAGAACTGCTCCGGGGTCACCGCACATGGGCGGGACTATTCAATGCTTATGACTATAATGGAAATTCCCCTACGAGAGAACAGGAGTTACAGGTAGGAAACTATTCCTAAGTACTGAATAGGAGCCATTGTACAGCAGCTCATAGTTTGTGGGGATGGATGTAGTAGGAGTGACTGATAAAACACAACTTAACCCTGACATCAAAGCGCTACACATTCCATGCAACAAAATGGTATGACACAGAAGAGAGTGTCCTATTGGATTTCTACAGCTGGATGTACTAATAAACACAGGGTCATCTTCGTTCAAGCATATGTAACAAAAATGAAACTTCCATAAATGGAACAGATGTGAATTGTGCATTGTTTTGTACCAGCTTAATGATTTATATTTCTGCCAGTCATGAAAATTAAAAGTTGTGATTGGTGGAGAAATAATATTGTGTATCAGCCAGGTGACCTTTGTGGCTGGTCACTAACTGAAAATGGTGCTTCTTCAGTATGTTTGATACTCAGCAAAGTGTATGTGGATTCTTTTTCCCCATTGTTTTCTATGTTATAGTCAAATTATAAGGTTAAAAAATAGCCATTTCGTTTAGGAGTTGCCAGGGCACAAAACCTGATCTGATTGTTTGCAATGGCCAATTTAGTTGTATAATAGCTCTTAACTGAGCCTGACCGTGTTGTAACAGACCTAAGTCTCCTTTGAGGAGGTTTAAGGCTGAGGACAGAATGTGATTCAGTGAATACACCTTCTTGGAGAGCGTGTACACGCCATTTTTAAAAACTGTTTGCAGGTTTTCCTAATCTATTAGCCTAATTCTCTCTGCAGCTTCTTTTTCTGAGTATTTATTCCATTAATTACAAATGGCATATATTCCTATTGCCAGGAATCATTTAGTTTTAGTGGGATGTGGTCCCAGAAGAAAGTCAGAGAAATCCATGTTTTCTTTGATGATAAATATTCTTTCACAGCCGAAAGACTGGAACCTGCAAATTAGTGTTCGCATAGCTTGCTTACTTTATATGTGGTAACTACTACAGATGTTTGTGTGCTGAATTGTGGATCAGGTTGATTAGCTTTAGGACCAGGTGTGTTTTCATTTCATTTGTACTTTATTGTTTGATTAATTAAAATCTTACAATATATAAACAATAATACCTATTATAAACTCCAGTTATAAAAGTAAGACAAAGATAATTAAAACATGATCAACGTAATACTCTTTCATATTAAAAAAATATGTAGGACTTAAAGTTCATGATACTATTTACATATTATATTCATCCAACATTACATTCTATTTGTTTCTGGTAGTCTAACTTAGCTCTGAATTGTATTAAAAACTTTACAAAAGCTGAGGTTAATATTATATCATCAGTATGAAGACCTCTTATCAAGGCTTGTCTGCAACTCCTTATTCCTCGAACATTAAAATGTCTCCTAAGGATAGATATTTTTTCAAATTTCAGTTTCGGACATACACAAAGGAGGTGCATAATGTTCTCTTCTCTGAGTTTACATAAGCTGCAGGCCGTCGGTTCCTCTATTCTCAGCCATGGCATTAGGTGACATGAACCTGGAAATACTCCAAAACGGGCTTTTATAAATATTTGTTTATGCTTCACGGACCAAGGGATTTCAAGATACGGTTGAATTTTCACCTTGTTATATCCATTCATTAGAGGCCATGCATGTTTTCTTTTTGAAAAGGTCCCTTTGTCCAGAAGAAGTGATAAATGTTTTGTTGTATTATTGATGGCTTTTTTAAATGAATTTATGGTTATTGTCATTTCCCAGATTGAGTTCGCTGAGTATTCATCTAGTGAAGCGTGTAGATAATTCCACGCCTGGGCTTTCCAGTTTGTATTTATTTCCTGCCACATTAGTTTAGACATTTGATTTACAGTATCCGTTTTTATCCTTTTCCACACTTTTATAAATTGGCCTTTTCGCGCTAGTAGTTGATTAGTTAACCCAAACTCCATTCGTATCTGTGCAGGCGATGCATTATGTGGCAATTTAAAAGAGGGCTTTAAAGATTTTTGTTACAACATTATTAATTGTAACTGAATCATTTCCACACAATGCTTCGCTTCCATATGTTAAGGTTGGCAAAAGTTTTGCTGTTATTACTTTTAGAAATGGTCGATAACTCAGCCCTCCTATGGATTTCTGTAAGGTTCTAAAAGTCGATAATATATTTGCTTTCCGTTGCATATCGATCTTATGTGGCTGAAATTTTCCTTGGTCATCAAATAATACTCCCAAGTATCTATATGTTCTCACTTGTTCAAGTTGTGAATTATCCAGAATCCATTTAAACTTATGTTTTGCCTTTGAATTTTTGTTAACCTCCATGATTTTTGTCTTTGTTCCATTGATAACCATTCCGTTTTCTTTAGAGTATCTTAATATCCTGTTTATCAGGTGTGTTGGAAAGAAAACAATGCATACAGGTATTAACATGATAGTGCTGTAAGCCTAAACCTTCTGGAGGTAACTAATGAAATTTAAATTTCCATTTCGTTTATCTAAATCAGAAATGTTCATTTGTGATTGCCATTTATTAAACAGAATTAACTTTTGGTATAGAAGCTTTCTAAAAGCCATTCATAGTACCACATTCCAGACAGGTAGTCTGCTGGATGGGTTTGTTCAAGAAAATCATGTTCGAGGCATATGAGCTGTAGATCATATACTGTGCATAGATCGCCATCTGGTGTTGGGCTCAGATGTTTGCAGTTTGTTTTTGTTCGAAGAAGTCTTTGTAGTCACGAGATAGTTGATGACTTCTTACGATGATAGTGCGCATGGGCATCGACTCCATCCCCAGATTGTTTTTTCCGCCATCGGGTTCGGATGTGATTTCTTGCGCTCCGGGTCGGTATCGTCTTCGAACCCCCTTTGACGTGCAATCCTTCACCGCTCGACTGTATTGTCTCGATGGCGTTCCCCTTTCGACGCGCAACCTCCAATTTCAAAATCCTCGACTAGGAACTTCGACGCGGGCCGTTGGGCCTAGCCACGCCGACCAATACGGCCGTCGATGGAACGGACTCCGTTTAAAAAATGCCCCAGGTGTGGTGCTAAATTCCCACACACAGACTTACACGAAGTGTGTAACCTCTGCCTCTCCCCCGAGCATGAGGAAAAACACTGCGAGGCCTGTACTTTGTTCCGGTCCAAGAAAACCATCCGTGATCATCGGGCTCGACGACACGAAATGTCTCGCAGCAGCAGCTCGATTCCAGACATCTTCCAAGCATCAGAACTTCAACCTGCAGAAGAGGATATCTCTGTCTCCGAAGCTGACGACTCCGAGGAAGACGAGCAGACTGTCACCCCGGCTCAGCGGACAGTGAGTACTACTACCCAGCCCGCTACCAAACCCAAACCTAAGGCTCCGGTAACACCTTTGCCCTCGGGCTCAGGTCGACACCGTGTTCGAACTTCAGACGCCCTGCCCTCGGGCCCGGCTATGAAACCAAAACCAAAGCCTTCCGACTCGGGCTCGAGTCGGCCCCATTCCGCCACCGAACATACACCTTCGGCACCGAAGCCTAAAGCCAAACCGGTGCCCCACATTTCATTACCGGCACCGAAGACACCTTCGACGCCGAAGACCCCGACTCCGAAGCCACCAAAAGACAAAGCTTCGGAGCCGAAACAGGACAAACTCAAAGCTTCGGAGCTGAACAAGACAAACTAAAAGCTTCGGAGCCGAACAAAATGTCGGATCTGAAAACTCCCTCACAAAAGATTTCGGAGCAGAAACACCTACAAAACAGCTTAAGCCCATTAAGGAACACTCTACGGCCAAGCTGCCGGCGCCGAAACAAGACACGCCACCCACAGAACTTTCTCTTCTACAATCTTCGGATCCAAAGCAGAAAACACTGCATATTGACCCTGAAACTGGCACACGTCTCGCCAAACCTCCTAAAAAACGGAAATTAGACCTTCCAGAGGATTCTCCCATGCCTCCAAAACGCAAGGACATGGGTACTAACCCTTCTCCCCCTTATATACCTCCCTCTCCTCCTCCTCCTGATCCTAACTTATTCATCTCACCAGCACACTTACCATCACCTACACACTCACTTGTGCCACAAGAGGGTGATGATGGTGGGGATGGAGATGGGGATACACTAGGGGATGATGACGACCAGAACATACCACAGGACCCAGACCCATGGGATGACTATAATCAAGATCCGGATCTCCACAATGACTCTGATCTTTATCCCTCCAGGCTATCACCACCTGATGATAACATTGGGTTTGCACAACTTATCAATAGGGCTGCTCACTACCATGGGGTGGAACTACACACTGATCCCCTAGAAGAGGACTTCTTAGTGGAAACATTCGCACCCTCACAAAATTCCACCCACACCCTGCCTATGCTAAAAGGCATGTTAAAACATGCACCAGAAGTATTCAAAGACCCTGTTGGAGCCCGAATACTTACACCAAGGGTGGATAAAATATATAAAGCAGCTCCTACAGACCCAGTGTACATCAAAGGCCAGATACCCTTAGTCTCTCTTGTTGTGTCTAATGCACGTAAGAGGGCTAATTCCCAGGCTACAGGCGACGCCCCTCCTCCTGACAAGGACTCAAAGCTTATAGACGCTTCAGGGAAAAGGATTGCGTCACAGGCTGCAAACCATTGGTGCATAGCCAATATGCAAGCTGTCCTAGTGCGCTATGACAGAGCGCACTATGACGAGCTGGAAAAACTGATGCAGTATTTACCAGACGAACACAAAAACAAGGCCAATGAACTCATTCAAGAGGGCAAACAAATAACTAACACCTCCATAAAATGTGCCCTGGATGCGGCTGATACAGCATCCCGTGCCATTAACACCAGCATATTACTGCGTAGGCACGCTTGGCTTCGAATCTCCGGATTCAAGCAGGAGGTTCAAACCACCATACTCAATCAGCCCTTCGATCAAGAGCATCTTTTTGGACCTACAGTCGATACTTCATTGGAGAAAATGAAGAAAGATACCGAGACTGCTAAGTCCATGGGGGCCTTGCAACTCCCTTCCAACAGGGGTTCCTTTCGCTGCTCCTTTTACAGGGGTTGCTCCAAAACAATATCATCAGAAAATCCCTCCTCGTCTTACAAAAGCTCCAATCAATCTACCTCACCCAAAGGATTTTTTCGGGGAGGATACAGAGGAAACAATAATAGGGGAAGAGCCAGAGGTAACAACACCCGCAGTTCCCCTAACATCAAGCAGTGACTTCCCTTCACTACCCCCGACCATTCCACTCCTGTCGGGGGACGTCTTTCACAGTTCCTACCTGTCTGGAACACCATCACAACAGACAAGTGGGTAAGACAAATTATCCAGTATGGTTATTGCCTGGAACCCACCTCCACTCCCCCAAACATCCCTCCAAAGCATCGTCCAATGTCATCAGAACATCTGACCCTCCTAAAACAAGAGGTTCTCTCCCTTTTACAAAAACATACAATAGAACCAGTCCCCTTGCCGTGTCAGAGCACAGGGGTTTACTCCCTATATTTCCTAATTCCAAAAAAGGACGGCTCTCTCAGGCCAATACTGGACCTCAGACCACTAAACCTCTATATTCAGTCAGATCACTTCCACATGATCACCCTCCAACAGGTGCTCCCATTGATTCAACAAGGCGACTTTCTTTCCACTCTAGATTTAAAGGACGCCTACTTCCACATTCCCATTCATCCAGCTCACAGAAAATATCTCAGGTTCCTGGTAGACGGTCAACACTACCAGTTCAAAGTCCTCCCTTTCAGGGTGACCACAGCACCCAGGGTCTTCACCAAGTGCCTCGCAGTAGTTGCTGCTCACTTAAGAAGACAACACATTCACGTGTTCCCATATCTGGACGACTGGCTCATAAAAGCCAAGTCACACAGCAGCTGCGTTCACCACACTCGGAAAACAATTCAATTGCTTCACAACTTGGTATTCACCGTAAATCTCACCAAGTCCCACCTTCAACCATCCAACACACAAACGTATCTAGGAACTACAATAGACACTTCCAAAGCTCTAGCATACCCCAACCCAGTCAGAATACGCAACATACAGGCTATAATATCACAATTTCAGCCTCAACACTCATTACCAGCTTGAGTGTTCATGCAATTAATTGGGATGATGGCTTTCTGCATTCTAATCGTTCCTCATGCAAGACTCCACATGCGTCATCTACAGGAATGTTTAGCACAACAGTGGAACCAGGCTCAAGGTCAGCTAACAGATCTGGTGTTGGTGGACAGCCGCACATATCGCTCTCTGCACTGGTGGAACACACAAAACCTTTCCAAGGGGCGGCCGTTCCTCGACCCAATTCCCCAGGTAGTGCTAACAACAGACGCATCGCTCACCGGCTGGGGAGCTCATCTCCAAAACCTTACCATTCAAGGCATATGGACCACCAAACAAAAACAATTCCACATAAACCACCTGGAATTACTGGCAATATTTCTGGCATTGAAATCCTCTCAACTCCATCTAGTAGGCAAAGCTGTCTTAGTTCGTACAGACAACATGACCGCAATGTACTACATACAAAAGCAGGGAGGAACACATTCTCTACAACTTTCACGCTTAGCTCAACGCATATGGAAATGGGGCATTCCACAAAACATATGTCTCCTGGCAGAACACCTCCCAGGAGTACACAATCAAATTGCGGATCTACTCAGTCGTCAGCAACAACAGATCCACTAATGGGAACTTCATCCTCAAGTTCTTCTTCCATTCTTTCAAATGTGGGGCTACCCAGAAATAGATCTGTTCGCCACAAACCAAAACGCAAAATGCCCAACCTTCGCGTCCAGGTATCCACACCCATTGTCCAAAGGCAATGCGATATGGATGAACTGGTCAAGGAAATTTGCTTACGCTTTTCCACCTCTCCCACTCATTCCGCTAGTGGTTCGGAAGCTCAAACAGCATTCCCTCACACTGATCCTGGTTGCTCCCACATGGGCTCGACAACCCTGGTTCACAACACTATTGGAAATGTCAGTAGTTCCTCATCAAAAACTACACCTCTCTCCCAAACTTCTCACTCAGAACCAAGGAGAGATAAGGAATCCAGATCCCAGTAAACTCAACCTTGCGATCTGGCACCTGAAGTTTTAGAGTTTAGCTATCTTAATCTCCCGCCAGACTGCATGAACATCATTAAAGAGGCTAGACGTCCTACTACTAGAGCATGCTACGCAGCAAAGTGGAAACGATTTGTAAGTTACTGTACAAACAATAAAATCAATCCACTAGACGCTTCCACTCAAAACATTATTTGCTGTCTATTACACCTACAACGATGTAACCTAGCATACACATCTATAAGACTACATCTAGCTGCAATAGCAGCTTATCTACAAAACAGACAACACTTGTCTTTGTTTCGAGTTTCCGCTATTAAAGCTTTTATGGAAGGACTTAAAAGAATAATTCCCCCTAGAGTTCTGCCCTCTCCAGTGTGGAATCTTAATATCGTCCTTACAAGGCTCATGGGCCCACCATTTGAACCTTTGCACAAATGTGAACTACAATTCCTCACTTGGAAAGTAGCCTTCCTTATAGCCATCACATCTCTTAGAAGAGTGAGTGAGCTACAGGCACTAACCATACAAGAACCATTTTTGCAAATTCATCGTAACAAAGTGGTTCTCAGAACTAATCCAAAATGTTTACCTAAAGTTGTGTCTGCCTTTCATCTTAACCAGTCTGTTGAACTACCAGTTTTTTTCCCTCAACCAGACTCAGTGGCAGAAAGGGCTCTTCATACGCTAGACGTTAAAAGAGCACTACTCTATTACATTGAACGAACTAAGTTCTTTAGAAAGACTAAACAACTTTTTGTTGCTTTTTCCCCACCTCATAAAGGCAATCTTATTTCAAAAGCAGGCATTGCACGGTGGATTGTTAATTGCATCCAAATATGCTACCTCAAAGCCAAACGTACATTAACAGTTCCCCCTAGGGCTCATTCTACACGCAAACTAGGGGCTTCTATGGCATTATTAGGGAACATTCCCTTAGACGACATCTGAAAAGCTGCAACTTGGTCTACACCGCACACATTTACAAAACACTATTGTGTAGATGTGCAAGCAAAACAACAAGCTAATGTGGGCCAGGCTGTCTTAAAAACACTCTTTCAAACCACTGCAACAGATACAGGTTAGCCACCGCCACAAACAAAACTGCTGTATAGTCTATGCACAGTATATGATCTACAGCTCATATGCCTCGAACGGAAAATGCTACTTACCAGTATGCATCTGTTCTTGGCATGTAGCGCTGTAGATTCATATACGCCCACCCGCCTCCCCGGGTACCTTTATCTGTTGCAGTGTTATCTTACTTAGATACATCACACATGGACATCTCTTTCTATTTCTTACTAACTCCATCATCACCCTTTATGGCAAAAACAATCTGGAGATGGAGTCGATGCCCATGCGCACTATCATCGTAAGGAGGAGTCACCTATCTCGTGACTACAAAGACTTCTTCGAACAAAAACAAACTGCAAACATCCGAGCCCAACAACAGATGGCGATCTATGCACAGTATATGAATCTACAGCTCTACATGCCAAGAACAGATGCATACTGGTAAGTAGCATTTTCCTTCCTTAGGTATAATGCATGCCACAAATAAGGACTATTTGCCTTGAATCTGCCAAAATTGTGTTCTCCAAACACTTTTCCCATCAATACTCATATTCTGCAGTGGCCAGGTTGTGACTAAATTCATTTGAATAAATCAGCTTGTTAGTGGTGATTAGATTCTTCTGGAGGTATTGTGAGCTGTGCGAAAAATAGCTGAGGGACGTGACCTGCTGTTACTCTGGGAGTAAGGACATTTCTTCAAGAAATATAGGGGACTACTAGGAGGTGAAGCTTTACAATGCTCCCATTGTGTGTAATTGTGTATCTCACTAGGAGATCTAGTTTTATGTATGTAATAGTGTGGATAGTGATGATAATACATTTCTTAGTCGTTCACCAAATTCAGTATTTTTATAATTCAAAGTGGCATATGTCTGTACGTCAGACCTCATTTGTTTTGCAGTCTCTGTATCCCAGTGATATGAAATAGAACCAGGAATAACAATATAATTCATGGAAACTTTCAAAACATGAGGTCATTGCAATGCCTCAGTAGGTCCCATAATTGATATGGGCCACTGGCCCAAGCTATGGTATCGTACACAGGATAAGCTGCGATGTTTACAGTGTAGAGATTTCTTCAAGCTCTGTGAAATGAAAGATGCGGCTGCATTTCATGAACCACAGTTTGTGCTATTGTTATTTTTGCAACATAATGTCCATTCAGAAGTGGTAGAACAATAATTATTGTTGAGAGCCATATGATGAGTAGAATCACTCCTAGTATAGTCCAGACATAGGAGCAAGGTGGAATCAATTACTTGTCATGGAATCAATGATAGGCATACAGCAATCTATGGTGTAAAGTACTTTGGAGCGTGATGAAAAGTCCTCTTGGAATCTGCAAAGGTGTGCTGTAGAAAATTGGCACATAGTGCTTTTTCACATGGTTAATCGACACCTGTCTGTTTTTCTTTGAACCAAACAAAGGAGGCAGGATGATAGTTCTTTTGCCTTTTACCACAGGGACTGCAATGGGTGATCTGTAGAGTGGTTCAAAAGCTTGCCTGTCGTGGATGTTTTCACAAACTAGACCCCCCGTTTTAGGGATCCACCCGTAAGCAATGGTTTCAATCTTCTCTTCACTGGTGGCGGTTTCATAATGGTTCTAATTAGACAGCTTGTATCTGAGCTCTTGGATACTCTGTAAGACATTCAAACATTTTTCTAGGTCAAACGTTTCTTCATCTGCCACTTTCCCAAGATTATCTAGGCCAGGCACATACATTGGCCACAGAGAACCTCATATGGTGTGCGTCCCCCACAGTGCTCATCTAGGCTAGTTATTTAATGCTCTCTGGACTCAATATAGATTATAGTACCAACTAAGACTGTAACTTATTACTCTTAACAGTCAAGGCTTGTTTAATCATGCCGTTAGCTCACTGAACTAACATGTTGGATTCTGCTCTAAACGGATTGCCGAATTGCAGACAAACTCCCAGTAAAGACATGGTATCCCTTCAAGCCTTGGAGGTGAATGCAGGACCATTATTTGAGTGAAATGAATGAACTGCCCCCATCACTACCAGACACTGCAAAACCTTTAAGATTGCATAAGCACTCACATTTCTGTGTGACCACACCCATAGGAATCGATAACATGAATCAATGGCTACCAATATGTATTTATATCAGTTAGCAGAATTTATCGGGCCGATGTGGTTCAAATAAATTACCCTTAATGGGATATTGGAGACTGTGATGGGAGTTGGCAGGGGCCTCTTAACAGTAGATGGTTTTATCTGCTGACAAATGTCACACTTCCTGACATTGTTTCAAGTTTGCTTATACAAACGAGGTCCCCAATAGCGTTGCTGTAGCATTGCTACGGTTGCATTAACATGGCAATCCCTTGTGAGCTTTCCTAATTAAGTCTAATCTGGGCAGCTTGTTAGGTATTATCCTGCCTCCCACTCCTGGTAATGTGACTACAGGAGTGTTTTCTGAATTTAGGGTGTAGGAATATTTAGGGGGAAAGCCTGCAGCAGGCTTTCTGCCTTGTTTGGTGGTATATATGGCTGTTAAAATATCTTTGTCAATCTTTGTTTGAGATCTACTTATGGCTGCTACTCTAACAGTCTGAAATACAGGTTTGGCAGCTAAGTCAGTCGCATAGTTCCCTGTAGCATCAAATGCATCACGCTAAAGCCCCAAATTGTGCCTTACGTGGACCAGTGGAAGCTCTAGTAAACAGCTACCCTTCCCCAGAGTTGTTTATCTTTAATTGATTTTCCCTTTGAATCCTTGAATCCATTCAAGTGTCAGTGTTTCAAATCAACATTGTACCTTTGCACACAGAAGGATGAATCCGACCATATAAGTGTGGGAACTGATGGATTAGCCTTTTGTTATGCAAGTAACAGGGCATGAAGTTCTGCGTGTTGTGCAGTGCTGTGGCCTAAGATCTTAGTGTGGGTGCACTTTGGACTGAATTCACTGTCTTTCACTACATCTTGCACTGCAGACTGCAGAGTACTTGTATTTCATTCCCACAACTGGTTGAGCAGAGCCATCTGTGTAGAATATGCTCTGAAATTACTAAATGAGCAAGGCTTTTGGAGTAGGAGGAATATGTTGTTCGTATTGGAGAAAAGGTTATGTACAAAGAGTGGAATCATACTGAAACTTTACATCCTCTGCACTTAAAGAAGAGGCCCACTGCTCCCACATTGGGTGTAGGGCGCGAGCACTAGGAATGCTTGTGTTGATGGCTGCCTCCAGTGCAGGCACAGGAGAAACCACCATCATTAGTTTTCCCTGTGCCAAAGGGCACTCCTTCAAGATAGCTGTTTGTACAGCTGCAAGAACATTTTCAATGGAAGCAAAATGTGCTTCGGCTAAAGAGTACAAGTGAGACTTTTAAGCAGTGGGAACAGTCTGTCCGTGGATGTAGTGACTTGGTATGACTCGAAGAACTAGCTTGGTCTTACTGTCCCTAGTTCGTAAATATTTAGTTTCAAGCACATCTGTTTGCAAAGCACATAAGATATCAGTGCGCCTGTTCGTCCATTATTTTGCTGAAAACATGGGGTCATAGAAGGATGTCACTCGCTCAGCATAGTGCGGCAAGAAAGTTTGTCAGAAATGAAGCAATTCTAGAAGAGATTACAACCTTTTTCAGTATGTTGGGAGTCTGCAAGGTAGCACACTTCTGAAGGAAATCAGAAGCCAGACCCTTGCCCTCATTGGATAGCTCTTGTCCAAGGAAGGTTACTGTAAGGTAGGCATTCTACGCTTTTTTTAAGTTAATTCTGTAACCATGTGATGCTAATAGTATTACAACTTTGGCCACCCTAGTTAGGTGTTCGTCCAAGTCGTCGTCTGTAAGATAGATATCAATGTATGACAACAATTCAAGATCTGGTTGTAAGATCTCCATGATGCTCGCTGAGAACAGGCCAGGACTATTCTTATGGTCCATAGGCAAATGTCAAAATGAGAACTGCACCCCATTGAAACCAAAGGGGGGTTAGATACTCACTTTCTGGTGCTATGTTGTAACTGAAGAACCCACTAGAGATGTCTTAGGCTATTTTGTATTTTTTAGGCACCAGGTTCATCATTGAACCTGTGCTTTGCACATTTTGCACCACATATGGTCTTGTTTGTGCGTTTACTTAATTACACACATTGGGCGCATTGTGAAGCTTTACCTCCTAATAGTCACTCACAATTCTTGAAGAAATGTTGTCACTTTCAGAGTGACGACAGGTCACATCCCTCAACTTTCTATTTTTCACAAAGTCCACAACAACTCCAGAAGAATCTAGTCACTACTAACAAGCTGATTTACTCAAATGAATTTAGTCAGATCCTGGCCATTCTAGGAAACGAGTATTGGAAAGAAAGTCCTGTATCTGAAAGAGACACGTTAGTGACAGATTCCTTACCTTAGAATATCCCCAGGCGTCAGGCTGGATCCGGAAAGTTTTTGCGTAGCAGTACCCTTGCGCGTCGGTAGGCGACGTCGTGCGGCTCCGCGTCCGTCGTCAGCGTCGTGATCGCCGGGATGACGTCGCGGGCAGTACTTAGACCGCCCCTGCGCGCTGACGTCAGTTCTTCTTTTTCCGCGCCAGCAAGCGCAGATCCGGGAAGAGCAGTGCCCTAGTCATTTTTTGACTAATTTTTTGGGTGAATTTTTTCACTGTTTCTTTTCATATCGACTCCAAGGTGTCGTTAGGGATGCCCGGCTTTAAACGTTGTGACGCCTGTGCTCGGATGATGTCCATCACAGACCCGCATCTGGAGTGTCTCTTCTGCCTCGGGCGAGACCACGACACGAAGTCGTGTTCCGACTGCCGGTCCCTAAACCCGAAAGCTTTGCGAGAGCGGTCTCGAAAGCTCCTCGAGGCCCGGCAGTCGGCTCCGCGCCACACCACGGTCGCGTGAGAGGTCGAGGGATCGGTCGCGGAGTCCTCGCCGGTCGTCGGGATCCAAGTCTTCGTCGTCCGGTAAGTCTAAACACAAGAAGTCCAAAAAGCATCATCGCTCTAGGACTTCGCCTCGCCGGTCTCGCGACTCGGCTGAGGCCCCTCCCGGCACCGTCCCCGCCCCTGCGGCCCCGGAAATGCCTGTGGAGTCGCCCCAGCAATACCCGTCCTTCCCGGGTTCGGGGGCGGATCCGGCCCAAGTACAGGAATTCCTGTCGGCCATGGCCCGCCTCTTCGGGCCTCAAGGTCCCTCCGGTGCGCCTTCGGGCCCCGCAGGCCCTGATGGGGTTGCCCCGGCGTCGCCGACGACTCCGGTCCCGGCGTCGCTCGTGCCTCCAGCCTCGATCCCGGCTCCGGCTTCGGCCTCGATCCCGGCTCCGGTGGTACCGCAACCCCCATCGACGCCGGTCGACCTGACCACGCCTCCGCCGGCACCGATGTCTCCGGTGCCGTTCCTGACGCCGCCCGGGGCTCCGGGCGGCGTCGTCCCCATGTACTCTCCGGCTCCGGACATGGAGCCGGACCGACGTCGCTCGATGCCGGTTCCGGCGCCGATGAGACCTTGGGTCCCAAATGTCCCTCCTCCTCCTTATTTTGAACCGGAGGAGGACCAGGAGGACTGGGAGGGTCTGAGGACCCTCTGGCACAACAGTGTCAGTATGATGAGGACTGGGCAGAGGAACTAGGGGATGCCAGTGGTCTAGATACTTCCCCTGACACTGGCATGCTGTCTCCTCCCGTGGCTACGGAGGAGGGAGCCAATTTTGCAACAGTGTTGCGTAGGGCAGCTGGAGCCTTACATCTCCGACTCCCTACTGTGGCGGTCAAGACTAATCTCTTGACAGAAGTGCTTCAGCCG
Source organism: Calotriton arnoldi (assembly GCA_963921515.1). Classification (NCBI taxonomy): domain Eukaryota; kingdom Metazoa; phylum Chordata; class Amphibia; order Caudata; family Salamandridae; genus Calotriton; species Calotriton arnoldi. The sequence goes on from CAWUFW010002967.1 coordinate 439,163, forward strand.
GCAGCCTCCTCCTTGGAGACTGTGCTGCCGTTCAACGATGCACTCACTGACGTTCTTTTGGGCGCCTGGTCCAAGCCCAACACAGGGGCTCCTGTGGATAGGAACGTGTCCCGACGCCATCGCCCAGCTCCGGGCGACCCCTTGTTTCTCTCTGTCCACCCCACTCCTGAGAGCTTGGTTGTCCAATCCTCGGCTTCCCAAACCGCCTTCCCTACCGCCCCTCCGGATAGGGAATCCAAACGCCTGGATCAATTTGGGAAGAAGGGTTTTTCTTCCTCCAGTGCTGGCTTGGGGTCCATCAACACCGCTTGTCTTTTGGGCCGATATACCCACTCCTTGTGGGATTCGGTGGCGACTGTTTTGCCCCAGTGTTCTGAGGAGGTCCAGACACTGCTTACCCGCGCCATTGCGGAAGGTAGGGATGCGGCCAAATACACCATACGTTGTGGCCTTGATACCGCCGACTCGCTGGGCAGATCTATTGCAACGACGGTGGCGCTGCGTCGCCACGCCTGGCTGAGAACCACTGGTTTTTGGGTGATGTCCAGAATACACTCATGGACATGCCCTTTGATGGAGTCGGTCTTTTTGGTTCCAAAGCAGACCATGCGTTGGAGCGTTTTAAGGACTCACGGGCTACTGCCAAGTCCCTGGGCCTTTCTGCTACACGCCCTCCGCTAACTTCTGCTTTTCGCCCCTATCGTGGCCACGGAAGGGGCGCCCAGTCACGTCAGCAGCCCAGCCACCGGCCCGCGCAGCAGGCGTCTTCGCGTGGCCGAGGACGTGGATACCGCCGTGGCGGTTCGGGCAACCAGCGTGCGGGTCAGGCCACCACCTCCAACCCGTCCGCGGCCTCCAAGCCCTCCTAGTCCCTCCTTTCAGGTGCACAGCACGCCAGTAGAGGGCAGGGTCCGCCATCACCTTCACCACTGGCGTCCCATCACCTCGGACAGGTGGGTCTTGGACATTGTCCGAAGGGGCTACTCCCTCCCCTTCGAGACCACCCCCCAGCCATGCCACCTCAATTCCACCGCATGTCAGGGGATCACTTGGTACTTCTGCAGAAGGAAGTCACGGCCCTCTTGGCCACGAGGGCCATCGAGCATGTTCCGACCCCAGAAGTAGGACGTGGTTGCTACTCCCACTACTTCCTGGTGCCCAAAAAGGACAAGGAGGACATGCGTCCTATCTTGGACCTCCGGAACGTCAATCGCTTCCTCCGGAAGGAGAAGTTCAAGATGCTCACCCTAGCTCAGGTCTTGACTGCCCTCGACCCTGGAGACTGGTTGGTAGCTTTGGACTTGCAGGACGCCTATTTCCACATCCCCGTCCTGCCGGCCCACCGGCGTTACCTTCGGTTCACGGTAGGCCTCGAGCATTTTCAGTTCACCGTGCTCCCCTTTGGCCTTACCAGTGCCCCTCGGGTGTTCACGAAAGTGATGGCGGTGGTCGCAGCTCATCTGCGCCGGGCAGGGGTTTCAGTCTTCCCCTACCTCGACGACTGGCTGTTCAAGGCGGGCTCGTCCCTGGCAGTCGTCTCCCACCTTCAGACTACGGCCGCCCTCCTGCACTCGCTGGGGTTCTCCATCAATGTGCCGAAGTCGCATCTGATTCCTTCTCCACAGCTCCTTTTCATCGGAGCAGTTGTGGACACGACGCAGTTTCGGGCCTATCCTCCCGAACGGCGAGCGCGGGATATTCAGGCTATGATTCCGATCTTTCAGCCTTTATCCTGGGTTTCGGTACGGATGACCCTGAGGCTGCTGGGCCTCATGGCCTCCTGCATCCTGCTGGTCAATCATGCCAGATGGCATATGCGGGCTCTGCAGTGGGACCTGAAGTTCCAGTGGGCGCAGCACCAGGGCAACCTGTCCGATCACGTCCAGATCTCGGAGGGGACTGCAAAACAGTTGCAGTGGTGGCTCTCGAACCGGCAATGGGTCATGGGCAGATCCCTCTCCCTTCCCCAGCAAGAGCACACAGTTGTGACGGACGCGTCCCTTCTGGGATGGGGCGGTCACATGGGAGAGGCGGAGATCAGAGGCCTCTGGTCTCCGGCGGAGTCCCGGCTCCATATCAACATTCTGGAGCTCCGGGCGATCCGACTTGCACTCAAGGCATTCCTTCCCTCTGTCAAAGGGAAGGTAGTGCAGGTGTTCACAGACAACACCACCGCCATGTGGTACTGCAACAAACAGGGCGGGGTGGGGTCGTGGACCCTCTGTCAGGAGGCTCTGCGCCTCTGGACATGGCTGGAACATCAGGGCATGTTCCTGATGGTTCAACACCTGGCAGGCTCCCTGAACGCCAGGGCGGACGAACTCAGCCGCAGGTGCATGATGGATCACGAATGGCGTCTTCACTCGGAAGTGGCGCAAGGACTCTTTCTACAATGGGGAGAGCCTTGGTTAGATCTATTCGCCACCGAAGAGAACGCGCAATGTCATCAGTTCTGCGCGTTGGAATTTCCAAGAAGGCACTCGCTCGGCGACGCTTTTCGTCGCGAGTGGAGTTGCGGTCTGTTGTACGCCTTTCCGCCTATACCACTTCTACCCAGAGTGTTGAAGAAGATTCGGCACGACCGGGCCCAAGTCATCCTTGTGGCTCCGGACTGGGCTCGAAGAGTTTGGTATCCCGAGCTACTCAGTATGAGCGTAGATCCCCCGATCCGTCTGCCTCTTCGGGAGGATCTTCTGTCGCAGCAGCAGGGGACGGTCCTCCACCCGAACCTGTCCAGTCTACACCTGCTTGCGTGGAGATTGAGCGGCGGCAGTTGATTCCTTTCGACTTGCCTCCCGAAGTTTGTGATGTGATTCTGGCAGCCAGGCGTCCCTCCACTAAGGTGGTATACGCCTGCAGGTGGAACAAATTTGTGGCATGGTGCACAGCAAAGGCTGTGAATCCCCTTTCTGCCCCTCTTTCTGAGGTCCTTCTGTTCCTTCTTTCTCTGGCCCAACAGGGTTCCTCCCTGGGTACCATCAAGGGTTATCTTTGTGCTATCTCGGCCTTCCTCAGGCTCCCTGATCAGCCCTCCCTTTTCAAGTCCCCTGTTGTTAACAGGTTCTTAAAAGGCATTACACACCTCTTCCCTCCTGTTCCGTTTGTGATGCCTCAGTGGGACTTGAACTTGGTTCTTACCTTTTAATGTGCGCTCCCTTTGAGCCTCTACATAACTGTCCTCTTCGTCTTCTGACTCTGAAGACAGCCTTTCTGGTGACCATCACCTCCGCTCGGCGGGTGAGTGAGCTCCAGGCTCTATCTTGCAAACCTCCCTTTCTGTCTGTTCATCCAGACAAGGTTGTTCTTAGGACGCGTCCGTCCTTCTTGCCAAAGGTGGTTACTGCCTTCCACATTGGGCAGACCATCACTTTGCCTACCTTCTTTCCGCCTCCGCATCCTTCCAGAGAGGAAGAGGCTCCACCGTCTGGACCCAAAACGTGCGCTCTCCTTCTATATCGACCGCACAAAACACTTCTGGGTGGATGACCAGCTCTTTGTTGGCTACGTGGGCGCCAAAAAAGGTCGGGCGGTGCACAAACGAACCATCTCCCGCTGGGTTACCTTGTGCATCAAGGCCTGCTATTCTTTGGCTAAGAAGGAGCCTCCTGTTGGGCTGCGTGCCCATTCCACCAGGGCAACGGCTGCTACCACGGCCTTGGGCCGTGGTGTTCCGCTGCCGGTTATCTGTCAGGCAGCTACGTGCCTCGCTGCACACGTTTACAAAGCATTACTGCCTTGACAGTCAGGTCCGGAGGGACGGCTTCTTTGGCCGTTCTGTCCTCCAGGACTTCCTTGTCTGATCTTTGTTCGCAGACCCACCACCGGGGTTGGTATTGCTGGGGTATCTATTCTAAGGTAAGGAATCTGTCACTAACGTGTCTCTTTCAGATGCACAAGTTACTAACTTGTGTAACAATATATCTGTAAGAGACAGTAGTTAGTGACAGATTCCTACCGCCCACCCATCCTCCCCGTTCTGCGAACTGATTTCTAGGGTTAAGGACATCCCTTTCAGGGCCCTAGTATTTTTCAGACACCTATGTCAGCTTCTTGCATGGCTCTGCGTTCCTGGCGCGGAAAGTCGTGTACAGAACTGACGTCAGCACGCAGGGGCGGCGTCTAAGTACTGCCCGCGACATCATCCCGGCGATCACGACGCCGACGACGGACGCGGAGCCACACGACGCCGCCTACCGACGCGCAAGGGTACTGCTACGCAAAAACTTTCCGGATCCAGCCTGACGCCTGGGGATATTCTAAGGTAAGGAATCTGTCACTAACTACTGTCTCTTACAGATATATCGTTACACAAATTAGTAACTTGTGCCTTATGTCTTTATGTCAAAACCATATGATGTGTAGATAATTAAAATATATGGTTGTTGTATTTTTTAATGCAATCCAAGGGTGATGCCTGCAGTCAATTTTAGGTACCCTAAAACTGCATTTTGCTTACATCAGCTTTCCAAATTTCCAAAATGCTCTGAGCCCAGATTATAACCCGTGAACACCCCAATCATAGAAAACCCATAAATGTTTGGTACCATCATAGTCAGGAGATCAGATGAAAAAGGTTGAGGTTCGAGTCTTGGCAGGGATATGTTACTGCTGCGAGGTAGACTGAAGCTAATTACAGTGTTTTGGGAACAAATACTATAAATCTGACAAATGTCTTTTCAGGAGTATTCTACTAGTCCGCCTTCATGGCGAGAGGCCCCACATGTAGCAATAAATTCCTTGGTTCCTGAAGAATTAGCAAATATATAATTTTTATGCTGAGATTGATGTCTGTCATTAAATGAACAGTGCAACATTAACAGTGATTCTGCCACAATTTTGTGATATGCACTAACATTACCCAGTTGGCTCTGCAGACTACAGTCTCGAGAATAACCTCACATACTTGATATTGCCAGATTAGACATTCAGGGAAATATATACTTGGTTAGCAATCCAAGATTATGTTTGTTTATTTGAAAAAAAGCAACTAAATATTGAGCAAATTTGTTAAATAATTAAAAGATTTTCAAATTTTTCATTGAAAGTTCAGACTGCAATGAGATATTGATGCAGGGTTAGCTCTAAATGTGCTTACAAATACCATATAGTTTGTCAGAGTGCACGTTGATATGAAAGAGGTACATGTGCTTAAACAACATAGTGCTGATTTATTATTATTTTTTTTAAAAAGCTCTGTTAGCGAAGTGTGCAAACTCCCTGGTAGTGAAAGGGTTAAAACTTCCATGTCAGCAATGCTCACTGTGTCCTGCTCACGCGATAACCCTTGTTTCATCTATGTTCTTAGCTAGAAAGGAACCTTTAACATTCTGATGCTGTTTGTGTCCTCGTTGCTTATTTGTGCATTTTATTTTACTCTTATCTTTTTTGTTTTGTAATTGTTTTATTTTTCTTCAGTTTTGAACATTGCAGCTAACAAATCAGGATGATGGCTGTTAAAGTTGTCTTTTTTTGTTTGCCTGACTACTAAGTTGTTGGCAGACGCAAACATTGTGAGTCAATAAAACTTTAAAAGTAATGAATTAAACTTAAAACTAAACTAAAAGTCTTTACACCAGGATCTCCATCTTCTGTCTTTTGGAAGTGCTGCAGAGAAGAAAAGTGAAAATCGGTTTCGAGACTAGCTTTTTGCTGTTCAGATTGGATGCCTTCAGACACCCCCTAATGGGGCTTTCTGAGATGACTGTCAGTCCTTCTTATAATGTATCTGATTCGTCTTTGCCTTTATTATCAGAAATAAGACGTCCTTTGACACTAACCACAAGATTCCCTTTAGTGACATTGACACAAACATACGTTCCAAAATGTATGACACTGAGGCATTTTTGGAGGTTGAGCCAACACTCCACTGTGATGAGATACTGTGGACTAAATCACCAGTCCTGCTGCTCACAAGAACTTCTTCAGCTATGCAGTTACCTGAGAAAACCTTTGAGAGGAGGAGCTCAAAATCATATAGAAGTTTGCAAACTTCTGGTAAAGTGCATCAGCCAGCTGTTTCCCTATGCAAATTGCAGGCTGGCTATTTCACTTTTAAGAAATAGAATTGTCCTATTTGGAAAATAATGCACTCCTCCTTCTCCCTCTTCACTAGCTGTACTTATTGGTCCCTACATTTCACCTGGATTAGACACTTCACAGAAATATTAATATGAAGATTTGACTTGAATTGGGTCTCAATTCCCTTAAGCATGAGGTCTGTCTGTGGCCTATCGTATTAGGTTAAATTATGGGTTACAAATAGCTGGGAACATATAGGTAGTATGTAAAAAGGTGATGGGGCATTATCTTATATGTCAAATTAAAGAGCTTCTGATGGATCGGGAGCAATGTTACTTGCCCAAAGATTTAGTTGCTCCAGAACTACTACTAGTAATGTTAAGGGTATGGCGTCTAATCAGAGAGTATTAGCTGGGTGTTGTCAGCATATGGTATGATGTTGATTCCGTGGGTGGGGATGATGCTGAGAAGTGGGGTCATGTAGGCATCGAACAGAGTGGGGCTGAGTAAGAATCCTTGTGTAACTCCACAGAGGAGGTTGACAGTGTCCAAAGCGAAGGGGGCTAGGCTGACAAACTTGGTGCGGCCTATAAGGAGGGAGAAATCCAGCGAAGTGCAGGTCCTTGAGTGCCAGTTTTGTGCAGTCATTGGATAAGGATGGGCTGGGAGACGATATTGAAGGCTGTGGAAAGGTCCAGTAGGATGAGGGTCGCCATTCCACCTCTGTCACAGTCATCCAGATGACGTCCATGGCGGTGATGAGGGCGGTCTCTGTACTGTGGTTGGGCCTGAATCCAGATTGAATGGTGTTGAGGAAACGGATGGCTCAGCATTGGTTTATCATCTTTTTCATAACTTTTGCCGGGGAGGGCGGCAAGGAGATAGGTCGGTAGTTGGGGGTGGTACAGTGGCGTGCTACTAGGCATCCTGATAAGTGGCAGCACTCGTGGATGTGATGATTGAGTCATTCAGGATCATGTGAGGGCTGTGCTGAGGGGTCCAGGCCTTTGATGAAGACATGGTGACAGCAGGGATCTGAGGGTGCACCAGAATGTATTAACTACATGCTTATTGCGGTTTGTCGAGTGGTGATGGTTGTCAAGGTGGTCCTCTCGGTGTTGATAGGCATGAACGCTGCGAGGGTGGAAGGGTCTGGTTGGGGCTCAGAGATCAATCAATCAATCAATAGATCAATCAATCAGTTTTTTTTTTAAAGCGCGCTACTCACCCGTGAGGGTCTCACGGCGCTGGGGGCAGGGAGAGGCAGCTCTGTTCAGTCGAAGAGCCAGGTCTTGAGGGTCTTCCTGAAGGTGTGCAGGGTGGGGGCACGCCTGATGTCGATGGCGGTTCCCTGTATGCCGGCTTCGTGGAGTATGGCGGTGAGTGTGCGGTGGGAGACGGTGTCGAAGGCTGAGGAGAGGTCGAGTAGGATCAGGGCTGAAGTGTGGCCTTGGTCGAGGAGGGTGCGGATGTCGTCTGTGGTGGCGAGAAGAGCGATCTCGGTGCTGTGGTTGCTGCGGAATCCGGATTGGGAGGGGTCGAGGATGGAGTGTTCTTCGATGAATTTCTTTAGTTGGATGTTGACGGTTTTCTCAGCGACTTTTGCCACGAAGGGGAGGAGCGAGATGGGGCGGTAGTACTTGATGCTGGTGATCTTGTTGCAGGAGAATAGGGACAGCTGGATGCAGAGATCCTGAGAGGAGATTACGTTGGTGGAACTTGTTGTCATAGAGGTGAAGTCTTTCACTATAGCGAAGATTTCCTTGCCACTGTTGGTGCTGCTTTCAATGCAGTCAGTGAGTGCTGTGCATTTGATGCCTCTGATTTGCTAATGGTAGCGTCTGAGGGCAGTTTTATAGGTGCTCTTTTTGGTGTCATCCTGATTGTGTCTCCGTCTGCGCTCAAGCTGCTTCCAGTGGCATTTGGTGAGCCTGAGCTCTTCTGTGTACCAGCGTTCTTGCGGCTGGTTCTCCTGGCTTTGAGAGGAAGTGTTGCAGTTGGATATGGATTCGGAGAGGTTGTCGTTGTGTCGAGGGCAGTGGTGTAGGAGTTTAGATGACCAGGATGCTTCTGAGATCTTGTTCCAGTCCCGTTGTGAAGATTTGCTGATGGTGTTTGATTGGTATGCTGAAGTTGATGAGACTTTGGTCGGACCTGGTGATCGATGTAGGCTTCCCTTCTGTGATGTTACTGAAGCTGGTGAAGATGGGGTCCAGTAGGTGTCCGGCGGCATGTGTGGGGCCTTCCACTGGCTGGGTGAGTCCAAGTTTGTACTGGTCCTAGTGAAAGCTGATCCTGCGGGGATCAGTGAGTTCCTCCAGGTGGTATTTGAGGTCGTTGAGGATTAAGGCAGCGACAAAGTCTGCGATGGTTCTGTTGAAGTTGGAGCTTGATTTGGGAGGGCGGTAGATGATGGTGCCTCTCAGGGTGTAGTTGCCGGTGCTGAGGAGTTTAAAGATCACGTGTTCCATTATGCTGGTGGTGCTTCTCGAGGTGGAGGAGCGTTAGATTGATTCTTTGAAGATGATAGAGATTCTGCCTTTGAGCCTGTTTGCCCTGTCCTGACTTGCAACAGTGTATCTGGTGTGGGAGTTAGTCAAGTTTTGGTCAGGAAGAGCAGATCCGGTGAGCAGTTAGTTATGTATCACATCCAAAATTGCAGTGGTGTTTAGTGAGGGAGTGAGTGTTAAGGAGTATGAGGGACAAGTAGTGGTGTGGTGTAGGGGCAGTCAGGTATGTGTGCTCGTGTTCTGGGTGTGTGAAGTGCATGGGGGAGTGAGGTGGGTGCTTGAGGGTGCATGTGAAATGGCAAGTGGTGCAGCAGAATGCACCATCAGTGTTGAGCACCCATGTGCAGCAGCAGTGCTGAAAGATGCGACCGGGTTCCAGGAACAGAGAGTCGCAGTGGAGTCTCCTGTGTAGATAGATGATGGAAAATGAGTCCTCTTCCTTGCCTTTTTCTTTTAGACAGTTTTGGTGGGAAACCAAATGTCATTTCCTGTGCAGATCGATGATTGGAAATCCAGTGATGTAACTGCCTGTGCAGATGGATGATGGTAAATCAAGTAAACAGTCAACAAAATTATAATGCAAGCTGTAAAGCACACTAGTCCTTACAATAAAAACAGAACTAATAGTATAATAAAACCATGAACGTTTATTATGGATTTAAAATCATTACAGAAAGCAAATTGAATAGTTAGATGTTAGTTTGTCAGTCATCTATATCGAGAAATAACATGGAGATGAGAACAAAATGCAAGTAATAATTAGACAGAATTAGATAGTTCAAATTCTAGTAAATAAATCATAAGTCAGAGATCAAACCAGCGTGGTGCTGCCTCCTGAAGTCAAGCGGAAAGAATGCGTCCGCCACCCCCCAAGTAAGGGCTTCTTTTATAATGCGTTATAAAATGGAAGTCACTCAGTACAATTGTGTAAATGTCACAGAGTTCTGGAGCATGGTATAGTTTCTTAGCTCACATTCTCAATATTATCCCACAGAATTGTGTATTGCAGTTCCCATCTCTGGTGTCCTACAGACACCTACATTGCTAATACAAATGTTACTGAATATACTTTAAAAAAAATATATATATTTTTATTTGAGCAAGAAAAAGAAAAGTTTCTCTTTCCCCCCGTATTTTTTGCTACAACACAGTGCCCTCACCCTCCCCCACCCTTCCCTTCATTTCGTACATCAGAAGAATTACATAGGCACTGTGGGATTCTGTTACACAGCTGAGAGGTTTAGCTTGTTTTCACTTCCTCTCTTAACAGTAAAGTCAAAAGTGCATTAGTGTGGTGTGTATATATAACATAGATTTCATTAATAGTGTAGAAAATCACCATCTACCCCCACACTTCTGAGCATAACTACCACTTCAACCTGCTGCATTAATGTATGCTATCTTTGGATGGACCGAGAACCCCTTCCACTGATTGTATTCAACTTCTTAAACTACTTTATTCTTTCCCACAAACCCCAATATGGGGTTTTCCCCTCCTGTACTACCTACTCCATTGTCACATTTTAAGAACATCGTCTGCCTGTCTTTTCTCGATATGTAATTTATTCTTCGCGATCTCCTTATCCTCCTCCCTCTCCCTTCCCTCTTGTCTCTTGCAAAAAAGAAAATCACCATCCAGAATAGAAAACACTGTGATTTCTAATGACATAACTAAAACACTTTGCTAAAAGAGTCACCTCTTATTGCATTTAATCTTTTAGCAGCAAGTTCAAAGTGTCATAGTGCGATGAGTGCAGCAAAATTGGTGCTATTATGATTAACAGTCCTTCTTAAATCTAGTTTTCCTACACCATTTTATAGCAGCATAAAGAATTCCACAAAGTGCAAGTGCAATTTCACAGCCCAGTTATTCAATCCTGTTGACCGACCAATCTTTTAACAACAGGTTCAGAGTGCATAAGCGCAGTATATATAACAGCTACAATGTTGATAAAGCTATCGGTCCTTCCTTCTATTTCCATCCTCTAGCTATACGGCAGTATAATATATTCATAAAGTGCAGATGCAGTTTAGAAGTCCAGGTGTTCCACCCAGTTGGCAAGGTATTGCCAAATTCCAGTCCCTTTCTTTCTAGCCCTATATTCCTTTCGCATATATCTATAGCTTTCTCTAGGTTATAGGTCACCAATAATCAAGCTAACCATTGTTGAAATGAGGGAGGAGTAGGGTTCCACCAAGCTGAGGCAATGCATAATCTATACACAGCCATTGCTATGCTGGCAAAGGCGCCTCCATCCTTTACTCCCAGATTAGTTATACCCACTATTATTAGCGGAGGGGTTACTTCGACCTGTAGTAGTTTCTTCCTTAAAAATTCATTAACCTCTTTGATTAGTGACCCAAGCTCTTTACATGTGGCGAACATATGAACTAAATCTTCTTTATATAGCGCACAGCATGGACAATGCACACCTTTCCCCTCACCCCCTTTAGCAGTCCGATAAGGAGTGTAGAAGAGCTCAAAACAAGTTTTAAAATACTGTGTTTGAAGGTTGGCAGGCATTAGGCTATTTGAAAAATCACTTTGAAAAGCTGTGTCTGTAATGTCTAGAGTCCCTTGCCACTTAATGGAGCACTTTTCCAGATCGTCTTTCATATATTCATTAAGAAGCTTATACAAAATCCCAATGCGGGGAGGGACAGGCTGTGTTATTTTGTCCATAAATTCACATTTCTTGAATCTTTCCTCCCCACCCCTCTTCCTCTGCAAATAATCTCTAATCTGAAGAGATTTAAAAAACTCTCTATTAGTAAGACCAAATTTCGCTCTCAATTCATCAAATGCTATTATGCCACAAGATGTAAAAAAGCAGCCTATATACATCATTCCCGCATTTATCCAATTATTAAAATAGGGGTTGTTAAAAATATCAGGCAAGTTCTTATTTTGCCAAAGTGGGGTATAATAGTTCAACCTCCCCAGCCCTAATAGGCGGCGTGCAGAGGTTCATACCTTAAAGGCTGTGATTAGTGTCTTAAAACACACCCTTTTGTATTAGCCATAATACAGTTGGCGCCATAGACACCCCCAAGCTTCGGGGCCAATCAACAATTCGAAGGGGGAGTGATAATTAGACCTCTCTCTATTAATGTCTACCCTCAGAAGTGTTGTGTTTTGCACCAATGAGGCCGCCCACCAGTATAGCTTAAGATTCGGAAGGGCCAATCCACTGCGTTCCCTGGGTAATGATAAATATTTAATCGATCTTCTTGGTCTAGAATATGCCCAGATAATTTGTGCAAATATGCTTTCCAATTTCTTTAGCCAAAAATTCGAGAAAACCAGGGAATTGCTCTTAAAAAGTACAGTATTTTAGGAAAAAATACCATTTTGATTTAGTTACTTCTACCAATCAATGTTAAATGTAGATTGTCCACTCTTTTTAGCGCTTTTTTGGTCTCCTCTGCACATGGCCCCAGATTTTCCTTTACCACCTCATCCAAATCAGAGGTTATCGTAACCCCTAAATAAGTTGCTTTTTTAACTACCCTGTAATCGGTAAAAGAGACAAATTTATTAATAATTATCTGTGCTTTATCCCTGTTCAGGGCATATCCTGACAATGCACCATATCTCTGATCTTCTTCTTCAATTGCCCTGATAGCCTGTTCAGGATGGGAAGTGACTAGAGCTAATTTGTCGGCATTAGCCAACACCTTACTTTCCTGTTCAAACATAATTAAGGGGGGAATATCTACCGCCAGTTCCAAATGCTTCAGGAAGGATCGATATATAACGCAAAAAGGAGCGATGAACAGGGACACCCTTGTCCCGTTCCTCTTGTCATTTTAAAGGCTTCCGTCAGTTCCCCATTTATATAGACTCTAGCCTCAGGTTCTTTATACAGGGCTTTTACTGCACCGATAAAGTTGTTCCCTATCCCCTTTCTATATATTGAAGTCCGAAGGAATTGCCAGGAGACCCTATCGAATGCTTTTTCAGCATCTAACAAAATTGCAGCCATAGGGTCTCCTGACACGTGTCTGGCATCAAACAGAGTGATAATTCTTCTGATGTGTTCTATGGTGCTTCTATCAGGGATGAAGCCATGCTGCCCCAGGGAAACAACCCTGCGAATGACCTGTGATAGACGAGAGGCTAAGGCTTTTGAATATATTTTCACGTCCCCATTTATTAGGGTTATTGGGCGGTAGGACCCTAGGTCGTATATAGGTTTATTTTTCTTTGCGAAAACTATGATCTTCGCAGAGGCCCATGATGTTGGTGGTATAAAACCTTCTGCAATCTGTAAGAACATAGTTGTCATAATTTCCTTTAGCTGCTCCTGAAAGACCGTATAGAATTCTATGGGGATTAAGTCGGGACCAGCTGCTTTCCCTCCAGGTAGACTGGACATTGCTACCACAATCTCATCTCAGCTTAATGGACGATCTAATTGCTCCCTCTCTTCAGGCGACAAAACCTCCCCCACCGTGGATTCCATGTATTTTGTATTGAATCTTCACGCTGGCCCCCCAGGTTTCCCCGGTCTTCTGTATATAAATCCTGATAAAATGTATAAAAGACTGCACGAATTTCACCGGCTTCAGATACCAGCCCTATCGCTTCTTGTAAGTTCCTGCCTAGTCCTAACTGCAAGTAGATGGACCACCTTTCCGCTACACTCGTACATTTCTTCTCGATGAGCGGTTACTTTATCTATTGCCTTCTTCAGTAGTTTTTCCCCAATTGCTGCCTTATCGAGTGCTACTTCCATTTGGGCTTCCTCTACCCCTTTTGTCTGCTGCAGGGCAGTAATTAGCCTTCCGTCTGACTGGGCCAGCCTTTGTTGGAGAAGCCGCAGGCAATCCTTTTCATTTTTCCTCTTTCTTATCGAGAATTGGATTGTTTCTCTCCGGATGCCTGCCCTTAGGGAGTCCCAAACTATGCCCAGTGAGGCCATTCCCAAATTCCTTTGCAAGAAATCTGGGATCCACTCCATTATGTGTCCCACATGGGCTTCAGCCAATAAGAGTGCTCTTTCAAAAGTCCAAGAAGGAAGTCTTTCAGGAAAGCCCCCGCCATCCACCTCTAATACAAATGATGGGCTGTGATCTGAAAGAAATCTTGGGAAATATTTAATTTTTCTCTTCTGCCTAACCGAGGATGATACAAAAAAATAACCCAACATTTCATGTTTCTGGTGAGGGGCAGAATAGTAAGTAAACCCATGTTCTAAAGTTCTCATTTTAGCACATGCATTGCACAGACCATGCACCTGGCATAAATTACATAAAATACTTTGGGTTTCCTTCCCATGTATTTTTGCCCCGGTCCCCAGCCACGTGCAAGGTTGATATTGAAATCCCCACATATAACAATAGGAAGCTGCGAGACTAAACTAGGACACCAAGTCTCGCAAATATACAAGCTACTACGCCCAAATGTCAATAACCTTAATGTCAAAACAAAGACATACTGGGATAAACATTCCAACATCCCGCTAAGTGAACAGGAGTGGGAAACTCTGTGGGCCTCGGCCACGCGAAATAAGATCACCCTAGTCCTAGCACAAACGAAATTCTGGCTACTACATAAAGCTTTCTGGACCCCAGCCCGACTACACACACTAGGGCTCAGGGAGGACCCCCTCTGCTGGAACTGCAACAAAGAGGAGGGGGACCTAGCGCACCTCATCTTCCAATGCCCAACACTCAAGGGATTCTGGGGAATGGTATTTGACTTCATCAACAATGTGTTTAACTGCAAACTAGCGTGGGAGTTCTCCTCCCTCACCACGGCATCTATGCGAACGAATCTCTCCTCGGTGAGAGATAAGGACCTAATGGACCTGTTATTAACAGCTGCGGTTAAACCAGTACTAACCAACTGGAAAGACACAAGCAAAGCTAGCTATAAGGGATGGATTAACTGGATCACACGCCTCAGAGGAGCGGACCGCATGGCGCTGCAGTATTCGCCCTGGAAAGCCTCCTCGAGGGGGTTGTGGGAAGCTCTGGACTCGTTCCTAGACCCTTACGAACCTCCATAATTAACTGGCCCTCTCCTCTATTGTACCGGCCCACGGCCAAGTAGACAACACAACGCAGAATCTGGGTGGACTCGCAAACGGACTCTAGAACCCCGAGTTGCTGTAAGACATAATGCAGTTTGTATAACTAGCGCTAATGTAAAGCCTAGACAATGTACCTCTCTCTTTGCCTGTCCCTTTTTCTTTTAGATCTAACTTTTCTGTCCATTCCTACTTACATCTCCTTCACTGTCAAATTCTAAGCAGGTATAGGGTAACCACGTATGCAGCATTGTACGAACGTTCTCTGACTGTCGGGGCCAACCCTGCAACAGTATTTGTGATTGTATAAGGTATATAAAAATAAAAAAAATAAAAAAAACAATAGGAAGCTGCCAGTGCGACAATTCATTAGATAGCCACTCTAGTAGAGAAGGGTCATCAATATTGCTATTAATACAGAGAGCATAAGGTAAAGCTTGGGAGCACTGGGGCACTACAGCTAGCTATAACCCAACGCCCTAATGTGTCCACCCAGTCTTGGGGAAACTGTATTGTTTTGTTGCAGGTTAGAATTGCAACCCCCCATGTGCGGGTCCCTTGGGTCGTTGCCCCCACTGTGCTATACCCCAAGTACTTTAGAAAGTCTTTCTGTTTACCTTCTAAATGAGTTTCTTTCAGGCAGACAATATCTGCCTGTAGTAGTTGCAGCCCTTGTGACACCATCTGCCTTTTTTCAGCTTGTTTAAGCCACAGATATTTATCTTAGATATCCCTAGTTTACCAATCCTTTTGTTCTAATGCCATAAACCACGCTTTAAGCTTCAGCTGTCCACTTGAATATCCCACGCCCCACCCGAGTGAAACCAACCCCACAGAAAGCGTTGTCTGCCTAAGTCCCTCTACAACCCCAATGTGAACCACCCTTCCCCCCTTCCCTACCAACCCCCCAAGTACACAGGCAATCAGGCATAGCCTGAGCGATGTGCGTCTGACAGACTGTCCCACCGTCTCACTCATCACAAAATAAATACACATTCTACACCGACTGCTCAGTCCGAATATTCCTGTAACAGCCTAAGGAGGATAACAAAGCAACCGCCTGCTCATTTGAAAGGGTCCCCCTCTTTTTCCTTTCTTATGATTTCTTCCAGGTAGTCCTGTGCTAGAATCTCTGATGTGAAGTTACAAAGGGTTCCTTTATATTTGATTTTATGTCTAGCCGGATTTCTGGAGGAAAACCTCTGCCCCATCTCTTTGAAAGGGAGAAAACAACTGTTGTAAGTGCCAACGTCTTTCCACCGTTGCATGGGCATAATCTGGTTTAACAAAAAATGACACACCATACCTGGATTTCAGAGCATTAGGGTGTGCTTGATCGTACACTAGTTGCCTCAATAGGAAGTTCCTGAATAATACCAACATCGCTCAAGGTCTTTCTTGTGGATGTTTTTTGCCGTTAGTGGAAATTGGTGAGTGCTTTGAATTTCCAAATCCCAATCCCATTTCAGTTGATCAGGGAATGCACGATTCATTAAATTCACTATATAGACCCTAGGGTTGCTGCCTTCCACTCCCTCCGGAATCCCTAAAAAGCGTAGGTTATTTCTTCCCTGTTGGTTTTCCTGCTCTACCAGCTTGAACATTGCATCCGACATAGCCTCTCCTTGGCCAATGCTTTGTGATTTCAAAGATTCAACTTCAGCTTCTAAAGCCTCAGTCTGTGTTTCCACGAAAGTCAATCGTTCAGCAATTTCCCCACATGTTTTGTTTAATTTACGAATCCCAGCTTGTACCTTTTTAACAGCGACTCTTGCTCTGCGCCCATCATTCCTGATGTCTTCTTGCATCTGCTTAATGGACGTAAAGATAACCGTCAATGTGGGTTCTTTAGGCTGTATGTCCACATTTATGCCCTCCTTTGGGCCTTCTTTAACTATCTCTTCCTGGGATACCAGCTGGGTATCAGAGTAGTCCCATTTTAACTGTTTACGAACGCTCCACCTCTGGCTTTCCTCTTTTTCTTCTTAGCGGATTTTTTCCTCTGCGTCAATTGAACATCATCGATTGAGGTGCTACTACCGGAATCTGAAAGGACCTCGCTGCTTGAGAGAGTATTTACCTGCCCGGAAGAGTCTGAATCATCTGTTAACGAGAAGAACTTCTCGCCTGACAGGTGACAACTCCCCTCTACACTGCTGTGAAGAGCTAGATGGCCCAGCACTCAACGGGCATCAAGCGTTACTTTCCCCGGGCCTCTCTTCATTTGACCAGCCGCCTCACCATCTGTTCCTTGTGTCATAGATTCCTCTGTGACTAGCTGGCTTTTTTCTCTACTTTCAGCTGAGTTCTCAGAGCAGGGAGCCGGTATAGCAACGGGGGGGATGGAGCCATCCACTCCACCATCCAAAAAGTTACAGGGTTCTATTTCAGCTGCCCCTCCACTGTCCACAGCCTCCTTTAGTGGATTGTTATCCCTACCCCTTACGCCCTCACCTCTGACAGTGCGCTTTTTTTTGCGAATCAGCTGAGAGACAGGCAAACATAGAAGCAACAGTGGGTTGTACCGGGCCCCCGTCTGTCTACCTGTACCGTCGGCTTAGCTGTTGTCTTCTTTGCTCCAGTTTCGGTTTTCCCCTTTCCTATGACACTACGATGTTTTGACTTGGTCATAGCTCCATTAGTCTCTGCTGGCTGGCTGCCCGCCGACAATGCTGCTCCGCCGCTGGAAATTCCGGCAGTCCGAGCTTTCCCTGCCTTGCCTCCTCTCAGCGCCATTAGGCGATTCAGCGGTTTTACCCGGAACTGCCGTAACCGCCTGCCCCAGTCCCAGCATTTTTAATGTAGGCAGCAGGAGGAGGAAGCGCTCGTTACAAACCACTGCAGTGCGTCCTGCAGTATCTCATTCAACAACCAATTCGCCGAGTCCGGTCCCAGGCTGAGCAGTCTCATGTCGAGCCGCCGATCCATCGAGAGAGAGAGGATAGGCGTAGCAGCAGTTATTAGTCACACGCCATCTTTGCCCTCAACGTTACTGAATATACAAGTACAAGATCTCATATAGAAAAATCAAACAGTGGTTCGAATAGGTGAGGCCTTGAGAAAATGTTATCTCAGTGGAACAGCCTACTACAGCTTTTTGAAAAAAAGAAACACAATTATGTACATGGGAAAGTGCCACTACGTCTGAAAACATTGTTTACAAAGCTGCATGTGTATGAATTGTCTGTGTACAGGGCGAGACAAAAGTGAAAAGATGACTGTGCTGAAATATCCCTGCAAGCAGCACTAAACAATTTGAATTCGAGGCCTATATTGACCAGTGATAGAATAAGTTAGTTTCCTCATCATAATGTCTTTGTTTCAACTACATGTTGATCATATTATCTTAATACTGTCATGCATTTAATTATAAACCCTCTTTCATAGGGCATCCACTGAAACCTGGTTTTTACTTGTCCGCACAGACCTAAATGGGACAGTTTTTAAAATTGTCATCACCATCTGACAAGCATTACTCAGGAGGCAATCCTTGTGCTAAAGAATAAACTATTTGAAATGGGTCAGGCTTAAACAAATAGATGATCCACCAGAGGTTTTTGGAGGAAGATGGTAATAATGTCTGCTGTGAATTACTGTGAAGACATTGCTTGAGGAAGTTGAAAATACTTGGGATTTGTGCATAAGATGGCAATTCCAGAGGTGGTGGGTTGCCTCTGGAGTCTTAACTGAGAAGTCAAGGGTGGAGGAAGCTGATACTAGCTGGTGTCCAAGCACTGAGAAAGAACTTCTGGGCGGGGGGGCGCAGTTGACACTAGCAGCCACATTATAAGTTGGCTAACATCATTCAAGTGGAGTTATCAGGCAAGAGATACTGATTCCTTCCGGTATCTCCATTCCACTTCCCAGCCGTTATGAGTTTTTCGGGCCAGTCAAAGTTTACTGGGCCTAATTCAACAGGCCTTCCTTGATTCCGGGTGCAGTTTTATATAAACAAGATTAATAAATTGGTCTATGATCTGATTTGTTGCCAATTGTCAACATGCACCAATTGTAAGTAACCAAGAAGAAAACGTGCACAGGAATTAATTAGTTTTCCTGGGTGTGTTCTTGTGCCCAGTAAAACTTGAGTGGACCCTCCCCCGGAAATACTCCTCTCCACTCAACTTGTAACTAAGTTCACCTGTGGTATGTATGTGTGTTCCTATATAGTATATCTGTAGCACAAACCTAGCCAAAAGGCAGAAGAGCCCTATACATGGTCAAAGACAAGCATAAAGACAATAGATTTCCAAAGGAAGATCACGCTAAGAGGGCAGTCTTTACTATTATCTAGGCTCTCTGGGATGGGACTGCTGCACGAACAGTGCATTCCATGTGACCTGTAGCACAGAGCGTAAACTTCGGTTAAAATTTGGTACTACTTGTGGCCATTCTTCGACTGAGGAGGTACTGAGACCACACATGTTTTGAAGGAGGTGTGACGCAGGAGACGCATAGAAAGATATACCAGTTACAGGCAGATAAACCAGTCTTCAGGTAGATGTCATCTCATTGATCTAGGAGTAGGTGTTCCAGTAGTGAGGGTATGAGAAGGAATGATATCTGAAAATAAAACTTGCGCAGGATGTTTCAGTATTTAGAGTTGGTATTTGAGTTAGGATGTTGAGGAGGTGCTAGGTGTTGTGACATGGCATAATAAGTCCAGAGTAGGGAAAGCCGTACTATGAAGGGATTTTGAAGAGGTTGTTCAGGAAATGATAATATGCTATAAAGGTGAAATGGGGTAGACAGCAGTAGGTTCAGCAGGTTGCTGGTGGAAAATCTGAGTGCCATTTTGAGAGGCTTGAAGAAGTCTGCAGGGCAAGCAACTCTGCTTAATTTGTGATATTTGTTGCAGTTAATGGTCAAAGTTAGAAAACTAGTGAAGGATAGGTGGTGGAAGAAATTGGGTGGAATCAAGACTATGCAGTTTTGAAGTTCAGCAGCTTCTCCATATGCCAGCATCACGGCAGGCTCCTAAAACGAAAACTTACACTGCACATGTGTTTTTTCTCCATATAAACTGCTGGCAATAAATAGGCTATTAAGATAGTCTTGCTGACAGAACAACCTTTTATAAAAAGACTGGCCTAGTGGAAGGTTATATGCTGGGAGGTTCTGCAGGTCTTCAGTTGGAGTTACTGATCAAAGGTGATATTATTAATGATGGATGTGTAGCCTCTTGCTTAGCTGTGTGAGTGTGTATGGCTATTGAGACAGAAAGGTACCTGGAGTAGAAGAGATGAGCTTTTGGGGAATTGAGTGAAGTAGACAAATTCTAACATTATTATTACTATTATTATTTTTATCACCTTTGTTGAGCAGTGGGCAACCACCTATGAGCAGATGAAAAGAGATTGTCAGTTGAGCCTTAGTCTGTTGGGGACAGCAGAGTAAATTCATATGCTAGAATTGTCATTAAAGCATTATATTGTTTCTGTGTTTCACTAGTAGCTAGTGAGGAGAAGATGTGCAAGTGTTGTATAAAGAGAAGCAGAGGCTACCAAAGACAGAAACTTGAAGGCTGCCCACTGGTAGTGATGTAGCCACCAGTACCAGGTGACAAATACAAGAGGATTTCTAATACACAATATAGTGTGAATAAGGGAGACGGAGATCAGAGGATTCAAGACTAAATAATGCCCAAGCTTCATATATTGTTCATGATGATGTCATGCTCAAAATATTGAAGTAGTCATTGAAGATAGGATAGAGGATTAGTTGTAGTGGTAGACGGAGATTATAAAATATTGGAGAAGTGAAAAAATAATGAAGCTTCTGTTCAATGCATCCTGTGAAATCCATTTTGCAGGAAACTATTGTTGGTGAGATACTTGGTGAAACTGATGAAGACCGGCTTTCAAGGTGAATGGACAACTTGGTACTCACACTGATTATGAATTATAGGGGATGGTACAGTGTATTTGAAACACGGAGGATAGAATCTAAAGTGTATGACTGCATAAGTTGACCACGTAGATAGATGCGAGTGTGCAGATAAAATATGGCTTGAGGAGTGAATGAGTTGGAGGAATTGGTCACTCAATGTAAATAAAGATAGAATATTCTATGTATTGCTTAACAGATGCACATTTCATGTACAATCACTTTTTTAATTGCTTATTTTTTCAAAATGTAGGAGGCTGCTTGTTTGGTCCTCAACAGTTTGTTTATGTACCACAGAGATCTTCATGAAAAAATTAGACATGGTGATAAACAGTGAGTACTTTTCATTATTGTTGTTTGTGCTTTTTAGATGTGGAAATGGTAGTGTAGTGAGAAAGTCAATAGGTCTGGCTTTCTAATAACTCCAGCAATTAGAAAAATAACAAGGGGCAGGAGTCACTGCATAGATTGCATCAAGGAGTATTAAATTTAAAACAAATAGTGGTTATTAGACATTATACCTAGGAATTGGTACACCATATGATTTGTTATGTAACATATCTGAATTCTATTTTATTTAAAATTTAGAAAATACAGTGTATAGTACATGAATAGTAAGGACACAATACCATGTACTGTTTAGATGAAATAAGAAGGGAAAGAAACTTGGTCCAGAACAAAGGGCACATAAAAGACAGAAGAATCATAGACCTGCTTGTTATGAGTACTATTCAGTTTTAACTTATTGGAACCCATTTATCCGTTGGAGAGCATTAAATTGTTCCACTCTATTTTTGAATTGAGATCATTCCCTACTGCATGAAGCTTGAAAATCAATTTGACTCCTTATTGATTAGTTAATGATCTGTGACATTTTGCTTGGATGTTCGGAACCTGTTCCACTGTGCCGTGTGACTCTGTGTGAAGGCCGTTCCACTCTGCTAGTGACAAATGGAGCTGCTCATAGGTACCACCCATTTGCGATGGCGCCATTTCCTTTCTTTCTGTGCCTTCAGACGCAGAGCTCTGCTCCTCTTTCTCACCTCCTTAAGACATTTGTTCCTTCAATTTTCACTTTTAAATTCTTTCAGTGTGCAAGAGAACACATCACTCCCTAAGACTACAGGGTTAAGCTTTGTCACGGATGTCGTCATCAAATAGATATCTGTGACAGATCCACATGAGGTGTGCCTCTGGTGGTTTAGGTTTGGTGCACAACTCCAAGGCCTGTGACAACTCCTTCCAGATCAATCTGAAACCCATGAGAGAATGTGAAGCTCTATGTAGCAAAACACATCAAAGACTCCACATAGGTCCCTCTCCTGGTTGAAGTGGAAAGTGCGGACCCATTCCCAAAGTCATTCCTGTGGCAGATCTTCTTCACTGCTGAATTCTTCAGATAAGTCCAAGAAGGAACATAAGAATACTAAGTGGGACTTTGTCCCTTCTTGCCACTCTTGTTGTCCAGAGAAGGTGCGAGGGGTTCACTGTGCCTCCAGGTCTTGCTCCCATTCCAAAGAGGAGCCAATTCCAACTTTATTGCCGATACATCCAAGTTTCCAGGTCTGTTGATGATGTTGCAGCAAGTTGAAGTATTTTGAGAGACCATGATGCACATCTTTGGCATGCTTCTAGTTCCCTCTGATGCGCCTTCAGGCCCTAAGGGTCTGCAGGGGCCTCCAGTAGGGTTACTGCCAGCAAATCCGTCCTCTTTGCTGTCTGTGCCCCTAGAACTATGTTTGGGTTCTGCACTAACATCAGTGCCGACATCCATCCAGATCAGACCTCTCCTACCCTTCAATGAGGCCCTCACTAATACGATAATGGGTATTTAGGCGAAGCCATGTTCTAGTCCTCTGGTAAATCTCCATAGTTGCCATCGACCAGCTCCACATGACCATGAATTTTTAACCCATCATCCAGCTCCTAAGATTTTGATGGTGCACGCATCCGCCAGCAGAGTGAACCTTAATGCTCCCTATTGACAGAGAGTCCAAACAGATGGAAATGTTTAGCAAGTAAACGTTTTCATTGGCCATCCTTCCCTTGAGGTCAGTCAACGCCAGTTGGCTCCTGGGGACTCTACACACATGCAGGCTAGGACATGGTTGGTGAGATCTTACTGGCAGTCTCGGAAGACTTACAGGCTTCCTTGGGCCAAACTATTCAGTATGGCCGGGATGCGGCCAAGTTCATCAACCCCTCAGGCCGAGACACCACCGATTGTCTAGGAAGGTCTATTAGGATAATCGTGATGCTCTGGCGCCAAGCACTGATGAGATCCTTAGGCTCCTCTGAGGATGTTCAGGCATCCTTATTGAGCAAGCCCATCAGTGGTTTACGCCTGTTTGGGGAAAGAGCGAACTCAGCCCTGGAGCATTTTAAAGAGAGTCTAGTCATAGCACGCTTTTTGAATTTTTTTCACCAATCTGGCAATGCCCCTAACAGTTTCAGGGATATGCCATGGGCTTGGCAAATCAACAGCATCAGGTCTCCCCTCCCCTTTCAAGCGGCACACAGTCATCTGGTAGGAGGCACGGTCAGCCACTTCCTCCAGGAGTAGCAGAGAATCACATCTGAGAGGTGGGCTCATCGAATTTTCCAATGGGGCCATGGCCTACCATTCTTCTTTCAACTGCTTCCATGCCAGATTTTGGAGGACCATCTATCCATTTTGCACCAGGAGGTACTTGCTGTTTTGGCCTAAGGACCCATATAGAGGTTACCAGCCTCCGAAATGGGTACTGGATGTTATTTTCACTACTTTCTTGTGCCGAAGAATGATGGAGATCTCTGTCCTAATTTGGATCTTTATCCTCTCAGTGCCTTTCTGCGAAAGAAAGAATTCAAGATGCCCACGCTGGTCCAAGTTCTCTCTGGCCTGGATACTGGAGACTGGATGGTGAAGTTGGACCTGCAGGATGCCTATTTTCACATACGTATCCTGCAGTCCCAGAGACGCTACCTGCAGTTCTTTATGGGGAGGAGCACTTACAGCTGGCTGTGCTCCCTTTCGGGCTCACAAGTGCGCCTTGGGTGTTCATAAGGGTGCTGGTTGCTGCCCATGTTTGAAAGCCGAAGATACGACTCTTCCCCTACCATGACGCTGTTATACGAGGGCTTGCCACAGTCAGTCACAGACCAACTCCAGGTGATAGCAGACCTCCTCACATCACTGGGGTTCTCAGTCAACCTGCCGAAGTCATACCTGACTCCTTCACAAATGTTTCCTTTAACCAGAGCTATCCTGGACACTGTGCGTTTACGGTACTTTCCTCCGGACCAACGAGTCCAGGACATTCGGGCTATAATGCAGATGTTTCAGCCTCTATCCTGGCTCTCATTGTGGATGGATCTGAGGTATCGTAGCCTGCTATCCTCCTGCATCCTGCTTGCCGACCATGCCAGTTGTCCCCACATCAGGAGAACCTGTCCGATTCCATCCAGGTGTCAAAGGACACTGCAAAAGATCTACAGTTATGGCTGCTCGACCGCAATTGGACCAATGGCAGACCCCTCTCCCACTACTCAGTTGGGGTGGCCATGTGGGAGAGGTTTAGATCAGAGGTCTCTGGTCTCAGGATACCTGTCCCCACCACTGTTCCCTTTAACGTGCGCGGGCGCGCGCGCACTGAAGTCACCCTGAGCACGCAGTGTCCCAATTGTAGCGCGCACACACACACAACACAGCCCGTAAGACCGTTTGCGCCGCCTCTTTTAAAACGCGAGCGGCGCGAAAAACGGTAATTTCCTGGTTGCAGGAGGCAGAGCTGGAGACGACGGTGAAGAGGACACAGCCGAGCGTCAGGAAAGTGTCTCCCTTATGTCCTGTATGGTTAGGGAGGGCTCGAGTTTACGAGCAAGTGGCGCCTGCACTTGCTGCATTTTTTTCTTAATAGTGCACGGCTGCGGGGCAGATTGTGGGCCTTTGTGAAAGTATTCATGTTAATCGCAGCGCCGTCATGCGCTGCAATTAACATGAATACTTTTACAAAGGCCCACAATATGCCCCGCAGCCGTGCACTATTAGGAAAAGGAATGTGGCATTCTAAAGCGCGAGTGTTCTTTCAGATGATTCTGAAAGAACACGTCGTGTTTGACTCTGCATTCCTTTGCTAATAGTGGGTACCTGCGGGGCTGAATGTGGGCCTTTGAAATAGTTTTCATGCTAATTGCAGTGCACACCAGCGCTGCAATTAACAAGAATACTATCTCAAAGGCCCACATTCAGGCCCGCACTATCAGCAAAAGGAATGCAGAGTCATACACAACGTGTGCTTTCAGAATCATCTGAAAGCACACGCCGTGTTTGACCCTGCAGTTCTTTAGCTGATAGTGGGCAGCTGCGGGGCTGAATGTGGGCCTTTGAGATAGTTTTCATGCTAATTGCAGTGCACACCAGCGCTGCAATTAACAAGAATACTATCTCAAAGGCCCACATTCAGCCCCGCACTATCAGCAAAAGGAATGCAGAGTCATACACAACGTGTGCTTTCAGAATCATCTGAAAGCACACGTCGTGTTTGACCCTGCAGTTCTTTAGCTGATAGTGGGCAGCTGCGGGGCTGAATGTGGGCCTTTGAGATAGTATTCTTGTTAATTGCAGCGCTGGTGTGCACTGCAATTAACAAGAATACTATCTCAAAGGCCCACATTCAGCCACGCACTATTAGCAAAACGAATGCAGGGTCAAACACAACGTGTGCTTTCAGAATCACATGTCGTGTTTGACCCTGCATTTCTTTTGTTAAAAGTGCGTGGCTGAATGTGGGCCTTTGAGATTGTATTCTTGTTAATTGCAGTGCACATGGGCGCTGCAATTAACATGATTATTATCTCAAAGGCCCACATTCAGCCCCGCAGCAGCCCACTATTAGCAAAAGGAATGTAGCAAATGTAAAGCAGGACATGTGCTTCATAGCTGCCAAGTTTCAGATTGCCATGTGGGACATTTTCATATGTTTCGGTGTAATATGAGTGAAATTTTAAGGATCATGAGTACATAGCTGCCAAGGTTTCAGATTGCTATGTGTGACATTTTCATATGTTTCAGTGTAATATGAGTGACATTTTCTCACAAGCAAAATGAACACACTAAAATTCACGGTTTAACAACCGCCACGGCAAACAGCTAAGGGGCATTAATTGGGGTGCAAGAGAGGCTGAGGGGCACACATAGCCGGGCGGCAGCGGAGTGAGCAAGGACGCTGTATTATTGCAAGTACGTTGCACGGTTCGTGAAAACTATCGACAACTAGAAACTGTGAGGTGGACTCTTTTTAATGACATTTACAAAATCACTAAATCATAGGTCTTGACTAAGTTCCCCTTCATTTCCCCTTAGAGTCCAAAGACATATTAGGTGCGGGGCGACATTATTGATCCATTTGCGTGCACAAGGCATAAGTAGAAACACTAATTTTGGCATTAAAATGGCCACACATGGGGTGGCATGGCCGGCAAGATGTCGACAAGAAGTGCTTCATCCTGGACACAAAACAGTAATTTTTAGGTCCAACGCTGAATCCTGCAGTCCCCGCCACCTGGGTTAAGACAGAGAGCCGAAAGAGGGGGCTAATGGCAGAAACAAAGTTGTGTGAGGCCTGCAGCAAGGCACTGGTGCAGAGGCCCCTGAGGAGAAGACTCCGAAGTGGAGGCTGCGTGAAGGAGGCTGACCCAGTGGAGGGCGGTGTCTTTTTGCGGGGGTGCCCTGGGGGCTGAAGAGCCCCTGGCGAGAACCGGCTGCGCTGCGGTCAAGACAGGCGATCGGTCATAACACAGGGGCCTGCCTGGATCACCCCGAGGGGTTCTGGTAATTGCCAGCCGGGGGACGTGTTTGCTATGAGGCGGCATTGGAGGCAGCCGAAAGCAGCCAGACTGCAGCATAAGAGGAGAGGGTGCCTGGAGGGGTTCTGCTGGCGCCACTGGTGAAGAAAGTGGGCTCTGGGGAGCAAGATTTGAGATATAGAAAGACAATACAATAATCACCAGTGCAGGAATAATGTTAAATACTGTTAAATGTTGTCTCCGCTTCAGGTATAGGAATGTTACTGCAAAAGGTCAAAGGGAGCACCCCTCGCATGTTAAAGTCTTTGTTCGCTCTCCGCCGGAGGGGGCACAGAGTCAGTGACTGGCAGCCCTGTCCTCTGGCTCCGCCGGCGTACAACTGGGGCACTGATCGCCCCACTAAAGAGCTAGCTGGATCGTTAGAAATCCTACACTCGTGATTAGATATAGATTAGGCTGAACTCGGGAATGTTTTCACCTCCAAGGCACGTTTTTTCTCTAAATACCATGAGCTTAAATATGCATATTTATTAAAAGCATGCATCTTAAAAGCGCGCATACTTACCAACAAGCACCGACGCGCCTATTTTACCAGAGCTTTGCCCTCTTTCAAATCATAGAAACCAGAGTCCTCCTGGCCACAACGAATGACTCCCTCGGCAAACGTGCCACCCGGGCTGCATTCAGACTCAGCAGCTGCACAGTGCGTGCTCTGGGCTCCAGCGGCCGCCGCGGGTCCGTGGGGTTGGGTCCCGGCGGTGGCAGGGATCATTCATGATTATGTTTAAATTACCGTGCTGCGGTATAAGCACTGCCCTGGCATTGCCACGTCCTGCATAATGCCGCACGCAGCCATGAGGATTACTTCCTATTTTAAATAATACATTGTAGCCAGCAGCCTGCAAAGCCTACCAGGAGCAGCGCTCTCGCACAGGCGTGCTACCACTCCAGTTTCAGTATAGCGGCGTTATGGCTTGACAGTCGAGGCAGGCGCTATGCCTATTGTGTGTGAATTTGCATTTCAGTGCGGACCACCACACTGAAATGCGTTAGTCTAACACCTGATGCGTGGTACTTGGCAGATCTGTGAGTAACACTTTCTCGCCAGCAAAATCAAGCCATAAAGAGGAGGGAAACGTATATAGAAATTACATGCATAGCTGTCAAGGTTTCACATTGCTCTGTGTGACCTTTTCATGATTTCAGTGTAATTATTAGTGACATTTCAACAACTATGAGTGACGCTTTCTTTCCAGCAAAAGATAGCTGGCATTTTCCTTATGTGACATTTTCATATTTTCCTTGTGTTTGTGTGACATTTCTATTCTTTTGTCTGATGCGTCTCAATATTTTGCTTCCCAACAACATTTTGATCCATAACCAATATAACAGTGAATTAATTAACATAGTCTTTAATCCCTATTAGCACTGCACCTTAAACTGTAGAACGTGTGATTTCACATCTGATTTTAGTGTGTGTTGTCTTTGTATACTTTACAAAGCTTGTATTGCATTTCATGATGTTTCCTTTTTACATATAAAATTATTCTGAAATTAAAAAGGCATCTAGATAACACTTCAAGCATACAGAATAGTGACCAATTCCTTTGCAATACAAGGTGTTGCAGGATTTTCTTTGAAAAAGACGTCTTCACATCTACCTTCAATAACCACTGTTCAACTACTAACACTTGAACATGAGTAATCATTGGTACTAGGCAGCAATTAACAGGTGTGAACCTTTTATCGGTCACAAATGTACAGATTCAAGAAGAATCAAAATTAAGCAAAACAAACTAATATGAACAGAGAACTACATTAAATCACAAAAGACTCTTTCGTTTCTGAAATCCGCCACTCTTTCAACCTTTTACATTTTAATGGGATCAAGCACAACAAATACACTTTCCTGATAGTGACTCGGGACAGAATTGTGTCAAAGGTAATTTACTGTATTATTGCTTGAAAGGGTGTTCTAACTTTAACCAAACACTGTGTAAGGCACCTCATTGACAAGCTGGGTGATGCTGGGTCAGTCTCCTTGTAATTACTACACACTCCTTTGGCATTGCAAGCCAATGCGCGGGCAGTATTGGAACACGGTTTTATGCAACTCCGTGTTTAAGCTCAGTAGTTTCAGGAGCCGGAAAATAAGAAAAGGGCGCCGGGTCATTGTGAGGCTAGACCCAGTGCTTGCACTTTGTGTATTTAAAGGCTTCTCCAAGCCGCCCACAGCCAGATTCATCTAGTGCCATATCCATGTGTATTGTATATATGTGATCTTGTATAGGCTCCCAACATTTTCCCACCCTATGAACAGTACTCGAGTTGAGGATCTTTAGTAAAATCTTAAGGTACCATCGTTAGAGTCCTATGCTTTTCTAAACCCAAAGTGTACTTGCCTGTGTAACCAATTCATGTCATGGCGTGTGTATCTAAATTGAACACCTACCTTTAGAGCCTTCATGTGGTGCTACAGGTGTGGAAATGCACTGTCCTTTCACTTTTTTAAGCAAAAATTTGGAGTGATATTTGGCGCTGCACCCACACTCGCGGTCTGGTTCCCGGCGCACATAGCCTGGGCTCCAGTGCACAGAGACATCACACTGCCGCACACAGAGGAAAAAACTTAGAGGGAACATTGGTCCCCACATCAGTTTGTTAGAGTTGCTAGCAATTCAATGGGCGTGGCAGATCTTCCTGATCACCATCAAAGGGAGGCTGGTAAAGGTTCTCATGGGCAACACCACCACCATGTGTTACTGCAACAAGCAGGGTGTGGTGGATTCTACTTCCTGGACCAGAAGGCTCTAAGCCTTTGAAGGTGGCAGAATCGCCGTGGCATGAGCTTTAAATGTTAGGACAGAGAAACTCATCCGTCGACGCCTAGCAGATCACGAATGGCGATTACACCCAGAGGTGTCTTGCAGCAATTGAGAGAACTCTGGCTCGAGCTTTTCACCACCACGGAGAAAATGCAATGTTAATACTTTTGCATGCTGGAGTTACCAAGAAGGTTGTCCCTCAGAGATGCATTCTGCATAGAGTGGAGTGTGAATTCCTGAGCATCTTCCCACTGCTACCTCTCCTCTCACGAGTTCTGAAGAAGACCAAGAACCGCTGTGCCCAAGTAATTTCAGTTGCTCCAGAATGTACCAGGAGAGTGTTGTACCTGGAACTTCTATGTTTGAGCATCTGTTCGGGCTGCTGCTTTGAAAAGATTTTCTGTTGCAGCAACAGGACAAGGTCTTGCACCAGACCTGCATAACCTGCACATCAATGCGTGGAGATTGGGAAGCCACAGTTGATCTCTTTTGAGCTCCCTCTCAAAGTCGTTGATGTAATCCTGGAAGCCTGGTGCAGCTCCACATAATCAGTGTATGCCAGGCTTCAAGATAAATTTGTGGCTTTTTGTGGCAACAGTCAGATGGACCTGTCTCAGGCCAAACTGTTGGATGTCTTGTTGTTTTGTTTTTGGCCTAGTAAGGACTTGCAGTGTGCAATTTTAAAGATTTCTTGTCATCCCTCTTGCTTTTTTAAATTTGGCAGACCAGCTTTCATTATTCAAATCATCAGCTGTGATGCGTTTCCTTAAAGATTTGCTACACCTGTTTCGGTCAGTGCAACTTTTTATGTCAAATTAAATTTGTTTTTCACTTTCTTGATTTGTGCTCCTATTGAGCTGATTCACAGGTGTCCATTGCACCTGCTGATCTTAAAAACAATCTGTTCGATGCATATGAGCTGCAGGTCGTATACTTTTGCATAGATCGCCATCTGGTGTTGGGCTCGGATGTTTGCACTTTGTTTTTGTCTTGGACGAAGACTTTGTAGTCACGAGGTAGGTGACTCCTCCATAGGATGATAGTGCGCATGGGCATCGACTCCATCCTTAGATTGTTTTTTTCCGCCATCGGGTTCGGATGTACATTGCTGCGCTTCGGGTCAATATCGGTTTCGAATCCCCCTTCGACGCGCAATCCTCTCCACTCGACGGTATTGTCTCGATCGCGTTTCCCTTTTCGACGCGCATCTTTAAAACAAACTTCTCGACCTCCAGCTTCGACGCGGGCCGTTGGGCCTCTCCACGCCGACCACGCCTGCAGTCGATGGAAAGGACTCCTTTAAAAAAATGCCCCGGGTGTGGTGCTAAGTTCCCACACACAGACTTGAACCAGGTTTGCAATCTCTGCCTCTCCCCGGAGCACGAATATAAAAACTGCGAGGCCTGTGCATCGTTCAGGTCGAAGAAAGCCATCCGTGATCGTCGGGCTCGACGTCACGAAATGTCTCGCGGAAGCAGCTCCATTCCGGACATCTTCGGAGCAGACCCTAATCTCCAGCCAGAACAATCCGGCGATGAGGAAGATGTCTACGTCTCCGAGGCCGACGACTCCGACGCCGAAGAGGTCACCTCGGCTCAGCGGTCCGTGAGTACCGAAACCCCTCTCCCGAAAAACAAACCGAAGGCCCCGGTAACACCCTCGCCCTCCGGCTCGGGTCGACATGGCAACATATTTCAGACGCCCCGCCCTCGGGCCCGGCTATGAAACCCAAACATAAGCCTTCCGACTCGGGCTCGTGTCAACCCCCTTCCGGCGCCGGAAAGTCCTCGTCGGCACCGAAGCAACAAGTCAAAAAGTCTTCGTCGACGCCAAAGACAGCCTCGACGCCGAAGCCCTCGGTGTCGAAGCATAGTGAGGACAAACACTCAGAACCGAAGAAATCTTCGGAGCCGAAAAAGGCTTCGGACTCCAAAAAATCATCGGAGCCGAAAAAAGTTTTGGAACCGCAAAAACCTAAAGAGTCTAAGACCCCACAGAAAGCCTCACAGACTCCGTCCAAACAAGGTTTGGACCCAAAATCTTCGGAAAAATCTTCTGCACCGAACAAAGACATTTTGCCCACGCAGCCTACAATTGATTTTGAAGATCCAAAACAAAAAACTTTGTTTATTGATCCAAACACGGGCAAATTAGTCGCCAAGCCTCCAAAAAAGAGAAAACTGGACACTGCAGAGGAACCTGCAATACCTCTGAAAAGACAGGACATGGGCACTAACACTTCCCCACCTCCTTCTCCTCCTCCAGTTAATCCACATTTGTTAATTTCTCCACCACACTCCCCACAACCTCAAACATCAGATACTGACGATGACACGGGTGGGGATATAGATCCACAGGGGGATGATGATGATTCACATACCATCCCACATAACGTAGACCCTTGGGGTGACTACAATACAGATCCCGACACACATAATGACCCGGATCTCTATCCATCCAAGCCGTCACCACCAGATGACAACACTGGGTTCGCGCAACTAATCAACAGGGCTGCTCAATACCACGGGGTCCCCTTACATTCCGACCCCTTAGAGGAAGATTTTTTGCTGGAAACCTTGGCACCCTCGCAAAAGTCAACATGCACCCTGCCAATGTTAAAAGGCTTGCTAAAACATGCCCCAGAAGTTTTTAAAGACCCAGTCAGAGCCAGGGTTCTCATCCCCAGGGTGGATAAAAAATACAAAGCGGCTCCCAATGACCCAATTTATATTAAAGGTCAGATTCCCTTGGATTCCCTGCTGGTAACTAATGCATGCAAGTGGGCAAACTCACAGGGTACAGGCGACACCCCCCCTCCTGATAAGGAATCCAAATTAATTGGCGCATCCGGGAAACATATTGCGTCGCAGGCTGCAAACCATTGGCGGATCGCCAATGCCCAAGCTTTATTGGCCAGGTACGACAGGGCTCACTATGACGAGCTTGAAAAGCTTATGGAACACCTTCCTGGCCAATACAAAGAAAAAGCCAACGACCTTATCTAAGAGGGCAAATTGATTACAAACACCTCTATAAAATGTGCGTTCGATGCGGCCGATACTGCATCTCGCGTAATTAACACTAGCGTCTTGTTGCGCAGACATGCTTGGCTCCGGGTTTCCGGATTCAAGCAGGAGGTTCAAACTGCTATTTTAAATCAACCATTTGATCAGGAACATCTTTTCAGACCCGCAGTTGTCACATCCCTAGAAAAGATGAAGAAAGATACCGAGACTGCTAAGTCTATGGGGGCCTTACAGTTTTCTTCCCCTAGAGGCTCTTTTCGCCGCTCCTTCTACAGAGCCGGCTCCAAAACCATGGGTTCAGAACATCCCTCTTCCCCCTACAAGAGCCCCACTCAAACATCCTCCAAAGGATACTTTCGCGGAGGCTACAGAGGCAACAATAATAAGGGAAGAGGTTGTGGCAACAATAGCCGCACCTCCCCTACCACTAAACAGTGACTTCCCTGCACTTCCCCCCGATCATCCCACTCCTGTTGGGGGACGTCTCTCACAGTTCCTACCTGTCTGGAATTCCAACACAACAGACAAGTGGGTAAGACAAATTATCCAGTATGGTTACTGCCTGGAACTCACCCCTACTCCCCCAAATATTCCTCCCAGACAACGTCCAATGTCCTTGGAACATCTGACACTTCTCAAACAAGAGGTTCTCTCTCTATTACAAAAGCATGCAATAGAACCAGTCCCCTTACCTCATCAAGGCACAGGGGTTTACTCCCTCTATTTCCTAATTCCAAAAAAGGACGGCTCTCTCAGGCCCATACTGGACCTCAGACCGCTAAACCTCTACGTTCAGTCAGACCACTTCCACATGGTCACTCTCCAACAGGTGCTCCCACTACTTCAACAGGGCGACTTTCTCTCCACTCTGGATCTAAAGGACGCCTACTTCCATATTCCCATTCACCCCGCTCACAGGAAATATCTCAGGTTTGTGGTAGATGGTCAACACTACCAATTCAAAGTCCTTCCGTTCGGGGTCACTACAGCGCCCAGAGTTTTCACCAAGTGCCTCGCAGTAGTTGCATCCCACTTAGGGAGACAGCACATTCATGTCTTCCCTTATCTGGACGACTGGCTCATAAAAGCCAAGTCACACAGCAGCTGTGTGCAACACACACACAAGACAATTCAACTGCTTCACAGACTTGGATTCACAGTAAATCTCGCAAAATCCCATCTCCAACCGTCCAGCATACAATAATACCTAGGGGCTACAATAGACACTTCAAAAGCTCTAGCATATCCCAATCCAGTCAGGATAAGCGCCATACAGACTCTAATCCAAATATTTCAGCCTCAACACTCACTACCAGCTTGAGTGTTCATGCAGCTAATCGGGATGATGGCCTCCTGCATACTCCTCGTCCCTTATGCAAGACTCCAGATGTGTCCCTTACAGGAATGTTTGGCACGTCAGTGGAGCCAGGCTCAAGGTCAGCTGACAGATCTGGTGTTGGTGGACGACCGCACCCATCGCTCTTTGCAGTGGTGGAATACAAAAACCTTTCCAAAGGGCGGCCGTTCCTCGACCCGGTTCCACAGACAGTGCTAACAGCAGACGCATCGCTCACCGGCTGGGGAGCTCATCTTCAAACCCATACCATCCAGGGCATATGGACCCCCCAACAAAGACAATTCCACATAAACTACCTGAAATTGTTAGCAATCTTCCTAGCGTTAAAATCTTTTCAACTCCTCCTCCTAGGCAAAGCTGTCCTAGTCCGTACAGACAACATGACAGCAATGTACTACATACAGAAACAGGGGGGAACACACTCTCTGCAGCTTTCACACCTAGCTCAGAGCATATGGAGATGGGCCATTCCGCAAAAAATATATCTCCTTGCAGAACACCTCCCAGGGGTACACAATCAAATCGCAGATCTGCTCAGTTGTCAAACACAGCAGATCCACAAATGGGAGCTTCATCCTCAAGTTCTTCTTCCATTCTTTCATAGGTGGGGCCACCCAGAAATAGATCTGTTCGCCACACACCAAAACGCAAAATGCCCAACCTTCGCGTCCAGGTATCCACACCCATTGTCCAAAGGCAATGCGCTATGGATGAACTGGTCAGACAAATTTGCTTACGCTTTTCCGCCTCTGCCACTCATTCCGTTAGTGGTTCGGAAACTCAAACAGCATTCCCTCACAATGATCCTGGTTGCTCCAACATGGGCCCGACAACCATGGTTCACAACCCTATTGGAACCATCAGTAGTTCCTCATCAAAAGCTACGCCTCTCACCCAAGCTTCTCAATCAGAACCATGGAGAGATAAGACATCCAGATCCCAGTCAACTCAACCTTGCGATTTGGCACCTGAGGTCTTAGAGTTTAGCTACCTCAATCTCCCGCCAGACTGTATGAACGTCATTAAAGAAGCTAGACGTCCTACCACCAGGGAATGCTATGCAGCAAAATGGAAACGATTTGTCATTTATTGCACAAACAACAAAATAAATCCACTAGATGCTTCTATTCAGAACATTATCTGCTATCTCTTGCATCTACAACAATGTAACCTAGCATATACATCTATTAGGCTACATCTAGCTGCCATAGCAGCCTATCTCCAAAACAGACAACACTTGTCTTTGTTTCGAGTGCCCGCTATCAAAGCTTTTATGGAAGGACTTAAGAGAATAAATCCACCCAGAGTTCCGCCCTCTCCAGTGTGGAACCTAAACGTGGTCCTTACCAGACTCATGGGTCCCCCTTTTGAACCTCTCCACAAATGCGAACTACAGTTCCTCACTTGGAAAGTAGCTTTTCTGGTCGCTATCACATCTCTCAGAAGAGTTAGTGAACTCCAGGTATTAACCATACAAGAACCATTTTTACAAATCCATCATAACAAAGTGGTTCTTAGGATGTTGTATTCTGCTTTAGGGGTCCGTATATAGGTTTTCCAGAATCATGTCCTTATATAGGCACAATTCGCCTTGCCCTTATATAGGCATAGAATCCCTGTCCTTATTTAGGCATTAACCGTGCACTCCAAATACAGGCATGGTCACCGACATCCGTCCACCCTAACGTCACAACGAGTTCTTAGAAACCAGACCCTTAAGCTTCGGGAGTTCCCCTAGCACAGGACTATTGATTTCTCCAAGAACTCATCTATTATGTATGAACCATTATACCTTAAGGGTTCATTCCTGACGTCTTCCTCTGTATGACTTTACGTCAATGCTAACAATCCAAGACACCTACCAGGTATAAATATACCTTCCCTTGCCCAAGCAAGTTAGAGGAGACCTCGACTTCAGAGGAGCCCGTATCCCGGCCTGACGCACTGAGAAGACGCTGTCATTCCTGCACGCAGACGAATCCAGCTTCCAGTGTTCCGACTCCCTTCGCGGGGTGTTAGAGTTCCAGCCCGGCAGGAGATTCCCACCTCTCTCATTCTCAAGGTATGGAGCTGACTAGATCCTAGAGGGACTCTTGGCATACTAGACTTGGCATACTAGACTTGGCATACTAGACTTAACATACTCTTAGTCTACCATACTAGAGAATACTCCACCTACTTCTACCTTTCCCTACACCTAGACTAGGTTAGGTACACTGGGGTAGAACTAGCATAGAGACGCATCGTATGAGTACTCGCATTTTTAGCTCATGTAATTTATGTACGTGAATATATGCTAAAAGATAATGCTAGCGCAGTATTATTTATTTCTACTGCTTATGCTGTACATTATTTATCTTGCATACTGTCTTGTGATCATAACAGCACATATCTCTTACACGAGAAACAAGACTGTTCAATAAAACCCTTTTATTGAAACGCCCGTCTTTCCTTTCTGTGTAACTCTGTAGAAACTAAGCATGCACGATTGAATGAGTGAAACTGTTATCTATTGTTTCCACGATTCTGAGACGTGTTCCGATTCTAAAGGGAAACAAAGTTGTCATGTTTTTCGGTTGCCAGAAACTACTCCCTTCTTGTTCTCAAGGAGTTTCTAGTGGCCTCTGAGCTAGCTGGCACAAGTAATTAAGTTTAATATACTCGATAGGGACATACCGACCTTAGTCCTATGTCAAACCTATAGGTTATATTATTCCAATGCGCAGAGCCTATTAGGGAAATAGGAACTACACTACATGGCGCCCAACGTTTGGTAAGGCAGTAATTTAACGCTAGATACTGAGTAACTCATTCGTGCTTTTCTCAGAGACCCCTACTCACATACTCCATAAGACGTCTGGAGTGGGTAGGGTTAAATATCCGCCAAAACTAAATAGGGAAGCACCCTATAAATTAGTTGTTTGGTTTGTTCAACGTTGAAGGATACAGTGTTCCAAAATATTGTGCACCTTATCTTTTTTGTTTCCTTGAAACTTGTTCGACATTTTTCAAAAAAACAAAATGCCTGACTCCGACAACGATGAAGTTGCGGGTCACCCAGCATTAACAGCTTATAACATCACAGGTTTAGAAGGAACTGAGGAGGGTGTTATAGACATCAATCCAAACTTAAGAAGAGCCATCACTCTAAAACTTATAAAACACGACCTACCACCAAGAGGAGGTAGAGCAGTTTTCGTGATAGAGGCACACGAATCCTTTCAGACAGAGGTATTCTATTCATGGGTTATATTTCCTGAATCAAATTCAGTAACAAGACTGTTTCACTTCTACAAAGAAGATGATCCACCAGAGGAATATATTCCTTTCGAGGATATTGAAATTCCACTAACATACCAGGAGCATCAGCTCTGGTTTAAAGGCGCCCTAAAACATCACAAAAACATTACCAGGCTCGGTCCGCTAAGTAGACCAGAAGCAACATGGCCGATTCTAGCCAGCTACACACCTCATCCTGACATTGAAGAAATGTCAGACGAGGAATTACTTACTCAACTTACAGAGTTAATAAAAATCTACAGACAACTAGTCCAATATGTCATGCGGACTTTCACAGTCCAACCACCATTAACAATTCCAAATCAAACTCCTCAACAGGGGAATACACAAAAATTACACCACAGACTCTATACGCAGTCATGGGAAAAATGCCCACAAAACGTTAGCAAATTCCATTCTGGATAGCTAAAAAATTACTCAAATAGAAGCAGTATTTCCAAATACTAGCCCTTTTGAGAAACACAGAATCCTAACACTCTGTTTACCAATGGGGATCACACCACAACTGGAAGACTGCACCACTTGGGGCTCAGTCTTTGCTGCCATCTATACTAAAACACATGGTATTCCATCAATTGCAGTAATACCAGATGTCCTGAAACAAATTCAAAACGAATACGGGGCAGAGCCTGCACTAAATTTAGGTATGAAATTACTGAAAAATTTCGACCAGGTCTCAACAATAATATTATCTAATATTAAAGGGAGGCAGCAGCAGTGGCGATCCGCCAACGATTAAGGGATTCGATGTTACAGAACATCAAACTGAACTACCCAGAATAATAGAACAATCTTATGCAGAATTAGGCAGAGATAGTTTGGGTGGAAGACCAGTGAAGCCAAAACTATCTGAAAGTCCTGAGAAGGACTCTATTAAACAAACTCCTACATCTTCTAAAAAGAAGTGGGAAACTAATAAATATAATTCAAACGAGAAACGTTCTCAATCTCGAGGTAGGTCTCCTCAAAAGGAGCCCTCTGAAAGGAGGTATAACCTCAGGAATAGGGATAATTTGAAAAAGCCTGACAGGTATCAAGATACTGATACACGTTCCTCTCGTACCTTTCAGATCTCGTCACAGACATCGGAAAGAAGAGGACGGTCAGAACATAGAGAAGAACGCGTGAAATCGAAAGACGACAAACACGTTCCGAAAAACAAATCAAAACTTCAATTCTCAAAAAAGAAGGTAGCAGGTCTGAAGATCAGACATGCCGAGGATACTGAGAACACAACTCAAGAACGGAGAATGGGCTCAGACAATGCTGGAAAGTGCAGCAGAAGTCACAATAGCTCGCCAGAACCTGAAGGAACTTCTGGAGACAGTGGACTTGAATGAGTACATTACAGTTGAGACTGTAGACACCAGGGTTAGTACTCCACAAAAGTTATATGAAATAACACTCCGGATGGAGGGAGACATACCTAGACAGGTGAAAGCACTCTTTTGGGAAAAACTTTCAAGGGGCTATGATATACGTCTAGCAGAAAAAGACTGGCCACCACAATTTGTCAGGGAGTGCCCACATGGCGAGGACATTATTATGCCTGCCTTCTCTAACCATATTCCAATTCACCTAAAATATACTTATGCCAGGAAATGGGCAGTTGCCCAGGCCCCAGCATTATACAAAAATCATGTAGGATGGGATGAAGATTCACCTCACCATAAAATACATCTAAAAAATGAACCTACTGCACAAAGGCAGTATCCAAAAAAGCAAGAAGCTAAAAAACAGGTCAGGGAGATATTAGATCAACTTGAATACCAAGGGGTGATTGAAACATGCACCTCTTCAATGAACAATCCTTTGTTTCCTGTCTCCAAACCAGACAACACCTATCATCTAGTTTTGGATTACAGACACTTAAACACTTGTTCAAAAACATTTGCAGTGCAAAATGCACATAGTACAGCATTAATGAATAACATTGTGCGTAAAAAATATAAAACCACATTGGACATCTCAAATGGTTTCTTTTGTCAAAACATAGCACCTGGAAGCAGGTACTTAACAGCTTTCTCAATAATGGGGACCCAGCGTCAATTTTGTCGACTCCCACAAGGGTTTAAGAACAGCCCGGGGTTATTCTCAGCGAGAGTAACGGAGTGATTACAAATTTATGATAATGAGGCATTGTCATATGTCGATGACATCTATCTGACAGACGATGACCTGGACAAACACTTGAACAGGGTGAGCACCATTATATTGGGCTCGCCTCTGAGGGCTACAAATTCAACTTCAAAAGTCCAGAATTGCCCATCTCAATGTCCTCTTTTAGGATATGAGCTTTCAAGTGAAGGCAAGAGCTTGGCAGCCAACTTTTAGAAAGGTGTGCGCTGCTCCAACCTCCAAAGACGCTGAAAAATTTACAATCCATCCTGGGTTTCCTAAATTTTGGAAGAACTTACATTCTAAATTACGCAGAAAGGGTTAAACCTCTCTACGCACTAATCAAACCTGATTTTTCAATCAAAAATTGTACACAGGAACACACAGAAATCTTGCGTTCACTCCAAGCTAACATGTTAGCAACAAATCACTTACAAACACGCGTAAGTCAACGCAATTCAGTCATCCGAATAATTTCGGGTCAATGCGGATTCACCTACTTAACATTTAATGAGGGTGAAAAAGTACCAATTGCATACAAATCACATTTGTATACACAAGCAGAAATGCGCTTCACTTCAACAGAAAAAATTCTGACAGCAGTTCAAACCGCTGTAGCAAAAGAAAGAGCTCTAGCCCAAGGGAAACGCATTATTGTCGTAACCCCTGTTCTGGCCTTAGAGGCGGTAACAAAAGCGAGCATTCCAAATGCTAAAGCATTACATCCTAGATGGATACAATGGGTTAATTCTCTTGCTGCAACAGATGTTGAATATGTTTTTGATCCTGATTTAAAAACACAAGCGTTCCTGCAATATGAACATGAATGTCCTCTGCCCACTGAGATTCTGCCTCTCGATCAGTATGAATTCATAATTTACACTGACGGATCCGCACAACCCGCAACAGGGAGTAAGCAAGCTTACAGTGCAGCGTGCGCAATCGTTAAAGGTCGCATGCGCGATGGCAACTTCAGACCTATGGTAACAAAAACCCAATCTCTAGGAGATTGTACGGCTCAGCGAGCTGAACAAGCATTCAAACTGGCACTTGAAAGTACAGATCGAGAATTCCCCACACTAATAGTGTGCGATTCTTTCTACTGTGTACAGTCGTATAATGAATATATACAAACTTGGCTTGAAAACGGGTTCAAAGATGCAAAAGGTGGCACAATAAAGCATAAAACGCTTTGGGAACAAGTAGTTCGGTTAAAAAGCGAACTACCAAAGGCTCACGGGATCCATACACTGAGTCATCAATGTGATGGCATTCACGTTGCAGGGAATTCATTGGCTGACGAAGCCGCAAAGGGGGCTGTTCAGACGGCTTCCGTAGCTGCGATCACTCGTTCAAAAACGAGAATAGACAGTGAGATAATGTTGGCTGTCAATGCTACGAGCAAAGGCAGTGGTGCAGCGTTGCCAAAAAAGTTTCCACTCAAGTACTCTTATGTAATTGATGCGAACAACATTCCTTTTGCTTGAATCCCTGGAGTGGGGGATAGGGTAATTCCAAACAAGGAACGCAGATTAGGACTAATCCTAGCAGCACATGAAGGGATAGCCTCTGCCCATGCAGATATTTCTGCAACAGTATCTTTACTAAAACAAAGATATTGGTGGCCTGGCATTAGGAAACAGACCAAGAACTATGTTCTGGAATGTGAAATTTGCAAACAGATGAAAGTCTCCACAGTGAAACGTCCTGCGCAGACACCCCTGTTAATTTCAGACAAACCATTAGCTTGTGTTTACCTGGACCACTGCGGTCCCTTGCAAAGGGACGGTAACTATAAATATATAATGGTCGCAGTGGATTCTTGCTCTAGGTTCCTATGGATATGGCCTCAGCGCTCGGCTGACGCTCGAACTGTTATAAAAGATTTGCGAGTCTTTATCGGCACATACGCAATAGGCACGCTACATTCTGACCAGGGCCCTGCGTTTAGCTCTCGAGTTTACAAAGAAGCCATGGCCAATCTGGGCGTTGCATTGCGGTACTCCTCTCCGTTTCATCCTGAGGGAAATTCTGTTGTGGAAAGGAAAAACCGGGACATAAAGCAGTCTATAACAGCTAGGGTATTAGGTTCGGGTGATGGGTAGGTCAAACATCTTTATGGGGTCCAACGCTCATTAAACAATTTGCCAAGAAGTTCTCTGGGGGGGTCACTCCATATGAGGTCCTATTTGGGACAAGAATGTGGGTGCCAGATCTGGAATGCAGTGGCACAGTGGTGGAAAATAAAGCCTTTGATATCAAAGATCGTTTGGCTGTTTTACAGGGTCTAAATGAACTAAGATCGAAACAAAGCAACGTATTCCTGCAGCCAACCACCACTGGGGAAAAACCGGCGGTCCCAGCAAGGCCTGTCTGGATTCCAAAAGTTGGGGATCTAGTCAGAGAAAAAATTGTGGACAAGAAGGAATTTGGACCTTCTTACAGACAACCAGTACCTGTCCTAGCCATACACGGAACAAGAACCGTACTTCTGCCGCCCCTTGCTGGAAAAAAGGAGAAAAGATTTGTGTCCATCGACCTCATCAAACCACAGTATGTGGCCAATACTAAATAGTAGGCCTCGTGGACTCCGACCTCGTAGCAGACACACTCCTCTCGCTACTATCCAAGAGGTTCAGACTGAAAGACTGATAACCATCGAGAATTCAG
This sequence comes from Calotriton arnoldi, assembly GCA_963921515.1. Classification (NCBI taxonomy): domain Eukaryota; kingdom Metazoa; phylum Chordata; class Amphibia; order Caudata; family Salamandridae; genus Calotriton; species Calotriton arnoldi. Next base: position 480,695 of record CAWUFW010002967.1, read on the forward strand.
CAGTAACAGATGAAGGACTGATCAACAATGCTATGGAACTCATCCCTCTTGAAACACAAGTAACAGTTCGTCCAAATACACCTGTCTACACCAATGTAACAAGTGATCAACTGGTTCCAGCGATTTCTACAAATCCTGATGCAATTCCAACAATTGACAGAACTGCTTCTAGCTATTTCATTAACTTTGATACGTTTTCTGAGGATCCGAGTAAGCCCGAGACGTCGCCAGCATCAAAAACTTTTAAACAGCAAGTACAAGACTTTTTACATTTTTTTAAAAAGACTTATCTAGTTTCACCGTGGATTGAACTTTGGGTTATTTCTGGAATATTTTTCTTCCTGCTTTGGCTAGCTTTGGTTATGACTATGATTGTGCTTATAAATGGCAGATACATCCATTTGGACACTGAAAGAAAAGAAGTGAACTTACTTTTAAAACCTCACAAATCATCCCATCGAGAAACAAGAGACTTTTCTGCAGTGAACATCACAGCCGTTCCTATACAGGATGGTATAGTGTGGGACAAAACTGATTTCGATATTTTTGGCCCGACGGAACATTTGAACATTCCATATTTATTTAAGATTTCACTAAGTGATTTTGTTTCATCCAGTACCTACTCTGATGATTGGGATTTTGAAACTGTAAATAACATGTTTGATCTAGAAAAATCTGCTGCATTTTCTAATAATGAATATTTAGAAGGTTCATGAGACTATGAACAGCTGTATTGCTATAACCACTATGGTCATCATTTTTTGCATAAATCTGCAACACCTAGAAATGTGTTTGTTTAACCAATGGGAGCATTGTCCTACACCACCAAAAGGTAGTTCAAAAACATTTGCTAAGAAGTTTCCATATTTTTCAGGATACAATACATCTGATCCAGAAACATTTTACTATAAAAATGTAAACAAAACAGGACTGAAAATTATGTTAACAAATACAAAACAGATTTACTCTGCAGCATTTATTGCCCAATTGTCTAGACAGGGTTTCGACTAATGGAAAGACACAATAGACACAAAATTTGTCTGGGGTACTAAAGATTGGCAAGTGCAGGGGATAGAAGCTTTATTTAGAGCATGTATCATCCCTCAGCAAATAATGTTTTTGAATGACACGGTCCAACAAACGTCTTGCCTTGGGTTAGCCAAGATTAAAGACATGAAAGCACCTTCTGTACCGACACCTGCAAGTGATAACAATACACAGGCTGCGGTTACAGTTGACACAATACTACAACTCAACAGAACAAATCCTGATTGGAGAAAATGGTTGATCTGGCCCACAGACACAAACAACTGTCACGAGAGATTCCTGAATAAAACACAGGGGTTTACTATTCATAGGCCAGACCCACGATACGTCCAAAGACAGCATCCGGGGGTAGTAACAACATACAGTGTAGGAAAATTATGCCTCGATTGGCTGCAAAAATCTACACTTAAGGATGTGAAACAACACTTATCTTTACTTAAATAAGACGCAGACCTTAGGGAATTCTTGCTTGGACCAAGAAAACCGCGTCAAAAACGTTTCATATATGCCGGCATTTATGCTGCTTATAATGAAGCATGGAAGGTGTCACAGATGGAGGCTGCAGAACGAATACTTGAACTTGATCGTTTTAACTTAGAGAAAACTCTCTCTGTGGTCGACAATGGGTTAACAACTTTGTCCTCCAGAATTTATTCATTGGACAGTATTGTATCCTCTGCTATCGACATACTGGAACAAGATTTAGCCATGTTACACGACGGCTCTGTTTGCAGAATACAATCTAACTGATAAACAGATCGAACTGGCACAAAGGGGAGCAAAGTATACAGTACTGAGCATTGAAAAACTTGAAAAATTACCATTCACAGTGGCAGAAAAACCAGCTACAGAATGGCTTATTCATGGCAAAATTAGTCTACCTGTGACTACTTTCCAGTTTCAGTATTGCCTTAAACAGATGCAAGCAGGCAAATATGAAAGGTTGGGTAAAGAATACATTAAGACATCCTGGAATTTACCTTACACCTATAGATGTTGGAGTGGGGATCGTGAAGTGTTTCTAAGCGGTACACACTGTGAAAGTGCACTAAGCGGTTCACTGATTTGTCAGGACATATCTTTACACGGGGCTTGTAATGGTTCTGTGGCAAACTTGTCCTGCCACCAGCAGGGTACACCAGCTGCTGTGATTAATCCAACGTTTGGACAACTTTTAAATGGGAGTTACCTCATGTTGAATGATCAGAGTTGCTGTGGCATGTTGCCAGGCATCCCATATCTAGTAACGGTCAACTCCAGGGTCACTTGCTGTATGCAAGTATTGTTTGCCCCAATAGACACAGTCAGGGAGTCGCCTCTATGGCCTTCGTTGAATGTCTCTTTTATACGATTTGATACTTTAAGCAGAATGAAAGCCATGCTTATACAACAATCAGTGCCTTTGACCTCGTCCAAAGAAACCTATGATCTACAAGTTGCAAGGACTTCGGCTGAGATACAAGCTTTAATTCGTACAAACTGCCCTATACATTTCGTAGAAATGATAGGATGTATCTTTAACATGTCTGATACAAGAGGAATTGTACATGTATTTAAGACCATCTGTTCCGGACTATTAGCACCTTTCCAGGCTGTCCTCAGAATCATCCCAAACATAGCACATTCAGTGTTTGGTGGTGTGCCGTTAATTCTAGCACTTGTTGCAGGAATTCTGTTTCTATTCCTCCTACTACGCTATAGCAAGCCTCTTCGCCAACATCACTCCGAGGGATGTGGAGAGAGCCCTCCTTGAACGGAAATGCCGTGAGCGAATAGTACAGCTTTTGGGCATGCCTCGTCTAAGGGAACTTAATACAACGTGGTTCCGGTCATTCAGACCAATCTGGCAAGATTGCATCTTACCTGTTCTACGCTGCCTGTATTGCGGTGAAGAATGCGTGCTAGACACCTGTCTAACACTCCCATCAGTCATGCCAACGGATATCGATACTCTGCTGGACCCGATAATGGCCCATGCTGTGTGTTATCCCCAGAGGCTTCCAATCCTGATGGCGGCATTCATTGAGATCTCACAGACGCTTCGGGCTGCTGCTGAGGTACAAGATGGATCAACAGGCACACAGGTAACAACGGACGCGAACATTGCTTCTTCTGCTGAAGGCGATGTTTCTCATCTCTGTGCAATTAGCCTTCTGAACGAGGTGTTCCAAATGTCACCAACTTCGGTGGACGATATTTTGACTACGGAAATAGATGATCTAATGTTTACGCCAGACCCATACACTGACTTTGATTCGGCTGACAGTGTACCAGGGCAACAATGAAATTTGGCCTTCATATTTTTCAAACTTGGAACTTTTCCCAGAATTGAACTTTTTTCTTTTTAAATTTTTGAAATGACATGGCAAATGAACAATCTGCTTACAGTAGAACTAGTCTTATAAAACGGACTTCTTTGAATACTTCCAGGGACACATTGTCACCTTACTTGTCTACCATTTAATTTAATTCTATGATATGCAATGGCCTTGATTTTGAGAACTTATCGACCATTTCGTCATATGTATATATTTCTGTTTCATTCACGTTGCATTTTACTTCCGTTATATGCTTAGAATGAAACCGATGCTTTGTATGTACAGTACCTATTGCATTTCAACAGTTTTGAGCTTCTTTTAAAATGCTTATAGAAATGTTTTTAGCAATATGTGGTACTCAATTTTATGTTTAGCATTTAAAATGTTTAGCATTTAGTATTATCGTTCAATCGAAGATGGAGTGGGTGTTGTATTCCGCTTTAGGGGTCCGTATATAGGTTTTCCTGAATCATGTCCTTATATAAGCACAATTCGCCTTGCCCTTATATAGGCATAGAATCCCTGTCCTTATTTAGGCATTAACCGTGCACTCCAAATACAGGCATGGTCACCGACATCCGTCCACCCTAACGCTCACAACGAGTTCTTAGAAACCAGATCCTTAAGCTTCGAGAGTTCCCCTAGCACAGGACTATTGATTTCTCCAAGAACTCATCTATTATGTATGAACCGTTATACCTTAAGGGTTCATTCCTGACGTCTTCCTCTGTCCGACTTTACGTCAATGCTAACAATCCAAGACACCTACCAGGTATAAATATACCTTCCCTTGCCCAAGCAAGTTAGAGGAGACCTCGACTTCAGAGGAGCCCGTATCCCGGCCTGACGCACTGAGAAGACGCTGTCATTCCTGCACGCAGACGAATCCAGCTTCCAGTGTTCTGACTCCCTTTGCGGGGTGTTAGAGTTCCAGACCCGGCAGGAGATTCCCACCTCTATCATTCTCAAGGTATGGAGCTGACTAGATCCTAGAGGGACTCTTGGCATACTAGACTTGGCATACTAGACTTGGCATACTAGACTTAACATACTCTTAGTCTACCATACTAGAGAATACTCCACCTACTTCTACCTTTCCCTACACCTAGACTAGGTTAGGTACACTGGGGTAGAACTAGCATAGAGACGCCTCGTATGAGTACTCGCATTTTTAGCTCATGTTATTTATGTACGTGAATATATGCTAAAAGATAATGCTAGCGCAGTATTATTTATTTCTACTGCTTACGCTGTACATTATTTATCTTGCATACTGTCTTGTGATCATAACAGCACATATCTCTTACACGAGAAACAAGACTGCTCAATAAAACCCTTTTTATTGAAACGCCCGTCTTTCCTTTCTGTGTAACTCTGTAGAAACTAAGCATGCACGATTGAATGAGTGAAACTGTTATCTATTGTTTCCACGATTCTGAGACGTGTTCCGATTCTAAAGGGAAACAAAGTTGTCATGTTTTTCGGTTGCCAGAAACTACTCCCTTCTTCTGCTCAAGGAGTTTCTAGTGGCCTCTGAGCTAGCTGGCACAAGTAATTAAGTTTAATATATTCGATAGGGACATACCGACCTTAGTCCTATGTCAAACCTATAGGTTATATTGTTCCAATGCGCAGAGCCTATTAGGGAAATAGGAACTACACTACAAGGACTAATCCTACATTTTAACCCAAAGTGGTATCTGCCTTCCATCTCAACCAGTCTGAGCAACTCCCAGTGTTTTTCCCTCAACCAGACTCAGTGGCAGAACGAGCTCTTCACACGTTAGACGTTAAAAGAGCATTACTTTACTATATTGAAAGGACAAAATCCTTTAGAAAGACCAAACAACTCTTTGTGGCTTTCTCCCCACCTTACAAAGGCAATCCCGTCTCAAAAACAGGAATTGCGAGGTGAATTGTCAAATGCATCCAAATATGCTATATCAAAGTCAAACGCACATTAACCATTCCCCCTAGAGCTCATTCCACACGCAAACTAGGGGCTTCTATAGCATTCTTAGGGAACATTCCCCTAGATGACATCTGCAAAACAGCAACTTGGGCTACACCACACACTTTCACAAAACACTATTGTGTAGATGTGCAGGCAAAACAACAAGCTAGTGTGGGCCAGGCTGTATTAAGAACACTTTTTCAAACCACTGCAACAGATACAGGTAGCCACCGCTAACGAGGTAACTGCTGTATAGTCTATGCAAGAGTATACGATCTGCAGCTCATATGCCTCGAACGGAAAATGCTACTTACCAGTATGCATCTGTTCTTGGCATGTAGAGCTGCAGATTCGTATACGCCCACCCACCTCCCCGGATACCTCTATCTGTTCCAGTACTATCCTACTTAGATACATTACACATGGACATCTCTTTCTACTTCTTACTACTCCATCTTAGCCCTTCGTTGCAAAAACAATATAAGGATGGAGTCGATGCCCATGCGCACTATCATCCTAGGGAGGAGTCACCTACCTCGTGACTACAAAGACTCCTTTCAAGACAAAAACAAAGTGCAAACATCCGAGCCCAACACCAGATGGCGATCTATGCAAAAGTATACGAATCTGCAGCTCTACATTAGGCCTGGGCGGTAAATTCCGTTCCGCTCACGGAATTTGCGAAATTTGGTTAATTTCGCGTTCCGCAGAAAACGGGGAATTAACAAAAATTCCGCGGCTTCGCAGAATTTTTTGCTTGTTCACGCTTTCAAAATGCGTGGTCGCAAGATATTTCTCCCCGAGCACGCAAACAGCATTCGCGAACAGGAAAAAAGCATCGCGAACGGGCGGAGCAAGCAATACCGCGTGTTCGCGGAACTTTTGCGTGCTCACGGAGATTTTTTACCGTTTTGCGGAGCTTTGCGTAGCGCGACTACGCAAATTCCGCCCACCCCTACTTACATGCCAAGAACAGATGCATTCTGGTAAGTAGCATTTTCCTTATTGTTGCGACAACATTATTATGATGTGCATGTGAGCTTCAGCCCTCTTGTTTATACTACCTTTTTTGGCAAGACAAACTGGAGTTGAGTGGTGCTCTTGCCAAAAGTAGTGGGGCCTTTTAATGTCGAACAAGCCATTACTCTTCTTACCTTCTTTGCTCTGCCTCATTTCTTGAAAAGGGAGGAGAGACTCCATTGTTTGGACCCACAGAGTGTGCTGATCTGTTAAATAGATCGCACTAAGAAACATCAGCTCTATGTCCGCAAAGAAGGGCAAGGCAGTGCTGAAGTGTACCATCTCATGAAGGATAGTCCTATGTATTAAGATCTGCTACGCATTGGCCAAAAAGCAGGCTTCAGAAAGTCTGAGCTAAGACTACTACCAAAGCATAGGCATGCGGAGTACCTGTCCTGGATACCCTTTCCTGGATATCTGTCAGGCAGCTACCTGGGCATCAGTGTGCAGGTTCAAATTGCTATAGGCACTGAATTTCCTTCCTGGACATGAGCTAAAAATGGTAGTGCATTCCCTGTTTAAAACTATGTTGGACAATGCAAATCTGCTGTACTTGGGACTCCCAGTGTGGCTTCTGAATATTGCAGCTGCCTATCTGATTTTGAATTCGCCCATAAAGACAATCTTCTAGGGAAAACCTTAAGCAGTTGCATTGGCTTTCGATCAAAGGATCAAATACACAGCTATGCTAATCTTCTTCAGAGACTTACACAAAAAAGGTCCGTTATACTTACAGAGAAGAATCAGGATGTATGCTCCAGGTAGGGCACTTCACTCCTCCAATCAAGGTTTGGTCTACATCCCAAGGATCCACAAGGAAAGGTCGGTTGGAAGATCCTTCTCTTTTCTGGCAGGAAAATTATAGAACTTTCTGCCAAAAGCTCTGAGAGAGTTTGATTTGGAGATGGCTTTTAAATCCAGACTGAAAACTCATCCGTTTATGAGAGTCTAGCAAGCTTAGATGGCATCTCACAGGTCTGTGGGAAGCCAGGGCTGCATATCAAACGTGGCAGGGACTTTGAAGTGCCTGGCCTTGATATGCTAAATCACTGGAGGAAGTATGAACACCTTCCTCTGGAGCAGGCATTGTTTCTGGTTTCAGAGAGCATGGGCTATCACCTGCAGGGTGTCAGAAACCTGTCTGTGGTGGCAAGCTTAATAATACCAGTCAGCCAGCACACTAGAGGAGCCTCTAAGGTGCCCTCTGGGTACAGGTCATATTAAATCCAATACTGGAATCAGTATGGATTTATTAAGGCAATGTGTTTGATACCAAACACCATAGGTTTCAGTGACGCCATCATGTAGCTGGGGAACTTGTAATGACAAGTGCCCAGTACATATACTTAAGATGGCTTCCCTGTTCACTTGTACTATCTAGTAATGAAACTAGATAGCACAGTGGCATACCTGCTCAAGAAAATATGTACTCACATGTAATATGATGCATCCTGCCTTAGGGCTACAAGGCTTTGCTGTAGGGGTGACTTGCATATCATGCAGTGACTGTGGCATGGTACTCAGGGAGTGTGCCATGTCGTGTTTTCACTCATGATTTGCACCATGACACGCAGTCTGCAATGTCAGGCTGCAAACAATTTCTATGGGGGTCCCCTGGGTGGCATAATACATGCTGCAGCCCTTAGGGACCCTCTTTAGTACCCATGCCCTAGGTACCAAGGGCATCATTTACTAGGGACTTACGAAGTGTGTGCCAATTGTGTGAAAATTAGACCATTTTACCTTGTTTTAGGAAAAGAGCACTGGCTTGGGGCCTGGTTAGCAGGGACGCAGTGCACATCAGTCGTAAAACATCAGTACCAGTGTCAAAAAGTCGGGGTCACCATGACAAAAAGGGGCACTTTCCTATACCAGCTGTGCCAATACCCTCCCAGCCACTGCGCTGCGCATGCTCCCCAGTCTCTGCATGGCCATGTGCGTGGTACCTATTGACTCTGTGGGCCAGGCAGCCAGCGGTCTGGTCAGTCCACCACACCCGCCGCAGCTGCAGCCTCCAAACCCTCCTAATCTGCTTTCTTACCAAAATGGGCTTCCAGTTGGCAGCAGGATTTGCCATCACCTGCCCCCCCCTGGCAGTCCATAACATCGGACAGGTGGGATTTGAAAATTGTTTGAAGAGGCTACTCCCTCCCCTTCATGACAGCCCCTCCTTCCATGCTGCCATTTCAAGACTGGCTGACAGAGGATCATCTATGCCAGGAAGTCACAGCTTTCTTGCCCAAGAGTGCCATAGAGAGGGTGCCGACGCCAGAAGTGGATTGTGGTCGTTATTCCCGCTACTTTCTGGTGCCCAAAAAAGACGGAGGCCTTTGCCCTGTCCTAGACCAATGGCACCTTAACTACTTCCTCAGGAAGGAGCAGTTCAAAATTCACACGTTAGCTCAAGCCCCGTCTACTCTGGACCCAGGAAACTGAATAGTAGCATTGGACTTGCAGTACGCATATTTCCACATTCCCGTCCTGCATGGCCACCGGTGTTGTCTGCAGTTCAAAGTAATTTTTTTCCCAGAGTTTAAAAAAAAATATATATATTTTTTTTTTCAACAAGTAAATATAGATGTGGATGTAGCGTCAGGTTGTGGACATATTCCTTTCGCATACATGGATGTATACTTTCTCAATTCTATGTTTTTCCACCATAGAGCAATTATTTTGGAAATCATAGGCAGGCACAAACATGTTAGAAAACATTCCCTGTTTACTCAAGTGGGGCAGTGGGTGTGGAGTGGCCTTCTACATCCTCTACGCCGACGGTTCACAGTAGGCCACAAGCATTTTCAGTTCACCGTGCTTCCTTTTGGCCTTACCATCGTTTCCCGGGTGTTCTCCAAGGTGATGGCAGTGGTTGCAGCTCACCTGTGGAGAACGGGGTGCCAGTCTTCCCCTTTCTCAGTGACTGTCTGTTAAAGGCAGGCTTGCCCCAGACTCTAGTCTCCCACATCCAGATTACAGTGGACCACCTGCACTCGCTGGGGTTCCCTATCAACATGCCGAAGTCTCACCTGAATCCATCTCAGACTTTCATCGGGTCTGTTCTGGACACAGTGTAGTTTCAGGCTAATGCTCCCAAGTGGCGCGTCCAGGATATTCAGGCTATGATACTGATGTTCCAATCTCTATCCTGGATTTCGGTGAGACAGACCTTGAGACTGTTGGGACTCATGGCCTCCTGCATCCTGAATCGTGATTGGGTCAGAGGCAGGTTCCTCTCCCTTCCCCAACCAGATCCCACAGTAGTGACTGACGCATCACTCCTGGGATGGGGCGGCCATCAGAGGACTCTGGTCTCTGGCGGAATCTGAACTCCACAACAGCCTGCTGGAGCTCCATGCGATCCAACTAGCATTGAAAGCCTTTCAACCCTTCTTCAAGGGAAGGCTAGTGCATGTGTTGATGGTCAACACCAACCCCATGTGGTACTGCAACAAAAATTGCAGGGTGTGGTTGTGGTTGTGGACCCTTTGTCAAGAGGCCCTGTGTCTCTGAACATGGCTGGAACATCTGGGCATATCCCTGGTGCTTCAACACCTGGTAGGCCCTCTGAACGCCAGGGCAGACAAACTCAGCCGTCAATGCCAAGTAAATCATGAATGGCGTCTCCACCCGGAGGTGGCGCAAGGTCTCTTTCAACATTGGGAAGAGCCTTGGTTAGATATGTTTGCCTCTGCCGAAAACGCTAACAATGTCAGAAATCTTGCACGCCTGAGTTTCCAAGATGGCTCTCACCCTGAGACCTTTTTCATCTCAAGTGGAGCACAGGCCTCCTAAATGCCTTTCCATCCATACCACTCTTGCCCACAGTACTCAAGAAGATCAAAAATGACCGGGCCCAACTCATCCTGATTGGGCACGGAGAGTCTGGTATCCCGAGCTACTGAACATGGCCACCGATCCTCCGATCAGACTGCCCATTCAGAAGGATCTTCTGTTGCAGCCACAGGGGACGGTCCTCCACCTGAACCCGTACGGACATTGAGCAGTGGCAGTTGACAGCTTTCAACCATCCTCCTGAAGTCTGCAAAGTCATCTTAGCAGCTAGGCGTCCCTCGTTCAAGACGGTATACGCCTGCCATTGGAAAAAAATTGTGGTATGGTGTACAGAAAAATACATTGATCCCCTTTCTGACACTTTTTCTGAAGTTCTGCTTTTCATTCTTTCCCTTGCCCAGCAGAGCTCTGCTCTGGGCACCCTTAAGGGCTATCCATCTCCTCTTTCTTCCGTTTTGCGGTTACCTGGCCAACCCTTCCTTTTCAAATCCCCTATTGTACATAGGTTTCTAAAAGGTCTTGTTCATCGTTTCCCTCATTCACCATTTATCATGTCTCAGTAGGACCTTAATCTGGTCTAAACCTTCTTGATGTGTGCTCCTTTCGAGCCTCTCCATAATTTCCCCTCAGGCTTCGTACTATTAAAACAGCCTTCTTTGTGACTATTACATTTGCCCGAAGATTAAGGGAGCTGCAGGCCTTGTCACTCAGGCCTTACTTCTCAGTCTATTCTGACAAACTGGTGCTTCGCACATGAGCCTCCTTTCTCTCGAAAGTGGTTACTCCATTTCACCTAGGCCGATCCATCACACTGCCTACTTTTTCTGCTCCTCCACATCCCTCTAAAGAAGATGAGTAACTCTACCGTCTGGACCCACAAAGAGTGTTGTCGTTCTCACATGACCGCACATGAGAGTTCCGGGTGGACGACCAACTCTTCATGGGATATGCTGGTGTGAAGAAAGGTTGGGCTGTGCAGAAGCGTACCATCTCCAGATGGGTTGTTCTCTGCATTCAAATCTGCTACGCATAGTCCAAGAAACAATCTCCTGAAGGCTTGTGAGCTCATTCCACCAGATCTAAAGCTGTGACTATTGCGTTAGCTCACTTAGTTCTGGTCCTAGATATCTTCCTGGCAGCAAGCTGTGAAAATAAACTGACATCAACGTGCCTGGGTGGTGCTTATATAGGTGCCGCAGACGTCACTTCCAGTGCGGCAATGCTGACAATACACGTGGAGCCGAGTGATGCCGGCACGCATGGGTACTGCTCACGAAAAATCTTCCAGAGCCAGTCTAACGCCTAGGGAAATTCTAAGGTTAGGAATCTGCGGCTAGATATAGTCTCTACCAAATAAGGCGGTACTGAAGTTATGTAACTTGTTTGTCTGAATCCTCCTCACTTCGGTGTCTGGATTGCCATCCTCCAGCTACAGGAATACAGTCATTATACCTGCATACCCACTCAACATACTCACAGGATGCCAGCTCATGATTTTGGCCATACACATAACTGCAGAACATTACACAAGAGAGACCTATAGGGCACATTCTTGCTAACACAGATTAAACATTCTGGTTATACTATCAATCTTAAAAACAGGCTAAGCTGCCATCACCGCTTTATGTGCTATAAACCCAGACAGAGACAGTACTCCTCTGTTCACTTATGAGGGCACTTTTGGTCCTCCCATCCAAGTCACATGACATCCTAGGACCTTGCATAGCTGGGAATAGGCCGAGGCCTTTGCACACATACTAGATTAGTGTAATAGTGAGCCTAAGGCCAAAATGAAAGCCAGGATAACCAACATACACACAGGTGGGCAATCAAGGCAGGAGATCATACCTATGTACCAAGAACGAAATGTTTTGTCTTAACAATACTCTTACCTTCTCTCTCTTTTGCACACAGAGGAAGAACAATGTCTCCATGTGGATTGTTGTATGAATGTGTTATTATTTTTATGCCCATATTTGTCAATAAGTTAAGAAATTTCGATTTTTATTTCTGATAACAAATCAGGACGGAAATGTCAGGTTTAAAGAAAGTTAGATATAATTTTAATTGTGTAATTGGATTGGAAGAGTACTGCCAATGCTAGTTCTATATTTCTTGTTCGGAGTAAATGTCAATCAACAAAATGTTTGTGTCATGCAAGGTGTGATGGCTGAGAGGGAATGAGTGGAAGGATCTTAAAAAATAACTGAAAATAACCCTTCTTACTATCTGTACGACCCATAGGTCAAACATTAGCCTGTATCATTTTTGATACAGAATGAAAAAAGAATGGCTCATGGCTCTTGATTGACCAGAGTGCTGTAAGTTTGATGCATTAAGCGCTCAAATAGGTTTTGGAGTTTGGGGAGGGAAAAGGACATGAGGAGTGCAACTTGAATTACCGTCCTCTGCTTGACAAACTCCTGCAGCAGCAAAACTACTGCTGTGGTTGTGATTTTGACTGATGCAGCAGCGGCATTTTAAATTAATAGTTGTACCTTTCAAATGTGTGATGCTGTTGATGAATCCTTTTAACTGGAGAAGTCACGCCCAAGACCTTAAAGAGTTCTTTGCTTTAATTTTAACTTCTCAACTGAGTGGTACTTCTTCACGTAAGAATCTTTGGCTATCAAATGACATGTCCAAAACCTGGGCCTCAATGTCATTTGAAACCCTGGTTTACTGCGTCAAGGTATATTGAATTTGCAATACCCCTTTGTTGCTCATAAACCTTACTACCACGTCTGCTGTCTGTACCAGGTTGCAGAAACAACATCGATTCCATCTAGTAATAATTAGGCAACTGAACCTCTCATGGACACGTTTTTTGGGGGATAGCTAGGACAGCCATCTCCAGCAATTTGTGGAGTATCTTACAAGTGGACAGGTAGTGCTGAACACTTTCAAAGTCGAGCAACCTGTTGCAAAGCCCTTCTGGCCAGGAACTTCGAGGAGTTTAGATTCCCTCCCTGAGCATTAGCAAAAGGGGTTGATTAGAGACCCACATGTTTAAAATCCATGCTTTGGAACACCTTGGATAACAATGAAAAACAAAGTCGAAAAATGTAATGTATAGAATAGGAGTCTGAACCCAGAGGAGACTATCATGATGGATAAAATAGTTGAAGTTACTATGATATTCTCTCCAAATATCAGATTTAAGGGTTGCTCATTATATATCACCACAACTGGTGCACCCTGTTGGCATGGAATCATAAACTGAGAAGAGCAGATGTAATGCAAGAACTATCTCAACAGCTTTCCACTTCTCCTTTTACTAGTGGTTGGAGATAGGCCTACTAGTCACCCTGTATTTTCCTTTATTTGTAGACTGTTTGTTTTCAGGCTTTGTGTGTTATTTAGGGTTGGATGAGTTGCTAGTGTGTGCTGTGTCTAAACATCTTCAGTGCATTGTGGTCCAGTGGACGGATGTTGCTGCTCACTTTAACGAGTATTGTCCTAGACTTCCTCCATTTGGCAACCCTTTCCCCTCAGGCTTCCCTTTCAGAATCCATATCTCTAGAACCAGCTGTTAGTGAGGATGGGGTCAGCCTGCACTTCATAACATGCCTTGATGTCTTCTTGTCCGCTGGCTGGAGGAGGAACACAGTTCATCTAACCCCTCAGTTCCAACCCACCTACTTCTTACTTTCACCCTGGGTTCTCTCCTCTTCTCTCAGAGTTTCATTTCAAGATTGAAACAATACACAATGCATGCATTTGTTTATTTTTCTACTTAGGCTAGGCTTTATTCAGTGAAGAAATCTGATTGAAGTTAAAGTTTTTCCTAATTATTGATAGAGACTACTGAAACAAAAGCCAATTTTAAACATTTGTAGCTTGAATAAGTGACCGTAAAAGCTTATCATTTAATTTGCTTTTTTAATAGGTATCAAGTGCATAAGGAAATAATGCTTACAATGCTTACCCACCCCACGTCTAAAGAAGTGTTCCAAGCAGCTGCTAATGCATTGGCAACATTGTTAGAGCATAATGGTAAGGTGATCTCCCGACTTCTACTAAAGTGCTTAAAATTGTATGTACATGTTGAAATAATCTAGTTTTGTTATTTATTGTATTTAATGTTGCACAAAGGTGTTGCATGTGGTCACTTCAGTAACCCTGTTACATATCTTTATCTCTTGTGAGTTTGTCTGACTTGGTAATAAAATTAGGTAATACGGTCATAAGGATCGAACAGTGGTAGTCTTGAAAGGTCACCCACTGAGTGATCCATGAAATGTGGTCTGGTGATTGGAGTGGTGGTTTAGGGGTGGTGTTCTAAAGGGTTAAGAATAATTATTATATGAAGAGGGGAGATGGTACTTTGTCGGTCAACAGCATTGTTAGCATTTCAAAGTATTTCTTTTATATGTATCATACCTAATGGTTGCAAAATTTAGTATCATATTTAAGAGAGTTTCACTGTGTCATCTGCTCATTATAAAAGGTGGTTAGTCATAGGTTATTGATGATTGTCTTTGCAGTGGTTCTAAATAGCTGTTATGTTATTAATGTATCATTGATTTGTGAACCAAATTGCAAACAAAAGGTGATGAGAAACAAGTATGATCCTTCTCTGAAAAGCACTATATTAACCACCTTTGTGAGAAATCATTTGTTTGCATTTTTTGGTTTAAATCAAAATACTTTACATAGCACATGTCACATTACAAAAAGTTTGAATTACTTTTTCTATGTAGCAAAAAGTGTATTGCATTGTGTTTTAATTTGTGTCTTGTCTGTCCTTGTGCTTCTGGGGCAGTTAGTGGTCATTGAGGAATACTTTTTGAGAGAGGTATTGTTTGCTCCTGACATCCCAGGGCCACCAATTCTGCTGTACTCCAAGTACTCACTTTAGATGCTTGGCTCTTCTTGAGAAGCTGAGTTGGGCACTCATTGTGTTGTGTCTCCAGACACCAGATAACATCACAGGACACAGCAGATAAGTCTTTGTATATTTATTAGTGGGTACAACGAGCCACCGCTCCTCTCAGGGCAGAAGAGAGGCACCAACTGACATTCATGGAACTCCCCACATATCAATACTATGGCAACCCATAGAGGTTCTGTATAGAACCTAGAACAAGCATTTATAAGTACAACATATTACCTCCTTTTGTTTAAAACGAAAAGAAAAACAAAATGAAACCAAACAAGAAAATCAACAAAGAAACTATAACTAAGAATAGTAAAAAGAATGAACATAGAGATACAGGAATAGTATCTAGTATGGTAGTATCTAGTATGGTACAATTCAATATCTAGTGTAGTACAATTCATGCATATGAAATAATGGATGAAAATAGAAGTAATCATCGTAACTTCCAAGGAACACGTCTAACACGAGTAGACCTCCTTGGCGCTTCACTTGTCACTAAGGTTTCAGAAGCATTACCTGAAGGCACATTAGTCGGTCCAGAAGGCTTAACAACATCACTCCTTGTACAATTAGAGTTATGGGCAGCAGAATGAACTTTCACAACTTTACTAGCATTCCACCAATGCCCACCACGTACCATAATGGCACCACCACAAACTTTCTCGACACAGATAGGCTCACCAAAGGACATACCTCCTTTTTATCAAAATTAGTGTTTTTGATGCGAACCAAGTCATCAGGATGCAAATCGGCTGTCTTAGCCGACCTCTTTTGATTATACCAGTCGGACATCTTCCTCTGCGCAGCTTCAACTCGGGATTCCAAAGCAACATGATCCACCCAACACGAAACTTTGTCACAAACTGTTCTTAAAAGCCAAGCTGGATATAGAGCAGAAGTGGGTACTCTACCTTTAAGTGATACAAAGGGAGCAACCTTTGTGAGAGAATGTGGCGTTGTGCGGTAAAACCACAGCATGGGTCTGACAGCACCCTCCACATCAAAACCATTATGTTTAGCCCACTTAATACATTCCATCACAACCCTGTTCATCCTCTCAACCAGACCATTGGTTTGAGGAAGTCCAACCGAGCTTCTTAAATGTTTTACACCAGATTTATTCAAAAACACACTCATTTCCTGATTAACAAACTGCACACCATTATCAGAAACAAGTGCTTCTGGAAAACCTTCCCTCATAAAGATCTCTTTAAGAAAAAGAATCGCATTGCATGCTGTTGGAGAAGCACAAAACTTGACTTCAGGCCACTTGCTGTGAAAGTCCATTAACACAAACGCAAAACGTAAATTGTAGGGAAGAAAACTGAAAAGACCCACCAAATCAATCCCCACCTTAAGCCATGGCTTTACAGGAAAAGAGATAGGCTGTAGAGGTGGAGTGACAACTTTTAAACCTTTTTCTGCCCCACAACAGACAACACATTCCTTGACCCTTAACTCTATGTCCTTGTCCATAGAAGGCCACCAATAGTGCAGTCTGACACGCCTTTTGGTCATCGTCGCCCCAAGATGTCCATCATGTGCACAATCAACCAACTTGATACGTACATTCATAGGAGGAATACACCTACCATCCCTCATGATGACACCATCTTCAATAGACAGTTCCTCAGCAACTTTCCAAAAAGGCTGAATTTAAGGAGGCATGCTTCTCTCTCTAGGCCAACCTCTCACAATATACTCATTTACTCTTCCGAGAATGGAATCTTCACTCAACGCCTCTTTCCACTCAATCTCACTGCATGCCTTGTTTTCAACTGCATCAACAAAAGCAATAAAACAGTACTCCTTGTCCTCATCCACATCCAATACATCATCTTCACTTAAAGGAAGTCTAGATAGCATATCAGCTCTGACATTTTCCTTTCCTGGGATGTGTTTTACCTCAAAATCATACTGTAAAAGTTTGGTAGTCAAACGTGCAATCCGTGGCGTGGCATATTTAAGACGTTCACCCCCCAGAATGTATACAAGGGGTTTATGATCAGTTTGGATGACAAATTTCCTACCCCAAAAATAAGTTCTGAACTTTTCACACGCCCAATAACACGCCAAAAGCTCCTTTTCGATCACAGAGTAGTTAAGTTCCGGATCTCGCAGAACTCTGGAAGCATAGCTGATAGTAACTTCTCCCACACTTGAAGATTGAGTAAGCACAGCCCCTAAACCATAATTACTAGCATCAACTGTAATGGTGCAAGGGACAGCCGGATCATAAGCTCAAAGCTTCTTTGCATTGACCATTTCTGGCATGACCAACTCAAAAGTTTCTTGACAGTTAACATCCCACACAAAAGTGACATTAGTCCTTAACATATTAGAGAGGACCTTCATTTTGCTAGCATAATCAGGAATGAAACGGGAGTAGAACTCACACAAACCTAAAAAAGAGCGTAACTCATCCTTGTTTTTAGGACATGGACAATCGACAACTGCTTTCACCAGACCTGGCCTAGGGCTAACACCATCAGCCGAAACAAGGTGTCCCAAAAATTCTATTTCTCTCTTCCAGAACTCACATTTATTTTTCTTCACAACAATCCCTTTTTTCTCAAAAGTACCAAGCACAGTCCTCAAAATCTTATCATGTTCTTCTAAATGTTTAGAAAAAATGAGCACATCATCTTGAAAGATGACAACACCCCTTACACCATGGAGAACTGACTGCATTACACGTTGGAACACAGAGGCCGCAGAGGCGAGACCAAAGGGCATCCTACAGAATTGAAATGAACCAAACGGGGAGTTGAAAGCTGTGTAGTGACGAGACTCATCATCCAACATGATTTGATGGTACGCAGAGGCCAAGTCAATCTTTGAGAACCATTGTGCATCCCTCAATTCTTCTAACAGGTCACCAATTTCAGGAAGGGGATGTGAATCAACCCAAATCTTTCTGTTAAGACTTCTCAAGTCGATGCATAAATGTATTTCACCATTCCGTTTGCGTGCGACTACCAAAGGACTTAACCACAAACTAGATTCAACTGGCTCAATGATCCCGCAACTCTGCAACCTATCCAATTCCGTTTTGAGATCTCCCCTAAGGCTAAATGGCACAGACCTGACCTTATGTTTCACAGTTACAGCATCTTTCTTCACCTTGATCTTGTGCCTAAATCCCACAATTTTTCCAAGTGAGTCTGAAAACACATTGGGAAACTCTTGTTCCAAGCATAGAGAATTGGAACTATCTTTGACAACCAAAACTTGTTCACTTGTTCCAGGTCTCCATACCATTCCGAAAAGACCTTGATGGTACCAACCAAGGATGTTTAAACCACGAACTGCCACATAAATTTTACCCTGTATCTTCCGGCCCTTAAATTCCAACACATCCTCTATGAACCCTTCCAAATCTATTCTGCGTCCCTCATAAGAGACGGGTGCCCTATCTGGAGGAAAAAGAGATCTGTCCCCCCAAGATTGCTTGAACAAATCATACGTAATCATTGTTATGCGGGCACCAGAGTCCACCAATAACTTTAAGCAAACATCACCCACCAACACATCTACATAGGGATCTACACACTCAGACGGATCACCAGAAACTATACCTTCATCCGTGACTGCAACAATCATGTCTTGAAAATCTTGAACTAGGTCACTTTCACACATCGGCTCATCCTGAACTAAACAGTTGTCTTTTTCAGTTTTATTGACATTGGATTGACACACCTTTGCCAGATGTCCAATTTTCCCACACTTATGACACTTTGCATTTTTACCCGGACAAAAACTGTTGTTTTTACCATGTGGAGGATACCCACATCTGTAACAAATGTTGCTTCTTTTGAAAAGCCCTTTCTCATTTGGCTTAGTTTTACGCAAAGTATTACTATTGGCATTGGCGGCAACAACCGCATTAACAGATTCCTTTGCGGTAGAACTCACGTTAAGCTCCTTGATCGAAATCTGTGCCAGTTCGACACTCTTTGCTACCTTAATGATCTCTTCCAGGCTGGGATTCCCCATAGTAAGCAATTTCTGTTGAATCTGCTTATCCCAACAATGTGCAATAAACTGGTCTCTCACAAGCTGATCACGATACTCACCAAACTGACACTCAGCACATAATTTACGCAACGCACTTAAATATGTATCCACATTCTCACTTTGTAGTTGAGCACGCTTAAATAATTTGTGCCTTAAAACTACTAAACTCGGTTGCACATCAAATTTGATTACTAGTTTTTTTACAGCCTCTTGGTAATCATCAACAACCTCACCCTCAGCCACCACAATTTCAGGCAGATGTTTAAAAACCTCTCTTCCCTCAAATCCTAATGAATTGAGGAGACGGTACTTCTTTCTTTCAGCCCTGAAACGTGATGCACCAATGGCGCCTAAATACGTCTCAAAAGCATCGAACCACTGTCTCCATTGAATTTGAGGTGCACCTGGGCTTTCTAGAAAAGGTGGTGGTGGATTTACCGATTGCATATTTAAATAAACAGAAAGTACTTGCTTTGCCCAAAATACAACAAACTCAGTACTAAAATTTTAGATTAATATGGTAAATGTAGTAAGACATGTACACTATGCTTACAAAAAAACCAAGATAAAGAAACAAGTAATTATGCGATGCTCACAGTTGCCCAAAGAAATGCGAGTAAAATGTTTAAATTTGTGCACACAATGAATGCGGAAAATGTTACAAGAGAACTGAAGAAAATAGCGCTCTGCGTAGCAAATATATGAATAAAAAACAGTCAGAAATTCCTGAAGGTTGGAGTGCCAATGTTTGTATGACTTAAACCTGAACACGAACAGAGAGTTAGAAACCTGTTACTAGTGCACTGAAGCGTGATGTCTCCTCTTCACAGCTGGCTAGTTTCACGTCACTGTAAGTAATCTCCTCTGAAAGATAAAACCTTTGTGCCCAGTGTGCATTCACAACGCTGACACTGGCGAAGTTTAAACGTGTCAACACTTCTCCGTAGATCGACGCCAGAAGAGATTAACTGACTGAAAACACAATACAGTCAGCCCACGAGTATGACGCTGAAATCTACCGAATGCTTTCACAGGATTCCACTGCGTCATTAGTTGCTAGGAGCAGCCCAGAAGGATGACGCTGGATGATCGCCGAATCCCCTCGCAGGATTCTACTGCGTCATCAGTTGCTACAGGCAGGCTGCCAGGCAAGAGCTCCGGCTCTTAACGATCTCTCACCACTGACTGCTGTGTTCTAGTTACAACAATTTACTGCAACCCAGACAGAACGCACACCACAACTGATTACAGAGGAATTCAATGCTGAAAGATGTTTTTAAGCTTTAAATAACCCAAATCCTCCGGCTGACCTCCTCACCCTATTCATTCAGGGCTTAACAGTATCGCAAACTGCCGCAGGAGAAGTGACACCTCACCTTCTCATCTGGAACATTTTCAGCCGCTGGAGGAGGTTGACTGTGGGATGCTGAAGTTGATTCCAGGATGGAAACTTCTTGAAACTGACACAGCTATGCTTTTAAATAAGCCAGAATATAAAAAGCAATTTTACAGCTGCTGAAATGCTGCAGTGGCTCACCCGCTCGTCGCCAAAAATGATGTTGTGTCTCCAGACACCAGATAACATCACAGGACACAGCAGATAAGTCTTTGTATATTTATTAGTGGGTACAACGAGCCACCGCTCCTCTCAGGGCAGAAGAGAGGCACCAACTGACATTCATGGAACTCCCCACATATCAATACTATGGCAACCCATAGAGGTTCTGTATAGAACCTAGAACAAGCATTTCTAAGTACAACACATTGCTTACACTAGGAGGTGGTCCAGGGCATACATTTCGATATGGGATGACACCGTAAAGAACACTCGATGCCCAATCGGTGTTTATTTTCACAGAATAATAGGATTTTTATTGATAGATGCATAAAAAGAACATTTAATCATCTATTGTGCAAAGAAAATGAGAATATACCAACAAATGTATTTACACCAACATTATATTTTGTGGCTGTAGTCCAATTAACTCTAGTAATTTTGAGAATTTTTAAGGCTGCTACTACAGTGATTATAAAGAGCCTTTTGATGCTTCAGTCAGAGGAGAGAGGTTACAAATTAAAACGCTATCTTGCTATTGTATGTCCTGCCCCCTCTTTAAATGGCCCTGGAAAAATAAGTGGGCATATGGTCCCTGGACCCAGTAGCCCACCCACAAAATGGTACCTCTGAAAGCAGTCATTTTTTTCTTTGATGGTAATTTCAGAGCAAAGGCCTCATTAGTGGTGTCTTGTGAGGACACAGTTTGTTTCTCAAGTCAGTAAAGACCATAACTTTTTTTATTTTATAAAAGGAGCAAAGGTGTTAGTATATTAGCTCCAACTTTAAAGTCCCTCAGGAGTACATCAGTCATTAGAAACAGGAAAGTATAGGTAGCCAAACCACACTAAACAAAGCTAGCAAGCAGTAGAACCACTTCCTCACCACCGTTCATCTACAATACTGTGAATCGTGCCCACACAAAAGATCTACAAGAAGATACACAAGAGATCTCCGTTATGAAGGACTGGATAGACCAATTTGAGAGTGTACCAGTAGGAAGTCTCCACATAAGGATACATGTTGGAAGCCTTAATGCCATTGGGCTAGTATCACACTTACACCACTGCCAGAAAACTTGTATCCTGATAGGAGGGGGGCTGTAGCCACCATCACTCAGTTTGATGCTTTAATTTTGGTGAACCCTGAATCAGTCTCAGTTGATGAGTAGCACAGTAAAACCGTGGAGCACCCAGAGGGCATGTAAAAACTGTAAATCGCTGGAGGAAAAATATAGGGCATGTTAGAAAAAAAACCATTTAGGGCAGCATATCATTTCCAAGGCCTACTGAAGACTTTGTTTTCAACAGAGTGCCTCTATATTTACATTTAAAAGTGAAACTTAACCTTTAATGACTGATAGTAGCTGTTACAGGTTTCTGGCAACTTGCATGACTTGATGAACAGAGTATTTATTAAGTATTAGATAACTTTTGTAACATTTGATTACAATGTGAAGTACTGTTTGTAAAAGTTAATGTGTGAATATCTAGATATCCTCCATAAACTACACAAGTTTCTGAATCAAGCAATATTTAATGGTTAATGTAATAATAAGAAATGTAATGTTTTAGCTCATCTTGTAAAGGTGCTGCTGATAAAAGGGATACACATGAATGTACTGGAAATCATGAAGATACATTCAAGCTCTCCAGATGTTGCAGAAAGTGCCTGCAGACTGCTAAGACATCTCCTAGCGGACAGGTATTGTTATCATTCATAGTGGAGTAAAAGAACCTAAAGGGTATTGAAAAACAATAGTACTTCTAATAATTGTTCTTTTGTTTGGGTTTCATTTAATTATTATTAGAAGTTTATGTTAAAGCTTTTGCCAACAGGGGACAGCTTCACGCTTAGATGACTGGCAAGTGATTGCTGAATATTCTCTCACAGAAATCTTTCTGTTGGCTATTTCGTAGATTTTGAGGCTTTGAATATTCCCCCATGGATGCAGTAGGAATCCTTTGTATATTTAACACATAGGCTCATAAAGACTCGTTAAATACATTTGCCTTCGTATGCTATTCACCACTTACTAAGGATTAGACAAACAGTCATTGTTGTGAGGTTGCGGATAGGCTGAAATGTAACTGTTGTAGGCCAACTTCGAAGTTCTTACCTCATGATGTCTATAAGGGTGTGCCCTAGCAGAACTCTGCTCATTTGATATTTGTTGGTTTGGGGGCAGTCCTTGAATTATTTTCCTACCAGTCTCAGCTTTGCATGGGGACCCGGAAAGGATGGGAATACCAGGCCTGCCTATGGATTTGTAATTCAAGAAAAAAGAACTGTAGGAAGCTGGCTCTGTATATACTATACCAAAGTAAGATATAGTGTGCACAGAGTCCAGTGGATCTACAAAGGCTTACAGAGGTAAAAGTAGATAATACCTTACTCTCTATTTGTGGTAGTGTGGGCAAGCAGTAAGGCTTTATCAGAGGGCAGTGTTAAGCATTTATTGTATACACTCAGGCAAGACATGATGTCACACACTCAAAGACTGAACTGTGAC
Organism: Calotriton arnoldi; assembly: GCA_963921515.1. Classification (NCBI taxonomy): domain Eukaryota; kingdom Metazoa; phylum Chordata; class Amphibia; order Caudata; family Salamandridae; genus Calotriton; species Calotriton arnoldi. The sequence goes on from CAWUFW010002967.1 coordinate 503,789, forward strand.
CAATTGTTTTGTATGAAAATATTTCTTAGTTGTGTTTTGTTTTTTGAACCAAGCAGGACTTTGGTGCAGGTAAGTAAAATAGAACTTATCAAGGATAATACAGTTGAATGCAATTGAATGCAGTTGGCTTTGTTACAGGTAGGTCAAATGTTCAGAAACAGTTGAAATTACTTTGCAGTTACTTTGTGATTACTTTTTAGATTACTTTTCAGATTACGTTTTCTACTCTGTGTGATATGCCTAGATATCACACTGGGACATTTCCTAGTTAAAAGGTAGGTAAAACAGTTTTACAAAAACACAGTTTCTTATGTTTCCATACAAACACCCTCAACACTTAGACGTTTTTCAGAGGAAAACAGTCAATGCAATCCTATGGAGGGAAATGAGGTTATCGGCTACCAGGTAAGTAAACGATCTTTGGGGTCGAGTTTCTGGGGTTAGAACGAGGGTTCCCCAAGGATGCACTCAAAAAGCACCCTCAGCGGCACAAGGGCGGCCGGGTACAGAGTCTTGAGGCCCAGTGTTATCCAATGGGGGATATGGGGCCTCCAGTTGGGGCTGCTCACGGGCATGCCACTTGGATGTGGGAGCAAAGCTCCTAGGGTTTAGCTCAGAGCAAAGAGGGATCCGATTTAGCAAACACGGTGCACCCGCAGCGGCACAGGGGCGGCCGGGTACAGGGTGCTGATTTGGCGTCGGGTGCTCTGTTGTTTTCAATGGGAGTTGCCGGTTTTGGGTTTTAGCTGTGCTCAGTCCACGAAGCCTTCCGGGAGGAACCAACAGCTGGGCAGGTAAGTTGGATGGCTTGGGATGTAGGTGCACCTCAGGTCCTCTTCTCCAGGGTGCAGGGCGGCCGGATGCAGGGGTGCCTTTTGAGGTCGGATTTCTCCTTACAGGGTCACTCGCGGTTGGGGGGCTCTCCGTGCAGAGGCTGCAGGCAACATCGTGGAGTCCTGGTGGGGTCAACCCATGGTGGACTCAACTCTGGAGTGCTGGGGGACCTCGCTCGGACCGGTGGGCTACTCGGACTCAGGCCGTGTCAGGTGCACTGGTGGTTCCCGGCGTCGGGTTTATTTGTTCTCAGCAGCCTCAGAGTCTTTCTTTGGTGATTCTTTTGAACAGAGCTGCTGTTTACAGGAGATCCGGTCTTTGTTGAAGGCAGTCAGTCCTCCAAGGGGTTCTGGAGGTCGCTGGCTGCAGGACAAGGTGACTTTTGGTGCAGGATCTCTGGAAACTGCAGACAGGCCGGTAGGGCTGGGGCCAAGTCAGTTCTTCTCTGCAGTCTCCTCTGCTGGGCGTCTTCTTTCGACCTTCTTCTTTGTAGGTTGCGGGAATCTGCCTTCTAGTTTCAGGGCTGCCCCTAAATACTATGTTTAGGGGGCGATTTAGGGGTCTCGAGGTAGTAGCCAATGGGCTACTGACCTTAGAGTGACTACACCCTTGGTGTGCTCACCCCACTTGGGGGAGTGGGCACAATCCCTAACACTGATTGGAGAGTGCCTACCATCTGCAAGATGGCGGGCACCGAAGAGTGGGATTCACCTCGCCTCCCCCACCTGAAGGGTGGGGTTGGCAGAGGTGGGCACACCTTCTGGGCTGGTCTAATTTTTCCACCTGTCTTCTCGTTGAAAAGGGGGTGAGACAGGAAGGGGGCCTGCTCCTGATAGCAGGATAGGTTAGGGGTCGTGTTACAAAGGTGGCAAGCCCTTTGAAGCTCCCCGTGTGGCACACAGGAATGTGTGCCACAGATGGCTCTTCCTGACCTGGGGGAGGTGTGACCACCTTCACCCAGGAAAGGCTTTGTTTCTGGGCCCAGGGAGCAAAGGCTCCCACCCCAGGGGTCCAGAAACATATCTCGTGGTGGCAGGCTTGTGTTTAGCAGTCAGGGAACCCACCAGAGGCTGGTCGTTTTTCAGCCTGGTATAATAAATCCCATATTGGCATCAATGTGGGTTTATTATGCTGAAAGGTTTGCTACCAAACTTACCAGAATTCAGTAAAGCCATTATGGTGCTGTGGAGTTCGCAATGACAAACTTCCAGACCATATACTCTTTATGGCTTTACTGCACTTACGATGTCTAAGAATGGACTTGGACACTGTAGGGGTACAGTGCTCTTGCAACGGTACCCTCACCAGTGGTATAGTGCACCCAGCTAGAGGGGTCTTACCTATTCCATAGACAGTGGGTTGCAGACATGGCACACAGGAATGTGTGCCATGTCGACTCTTCACTTTTCTCTGCATCAAAACACGCAGCCTGCAATGGCAGTGTGTGTGTGTGTTACAGTACAGGGCCTCTAAGGGTGGCACAATATGTGCTGCAGCCCTTAGAGGCTTTCCCTGGTCAGTGCCCTTGGTACCCATGGTACCTTTTACAAGGGACTTACATGTGGCTAGAGAGGTGTTAATTAGGGGTACAAAGGTACTTTTTTGGAAAGAACAGAGGCCCTGGGAACCTGATTGGCAGGGACCCAGGGCACATCAATTCAAAGTGCATCAGAAATCTGGCAAAAAGTGTGTGTGGGGGTGTAACTGTGTCACAAGGCCCATAGGGGTATTGTCATCTTCCCTATGTTAGCATGAGCACGTTGTTGCCTGTCTCCTGCTTTGCGCACGTTACTACACAAATTTATTTTGCTTGTGCTACTCTGAAACTTTTACATAGAACATGCTGTTATTTTCGCGCCTTGCTCGTTCCTGGGAATTAGTCTGCACATTGTGAACAAGGTCGACCAACAATGCCCCTTGTTATTTTGTTCTTGTCAGGCCCTAATACCTAGACAAATCATGCAGATGCAGCTGTTGCTTGGGAACACGTACTTTGGTCATATGGGGCTACACAGATATTTAGGGCACACTGGGAGAGGGATCTTTCCAGGGAGAAGAGCATGACCGAACCTGTGATGTAGATCTACCATTTATAGACTGAGGTATGGGGTCTGCTGATAACACCCAGAGATCTTCTAATATATAATCATTTTGCTTCTATACAAGGGGGTTAGGCTACTCTGTTGTTTATCATGACGGCTCCTTTTATGATTTTTGGACTACTTGCTATGCTGACCGTATTTGTGTTAGGCATTTTACTACTGATTGTGGCACGTAAACTGCATACTAGAGCACCTTAGTTAAAATAAACATTTTATCTCGCTCCTCAACGTAGAAGCCAAAATATTGGCCAAGGCGTTGGCTAACCGCTTGCGGGCCCACATCACCACTCTTGTTCACCCTGATCAATCCGGGTTTATGCCCCAGAGGGTGACTTGGCATAATATACCCCGCGCTCAGGTGGCTAATGCGGCCATTCGGGGGCGCTGCGACCGGGCGGCGCTGCTGCTTGCAGATATGGACCGGGCATTTGATTCCCTTAGCTGGGTGTATCTCTTCGCTCTCTTACGTAGATTGAATCTCGGCCCGCGCTTTATGTCCTACCTGTCCCTGCTCTATACTGATCTTACTGCGTCGGTACGGGTCGCTGGCTCTACCTCCTCCACTTTCTCCCTGGGGCGCGGCACCCGGCAGGGCTGCCCGCTGTCTCCATATTTGTTTGCATTGGCGGTCGAACCGTTGGCTGCCTGGGTACGTAAGGATGCGCAAGTGACAGGCTTTGAGTGGGCGCACGGATTGTCAGATCGTATTGCATTGTATGCTGGCGATGTGTTATTCTTCCTTACAAACGTTGATCGAACTGGCCCGCGGCTGCTTCGCATGATGCAGATCTTTGGGGAATCTTCTGGCCTTTATCTGAATCCAAGCAAATCCACGTTATGGCTTCTGGGGAACACATCGGGAGTGGGCGATTGGGCTGCGTCGGTTCGGGTGGTTACCAATGGGATGAAATATCTTGGGGTATTCCTATCGGACTCATCCGCGGTGGCTTGGGAGAGGAACCTGGCTCCGGTCTGGGAACGTGTTCGGGAGGATTTAAAGGTATGGTCGCGCATGCCGCTGTCTATCTATGGCCGATCGGCCATCTTTAAGATGGTTGCGCTTCCTCGTTTGCTATACCAGTTGCAGAATCATCCCTACCCGATCCCCCCTAGATGGTTTAGGCAGGTTAATGCAGTCTTGGGGCAATTTCTATGGGCAGGAGGTGCGGTGAGAGTCGCTCCACGGACATGTTTCCTCTCTACGTATTGCGGGGGCTTGGCGACCTCTGACATTTTATCCTATTACATGGCATCACATCGACTCATCTTAAATGAGTGGTGGTATGGGGGTAGGGATGACCCAGCCTACGCTGTTGAGCGGCGCCTTATGGGGGATCTCTCTCTTCACATGATTCTATATTCTGCACCAGTTCGTAGGGCCCTGCCGCCGGCGACCCAGGTGGTCTTCCAGGTTTGGCGACAAGCCTTGCGGTGGATGGGGTGGTGGAACACGCTGACCCGGGAGACCCCCCTGTGGCACAATGGTCGCTTGCCACAACTAGCTGCTTTACCAGGGTTTCGGGGCTGGGACAATATCGGTGTCTCCACCCTTGGGGATGTCATGAGGGGGCTTATCCTGAAATCTTTTCAAGACCTACAAAACGAATTTCAAATGTCTAAATCCCAATTCTATAAATACCTCCAGTTTCGCCACGCCCTCTCCCCTAGTCTGGTGGGCCTAGAGTCTCTGGCAGAATTTAGTCCAGTGGAAGCCAAAGTATTTATGGGGGATCTTCAGGACCACAAAATATCTAAGATTTATCAGTCCCTAGTAACACACAGCTCCCCCACATTGCAGAAACTTATAGAGGCCTGGGAGGGGGATATTGGCTCGCTCGATGAGGAGGACTGGACGGAGGCTTTGGCCTCCCCGCAGGGGGCGGCCATAGCGTTACGCCTACGTCTTATCCAGTTCAAATATCTCCATCGGGTCTATTTTACGAGAGTCCGGTTGTGGAGGGCGGGTATGGTGGCTTCCCCGGTATGCCTTAGATGTGAACGAGAGGAAGGGAGCCTGATACACACGGTCTGGCACTGTCCTTCCCTGGCACGGTTCTGGAGAGGGGTGATGTCCTGCCTCTCAAAGGTGCTGGGCTGGGATCTGCCCCGGTCGCCGAGGTTAGTATTGCTCCATGTCATGGAAGGGATTGGGGGCAACATTTATAAACGCCATCTTATGTTGTTGGGGTTTACATTAGCGAAGAGAGACCTCGCCAAGGCATGGAAGGCGCCGACGCCACCCTTGGTGTCGGTATGGAAGAGGGGCTTGGACTTTTGCATGGGCTTGGAGCTTCCTATCTTCACGGCGAGAGGGTGTCCGCAGAAGCATTTTAAAATTTGGAAGCGGTGGGCTGATTACCGAGGGTTGCTGCTGGAGCCGGTCGCTACAGGGGGGCCCCTTAATCCAGATTGATGTTACCCCGTCGATGCAAATGGTAATTGATTACATGTATCAGTGTGTGGGTGCAAGTGGTGTGGAGCAACGCCATGTCGTAGCTGGGTCTAGGAGGTTTTTAGTGCGACTGGGGGGAGGGGGAAGTTGGGGGGGTTCTAAAAGGTAATTTTTCTTCCTTTCTTCCTTCATCTGTATCGCTCTTTCTGCATCCTTGTTTCTTTATTGAAAAGTCGAAGTCATGATGTTTTGAACTGATTGTGCAGAGGTCTCTGGGTTACAGAGCCCTGCTTTATATGTGTCATTTGATGATTAAAATCTGTTTAAAAAAAAAAAAACATTTTAAACTGTCTTGTGTTTCTGTCAGATCTTATTATGGACTGGTACAAGAGTGTGAGCGAAAGGGTGTGTCTTGCAACCTCGATTCCTGAGAGAGTCGGGAGTGTTGTGTTCTTGGGTGTCTAATCACTTGTTCCTCTGTGAGTGACTAGGAGGGCAAGTGAGACACTATAGCTAGTCGGTCTCGAGTTTGTGGGTACCAAGGTGGCAGGTTAACTCAGTCCCTGCCTACTAAGGTCCCATAATCCTAAACATAGTTCTGTGATCTCGCAGAATTCACGCAACAACTGCAACAGAAACCAACTTTCCTACAAGAACCACCTTCTCTATCCTCACATAGTTCTTAAATCTTCTTTTAAGCATCTTTTGATTAGTAACAATAAACCCAAGTACATGGTATTTCTTTAGATCCAAGTATCATTGGACACTTCATAAAGGTATAACACCAAGATGCTGCCAAGCACCACAATCAATCTAGAATAATCACCAAGCTCAAACAGCCAATAATTTTATTTCAAATTATATATTGTATGGAAATCCAACCCATAACATAACCCTACTTTTCAGGTAAATACAAGTAGGGTAGTTGTGTTGTGAAGCCATCTAGGAGGAATTATCACTGTTAGACCTGTCAGCCTTGGAGTGGTCTCTCCCCAAACCTTTTGCCTTTCTCCTTCCATCTTTGCTGGAACTTGTTTTTGTTCCCCCCTAATACTCTGTGCACTTTACCACTGCTAACCAGTGCTAAACTGTTTTGCCTACTCCCGTTAACATGGCAAAATTGGCTTGAGCCTAATTGCCATATGTAATGTACTTATATGACCCTTGTAGAGTGGTATACCATATAGCTAGGGCCTGTAAATTAAATGCTAATAGTGAGCTTACAGCTCTTATTGTGCCACCGACTTAAGCAGCCCCTCAGAATACGTCCCAGGCCTGCCATTGTAACCTGAATACAGTTTTAAACTGCTAATTTGACTTGCCAATATAACCCCCTTGCCAAGCCTTAAACTCCCCTTTTATTGCATATAGTCACCCCTAAGGTAGGTCCAATGTAGACCATAGGGCAGGTTGCATTGTAATTAAAAGGTTGAACATGTACTTTTAAATTTTACATGTCCACATATTGAATAACTCTTACATTTATTTTTTACTACTGTGAGGCCTGCCTGTCCAATAGGATAATAATACATTTATTAAGTGCTAACTTTTAATTGGGGACAGATAAGCATTACATGTTTGGTATCTATGAAATTGTAATTAAAAATCCTCTTTAATGGTAAAGTCGGATTTTAAATTACAATTTTGAAAATGCTTATTTTAGAAAGTTGGCATTCTCCTGCCCTTTCCCATTTGGTACCTGCAGCCTGTCCAAGGTCACATGACTGAGTGTAGCTGTCAGTTGGACTTTGTGAATTCCTCATAGACATCTTCACAATAGAGGGATTAGGTGTGCCTGTATGGGCCATCTGCTGGCAGGATGGGGGGGACGAGCTGGGCACAGCCCCACTTGCGACTGAATAGGCTGTTCTCTGCCTTCACACAAAAGGCTTGTCACCACTGCATTGTTCCTGCAGCCAGCCTTGAGCGAGTCAGGAAAGATGTCGGGTATAAAAATTGCACCCTCAGACTCACTGTTCAGTTCATGTTTTGGATCTGTGGAAGGACTCTCACAGGACTACCTGCTGCTGTGGCCCACTGTGTACTCTACAAGTCTGCTTTGCTGCACCTGGAAGGACTGCTTTGCTGCCTGGAGACTGCCTCGAACCCTCAGAGGCCTCCCCTGCTGTTTGAGCCCTGCTTCACACTTGAACCCAGGACTACCAGAGTTACTTCGAAGGCTAGTTTGCTTGCCTCCTGTACAGAGCCACAGGGATACAACAAGCTCCCACCATTTGGAACCCGCACCTGGACCCAGCCTGAGTGATTTTGAATACCACCAAGTGGTGCGTCTCCAGTCCTGGACCTTTGGTGCTGGTGCTAAAGGTGTCCAAATAGCCAAACCCCAAAACATGGGACTTATAATTTTTTCTGGCTAAAAACTACTCTCAGTACGGAGGGAAAACCAGAACCAACCTGATTGTCTATCACTCAAAGTGCATTGCCAGTCAGCCTGATTTCGTGGTTGCTCCTGCTACTTTCTTCGCTTCAGCAGCAAATACTGTTCATCGGTCCCTCGGAGAAGGAGTATCCGGCCTACTGAAACTCTCGCCGGCTAAAGCTTCCAACTTCGTCCCACCGCGACTTCATCCAGCGGCTCTCCGACGATGATGCTCCTTTCTCGGATGCAGCCTTGTCCCTCTGAACTTTACCTTCTCAGAACATTTCTTTCAGAAGTCTGAAGGTAAGCGCAGACTGGGCCCAATCCACTTCTTGTATCCAACTCGTACTTCATCGCGGTCAGCCATATTTTTTGACTTTGACCCGGTCTCACACGACTAGGTGTCCGCGGTTGGCTCTTTGATTTTTAAGGTGATAGTTTTTACAATTAATATACAAATTCATAACTCCAGCTGTACTGATTGAATTATTGTAATTCTGGTATCAAATAATTTATTAAAATGATCCCTATTTTTTAAATTGGTGAGGGATTTTTCTTGTGGTGTGTTTTCACGTTATTACTGTTAGAGTGCTGCATAAATACTTTAAACATTGCCTCTAAATTAGCCTGATTTTTGTGGCAAGCTACCAAAGGCTAAGAACAGGTCAATTTGGTGAATTTTGTGGTCCAGCCTGACAGGGATTGTGGCTGTTGCTTGAACCAACCAACCAACAGCCCAGTTTCTCACAGATACTAACATTTTATCTCTAAAATTATCTTAAAACAGCCCATATGCTTCACTGCAATACTGTGCAGTCAACAAATGAGGTTCAAGCTGGCCAGCACTCAAAGTAATGTGAAATAGATCATTAAGGTGTAAGTAGGTTGAGGAAAATTATTTTCAGGAAATTTCAGAAACACTACCCAAGTAGGACCTAGACACCTCAGGGTCAGTAAAGATGTACTATTTGCCTCCTACCTGTACTTATAATCTAATCAGATTTTCAAGCAAGGCGGGTCACGTAGTCAAAAAGTCCTCATGTGGCTCCTGGAACCTCTTTCTCTTAGCTTCAGTCTCTGGGCTGAAATCAGGGCAAATGAGAATTCTCTTCACTTTGAATCATGTTTCAAAGAGGCAGGAAGTTTCCAAATAGGGTCCTTCAGGTAAGGTTCATTTATCATCATTATTATTATGATTTCACTATGTGTGGAACCCGAGGAGATGTTCTCTCAGTATCTGTGGGACTAAAGGAGGCCTTCCTTGGATGGAGCCGGGATGACTTTTTTTATCTTTCTTTCTAGGACAATCAGGTAGAGCTCTATAGGCAGCAAAATGTGTACCAGTAACTTAGCAATATCCGCTCGGCCATGGTTGATGCTAATCTCAACACCCGGAGTTTCTTGACTGGCCTTCTGTTGTCCGGCATTTTCATCTTGTTCTTGAGGTAGAACGTAACTCTAGCTGCTCTTTTTCTAAACTATACCTTCTTCCACATCTCTATCACACACAAATCCAATTGAGATTCCACAGAACTCAGTGTGGTTTTAATTTTCGGCACTAATAACCCCGCTGTAAATTTGTTTCATCTTTGCTTCGACACCTAACCGCATCCTCTCCATGCTAATAAGTTGTGATGTGATGTTACCTAAAGATGCCATCATTTGTTTTTGGCCCTTTTAACAGTTCAACCACTGCCATGTTGCTAACCTCCAACTCAGTAGTTCATGTTTACATGGAGAAAATGTCTTGCTTGCCTTCTTGGAGTGTCTCCCGAACATTGTATCCCAAAATGCCTGTCAGGCAGCTAGCATTCAGCGGGGCTCCATGACTGCTAGTTGTGGTGCCCTCTATTTTCACTAGGTCAAGGGTCGTAAACTGGGGTCCACAGGCTTCTGGCTGTCCTCTACTATTTAGAAAATGAATTAATTCTTGTATAATAATACATTCTATATGCATAAACAGCAAAATGTAAAACCCGAAACATTTAAAATGCTCTGTAAATGTGAAGAAGCTTGAAACTGGAGGTTGAAATGATGGTATCCTTCGCTGGATTCGACAGAGTATTGCAAGTACAGAAAAGAGAACCTAGTATGGGCAATTAATGGCCTCAATTGAAGCACTGGTATACACCAATAAAAGGAGAGCTTGCATCAGGATTCGAAAAGACAAATGCATGTGCTAGAGTCAGGTACATTGCTTCATCTTTTGGAAAAAGAAAAACATTTTGAAAACCTCCATCTTTCCTACTAAAAGTTTAATTTTTTTTAAAAATGATTCCATAGATTTGTTTGATGTATACTTCTTTCTGTGTTTTTGTGTATTGTTTTGTGCCTCAATTAGTAGAAATCGCTTAGGCCGAAGTCCTCGGCATCCAGTAGTGACTCATTGGGGGTCCACAGATGTCAGAAAATTAAAACTGCTGCTTTAAGGATTTCTGCCCATATCAGCGTCTCTCCCTGCAGCCCAGGATCCAAAACTGTGATCCGGCGAGGTGGTACTGGTTAAGACACCTCCCTCCACAGGCTCTTTAGAGTTCTATCCCCTCCTTGAAAATGCTGGAAGACATACAGCACCATGGTCAGTCGAGTGGACACACCTCATTTGTGCTGCCCATGTTCAGGAAGCTTCCCTGCCTAGTGGGCATCATGTTAAAAACTCCACTGAGTAGGAGCATACCCTGCTGTTCTCTAAAAGGTGTGCCCCAGGACAAAACCAGCTGCCTCTCATTGATAAAAGCAACACAAGTGGTCAGTTCCACTGCTGACTGCCATCCATGGAAAAACCAAGAAAGGAGCTCAAAGTGAAGTGGCCATGATAGATGCCATTTGACTCCGCACCTGTAGGAAAGTGCCCCTTTTTGCATGGTTGCCCCCACTTTTTGCCTAATGTTGATGCACTTTGAGTGTGCCCTGTGTTCCTACCAACCAATTACCCAGGGCCTATGTTCTTTCCCTAAATCTGTACTGTTGCATGCCCAAATTGGCAACTCTCTGGCCACATGTAAGTCCTTTGTAAAAGGTACCATAGGTACCAATTGCACTGTGACTCTTAGAGGCCCTGTACCTTTACACACACACGCACACGCACACGCACACACACATACTCACACTCACACTCACACTCTCTCTCTCACTCTCTCTCTCTCTCTCTCTCTCTCTCTCTCTCTCTCTCTTTCCTCCTCCTCCTCCCCCCCCCCCCAGGCTGAGCGTTTTGGTGCAGAACAAAGTGAAGAGTCGACATGGCACACATCCCTGTGTGCCATGCCTACAACCCACTGCCTATGGCATAGGTCAGCCACCCCTCTAGCTGGGTCCACTATGCCACTGGTGAGGGTACAGGTGCATGAGCCCTGTACCCCTGCAATGTCTAAGTCCATTCGTAGACATTGTAAGTGCAGTAATGCCATAAAGAGTATATGGTCTGGGAGTTTGTCATTACGAACTCCACAGCTCCATAATGGCTTTACTGAAAACTGGGATGTTTGATATCAAACTTTTCAGCACATGAAACCCACACTGATGCAAGTGTGGTATTTAATGAAAAATGCACTCAGAGGGCATCTTAGAGATGCCCTCTGATAAAAAGACCTAACTCTAGTTTCCTGGCAGAGTGGCTGCTCGCCAGCTGCCACCAACAGACATGTTTCTGGACCCCTGGGTCGAGAGCCTGCCGCTCTCGGGGTCCTGAAACAAAGCACATCTGTGGGTGGGAGAATTGGCAGGAAACCAAGATAGGAGGAGAGGTGTGCCCACCTTTGCCAACCCCACCCCTAAGGTGGGGTAGGCAACCGAAGCACAACTCTCAGTCCCCACCATCTTGAAGATGCGGGACCCAGCAACCAGAGTGAGGCTTATGCCCCCACTCCCACTGGAGGGTGGCATAATAGGGGCTGTACCCACCCCAAGGAAGGGACCCATTAGTCCCAACCTTTACCTGCCTGAAACGCCCCAAAATTTTGTATTTAGGGGCAACCCTGAACCTTGCCTCCTCAGACAAGAAGAAACTGCTAAAGGAAGAAGAGGAGGACACCAACTGACTTCCCCAACTAGACTTTGTCTCCTGTGAGCATCGGATTTGCTCACCAACAGACTCTGCCTCCGGCCAAATCTGCCAGTCGGCACCACTCTGCACTCAATGCCCACGGCCCGGGTTCGAGTGACTCAACACCATGAGGAGGTCTCCCCGGCGATCCTGACCTGGGATCTGGTGATCCCTGACCTGCCTCAAGTCTCCTGACGATGCCAGCAGCCCCTTTCTGGAGGATCCCCTCGACTGAGACCGGAGCCGGTAAGAAGAATCAGACCCCAAAAGACTCCTCTGTACCCGACGCCCCACGGCCTTGGGTGGCACAACCGATGGTGTCCCAGCATCCCAGGACATCCCAACTTACCTCTCCATCTGGTGGTTGCCTCCAGAAGATCCTGAGCCTGCAGTGCTTGTTCGAACCAGAGAATCCCCATTGAAAGTCACAGGGCACCCAACTCCAAAACAGCACTCTGCACCCGGTCGCCCTAATGCTGCTGTGGGTGCACCTTGGGTGCTTACTTGAACCCCCTTTTGCCCTGAGCTTAAGTCCAGGAGCTTTGCTTCCTCAACCTTGCGGCCTGCTCGTGAACAGCCACCAACCGGAGGCCCCCTATCCCCCATTGGATAACATTGGGCCTCAGCACTCTGCACCCGGCCGCGCGTGTGCCACTAAAGGTGCTTTGAGAGTGCATCCTTGACTCTGGGGAACCCTTGTTCTAACCCTAGAAAACCAGCTCCCAAAACTAAGTACTTACCATTAAACCGATAACTTCATTACCTCCCATAGGATTGCATTGACTGCTTTTCTGTGAAAAATGTTTTAAGTGTAGAGTTGGAGAATTGTATGAAACATAAGAAACTGCATATTTACCAAAACTGATTTACTTACCTTTTATCTAGGAAAGGTCCCAGTGTGATATCTAGGCATATCACACTGAGTAGAAAAAGTAATTGAAAAAGTAATCTGAAAAGTAACTTACAAAGTAATCTCAATAGTAACTGAAAAGTTATTCCAACTGTTTCCTGAACAAGTGACTTACCTGTAATCAATCCAATTGCATTCAAATGCATTCAAACTGTATTTAACTGCATTATTCTTGCAAAATACTATTACACTTACCTTTACCAGGCTTGGCTTGGTTCCAGAAATAAAATACAACCAAATAATATTTTTATGCAAAACAAATTTGTCAGAGTTCAGTCTTTGAGTGTGTGAAATCATTTCTTGCCCGAGTGTGTACAATCAATGCTTAACACTACCCTCTCATAAAGCCTTACTGCTCGCCCACACTACCACAAATCGAGAGTAAGGTATTATCTACTTTAGCCTCTGCCTACCTTTGAGGACCCACTGGACTTTGTGCATACTATACCTTACTTTGGTATAGTATATGCAGAGCCAGCTTCCTACAGCACCTCATAGGTCCGTTTTGCTTTTAGGATGGCTCATAACGATATGACTCTGAATTTCAAATGTGCCATGATATTGCTGTTGCAGCAGGTACCTCTAACAGGCTCTCCAAAATGCATGTAGATTTTTATTTGTATTTCCTAGAAAGCCTTTGTTACAGATTTTGCATGCTAGACCTTGATTGTGGCATTGACTGCATACGTACCTGTAGTATGATGAAAAGTGTTAATGGTATAGTTAGGTTGCAGCACACTTCAGATTGCTTTGAGATGGGTTAAGCCTATAGAAGACGATGAGCAGATCTATTAACAAGGTAATTGTGTCACTCTGTGATCTGAGACTGCTCCTCAAATACATTGACATAGATATCCTATAGTTCTAGTCTTGGATGTGGAAAATAATTGTGCCGACATTTTTTCAAAGAGCAGTTGTAGGATCTGTAGGTATTTGGCACTTTTGGCAATCAACACAGCATTGTCCACAAATAATAAGTATATTAGTTCCCCTTCCTCAAATTTTGAAACGCATTTTCTGATTGGTAGATTTTTTAAATTGAGATTCTCAAATCTATTTATGAAACACAGTGCCATTCCCAAGTACATGGAATGTCTGGTTTTTGTACTTGAAACAGCCATGCAAAGTGCTACGCATGGAGGCTTAGAGTAATACATTTCAGTGTCTAATCCCTCATCAGTGCAGTGAAATGCTCTTTTTACGCAAATTAGCTTCCCTCATCTCTGCCTGCAGCTGCTCCTTGAGGCTCTCTAACGAGGGGACTCTGGTGGTGAGAGAGTGGGTCAAGGAGAGGTTGCTATGGATGTGATCATGTGGCTGGCTGAGGCCTGTACAAATAATGATTGAAAGAACAAGCAGATTAAAACAAGCAAATAGCTTCAATTTCTTACGTATAATGTTGTCTTCTGGACTTTCATGCACCCTTTACTTAACACCGATTTGTAGAATTCTCCTTTTAAACCACTGGACATAAGTAGTTATTGTCTAGTGATACGAAACAATTAATATCCTGCTTCTATAGTTATCCCACATATTACTACCTACGACCTAATTTGCGTTAGGATACAATCCCTTTTCCTATAATGCCTAAAAATGAAAAATAAATCTGTTGCCTTTGACTGTTAACTCCATGAGACCATTATGTGTGAATTCAGAATGTATTTATTGTCAATGCAGTCTCTCTATAACTCCCCTTGTCTATCACCTTGACCAGCAGGGTAGACTTGAAAGAGCTGTTCATGTCGAAAGTCAAGTCATGTGTCTAATTGGAATGCGAGGCAGGGTGGGCTGTCATATCGAAGCAAGGCTTGTGTGGTGCACTAACACTGCTGCATATGCATTGCTACTATCTGACCTGGGAAATTGAAGAGTGGGTGTGTCTGCAGATGGCCCAGTCCAATTTGTCTGTTCAAATGAGAGGCACTGCATTTCTGTCCTGCTTAGCCATTTAGAGTTATTGTCGATTTGTAGAAGTGGTGTCAGGCCCATACTGAACGTACAGCAGCAACAACTGTGGATTTGGATTTTCTGATGGATACTTCTAACCACAGGTTCCTCACCTTAAGAATTTGCCCCAGGCATCAGACTGGTTCCAGAAACTTAAAGCAGTACTCCTGCGTGCTGGTAGGTGGCGTTGTGAGGTGCAGTGCAGACATTGTCTCGCTCCAGAAGTGATGAGCGGAGACTCATATAATTGTCACCCATGCACGCTTATTTCAGTTACTTTCTTTCCGCGCCTTCAGATCCGGGTCTGGAGCTTCTCCTTGGTCTTTCAGACCACTATTTTCTCCACAATTAACCAGTATGCAAAGGAAAATGTCACCCTTTAAGAAAAAAATGCTTAAACCATGTATAAGGACTGTCACAAACCGATGTCTGTGGCAGACCCTCAAGAAGTCTGCTTATGGTGCTTGGGGTTTGAGCATGACTCCAGGTCCTGCAGCAACTGTGCCCAAATGAACCTGAAGGCCATATCGGACCGTGAGGCCAAACCTTATGGTGCCAAATACAAGAATACTCCATGCCTCGACCAGTCAGAGTCAAAAAGAAGATCCTGTTCTTGAAGTTGTTCCCAAGGCAGATCGTTGTCTCGGTCGAAGTCTTCAGGTAAGCCCAAAAAAACCACAAGGTATCAAAGTGGGAATCTGCCCCTTCTCACTACTCTCGGTCTCCAGAGAGGGTGCAAAGACATCAAGTGCCTCCTGGCCCCCCAATATCCATCTGGTCCTGGCCCACCCTGACTTTCCAATAATGCTTAAAAAAATATATTTAGTGATGTTGCAACAAGTAGAGTCCTTCAGAGAGGCCTTTTGCTGTGCTTTTTCTGTTTTTACTGGCTTCCTCTTGCACGCCTTTGGGCCCCAAAGAACTGCAGGGCCCTCCAGTTTGACTTCTGCTAGCATGTCTTCCCTCGGGCTATCTCTGTCCCTTGAACGCATATCGGGTGCAGTACCTGCTTCAATCCCAACTTCGGACTTGGTGCCATCCCCTGTGTCGGTACTGGTTGCATCAGTGCCTATACCATCGATACCAGAGGAGGAAATGCAGCCCATCATGCTACAGACTCCAAGCAGAATTCACTAGGACCTTGATCAGGATCGTGTCTGGCTCTGACTGGCACCCAGCCACTAGGCAGTCCTTCAGATTCTGACAGCTTGCTCTTACCATGTGGTAGGAACACAGTCTTTCCAGCAGTGATTCGGACATTGATAACTATGATGATCGAGTTGACTGTGTTCCCCAATATTCTGAGGAAAACCTTTATGAAGAGCTTCAGCATGCCAGTGGGCTTTGCGCCCCTCAGGTCCTGCAACGGAGGAAGGTGCCTCTTTCGCTGCTGCTCAGCGAAGGGTGGCTGAAGTACTAGATATACAGCTGCCAACCATGGAAGTAAAGACTAATATGTTGATGGGTCAGGCTCCTACAGAGCCACTGCTCCCATTTAATGAGGCCCTAATGGGCACTCTTTGGACACTTAGTTAAATCCTTGTTCAGGTCCACCTGTGAGCAGGCAGGTCACTCGTCACTTTCACCCAGCGCCAGGTGGCTCAGTATTTCTTATTCAACACCCAGCATTGGAGAGTTTGGTAGTACAGGTGTCTACCAGCAAAATGAATCCCAATGCTTTCCCTACTACTCTGCCTGATCGTGTAAAGAATAAAGACATTTCAAGTCAATCCGCATTTGTAGAGCACGGCACTGTCATCCCTGGGGGTATCTGGTCACTGGGATGCGAGGTCTTCGTTGGAAAGCCAGGTCTTGAGACAATGGCAGGAAGAGGAAAGACACAAGCAGAAAAAGGCAAAACACAGGGCAGAAAACGAGCAGATAAGGCAAAACAGAGAGTAAAAAGGCCAAACAGAGGGCTGAAAAACGAACAGAAAAGGCAAACAGAGGGCAGAAAAATGAGCAGAAATGGCAAAACAGAGGGCAGAAAAACGAGCAAAAAATGGCAAAACAGAGGGCAGAAAATGCAAAAAAGAGCAAGAAATGAGCAAAGGAGGCACAAACAGAGGGCAGAAAAATGAGCAAGCAGGAAAGGCAAAACTGAGGGCAGAAAAGGCAAAACAGAGGGCAGAAAAAGGCAAAACAGGGCAGAAAAATGAGCAGAAAAGGCAAAACAGAGGGCTGAAAAATGAGCAGAAAAGGCAAAACAGAGGAGAAGAGGGCAAAGCAGAGGGCAGAAAAGGCAAAACAGAGTAAGAAACGAGCAGAGAAGGTGCAAACAGAGGGCAGCAAGTAGACAGGCAGCAGAGAGTAGTGGACTGCGGGTAAGCTGGACAGGAGAACTGTCGCAGGGGGGCTGGCACGAGGACCTGCTCATTTGGGAAACAGATTTATCCACAAGACAGGACATAAGGTCCGTGAATGACGGCTGCTTTCTAGGTTGCTATTCTTATGCCCTTTGGGTTACTGTGGGCATCAAAAAACAAAGTGATGGATTGAATGTTGGAATTAATCTCAGCCACTGGCAATCGCTCGGTTTCACTCTGGCTGATGAATGCTAACTAGGGTGAACTCGGTCTTGGGTTTGTTGTGCTTTGGTTCAGGGAGGACCTGGTCTGATACTTCAGACTGGACTGTTCCTATTATAGCAGAGTCAAGCCTGATTTGCATATGGCTGGGTTCAAACTGAGGTTGCAAGGTGTGCAAAATAACGATCGACTGAGATGCAGCCCAGAGTTCGTACCAGTGGCTGAGATTAATTCAAGCATTCCTTCCATCTCTTTTTTGTATATTTTTGGATATTGTGGCACAAGCTTTCCTGGCTTTTCCTTTTTGCATCATTTACACTGGCTATTCTGGACAGTAGCGATGCAGCAAAATGTGTCATTCCCGTGGATTGGAAACAACCAACTGCTTAGGGCGAGCAGTTGTACTAGTATGGCCATTTTGACCACACCTGGATGAAGTCTACAGGCTTTGCTGGGGATGTTCAGGCATCCTAATAGACATGCCGTTTGACGGCTCACGCCAATTCGGTGAGAAAATGGACTTGGCCTTGGAACGGTTCAAGGAGAGCAGAACCACAGCACAAGGTAATCTCATCAGCAATTTTGTCTTCTGTGGCTGCTGTAGTGGTTTTCCATTTTGTCAGCACCAGTCTCCTCCACCACCCCAGCAGACCTATTAGCCCTTGACAGAGCCTACTGCAAATTTACATTTTTCTTCACAAAGTGGAATCTTGTTTTTTAAAATAAGAAAGACAATGCTCCGAGTGAGGCATTTTGCAGATTTTACTGCCCCTTGCCGTCAGGGTGTTCCTGACGGTGACAGGCAGTAAAAACTGAGCTGTATTTCTGCCCATATGAATTAGGTGGGCAGGCATACAGGTCAGCCTTCGACGTCTCTTACTCTGTCAGGCTGTTGGTGGGGTGTAACCACAGTGGAAATGTGTTACTCTCCACCCTTGTTACACCAAAGTCTGCCCGTAAATAAATGGGTGGTAGACCATTATGTTGGCTG
Source organism: Calotriton arnoldi (assembly GCA_963921515.1). Taxonomy (NCBI): domain Eukaryota; kingdom Metazoa; phylum Chordata; class Amphibia; order Caudata; family Salamandridae; genus Calotriton; species Calotriton arnoldi. The sequence goes on from CAWUFW010002967.1 coordinate 521,915, forward strand.
AAAGAGTACTCTGTTGCTGCTGCTAACATAATGACCCCCCCCCCTCAGTCTTTTTATGAAACTTAGAAGCCTGAAACTGTATCCGATGAAGTCATTTCAAAATCTGACATTTTAACAGCAAGGGCCCGCTGAAGCTGCAGAGGTTTTGCTAGTCCAAAATTATTCTAAGTCCTTATGTTTCAGTCCTTTTGGGGAAGTTCCCCTTAGCTCACTTCTAAGGACTTAAGGGACAGCGCTTATGGGTCAGAACACACTCCATCAGGGACCACTAGCAAGGTCCACTCCAGTTCCAGTTGTAACTGGTCCAGTGGTCACCCCAGAAATGCATCTTGCACCTTGTTTTTTTCCTGTAGCCACACAGGAGGTCAGCCAACTGATCCTTGGAGTCCACTTCTTTGTCCTGGGTACAAGTGGGAGATGGTCCAGCCTTTCAAATCTCCTCACAGGTTACAGACATCAAGGCCAGTCCTCATCTGTTCTGCCACAGGTTCAGAAAGTTTACTGAGGAGTTAGGGGTGTGGTGCTGCTTTTGTTCTATGTGCTAGCCACTTGGTAAGGGTGACTCCTGGACACTCCCTGACCAATGGGGAAAAGTTCCCAGGGCAAACCTTCCCACTTTTGCAGTGCATCCTGGTTGTCTCACTGCAGTCTATCCCGCAGTGCACCATTTTCAGTTAAATCCAACAAAGGAAAATCGTTCTGCAACTGGAGGGAGCTTGTAGCACATCTTGGGTTATGTAACAGATAATGAGCAGTGCTTCCTGGTGGTGTGGAAGAAGAAGGCTTCATGCTGATATTGGTCCCTTGGGAGATCGCAAGGCCTTTCTCATGGATGACCATCTTCAAGGTCCAAGACTTCTTCCTTCAAGTCTTGTAAGTCCAAATTCCAAGTCCAAGAAGAACAAGAAGACGAAGCTGACGCGTTCTTCGGCTTCCCCTTCCAAACATCGTGCTTCAAGGCCCTGCTCCCAGACGTAACCTGCGAAGCTGGTATCCTGGCCCACTTTGTGCTGTTCTGAATTCCCTGGAGCCGAAGCGACGCCCACCCAACTTAAGGAATTTCACGGCTCTATTAATGCCATCTTTGGTCCACGACTTCATCTGGCACGCCTTCGGTGTAGGAAGCCGGCTCTGTATATACTAAACCAAAATGAGGTCTAGTGTGCACAGAGTCCAGTGGAACCTCAAAGGTAGGCAGAGGTAAAAGTAGATAGCACCTTACTCTCCATTTGTGGTAGTGTGGGCGATCAGTAAGGCTTTATCAGAGGGTAGTGTTAAGCATTTGTTGTACACACTCAATTAGCAAATGATGTCACACAATCAAAGACTGAACTCAGACCAATTTTGTTTGTATAAAAATATTATTTAGTTTTTTTATTTCTAGAACCAAGCCAAGCCAGGTGCAGGTAAGTGAAATAAAAGTAATGTTTTACAATTGAATGCAGGTTCAAATGCAGTCGATTGAATTACAGGTAAGTTGCTGTTTTTAGATTACTTTTCAGTTACTTTGTGAATTAATTTGCATGTTACTTATTGGATTACTTTTCAGATTACTTTTGCTAATCAGTGTGACATGCCTAGATATCACACTGAGTCATCTCCTAGACAAAAGGTAGGTAAATCACTTTTAGTACATTTGCAGTTTTGTCAATGTTCCATACAAACCAACTACACAATTAGAACAATTTTTAGGAAAAAGCAGTCAATGCAATCCTATGGAGGAAAATAGAGTTATCGGTTTACAGGTAAGTAGTTACTTGTGGAAATTGGTATTTTGGGGTAAGAACCAGGGTTCCCCCAGGGTCAAGGATTCACTCTCAAAACACCCTCAGTGGCACTAGGGCGGCCGGGTGCAGAGTGCTGAGGCCCAATGTTATCCAATGGGGGATAGGGGACCTCCGGTTGGTGGCTGCTTACGAGCAGGCCACACGGTTGTGGGAGCAAAGCTCCTGGTGTTAGGCACAGGGCAAAGGGGAATCCGAGTTAGCACCCAAAGTACACCTGCAGCGGCACAGCGGCGGCTGGGTGCAGGGTGCTGTTTTGGCGTCGGGTGCCCTGTTGGTTTCAATGGGGATTCTCCGGTTTCAACAAAGACTGCAGGCTCGGGGACGAAGATCTTCTGGAGGTGAAGAGGTAAGTTGGGATGCCTGGGGATGTTGGGACACCATCGGTTGGGCCACCCAAGGCCGTGGGACTTCGGGTGCAGGGGTGTCGTTAGACGTCGGGTTTTCTTACCAGCTCCGGTCACGGTCGGGGGGGATCCTCCAGAAAGAGGCTGCAGGCTTCGCTGGGAGATTCGAGACAGGTCAGAGATCACCAGATCTTAGGTCAGGGTCGCCAGGGAGACATCCTTGTGGTGTTGGGCCACTCGAACGCGGGCCGTGGGCGTCGGGTGCAGAGTGGTGCAGACTCGTGGATTTGGCCGGAGCCAGAGTCTGTGGGTGAACAAATCCGGTGTTCACGGGAAACAAAGTCTTTGGGGTGCAAGGCAGGGCAGGTCCTTCGGGTTCTTGAGGTTGCTGGCTGCAGGACACACCGGGGTTTCGCTTCTGCAGGTTCGAGGTGGGGACAGGCCGGTAGGGCTGGGGCCAAGTCAGTGGGCGTCCTCCACTTCTTAGCTTCGGCACGGCTCTTCGGTCCTTCTTCTTCTTTTCTTCTTGGTCGGTTCTTGTCTGTGGAGGCAAGGTTCGGGGTTGCCCCTAAATACTAAATTTAGGGGTGTTATAGGTAGGTAAAGGTTGGGACCAATGGGTCCCTTCCTTGGGGTGGGTACACCCCCTATTATTCCACCCTCCAGTGGGAGGGGGGCATATGCCTCACTCTGGTTGGCTAGGTCCCCCCCATCTGCAAGATGGCGGGGACTGAGAGTTGTACTTCACCTCGTCTCCTTGGCAAAGGTGGGCACACCTCCCTTCCTCACTTGGTTTTCCTGCCAATTCTCCCACCCAAAGTGGGGGCCAGAACCGGTGGGGGCCAGATGCTGGAAGCAGCAAAGGGCCTGGGGAAGCTCACAAACGCGGCAAGCCTTTGAAGCTTCCCCTTCGTGGACCCTGCCCATCCTGGGGGAGGAAGCTTTGCACCTCGTCTCAGGATGTGCATTGTTTTAGACCCCCGAGAGCAGCAGGCTCTCGACCCAGGGGTCCAGAAACATGTCTGGTAGTGGCAGCTGGTGAGCAGCCACTCAGCCGGGACACTAGTGTTAGGCCGTTTTTCAGGGGGCATCTCTAAGATGCTCTCTGTGTGCATTTTTCATTAAACCCCACACTGGCATCAGTATGGGTTTAATGTGCTGAGAAGTTTGATACCAAACTTCCCAGTTTTCAGTAAAGCCATTATGGTACTGTGGAGTTCATAATGACAAACTCCCAGCACCATATACTCTTAATGGCATTACTGCACTTACAATGTCTACGAATTGACTTAGACACTGTCGGGGTACAGGACTCATGCACCTGTACCCTCACCACTGGTATAGTGCACCCAGCTAGAGGGGTGGCTGATCTATGCCAGGGCAGTGGGTTGTAGGCATGGCACACAGGGATGTGTGCCATGTCGACTCTTCACTTTGTTCTGCACCAAAACAAGCAGTCTCAAAGGCTGTGTGTGTGTGTGTGTGTGTGTGTAAGGGTACAGTGCCTCTAAAGGTGGCACAATAAGTGCTGCAGCCCTTAGAGGCCTTCCTTGGCCACAGTGCCCTTGGTACCTGTGGTACCATTTACAAGGGACTGACCTGTGGCCAAAGAGTGCCAATTGGGTTTGTTTGCAATGCAGTTTAGGGAAAGAACATAGGCCCTGGGTACCTGTTTGGCAGGAACCCAGGGCACACTCAGTCAAAGCACATCAGCAGTTCAGCAAAAAGTGGGGGCAACCATGCAAAAAGAGGGCACTTTATTACATTCGGGCCCCATGGAGCCGAGAGGTGGCCCTTCTGGGCTACTGCCGGCGGGTTCGCCCTCCTGATCTGCTCCAGGATCTGGACCGAAGCTATCACAGGCACCTCCTTCCTCCCAGGTCCTTTCATTCCTGCACCATCCCTGACTACTCCGTACTGCTCGACGATGAGCCCATCTTTATCCCTCTGAACCTGCACCTCCCAAGCCCCATTCAACGTCCATTCCAGTGCTGTAGAGGCCCTACCTATCCCTGGACCACCCCTAGATTAATCCTTCCTTTGTGAAGGGTCAGATGAGGAGAAAGGTTTTGGTCACCAAGAAGTGGACCCTGAACCAGCAGGAAACTGGCATAAGGAGCTGGGTGGTACCAGTGGCCTAGACACCTGACTGGACTCTGGCATGCTTTCCCCATCGGGCCCTGTGTCGGAGGAAGACACATCCTGCGCCACTGTGTTGGCAGCAGAGGTCCTTGTCCTTCATCTACCTGTTGTGGATGTAAGGACCAACGTTTTGATGGAGTCATTTCACCCAGCAGCCTGTTCGACTGAACACTGCTTCACTTCAATGAAACCCTCACCGACATTCTCCTGGTGCCTTGTGCTAAACCTTGCACAGGGGCTCCTTGCAGTGCATAGTTGCCCGATTCCATCGCCCTGCCTCAGGAGACCCATCCTTCCTTTCCAAGCAGCCCTCCGCTGAGAGCCTGGTTGTGTAGGCCTCTGCTTCCAAATTTAACCCAAATGTGTTCTCTTCTACACCCACTGGGAATCTTAGAGGTTGGAAACCTTTGGGAAGGGTATTTTCTCTTCCACCAACCTAGCCTTGCAGTCATTGAATACTGCATGCCTCCTGGGCCAATATTCTCATGCATTGTGGGACTTGGTTGTCATCCTTCAGCTCTCTCAGTTCACTCTCCCTACACAAGCTTTTTGCCTGACAAACTGGTTCTTCGTGCGCGTGCCTCTTGTCTGCCGAAAGTTGTCACCCCACTTCATGTTGGGCAGAGCCTACTTTTTTCTCTCCCCCTCATCCCTTTAAGGAGGAGAAGAGACTCCATTCCCTTGACTCAGAGAGAGCTCTTTCATTCTACATTAATTGCACTAAGTTCGGGTGAATGTTTAGCTCTTCATCGGGTTCACTAGAGCGAAAAAGGGCAGGGCTGTGCAGAAGCTGACCATCTTTTGATGGATTGTACTCTGCATTAAGATCTGCTACACATTAGCTAAGAAGCAGCTTCCTGAAGGCTTCATGGAGACAGGCATTTTGCCCGTTCGGTCCTCCAGGATTTTCTGTTTGGAGCTAATTGGAGCTAGTTCGCAAAATCACCTCCGGTGAGGTATTGCTTAGGTATCTATTCTAAGGTGAGGAATCTGCGGTTTGAATTCTCTATCAGAAGAACAGTTAACTTACCTTCAGTAACAACTTTTCTGGTACAGACTCTAACCGCAGATTCCTCACTGACATCCCATCCGCCCCACTCTGCGAACTGAGTTGTTCCCCCTGTAGATCCCATTAGGTACTGCACACTGGTCAAAACATTTGTTTTTATGTGGCTCCGCGTTTTTGGCGCAGAAATAGTCATGAAAGAAACTGATGTCAGCGTACTGGGGAGGCAATTGTTTGGGCACTGTGCCGTCATTTCCGACGACGAGGCCGATGTGTATCCGATCAGTGCCTCCTACTGGTGCACAGAGGTGCTGCTCAAGATATTCCAGATTCAATCTGATGCCTGGGGAATATCCTAAGATGAGAAATCTGTGGTTAGACAGTCTCCAGAAAAGGTGCTACCGAAGGTAACTTGTTCGTCTGTGTCCTAATATATTGTCAAATCTGAATAACTTTTTCAGTTTAATTGGTCTTTTCTTCTCCTTTAAGTGTGTATATGCTCTTTACATTTGTTGTGTGTTGTGACATATTAGGTACATTATCCCATACCTCCCTTTGCAAATGATACCTTGTTGGACATCGGTGTTGCTGTTACCATATTAAACGTACAGCAGCAAGAGCTGCAGATTTACCACTAACACTTATTTTCTGTTCTTAAAGTTTAGACATGTGTAGGAAGCTGGCCATGTATATACTATACCAAAGTAAGGTATAATGTGCACAGAGTCCAGTGGATCCCCAGAGGTATGGCAGAGGCTAAAGTAGATAATACCATTCTCTCTTTTGTGGTAGTGTGGTTGAGCAGTCAGGCTTATCAGGAGGATGGTGTTAAGCATTTGTTTTACACACTCAGGCAAGAAATGATGTCACACACTCAAAGACTGAATCCAGACCAAATGCCTGTATAAAAAGTTATTATTTTGTTTTTTTTTATTTCTAGAACCAAGATTTACTTAGTAGCAGGTAAGTTAAACTCTTCATACAATGTTTTTTTTATTGTTTTTAACATTTACAATAGCAACATTCAACTACAGTCGCCTGGTACCATACAGTATTATCTCAGTGAAGGACATTATGTCGATGATGCCTTCATTGTGTCCTTTCCTGCTTAGCCAGGCATAGTTTAAAACATTTTGTGCAGTTCCCCCCTTTTCTTCTCCTACTGTAAAGTGTCAACTTCCCCGGTATTCAGGACAAGAATGCCCCACATTATGTTTTATGCAGTAATATAGCGTACATTTCATTCAGATCCTGACTGATCCACATCCATTATAACAGCCAGTCCATAATATTTCCTCCAGCTCCCCCAGACCTTGTGAAATATTTTCGGGCACCCTCTAGCCTTTTATGTGACCCTCTATGCAGCCATATACATATCCATCCCCATTTTCCACTCTTGGATCGTTGGCATGTTTGTATCCCCCACCGTCTCGCTACATCTCTTTTCGTCACCACTAGTCATAGTGAACTAAAGAGAAGTTGTGGTCTTCCCACGTCTGTCGTTCGGTATTCCTAGCAATATAAATTTGGGATCTAGGGGTATATTCATCTTCAATATTTTGTTAAGTCCTGTTATGACAGCCTTCCAGTATACCTGTATAGTTGCGCATTCCCAAATTGTGTGGTAAAAATCTCCCTCTTCCCGTCCACATCGATGAAACATTGGATCCATTGCTCGCCCCATCTTGTGTAGTCTGGCCCTGTCATAGTAGGCCCTGTGTAGTACTTTATATTGGATAAGTCGGAGGCGAGACTTAATAGCGACCCCTCTAGGGTGCATCAGGGCTGCCTCCCAGTCCACCTCCTCCATTGTGCCTATATCTTTTTCCCATGTGGTCCTCAGCTTACCTAGTCTATCTGGAGCGTTGTTATTTAGGGTATTATCTGGAGCGTTGTTATTTAGGGTACTGTAGGTGAACGATACTGCCTTTATCGTGAGCTGTTCCTATAGTATGCTCCCCTACAGTGGTGCATAGTCTGGCAGGGGGGTATCTTCTATGTTTTCTGCGTGCCATGCATGCCTAAGCTGGGCATATTTAAGGAACTAAGTTGGTTGTGATGAGAATTCTGTCCTAAGGGCGCTAAAACGTTTGAGTTTGCCTTTGTCGATAATGTCTCTTATCGTAGAAATGCATATGGTGTCCCACTCCCCAAATCCTCTCAGTTTTTTAAGTTCTTTCAACCAATTACCGTGCCTCAGAGGTGTTTCTTTAGTATGTTTATGATCCCACCCCATTACTTTCGTTGCCCTTCCCTACGCCTCTATTGTGGCTTGGGTGGCTGGAAGCTGTTCCCCTACTCTCCTACCGCCATATAGGTAATGGAGGAATGGACGTTTTTGCATGATTTCTCTCTCTAGTCTATAAGTGGGGTGGTCGCCCGGTGATATCCCTCCATTATATTGATTGCGTTGCGATGTATGCAGTGCTATTCTAGGTTGTTTCCCTAACCACAGGAGTGAGCGTAATTCGGCGTCTATTTCGCGAAATATCGATTGTGGGAGGGAGTAGTATGTGTTTTGCAGAGCATAAAAAAATTGCGGGAGGGCTATCATTTTAAACATGGCGACTCGGCCCAGTATAGTGAGTGGTAGTGATTTCCATCGTTGTGCGTCCCCCTTAGATTTCGTAAGGATACGTTTGATATTTTTTGGGCAACAGAGGTTTCTGTCTGTGGTGAGGAAGATTCCTAGGTATGTGAACCTGTTGTGTGCTGCCTGGAGATCGCTGGGGAGTGCGGGCCATGTGGTCATCTCACCATGGCTGTAGATCACTGATTTGCGCCAATTTATTTTGTGTCCATAGTTTTGTCCTTATGTATCTATTGTGCGAAATAAGATGGGAATCGTTGTGTCGGGTTGGGTGATATATAAAAGAATATCATCCGCATATAGAGAGATCTTTTCTTCCATGGTGTCCTCTGGACTAGTTTGGAAACCAAGTATCTCTGGTTGTTGGCGGACCAAACAGGCTAATGTCTCCACCGCCATAGCAAAGAGCAGGGGGGACAGAGGGCATCCCTGCCTTTTCCCGCGTCCTATGGGGAAATCAATAGAGGTTTGCCCGTTTACCCGAACATCTGCCCTGGGGTCCTTATATAATAGTCCCACTCATTTTCTAAATGTTGTACCTAGGCCAAATTTTGTCAGGACGGACTCCATAAAGGGCCAGTGAACGGCATTGAACGCCTTTTCTGCATCCAGTGATAATAGTAGATGAGGGGTGTCCCGATTTTTCACCTGAATCATCCAATTGTGGGTTGTACGTAGGTTCCACCTAGTAGCTCGGCCCGGCATGAATCCAGACTGGTCATAATGTATCAGGGTTGTTATAACCTGGCGCTGTCTTGCAGCCAGGATGGTCGCCAATATCTTTTACCTCTATGTTGAGGAGGGAGATTGGGTGGTAGGACTCACATTTATCTTTCGGTTTCCCCTGTTTGTAAATCGGTACTATTGTAGCCATAAGGAAATACAACGGGAGGGTGCCCTCGTCATATGCATCTATAAAGAGAGTCAAGAGGTGGGGGCTAAGGAGGTCTGCGCACTTCTTATACCACTTAGCCGGTATGCCGTTAGGTCCTGAGGTCGAGCTATAGCAGAACTTCCTGAATCGTGCTGTCTCCCTCCAATCCCATTCTGTCAGTGTCATCAAGTATTGGTGTATGCACCTCTGGCAGATATTCTTTGATATCAGGGGCTGTTCCCAGGGGGCGGGCTTCATAAAAGCCCCTGTAGTATAGCGTGAAATCTGCATTGTCTGTTCGTCCTTGACCTGTGCCTCTCCTTGTGTATCAGTAATACACTCTACCCATCTGGCTTCCACTTCTTTTCTGCTGAGCCAAGCCAGGAATTTCCCTGATTTGTCCCCTACATCATATAAACTGTGTAAGGTCACCAAGGCCTGCGTCTTGGCAGCCTGGCATGCCATGTCTTTATATTCATAGTGTGCGTCTAGTAGTTGCCTAAGTATTAGGGGATCTTTCTGTGCAACATTCTGTTCTTCTAGGGTTAAAATTCATTTTTCTAATCTTGTTAGGTCTTCCTGATCTTTCTTTTTCTCCCACGCTATGCGGTTTTGGGCTCTGTCTCTTAAAACTGTTTTATGTTTCCCTTATTATAAGTCCAGATTCTACAGATCCTAGATTTTCTTTGAAAAAGATTGTTGTGTCTGCCCTTAAGCCTCTAAATACAGTTTTATTCTGCAGATCCCATGCATTTAGTATCCTGTGTGCGTGCTTACCTCGTTGTCGACCTCCTAATTGTATGTAGAGTGGCGAGTGATCCGACAGACCTCTGGCAAGATATTCTGCTTTATGTATCTCCCCTACTTCTCCTTTCTGGAGGAAAACGTAGACCAGTCTCGAATATACGTTATGTGCGCATGAGTAGTATGAGTACTGCCTCAACCTTGAATTAATATGTCTCCATATATCTACTAGCCCCAGTGTGTCTGTGAGGCGTGCCAATGGTGTGGCTATGGGCATCGGGTTTTGTCCCCCAGTTCGGTCCATGGGCGTGTGCATAACGTCATTAAAGTCTCCCTCTATTATGTGGAGTGAAGCCTGGGAGTCTAATAAGATCTCTTGTCAGTTTATTTAATGTACGCGCTTGTAATTTTGGCGGGGCGTATACAGAGGTAAGGAACAAGTTGCGTCTGCCCCACTTCCCAGTCTCCCCTACATAGGTGCCATGTGGATCTGTCCATGTACGTGTAGTGTGGAAAGGAGGTGATTTTTTAATCAGGATTGCCACTCTAGAGCCGGAGGTGTATCCTGCATGGGCCAGGACCATATATGCTCTCCTGCCAAGGAACCCGCAGTTCGTGCCCTTCAGGTGTGTTTCTTGCAGTAACACCACATCCGGGTGTATACGCTTAACATATCTGTTTACTAAACCCCTTTTAATCTTGTCCCTGAGGCCATTGACATTCCATGTCAAGATGGAGAGAGGGTCGCTATCTGGCCTTGTCATCTTGGTTTGGGGTGCATTTGTGTATTTGTCGGGGGTATATCTTACGTTGGAGCCTGGCTCTGTGTCTTTGTCGTGATGTGCATTCTGTATGAATTCTGCGACTAAACTTAAAAGTTAACTCACTTAGTCTAATCCTATCCCAACTAACCCCCTCCCCCCCGTTTTCACACTCTTCCCCATGGTTCCTTTCCAGTTCCTGTGTTTAATGGGAGGAGATGTCTGTCGCACGCCCCGTGTCAATTTACACTACGGGTTCAAACTCCCACAGCGCTAAAACTGACAATAAACAAAGAAAGCTGAGATAAAAGCAAGAAAAAAGGAAAGGGAGAAAAGGAAGAAAAAGAGGAATGTCTCTGGCCTCCTCTGGCCTGTCCCCTTCACTTGGTCTCGGGGGCCCCTGTCCCTGTACAGTTCCAGTGAGATGAAGGGGGGTGGCTTCATGCAGGGTCTTGGCTCCTGCAGTCGAGTTTTGTAGCAGTTCCTTATTTCCTTTTTTAGCTTGAATTGGGTGCATCTTCCTGCGTTGGGGATTTTCCTGCTTCCGTGTCTTGTTCCATTGCCGTTATTGCGGTTATTAAAGGGTGTTGTGTTACTTCTTCTTCTTCTCCTGATGAAATTTCCCTGCTGTCCGAGTCTGTCTGGTATTCTCTCTGACTGGCTATATGGGTGCTTTGGGAGTCCTTCTCTCTCATTGGTTCCTTTGTGGCCAGCATCCTCCTTCTTAGTCTACCTGACCCTCTGGAGGTGTACGGCGTTGTCCCCTGTATACGTTTTCTCCGATGTTCCAGAGTTCTTTTCTTCTTCAGGGGCCCAGCCGTTCTCAGATCCATTTCACGTGACTTCTCCCTACTCTGTTGTGGCTCTTCCGATCTCCGTAAGTTTGGACGTTCTTTCACCCAGCTTCATGCCTCTTCTGGGGTCTGAAAGAAGTGGGGTTTACCCATGAAAATTACCTTCAGCTTCGCAGGGAATAACCACATATATTGAATTTGGTGTGATCTAAGCTTTGCTTTAACAGAGTCAAAGATTCATCTCTGTCGTTGAACCTCACTGCTATAATCCAGGAATATCATGATCCGCGAGTTCTCGTGCCTAATTTCACCTAGTCTCCTTGCTTCTCTTAGTATCAAATCGCTATCAAGAAAGTTAAAAAATCTTGCTATGATCAGCCTCGGCTGTGCACCCGGAGGGGGCTTTGCTGCTAGTGCTCAATGTGATCTTTCAATCACAAAGCATGCAGAGAATTTGCAGGGGTGATGTTCTGGAGCCCGGAATGTAGAAATTCCAGGACGTTCGTTCCTTCAACCCCTTCCCGGAAACCCACAAAGTGTAAATAGTTTTTTCCTGCTCTGTTTTCAGCATCCTCTGTATGTCTTGATTGGACGTTTGTAGTTCTGCCACCCTTTTCCGAAGGTCTTTTATCTCTTCTTCCACTTCTGTTACTCTGGTTTCGGATTCCATAACTCTGTCAGATAGATTGCGGAGGTCCTGTCTCAGTAGTGTAACTTCTGAGCCTACTGCTCCTATTTTCTCTTCTAGTGCCGCTCTGGATGCTTGAATTGCTTGTAGCAGTGTCTCTGTGTCTGTGTGGAGCGGCGGCGGTTCTTCTGGAGGTGGGGTAACCACTTTAGTGTAGCGATCCATCTTCCCTTGTCTAGGGGGTTTAGGTTCTTTGTCTTTACCCATAGTTAGGGCCGATGTGTTTTGTTTCTGGAGGGGTCAAAACTTGTTTTGTGCTGTTTTTCCTAGTCTCGTTTCTTCGTCACATACGTGTCACTGCTTCCGTCAGGAAACTGAAGGCATGCACCTCTGTCACCCTCTCTCTTTTGCCTCTGACATCTTTCTTTTCAGGGAAGGGGGGAGGTGTAGTTTCCGGGCTCCAATTCTCCCAGCCACCAGTTAGTCTCTCCACGGTATGGACCGGGCGACTTCCTTGTTCACCTCCTCGTTATATTAATCTCGCTTAGCGCTGTGACTATGGCAGGTGGGGTCCCCAGTGGGCCCGGGTTCAGCTGCCGGGTTCTTAGGGTGCCCTCTTCTCTATTTCGGGTCAATAGTTTCCTACAGCGCAGTGAACCGCGTTCAAGTATTGCTGTATGGCACACTTTATCTCTATTTATCTCACCCCCGGTAGTACTCCTAATCACCAGCGAATGTTGTTCCATGATTTCCTTTATGCTCTGAGTTTGTCGCTTTCTTGAAGTTTCAGCTTAATTACTTGCTCCCCATTCACGGTCCTTCCAGTTCTCCATACCCCAGGCCTCCTCACCTGGTATGTGGCCACATTGGTGTGGGTCCGGTGCGGGCCATGTCCTCTCCTTTGTTCTCAGAGCCGCACCACGCAGGGTTCAGCGGTGGGGGGTGTTGGGGCTTCACTGTTCTCTTCACCACTGAATGAATGAATGAAAACATTTATTGTTCAGTTAATAAAAACTTACAATTAAAACACCTTTGTACAATTCTTCTTACATTTCATGCATAATCAATTCCATTTCCTTATATAAAAAACCACGTAATTAAAAAGTATTTTTCATCAATTCATAAAAACCAAGAATATATAAAACAATCCTCATTGTCCACAGTTAAGCAGTTTCTTCTCCACTATTTCTATAAACTTCAAAAGTCTGCCCGTAAATTGCAAACTTTCTCCTTGTAAACTGGCTATGACTGCTTGTCGACATGTTCGTATCATTTGACTATTAAAGTCCGACCTCAACAGCCTCCTACGTTCACCTATTAGAGCAGGGCAGCTACAAATGATATGACAAATATATTCTCTCTTGTTGTTACAGAGGTGACACATCCTCTCACTACTCCTCATTTTCCATGCAGGGGCGTCTCCAAGAAATTGGCTATTTCCAAATCGGAGATTCATAAACTTCAGCTTTGCCCTTTGGCTATTTGAGTCTCCTAGATAGCTCTGTGGTTTCACGCATGGGATCTCTTTGCCAATACTGCTTTATCCCATAAAGATGACAATTTTTTACTGTACCCATTTAGAACTTTATTAAAAGCCACCTGTGAGAGGGGTAAGGCCCATAGTTGTTCCGCCTTGAACGTGTCTATCGCCAGTTTAAAATATTCATGAGCCTGCTTATGTTTACTATCACATATTGCCTCCCAGACCACTGTCATAAGCGAGGAGTCATTATCCCTTCTAAGTTTGTGGCAGAATTTTAAATATGCTCCTAAGCTGTTTAGGTTCTGTCGTTTAAGTCCGAACTCAAGTCGGATTTGCGCTGGTGAAGTTTGTCGAGGAAGATTAAATAGGCGGCGGTAGGTCCCTGTTACTAGTTTGTCTATGGTGTTATCAGCACATCCTCTTAAAGTCTCTACTCCATATGCGAGAGTTGGAACATGTTTAACTGACATGATTTGTAATAATGGATTAAGGGAAAGCCCTTTTAAGTTATTCTGGAGTGTGGAAAATGCTGCAATTAATGAGTTATTTCTTCTCTGTAGTGCAGCGCACTGATTTTTACCCGTGCCCCTAGCATCTATTATAACACCCAGATATCTATACTCCGTAACTGATTCTAAAACAGAACCTTCCATTCTCAATTTTGGTCTTGCAGCCAACCCCCTAGTCACCAGCATTGTTTTTGTCTTTTTTAAGTTAATCTTTAGCCCGTGAGTAAAGGCATAATGTGCACTTTTACTAATTAATCTCTGCAACCCCACCTTGGTGTAACTTATTAATACAATATCATCGGCATACAATAAATGCGAAACATTAAAACCTGCCACAGTCTGGGAGTGAGAATTAATTTCATTAAGCCCTGATGAAATACCAGCTAAATACAGGTTGAATAAGGTTGGGGCCAAAACACATCCTTGCTTCAACCCGTCTCTTCACCACTGCTAGGGCCCAGGCCCTGCTCGTGGCCCGGTGCTGACCGTCCGACTGCGGGTCCCAAGCACGGAGTCCCTACCGGGCGCGGGGCTTCCCACTTTCATTCAAGCCTGGGGCTCGGGATCCGGTTCCCCTGGCTCCTGGGCCAGTGTCTCCTTCCTCACCCCCGGGGACCACGCCGCCCAGCGTCTCGGTGGGGGGAGGGCCGATCTTGGTGTTTCTGGCCTGGCCAAACCCTGCAGGTGTCCCGATGCTGCCCAGTCAGCCGCGGCTCCAATCTCCTCCTCCCCTGGCTGCCGCGGGTCCCGGGGACAGTCTCTCGTCTTCAGACGGGCCCGTTAGGACTCGTGTCTCCCACTTCACAGCCGCATGTCTTTTGCCGCAGCGGGCCGTCGGGTGAGACAAATACAGGCCCCAATCTGATAGGGGGCCTCCTCGCTTCACTTCAAGACCGGGGGCATGAGAGTCAACCTCCCAGTCAGGCCACGTCTCGGACCGATGTCGTCTTTGTCTTTATTTTATGTGGATCGCCTCATTCCTCACCTCCGTGGGGACCCTCCACAGCTGGTCGCAGCATTCCCAGTGAGTTCCAGCCCTCAGAGGTGTTCCGCTCAGACCCACTCAGACACGGCTACCTGTTGACCCTGTAGGTCGTCCTCTGGTCCCAGGGGGCGGCCTTCCCCTCCTCCACGGGTCTCCGCGGTTTCTCTGTGGCCCTATGCTGTGGAACTCGACCCCGCCACTTGTTCCTCTCACGGCTCGGGGACCGGCTCACCTGCTTCCAGTCTCCAGCCTTATTGATTCACGTTAGGGGGCTATCTTCTTTTCGTGGTGGCCGGATCGATAGTCAGTACATCGCCATCTTTGCTAGGCCCCGATCAGGTCTCCGGCTTGCTGCCTCGGTCGTCGTCTTTTTTCCGGTTTTCACCCCTTCCCCTACGATCCAGTATTGGTTGTTACATATGTGTTGCCAATTCAGGGCAACTGATTCCCTGGCTTGGAACTGCCGGATGACCTTCGGATTTCTTGGTTTCGGCTGGAGCTCAGTGAAAGGGCGTCTCACTCGGCCATGTTGCTAGCCACACCCCCATACAATGTTACTTTTAGCAAGACAGTGAATACTGGATTTGCTGGAACATTCAGATAACTTTTTGCAGTTGAGAAAACAGTTAAAAAAATGCTGGTAAGTACTTTTTGATTACTTTTAGATTACAGTTCTGGTTTGGTATGATACCTGCTCCTAACACAGTTTACACAACCCAGGACATTTGTAAGTAGGTTAACTGTTGTACAAGCGATAGAATACTTTTTTGTGCAGTACAAGACAGTTCAACACTTACAAGAAATTTTAGAGCAAACCCACCTAACAGTCCTATGAGGAAAAACGAAGTGTTAGGTTTGCAGGTAAGTAAACGGATTTTGAATTGGAGTTTTGGGGGGGTAAAACCAAGGTTCAGGTTGGCACTCAAGGGGCACCATCAGCGGCACTAGGGTGGCCGGGTGCAGAGTGCAGGGTGCCAATGTTAGCCAATGGGGCTTGGGGGCACCTTGGTTGGGGACTGCTCACGGGCAGGCCACTGGGTCTTAGCAGCCAAGCTCCTAGGGTTAAGATCAGGGCAAAGGGGGTCCTAGGTTAGCACCAAGTGCACATCACCAGCGGCGCAGGGGCGGCCGGGTGCAGGGTGCTTAGGAGGTGTCGAGAGCCCAGTGCCATCCTATGGAGGTTGCCGGTTTTGAATTTTGGCTGCAGGCTCGGTCCAGGAAGTCTTCCGGGAGGAACCAACAGCTGGGCAGGTAAGTTGGAGAGCTCTGGGATGTAGGTTCCACCTCAGGTCCTCTTCTCCAGGGCGCAGGGCGGCCGGATGCCGGGGTGCATTTTGAGGTCAGGGTTCGCCTTACCGTGCCACTCGCGGTTGGAGGGGGTCTCCTAGCATTGGCAGCAGGCGACGTTGGGGAGTCCTGGAGGGGTCAAACCATGGTTGACTCGGACTCTGGAGCACTGGGACCAGTGGGCCACTTGGACTCAGGCTGTATGCGACGGGTGCAGTGGTGGTTCCAGGCATTGAGTTTCTTCGTCCTCAGCATGCTCAGAGTCTTTCTTTGAAGTTTCTCTTTTGAACAGAGCTGCTGTTCACAGGAGATCCGGTCTTTGTTGAAGGCAGTCAGTCCTCCCAAGGGTTCAAGAGGTCACTGGCTGCAGGACAAGTTGACTTTTGGCACAGGATTTCTGGAAACTGCAGATGGGCCGGTAGGGCTATGGCTAAGTCAGTTCTTCTCTGCTGTGCAACTTCTTCCGTCCTTCTTCGTAGGTTTCAGGAACATGCCTTCTGGGTTCAGGGCTTAGGGTGCGCTTTAGGGGTTTCAAGGTCAGTTGCCAATGGGCTACTGACCTGAGGGTGACTACACCCTTGGTGTGCTCACCCCACTTGGGGGAGCACGCACATTCCCTAACCCTGATTGGGGGATGCCCTCCATCAGCAAGATGGCGGGCACTGAGGAGTGGGATTCACCTCGCCTCTCCCTCCTGAGGAGTGAGGTTGGCAGAGGTGGGCACACCTCTCGGGCTTGCTAACATTTCCCGCCTGTCTTCCCGCCGAAAGTGGGGGAGAAGACAGTAAGGGGGCCTCCTCCTGCTAGCATGAGGGTCAGGGGCGTAGTGCAAAGGCTGCAGGGCCTTTGAAGCTGCTCAGCCTTTCCTGACTTGGGGGATGTGTTAGGACCTCCGCCCAGGAAAGGCTTTGCTTCTGGACCCAGAGAGTGAGGGCTCTTGCCTCAGGAGTCCAGAAACCTGTTGTGGCAGGCTGGTGTTTACCAGTCAGGGAACCCCCCAGAGGCTGGTTTAGTTTAGGTGCCTCCTCTAGAAGGGACCCCAGAGTGCAGGGGTTAATGAATCTGACACTGGAATAAGTGCAGGTTTATTATTCTGAGATGTTTGATACCAAACAACCCAGGATTCAGTAAAGCCATTATGGTGCTGCGAAACTTGTAATGGCTTTACTGCACTTATAATATCCAAGAATGGACTTATATATTATAGGGGCCTATCTACTCATGCGGATAGGTCCTCACATGAGGTATAGTGCACCCTGCCTTAAGAGTTACTTACCTATGTCTCAAGCAGTGACTGGTAGGTATGGCACACAGGGATGTGTGCCATGTCGACTCTTCACTTTTAGCTGCACCAAAATACACAGGCTGCAATGGCAGTGGTGCATGTTTATGGTGAGAGGTCTCTGAGGATGGCTTAATACATGCTGCAGCCCTCAGAGTCCTTTCTCTGGCTACCAGGCCCTTGGCACCATAGGTACCCCTTACAAGGGACTAACAGGTAGGCCAGAGTTGTGCCAATTGTGGGAAAAATGGTACAATTTAGGGAAAATAACACAGGCCCTGGGAACCTGATTGGCAGGGACCCAGGGCACACTCAGTCAAAGTGCATCAGAAATCTGGCAAAAACGTTGGGGGGGGAGGTTTCTGCAACAGAAACCCACTGTTCGAGGCATGTGAGGTGTAGATCACATGCTTTGCATCCTTCTGCCATCTAGTGTTGGGTCCGGATGTTTGCAAGTTGTTTTTCCAGTCTTTCCAGTCACAAGGTCTGTGACTCCTCATTTCGGTGATAGTGCGCATGGGCATCGACTCCATTGTTAGATTGTTTTTTTCCGCCATCAGGTTTGGACGTGAATTGCTGCGCTCCGGTTCAACACCGTTTCTCGGGTTCCCCTTGGTGCGCAATACACTCACCCTCGACGGTATTGTTTTCAATCGTGTATTTCCATTCTCCGCATATCGTATTTACTGAAAATCCCTCTTTTGATCGGGTAGCTCGTGAAAGGCTGTTGGGCCTACCCGCGTTGGTTCGCCTCACAGTAGATGGAACGGACTCCATTTATATTCTGCCCTCGGTGCCATGTGAAATTCCTGTGCACCGACTCACACGAAGTGTGCAACTTATGCTTATCTCCGGAGACCAAAGAACAGTACTGCAACGTGTGTTAGGCTTTCTGATCGAAGAAGACGCTTCGCGACCGCCGGGCTTGACGTCGCGACATGCAGAGCCAACACACCGGTTCCATTCCAGACCTCTTCAGAGAAGATTCGGAACAAGAGACCGGATATGCCATGGGAGCAGAGAAAGAACATATCTCCGTCTCCGATTCTGGCTCCGATGGAGACGAAGATATCGTGCAAGGGCAGCGTACTGATCCTTCCTTGCTCCAAAGTCCACCTCAGCCCAAAAAGAAGGCTCCGGTCCAACCCCCGCCTGCGGACCACGGTCGGTACCGAGAACATGTTTCCGATGCCCCGCCTTTCGACTCGGCACTGAAACACACCCCAAAGCCGTCCGGCTCCGAACTGAGTAGTTCGAAATCAGGCACCGAGCCGAAACCTTCGGGATCGAAGTCCGGCTCAGCCCCACCCCTTCGACGCCGAAAACGTCTTCGGATCCGAAGTCCTCGGCATCTAAAACACCGGCACCGAAACCTTCCGCGCCGAAACAAACAGATGTGCTGATTCCATCAAAAGAGCACCGTCTCAATGTTACGCCCTCAAAACCGGATCCGAAACAGAGAGAACTCTGCAATCATCCAATAACTGGACATATTACCACCAAAGTGACTCTTAAACGTAAACCTAAGACTGGAGAAGTTTACCACATTCCTTTAAAAAGGAAGAATGTCGATACTAAGCCTTCTCCTCCTCCTCCTCCTCCATCACCTCCTTCTCCTGAGTCTCAACCATTGCTAATTTCACCTGCGGACTCACCACCACCATATACACCTGATGATCAGGATGATGGGGATGGGGATGGGGACAATGATCCAACGCCTACAGACCCCTGGAGAGATTATAACACTAATTCTTCCACAGATAACAATCCTGATCTGTACCCTACTAAACCTTCTCCACCAGACGACAGTGTAGGATATATAGAATTATTAGGTAGAGCTGCAAATTACCATGGGGTCGAGTTACATAAGGAATCCCTAGAAGAAGATTTCCTTTTCGAAACACTTAGTTCCCAAAAATCCTCGCACACACTTCCCATGCTCAAGGGTATGCTTAGACACGTGGATGACATTTTTAATGATCCTGTGCGGGCACGTATCCACACCCCTAGGGTAGACAAAAAATACAAATCTGCACCATCAGATCCAGCTTACATCAGGGGGCAGTTACCATTAGATTCTTTAGTCATTTCTAATGCACGAAAAAGGGCCATTTCCCAAACGTCAGGGGAATCTCCACCCCCAGACAAAGAGTCTAAATTGATCGATGCCTCTGGAAAAAGAGTAGCCGCGCAAGCCGCAAACTTTTGGCGCATTTCCAATACCCAAGCACTTTTAGCCAGGTACGATAGGGCGCATTGGAATGAAATGGAGCAATTGCTCCAATTTCTGCCTGATGAGCACAAGTCCAAAGCTCAAGACCTAGTGCGGGAGGGACAGCTCATCTCCAACAATTCCATCAGGTACGCTTTAGATGCGGCTGACACTGCGGCTAGTGCCGTCAACACCAGCGTTCTCGTAAGAAGGCATGCCTGGTTACGCATTTCAGGGTTTAAACAAGAGGTTCAAGCTTCTATCCTTAACACGCCATTTGACAAGCAGCACCTCTTTGGCCCTGTAGTAGACTCATCATAAAAAAGATGAAAAATGACACACAGGTAGCGAAATCCATGGGAGCCCTTCAGTCACCTTCAGGCCGCGGTTCCTTTCGGCGCTCCTTCTATCATGGAGGGTCCAAGACCACCTCCTCAGGCACTGCCTCTACAACCTACAAAGGCAATTATCAGCCCTCTGCTTCTATGGGGTTCTTCAGAGGGGGTTACAGAGGAAACAATGGTAAGGGTAGAGGTAGAGGTTCCAACACACGCACCTCCCCCTCCAATACCAAACAGTGACTTCACTACACTCCCCCCCCCCCGACCATTTAACACCTGTCGGGGGCTTCTTTCACAATTCCTACCCATCTGGCAGTCAATAACTACAGACAAATGGGTACTGGAAATTATCAGTAAACATCCATTAGTACGCGGCTGTTACACCGCGTACCATTACTTCGCAAGCGTTAGAACGCATGCGATGTTACAACGCGTAGCCTTTACTACGCAAGTTGGTACATTGCATGCGTTGTAACGCTTGTGAAGTAAAGGCTGTCCACATCGTTGTGTGGAAACGGACGCGCATCCGTTTCATCACAACGACGTGCAACACTGACGACGCAGGAAGCCGAAGAAGACAGGAACCGAGGAGAGAGAGAGGTAAGAGGGGCTGTGTAGTATTTAAGGGTTTAGGGTAGGGGAGGGTCGTGCAGGGGGTAGTGTAGTTTAAGGGTAGTGTAGTTGTGTTTGTGTAGTGTAGAGTAGTGTATTTGGGTTTAGGGTAGTGTCTGGGGTCTTGAAGGGTAGTGTTTGGGAGTAGGGACAGGAATGGGGGTAGGGGCAGTGTCGTGCTGGGGGTAGTGTTTTAGGGTAGTGTTGTGGTGTTAGTGTAGTGTTTTAGGGTTTAGGGTAGTGTTGTGGTGGTAGTGTAGGGTAGTGTTTTAGGGTTTAGGGTAGTGTCGGGGGGTCATGCAGGGTAGTGTTTCAGTGTAGGGACCGTCTTGGGGGTAGGGGCAGGGTCGTGATGGGGGTAGTGTTTTAGGGTTTAGGGTAGTGTTGTGGTGTTAGTGTAGGGTAGTGTTTTAGGGTTTAGGGTAGTGTTGTGGTGTTAGTGTAGTGTAGGGTAGTGTTTTAGGGTTTAGGGTAGTGGCGGGGGGTCGTGCAGGGTAGTGTTAAAGTGTAGGGACAGTCTTGAAGGTAGGGGCAGGGTCGTGCTGGGGGTAGTGTTTTACGGTTTAGGGTAGTGTTGTGGTTTTTGTGTAGTGTAGGGTAGTGTTTTAGGGTTTAGGGTAGTGTCGGGGTTGCGTGCAGGGTAGTGTTTGGGAGTAGGGACAGGAATGGGGTAGGGGCAGAGTCGTGCTGGGGTAGTGATTTAGGGTTTAGGGTAGTGTTGTGGTGTTTGTATAGTGTAGGGTAGTGTTTTAGGGTTTAGGGTAGTGCCGGGGGTGCGTGCAGGGTTTGAGTGTAGGGAGCGGGCTGGGGGAAGGGGGAGGGTCGTACAGGGGGTAGTGATTTAGGGTTTAGGGTAGTGTAGTGGTGTTTGAGTAGTGTAGTGTAGTGTTTGAGGGTTTGGGTAGTGTTTTAGAGTTTGTGATGTGTAGGGTAGTGTATTTGTATTTAGTGTTTAGTGTAGTGGTGGGTTTTTATTACTAGGCAAGTTTTAAGTTCGCATACATTAACACTTGCAATGTAAAGGTATGCGAACTAAAAACTTGCGTAGTAACGGTATTTGCAAAGTAAAAACATCGCAGTAAAAAGCTGCAAAGTAATGGTATGCGAAATAACGAGTCATATTCGAAATTATCCGTTCTGGTTATTGCCTGGAGTTTACCAACAATCCTCCAAACATTCCTCCATGTTCACACAAACTGTCACCACACCACTTACACCTCCTCAACCAAGAGGTTCAGTCTCTCCTTTTGAAAGGAGCTATAGAGCCCGTACCACTACAATACCACGGGTCGGACGTATACTCCTTCTACTTTCTCATACCCAAGAAGGACGGTTCTCTCAGGCCTATCTTGGACCTCAGAGAATTAAATCTTTACATACAATCAGACCCTTTTCACATGGTAACACTTCAACAAGTGTTTCCACTTCTACAACAGGGCGACTTTCTGTCTACTCTAGACTTAAAGGACGCGTACTTCCATATTCCAATACATACCGCTCATCGCAAATTTCTCAGATTTATGGTAGTGGGGCATTAATACCAGTTCAAAGTACTCCGGATCTGAGTCACCACAGCTCTCACAGTCTTTACAAAGTGTCTGGCAGTAGTCGCTGCTCACCTAAGACAACACATTCATGTCTTCCCCTACTTGGACGACTGGCTCATCAAAGCCAGTATGTATCCAAAGTGTCTCCAACACACTCACAGGACACTGCAGTTACTGCACCAACTGGTATTCACAGTCAATGTGTTGAAATCGCATCTTCAACCTTCCAACACTCAAAACTATCTTGGAGCCACTTTAGAATCTCAAAGGGCTCTAGCCTTCCACAGTGCAGCCAGAATTTGAAATATTCAGGCTCTAGTTCTCCAGTTTCTGCCCACTCACTCACTACCAGCCCGAGTGTATATGCAACTGCTGGGAATGATGGCCTCTTGCATCATGATTGTTCCCCATGCCAAGCTTCAAAAATGCGTCCCCTCCAGGAATGCTTAGCAAGTCAGTGGAACCAATCACAGGGTCTTTTAACCGATCTAGTGTTGGCAAGCGGCCATACTCATCGCTCTCTGCAGTGGTGGAACCAACAAAATTTATCAAAAGGACGGCCCTTCATAGACCCAGTTCCACAGACAATGCTAACAGCGGACGCGTCCCTCACTGGTTGGGGGGCTCATCTTCAACATCACACAGTGCAAGGTCTGTGGAGTCAACAGCAAAAAACTCTCCACATAAACCATCTAGAGCAGCTAGCAGTGTTTCTAGCACTCAAAGCATTTCAGACTCACCTGGTCGGCAAAGCTGTCTTAGTTCGTACCGACAACATGACAGCTATGTATTATATCCAAAAACAGGGGGGGGGGGGGCACACTCTCTCCAACTGTCGCACTTCGCTCAAGACATTTGGAAGTGGGCGATTCACCACAAAATCTATCTCCTAGCAGAACACCTCCCAGGAGTGAACAATCAGATTGCCGATCTTCTCAGCAGACAGAAACAGCAAATCCACAAATGGGAACTTCACCCTCAAGTTCTCCTCCCATACGTACAAAGTTGGGGAGTCCCTCAAATAGATCTTTTTGCCACACACCAAAACGCAAAATGCCTAAACTTCGCCTCCAGGTACCCACACCCGCTCTCCAAAGGCAATGCACTATGGATGAACTGGTCAGGGATATTTGCCTACGCTCTTCCGCCTGTCACTCATTCCATAAGTGGTTCGGAAACTCAGGCAAACATTCCTCACACTGATCCTAGTAGCTCCCACATGGGCCCGTCAACCTTGGTTCACAACCCTGTTTGTGCTGTCGCTAGTTCCACATCAAAAACTGCACCTCACATCCAGTCTCCTCACACAGAGCCATGGAGAAATCAGGCACCCAGATCCCAAACAACAGAACCTCGTGATCTGGCTTCTGAAATCATAGAGTTTGGTTATCTAAATCTCCCACCAGACTGTATGAACATCATTAGAGAGGCCAGAAGGCCCACTACAAGAGCCTGTTATGCAGCTAAATGGAAACGTTTTGTTATATATTGCAATATTAACAACATCAATCCTCTTGATGCTTCAAAACAAAATATCATTTGTTATCTGCTACACTTGCAGCAGTTGGAGTTAGCTTACACTTCTATCTGACTACACCTCGCCGCAGTAGCTGCGTATTTTCAAAATAGGCAACACTTATCTCTGTTTAAAGTGCCAGTAATCAAAGCTTTCATGGAAGGACTTAAAAGAGTTATCCCACCAAGACTTCCACCTGCCCCAGTGTGGAATCTCAACATAGTCCTCACAAGAATAATGGGCCCACCTTTTGAACCCATGCATAAATGTGAACTGCAGTTTCTCTCCTGGAAATACGCTTTCCTCATTGCAATCACTTCACTGAGGACAGTGGGTGAAGTACAGGCACTAACCATAGAAGAACCTTTTTTCCAACTTCACAGAGACAAAGTGGTTCTTCGTACTAACCCCAAGTTTCTACCTAAGGTAGTTTCTGCCTTCCACATCAATCAGTTGGTTGAGGAGGGGGCGTGGCCTGGCGCCGATGTGAGCAGGAGCGGACTCCGGAGCTCCGGCCGGCGTATCCCCGTAATCAACTATCCTGAGCCCCGAGTGCAATTATTTTAAGAAATATATGCGGCGGAATACCCCTGGATTACGTCGATCCGAGGGAGAACTACCAAGTGACCCCGGTTCGCGGGTAAATGATCGATAATTAGCCCGGTGAGGAATAGCGCTGAGAGCGCCAAAATGGCTGCCGCGTTTCAGCGGGGCGGACCCTGGTGATGCAGGAAGCCGGGAGCGGCGTACGACGTAGCAGACAGAGATAGCTGCAGTGCAGAGCGGAATCCAGGCGGCAGCAGAGAGAAGACCCCGGGACTATCGGCCGTGGCATTGAGGAGTACTGGTAGGTGCTAGACGGCTATGCCCGCGTGAGCCCTGTGAGGCCTGCTGAGGGGAGGAGACACCTGCTCTGGTGGAGGCGTGCTGAAGGGAACTGCCTCATTAGGGGCGGAAGACCTGCATCGACCACCGCGGGGAGGCTACACACCCCAAGTGCCCACGGAAGAAAGGGCGCCCCGAGAGGAGATAGGAGTTGAGCCAGTGGGGGCCCAGGCACTAAGAGAATGCCTCGGAGAGAGTGAGCTTGGAAGGCCGAAGGGGAGTTCCGACTTGGGCCGCGCTGGTGAGAACTGCGGCAGACACAGCGGAGTATCGAGGATGTCGAAGCGCACCTCCTGAGGCAGTACGGGAGGGGAGAAGCGAGAAGAAGTAGCCCCTGTACAGGCTTGGGCCTCCAGTGCCATACGCTATCCCTGACCAAGTAGAGCCCTAGAAGACAAGGCCTAAGGGGTTCTGGTCTGGCACACACCTGGGCAAGCGGAGTATAGTGAGCACGTCCACTAGCAGGTGGGCAGCGTACTGCATGAAGACTAGCCAGGCCCCCCCCGAACTACTTCGACGCTGGAGGTGAGAGTCACAAGGAGGAAACCGGGGCGCCGAAGAGACGACAGCACAATTTGCCTAATTCAGCGGCAGCTGATGAAGAGGAACGGAGGAGGCGGATATTGAGGGGCAGTGAGATCCACAAGTCTGGAACCAGACGAGCGGTTAAACTGACCCTAGCTGCCACGGGAGACCGTGCTATTTAACTGAGTGGCGCACCAAATACCTACATGGAGAACAGCCCTGTTGAAGCACGAAGAGGCAGAGAGAGGCGCTCAGACACCACCTGAGTCAGTTGACCCATCCGGTGTCGTGAGAGCAGGGACTCGGAGGGGAAGATGGGGAAAGTACCCAAGAAGAAGGGGTATAGCGCCCTTAGCATGGGTGGCACTGGAACCCAAACAGATGACGACGATGAGACCGTGGAGGTGGGAAAAGATGCTGCTCCCACGAGGCCCACCCTGACGGACATCATGCAGGCCATAACGGCCTCCAGGGAGGCGCTGGAGGCGAAAATTGATGCGATAGGGACAGATCTCAGTCTTCTGAAGGATGACCACCGTAAACTTAAAGAGCGCGTCGCAACTACGGAAAAAACACTCACTGACCCCCCTGAAGGGGTGACTATTCTATAAAAATCACTCAGTGCGGTGGAGGCCAAGATCAAGGTCCTGGAGGTCCGGGCTGAGGACAGTGAGGGGAGATCCCATAGAAATAATCTGCGAATAGTGGATGTGCCGGAGAAGGCGGAAGGCTTGGACACGGTATGATTTCTTGAGTAGTGGATCAGAGTTGAGTTGGCCCCGGAGGGGCTCTCCCCCTTCTACGCACTGGAAAGAGCTCATAGGGTTCCAGCCAGACCGCCTAGACCTGGAGCTCCTCCTCGTCCAATAGTGGCGCGACTCCTTTATTTCAGGGACCGGGACCATGTTCTCCATCAAGCCCGCCAAAAGCAAGACTTACAGATGGACAACAGTAAGATTATGATTTTCCCAGACTTCACTAGAGAGGTACAGTGTCAAAGAGCATTGTTTCTGGCCCTCAAAAGAAAGCTTCGACAGCTGCAGATCCCCTACGCAATGCTGTTCCCGGCACGCCTCCGAGTAGCCGATACAACAGGAGTGCAATTTTTCACTACGTCACCAGAAGCATGGGAATGGTTGGACTCTCGACAAGGCCAGGAACGACGTAACCCCTCGCCGGATTTGACACAGCAGAGTGCAAACAAAAGTAAGAGCACGACTCGAGCCCCGTCCACCAAGGAGCTCAGATCTGAACGGCGCAAAGCACTGCAAGCAGTTGCAGAACTCAGTCAGTTTGGTTCTAGCCCTAGATCGAGCAAAAGTGGGTTAGAAGCGGACAGATCGGACGGTTCGCTGGCAGCCAGTGATAACGAGGACTCTGAGACGGAATTACCGGGAGTCACACCCCAAACGGTGGACGACATTGCCTGAGTGGAACAAGCTGAGTCGTAAACATGGGGAACACCAAGACGCTGGAAGGACCTGACACGGAGAATGTGACTGTGGGGGCTATCACTTCTACTGATAAGGCAGATGAACTGCGACATGTGAGCCGGGGCTGCCGATCCAGTCAAGACATTGGGGGGTGCGGCCTGGTGGTGCTCCGGGCCCGGTAGGGTAAGCTACATAGCCCCGCAACTACCAGAGGACTTTTTCGTTCTTAGTTTGAGTTTGGATGGGAACCAGTTTGCTTGTACCTGTCCTGGGGAGGGGGAGTTGGGGTTCTCATTTGGTTAAGGGGTTGTTGTTTGGGACCAGGCGTGTCACACTGGGGAGAGTCACTGGGGATGAGTTACAATTGGCACAATGGTACCCCCCATAGATATTAAATGCATATCTTGGAATGTTCGGGGGATGCACACTATGCTGCGGCACCATAAAATACATGCGTACCTGGTCCGGAGAGGGGTGCAAATTGTGCTGCTGCAGGAGACCCACATAATGGCAAAAGGAGGAGTTGCACTTCAGTGTAGATGGAGGAGTCAAGTGTTCTGCACCAACTACTCGGCCTTCGCCAGGGAAGTCCTGATCTGGGTGAGGCCGGGGGTGCCCTTTCAGTGCACGCGACAAATAACTGACCCCGGGGGGAGATTTGTCGTAGTATCCAGACGTTTGGATGGCAGAGATATTGTCCTGGGGAGCCTATATGCCCCTAATACGGAGCAGGCTGCGTTCCTGTCACAGTTTTCCGGGACGCTGGCCCCAGTCTTGACGGGATCAGTCGTACTGGGGGGGCGTCTTTAACTGTATTACGGATATTGGGCTAGACCGCTCCCACCCTCCACTCCCTGACGCTCCCATACATAAACTAGCAGAGGCGCGCCGACAATGGCAACATCGGTGGGGACTGGTGGAATCCCGTAGGGCCCAACACCCTGGGGACAGGGATTATTCCTTTTTCTCTGCAATGCATGAGCTCCATGTCCGCCTAGATGCTATATTGTGCTCCCCATTTGTGCAACCCTCTGAACCTGCGGAAAGCAGTGATTACCACCCTAGTCTTTTCCAAAATTGACTATTGCAATGGGCTCTTCCTGACAGCCCACAAGAAAGCTTTAGATATACTACAATTGGTTCAGAACCCGGCAGCCAGGCTGCTGTTAGGGATCCCAAAATATCAGTCGGTATCCAAGTTTATTCCTCCACTTCACTGGCTCCCGGTTAAGAAAAGGGTTATGTTCAAATCCTTATGCTTGGCCTTTAAAGCTCTTCACTCCAAAGGACCAGCCTCCATTAGGCAACTCTTCCATCACTATATCCCGACCAGAAATTTAAGATCGGCCTCCCATGCAAAATTGGCCGTCCCAAAGTTCAGGAGGACCACCTGGGGAGGAAAGAGTTTTGCAGTCACCACTGCTAAATTATGGAACACCATGCCACTTACCCTAAAAACCTCAAGTAATCTGCTCTTTTTTCGCAAAGCACTAAAAACCTGGCTTTTTAATAACTAGATCAAACTCATCCTCCTTTTCTCTGCAGTTCGCCACTGTCTAGGGCCGCTACCCAGTTTTCTCCCCTCATGAAGCTTCAGCGCCTAGACACCCGCGGGTATTAGTGCGCTTTAGAAATTATATTTTCATTTCATTTCACGAGGGGGTACAAACCAGTGAATATCTTACCAGAACAATTTCAGATCATAACCCAGTATTATTAGGACTGGTGTGGTCCAGCGCGAGGCCCAAAATCCCCACCTGGCTCTTGCGACCTGAAGCGTTAGAGGACCAGGTCTTCCACGCGACGGTGGGTACCGCTATTGGACAATATTTCTTAGAAAATGCCAATACGGCGTTAAACCCGCTTATAGAGTGGGACGCCTTTAAATTGGTTATTCGGGGGCGTTGTATCTCGGAGATGGTGGGAGCACGGAAGGTGCTTCTACAGGACACACTGGTGGCTGAGCAGAGACTCCGTGATCTCGATAAGGAGAGGCCTGAAAGGAGAGACAAACAAGAGGAGCTATTGGCGGCTAAGGAA
Organism: Calotriton arnoldi; assembly: GCA_963921515.1. NCBI lineage: Eukaryota > Metazoa > Chordata > Amphibia > Caudata > Salamandridae > Calotriton > Calotriton arnoldi. The sequence goes on from CAWUFW010002967.1 coordinate 550,242, forward strand.
GCAGTGGCCGAACATGTGGAGCGGCCACGTTGCTTCGATTATAATAAAAATAAATGTGTGACACAGGCCCACTCCGAAAGGGACAAATCAGGGCCCTGCTGGCCTGGTTAGATAACCCGGCTAGGAGAGGGTCGGTAATATTAGAGCTAAAAGGGCCGAAAGGAGAGATTCGCCACAGACAACAGGACAATAATGACCTGTTTCTGGACTACTATACTGACCTGTACAGGAGCAGACTGGCCCCGACGGACGAGGGTCTTGTCGATTTTATCATAGACGTTGACCTTCCAGTGATAACTGAGGAAGTAGCAGAAAACCTGGGACGGGATATAGAGATGGGCGAGGTGAGAGGGGCCATTAAGAACAGGGCCAGGAATAAGACGTCAGGGACGGATGGACTGTCGGTAGAGTTCTACTCAACATATGTTGAGCTATTAGCTCCTAGACTGGTGGACCTATATAACTGGGCGAAGCAGGTGGGGCATCTGCCTGAGTCGACGAGAGAAGCGGTCATCATCCCGCTGCTCAAACCGGGGAAACCAGCATGGGACAGAACGGCATATCGACCGCTCTCCATGTTTAATTTGGATTACAAGATCCTGAGCCGAATCCTGCCCACCCGCCTCCTCCCACATATGACGACACTGATGCAATCAATCAATCAATCAATCAATCAATCAATCAATCATGGTTGGTAAAGTGCAGCTACTCACCCGAATGGGTCTCAAGGCTGGGGGGTGCGCGCTGCTCCTCGGTATTCAGGGGTAGCGTCGGAGGACAGGGGGTCGGAGGACTTCCCTGTCCTATCTGGTACGTGCGGGCCGGGCGCTCATGTTGGTTCACAGAGACCAGGCGGGCTTTATCCCCACCAGAAGCACGGCACTGAATGTTAGGCGTCTCCTGCCTGTACTGGAGGCTGACTCCTAGCGGAAGGAAGAGGCGACCATTTTCGCTGTAGACATTGAGAAGGCATTCGATAGCCTTAAATGGCCTTATTTATTCCAGGTGATGAGGAAATTCGGGTTGGGACCTGAGTTTGTGGGGTGGACGGCTCTTCTCTACTAAGATTCCACCACCAGGGTCAAGACGGGCGGTCTGATATCTGACGCTTGCAGAGTGGACCGGGGTGCGAGACAGTGTCACCCCTGTTCTTTGCCCTGGCTATGGAGCCATTGGCTGCTCGCGCTAGAACTGGCCAGCACTTCCGGGGCCTGGAGGTGTCCGGGCAGATACATCATATTGCATTGTATGCAGACGATTTGCTGCTGTTCCTGGCAGACACGAGAGATGCGCTTCGTGGGGCTAAAGAGCTCCTAAATAGCCTGGGAAGGGTGGCGGGCCTTAGGGTCAACTGTGCGAAGTTGTGCCTCTTCCCTGCTAAGACGGATAGAGTAGGCCCACAAGAGACAGAAGGAGTGAAATGGGAGGACCGTTGCTTGACATATCACATATCTGGGCACAAAAATATACCATCGACAAGGGGATTTACTGGTAGGCAATATAGGGAGCACTTTAAGGGGAACCAAAAGTAGTTTCGACTTCTGGGGGTCCCTCACATTGTCGGTAGCTGGCCGGGTCACCCTCCTAAAACTGGTGACATTACCAAGGCTTCTGTATTACTTTGGAACATTGCCAATATGGATACCGACGCGACTATTTACCCAACTCAAAACGATGGTGTCGGGGTTCATATGGGGGACTGGCAGACGGAGAGTAGCGCTCAACACCCTTATGAGACCGAGAGCGGAGGGAGGATTGGATGTGCCTGACTTTGAGTCCTATTACCTTGCGGCACAGTTGCAGTGGCTCACGAAGTGGGTGGCAGGAAGACTTTGGGGGGATGGAGAACCAGGGAGATGAGGCCCAGAACCTACGACTACTATCGCAAGTAATACTGAAGCTTCCTATCCGGGACCACACTATCCCCCCTGAACTAAAAACAGCACGCAAATGCTGGAATAGGAATCTGGGGCGAGCTCGGATTAAATGCCCCTATGCCCCAGAGATCCCATTAGCTATGTGTGAGGCGCTGCTCCATGGGGGAGATTGGCATAGACTGGAGGCCTGGGGGGAGATGGGAATATCCACAATGGGAGATTTGTATGAAGAAGGTACTCTGATCCCATTCAACGACCTTCGGGAGAGACATGGCTTGCCCGGTGGGGATTTCTTGTTACACTCGGCCCTCACAGCAGCCATACGGAAACACTGGTGGGGGGGACTCATAGAGCCGCAGACATCAGCAGGGTGCCAATATGTGGTGACAGCGGCTGGTACCTTTAAAGCAGTCACATGCCCCTACAGGCGTATTACACACGAAACACTCCCACCTCTGAGTGAGCTGCGTCAAAAATGGGAGGCCGACTTGGGTGTGCCATAGCTGAGAAAGTGTGGGGGGAACAAGTAGAAAGGGCATGGAAGAGCACCAGAAATGTTAGGTTCCAATTGGTACATTTCTATGTATTGCACAGAGCTTACCTTACTCCGGGCAAGATTAACAAATACTTTGCCACGCAAACAGCTGCTTGCCGGCATTGCAATATGGAAGGAGCAGAATTCCTGCATATGTTCTGGGATTGCCCGGCCCTGGGAAACTCCTGGGAAGGGGTAACACCACTTTCAGCGGATTTGACCGATAGAGAGATAGTAGTAACACCTGGATATTGCCTACTACACTGGTTCCCCCACACAGCCAAGAATAAGGTGACGAGTAAGTTTCTGGATTTGGGACTGTTCTTAGCTAAAAGGGATATCACCAGGTATTGGAAAGCGAGAGGGGGCCCCAACATAGTCAGATGGAAAAAAGAATTTGTTAAATGGGCAGAATACAAGGGGGCAGTCAGGTTGCAAATAGCCAGAAAAACAGGGAGCGAGAAGGCATTGGAAACAGCCAGGGCATGGGCAGCTTTAGTGGATTTGCTAAAGAATCCAGTAGATGAGAGGGACAAAGACCCAGCAGGAGAGGCCCCCTACGGCGAAGGTTGAACCCCACACTCTAGACCATGTTATATGCCGAATACTGGAGCAGACAAACTGGGGCAGCTATTCCTCTACCGATAGACTAGTGGTATAGAACCATAATGGCAGCTAGCAGAGCACAGAGCAGGACATCCCCGGATTAGAAGGATAAGAGCCTGATCACATGTGACACGTCTGGGGGGTGGGAAGGGTGGGGGGGCCAGTTGGGGGTGGGTAAAACGTTGAGCAGTGCCTATACAGACCAATAGCAGAGACCTTGATGGACTAACAAGGGTGCATATTGTATTACTTCTATTCAGTGGGTAGTGGGAGGTGAGGTCCTGGGCCACTGGCACGGCACTCCAGACCAACTCGAAAAGTAACTGAAGTTCATGGATGAACACCCTTGAATGAATGTAATTTGTAACCTTGATGTGCCTTATGGAAGGATTGGTTAAAACTCAATAAAGTCTGTTTAAAAAAAAATCAATCAGTCGGTTGAGTTACCTGTATTCTTTCCTCAACCTGATTCAGTGGCTGAACGGGCTCTACACACCTTAGATGTTCGAAGAGCCCTTCTATAGTACATTGAAAGAACAAAATCATTTCGTAAAACCAAGCAACTTTTCGTTGCTTTTGCACCAACTTACAAGGGCAATCCCATATCCAAGTCGGGTATTGCCAGATGGATTGTTAAATGCATTCAAACTTCTTATGCAAAAGCAAAGAGAACTTTAACAATACCCTCTAGAGCGCATTCCACTCGCAAAATAGGGGCTACTATGGCTTTGTTAGCAAGACAACAAGCTAATGTGGGCCAAGCAGTACTTAAAACACTTTTTCAGACAACTCCAACAGCTACAGGTTAGCCACCGCTTTGGGAGAATACTGCTGTATAATCTATGCAAAGCATGTGATCTACAGCTCACATGCCTCGAACGGCTAATGTTACTTACCCAGTAAGCATCTGTTCTTGGCATGTAGAGCTGCAGATTCACATGCGCCCACCCGCCTCCCCGGGTACCTGTACCTGTTGCAGTTCTCTCTCTTACTCTATATACATACAAATGGACATCTCTATTCTTTACTTACTAACTCCATCTCACCCTCTGCGGGAAAACAATCTAACAATGGAGTCTATGCCCATGCGCACTATTACCGAAAGGAGTCGTCACCTACCTTGTGACTGGAAATACTTCTTCGAAGAAAAACAACTTGCAAACATCTGAACCCAACACTAGATGGCAGGAGTATGCAAAGCATGCGCATCTACAGCTCTACATGCCAATAACAGATGCTTACTGGGTAAGTAACATTATCCTTCCTACACAGTGTGTGATACTTTCAGCTTTTTCTGTCATCTAAGACAACACCTCATAGCCAAAAGTACAAGTCTCAGAATGCAACCTGCTGTTTGCTAAAAACAAAAAATGAGTGAAGATTAAAGGGGCTGTACATAATGAGGCAACTTTGACAGCAAATGGATATAGCAGTGATACTATAATGTGCGATATTGGAGTACCTGGTGTTTCTGACCATGCCCCAGTCAGCATCTCTCTTGATCTATGCATCGTTACAGCAAAGGCTACAACTTGGTGCTTGAATCCATTACATTATATGCACCCACAGGATAAGGTACAACCATGTTCCCACATAAAAGACTCGCTCGTCTCTAACAACGGTTCAGTAACCACAATGCAGAGCCTCTGGACGGCTGAAAAAGCATACATCAGATGCATTCTCATAAGAGACTAAAGGAACCCTGCTCTGCAGTCAAAGGGACTTACTAGACCAAGAAATCAAGGATCTTCAATAAGCATACTGACCTGCACTTTTGGATGTTAAACTAAGGCTTCTGACCATGAAATAATATGATCTAAACACCACGTACTCTGCCGAAGCAGGAAAATCACTACTGCTTATTAAAAGCAAACACTATGAGCAAGGAGAAAAACCAGGCAAGCTTGTTGCATTACAATTATTCAGTCTGTAGGTGGAAGGCTACTGACTAACCCGCTTGACATCACTGGAGAGTTTGCCACTTATTTATACCAGATTACACATCACTGGGGTCGGAGACACCACGGGTTGAGGATAGTTTCCTAAATGCTTTGACTATCCTAAAGTTGTCAGAAATCCAAACAGAACTGGACCAAGAAATAACAACAGATGGAATATCTGAGGCCATTAAATCCATGCCTTCTGGAAAAGTACCTGGTGAGGATGGCTTTTCCATTGATTTTTAGAAAATCGCATCCACACTCCCCATTCTCCTTCTAGCAAATTGTGTTCACTGAAGCTTTAAATGAAGGCAATCTCCACCCAGAATTTATTAAGGCACACATCGCTGCTCCAGAAGCTGGGAAGAGACGTATTGCATATTTCAAAATATAGACCAATATCGCTGTTAAACTGTGATAAAGATTTTTGCAAAAGTGCTCGCTAACCGATTGAAGAGAATGATTCCTGTTCTAATACACAAAAATCAAGTGGGCTTTGTGCTGGGCAGATCTTCAAGAAACTATCTCGGAACACTACTTCACCTTCTGTGGCAGACCCAGGCTCATGTGTAAGCCAAAGCGGCCCCTTGCCTTAGTGTGGAGAAGGCATTCGATTGATTGGAGTGGGCCTTTGCCAACAAATTCATGAACAATGATCCAGACTCTATATACAAGCCCATTGGCTCGAGTGCATTTTAATGGCTTCCTCTCTGAAACAATACAAATTAAATGAGGAACTAGACTGGGTTGCCCCCTGTTCACCTTTAGTTTGTGATTGCCCTGGAATCTCTGGCTATCACTATCCGGAATGCCACAGATGTAAAGGGGGTGCCTTCACCTGTAGGTGGATTAAAAATCATGCTTTAAGCAGGCGATTTACTACTAACTATTTCTTCAGAAGACTAGTCTTTACCTGCGCTCTTGGGCATCATTGTAAGACTTTCAAAATGTTCTGTATATAAGATTAATTGGACAAAAAGTGAAGCCATGCCTATGACCAGAGGGACCAGGCTAGCTTAGTATCCAGTTTCCCTATTAAATGGGTATCACACAAATTAAAATATCTAGGGATCCTGGTCAATTACAATATAAAATGTATGGTTCATGAAAATGTCTCACCCTTAATTGAACAAAAGCAGCAAGATTTTCATAAATACAAGAGTTTCCAACTGTTCCTCTGGGGCAGGGTTCAAACTATCAAAATTACTGTAGCTCCTTGTTTTAGCTGTGTTCTACATGCTCCCATTGCATATACCATGCAAGACTGCGATTCATTGACAGCCAAATTAAGGCATACATTTGGGGCAATGACAAGCCTAGGATCGTAATGTCTAAAATGCACTCAGATACTGACTCAGGCAACATATGGCTTCCCAAAGATCGAGCACTACTACATGGCCCACCAGCTGTCTGACTTTACAGATCACTCTCGAGAAGAACTGGAGATTTCGTACTGGGTCATTATGGAATGATGTATTCAAAATAATGCCAGAAGCCCACAGTTTATATACCAAGATGCAAGACGTCGGCAGACCCTAACAATCTGATACTGCAAAAATCGATCCAGCTGTGGAAAGCCCAGCTTTAAACAGAATGTCCTTTTTCATCTTAGTACATCTATCTGGAATAACTCAGCGATAACGATCAGCAATTCTATGGTCTGCAGGGCTAGGTGGATCTCTAAAGGCATCACAGCGCTCTGCCAACTCTTTCAGGATGGGCGATATAAAATCTTCTCTGAACTCTAGACGGGGGTTCCTGATAGCCACGTCTGGAAATATATGCAACTGCTAAGCTGTCTGTCCAAAAACGTGGTTGGCCCCTTGCACCACCAATGCTCTCCATTCTTCACAACTATTTAGAGAAATGGGGCTCCTTCAACACATTGATATAGGGCATTTATATGGTGATTTTAACTGAATTGTACTCCAAGCCAACAAAGACATACTTTCAAAGTGTGTGATCTAGGAAAAGCCAAACAGCTTATGAAGCCGAGGATTGGGCAGACCTAATATCACCTCATGACCGGAGTCTGTGGGGGGGCACGTCTGAAGTTTAACTACTTCAAAATACTACATGAATGGCACTGGTCTCCACATAGACTACATCAAGCCCACATCCCTCCTCATTCCATCCCTTGGCACCTCGGAAAACCTGGAGTGGATCTCAACCATATTTTATGGGCTTGCCACTGTTGCTGATTTTTGGAATGTAGCATGCCGTGCATTGCAAAACATTCACACAATCATCGATCGATTCTCTCCCAAGCTGGCACTGCTGCACTATAAGGGGTCTTAACTCTCATGGTTGAAGATGGCCAATGTGAAGATATGTATACTTTGGAAATGGAAATCAAGCAATCCATCCCTGATAGTGGACTGGTATGAAGCAATGTCCTTCTTGGCAGCTTTTGGAAGATCGAGCTACAAGGTCAATGATCAGATATTGGAACATGAATTTATTTGGAACTCGTTTCTGGGGAACTTAACAGATGATTCATCTTAAAGTCCTGGTCCTGTTGATAATCTGATGACCGAGTGTTCAGTCCACAAATAATGTTATGCATAGGAAGAGCTTTGCCCTTAGGCATTAGCTTCCACAGATGTGTGTGTCTGTCAATGGATGTATATTCTTTAGCTAAATGAGAATTGATTGAGTATAAATATGGAAGGTAATGGAAATGAAAGGTACTCTTGATCTCAATGTTATTCATAAGTGAGGGTTGTTTTGATTACCTTGTACACTTTTCTGTTTCCCCTGAAGAAGCTGTGATAATATTAATTTCTTCAATAATTGAAGTCAGCCATATGTAATATTGTTTTCTTTTATTGTTATAAAATTTATAAAAATATTCAAACATAGAAATTCTTGTGTATAATGCACTTTATCTGTTGGGTGGACCAAGGGGATATGTAGCAAGCCTCTGAAATAATAGTCAGGTGACTATGTCTTATGTAAATGGCTGATTTAGTCACCCATGGCAGTTTAGACAAAATTGACTATTTTACTTTTTGGCAATTCTAGTTGTGATTTTGACTGAGGCAGACTGGCCCATTCACCTGAAAAGGCATATGCCGTTTTGGCTGGGATTGTTGCTTTCTGGTTTATGACCACTTAATTGCAAGAGGTCACAGGTGTATCTAAAACATCATTGCACAATACATTGCTGAATGCAGTTCTTCCTTCCCAGTCTATGGAGAAATAAATGTGGCTTCCTCACTGACACTTGTACACAGCTCAGGAAAACCAAATGCAGGACAGTGCAAGGGCAGTACTGCCTGCCAGTTTGGTTATCCCACTTCATTTTGAATTTTTACTAGTAGAAGATAAACAAGCGGTGGCAAAGAAAATAGGTCTGGTCTCCTGTTGTCTGGTCATGGTTTTTGTAAAACTATGAAGACTGATTGAAAGCCCCTATAAGTGTGTGTATGAGTGTGTGTGTATATATATATATATGTATATATATATACATATATATATTCACTGAAAAAACCATAGGTTTCAGGGACGTTATAGTTAGAAATTATCATTTAAAAAACCTTTGAAATTCACTGAAAAAACCATAGGTTTCAGGGACGTTATAGTTAGAAATTAGCATTTCAAAAACCTTAGAAATTCACTGAAAAAACCACAGGTTTCAGGGACGTTATAGTTAGTTGGACATTTCACTCGTACAAAACCAGAGAAATTCGGCAGTTATAGTTAGTTGAGCTAACTATAACTCGCGCCCCCGCCATGCACTGCTGATGACGTCACATATTGCATCATTCATGACATGGTCAGTGACATCACTGATGACATCACTGATGACATCTCAAATGACATCACTGATCACATCACTGATGACATCATCCAGTGACTGTGTGTTTCTGTAAAGTTTAAATATGTTTTATATATATAAATGCCAAGGTGTATTGAACAATGAGTGGATGTATGAGTGTCTGGATGGATGATTTAGTAGGTGCGTGACTGTCTCTATAAATGAGTGATTAAACGTGCCTTACTGAATGCATGGGTTAGTGACTAAAATGTGTAAATGTCGGTATCAGTCTGTCAGTTGGTGTGTAAGCGGTTGCATGGGTTGGTGAGTAGCTTAATGTGTGTCTATATGGGTTATTGATTGGTTGTCTGAGTGTTTGTATGGGTGCCTGAGTGTTTGTGTGGGTGGGTGGGGGGGTGTGTGACTCTATGCATAGATGTGTGAGTGGGTGATTCACTGGGTGTATGGGTTCAAGAGTGCATCTGTGAAAGGCTGTATGGGTGGGTTAGTGTGTGTGTATGGGTGTGTTGGTGAGTGAATGGATGTCTCGGTGCTACATGTGTGAGTAACTACATATGTGAAAGGCAGTATATGTGAGTGTTGTAGTATATAAATAACTATATGTGAGAGTGAGTGATTGTGAGAGCGGCTGTATGGATGAGTGTGTGCTTGTATCAGTGATTGTATAAGAGAGTAAGTATGTGTTAGTATCTGTATGAATAAGTGAGGTGGTGTGTGTATGACTGTATAGGTGAGTAAATGGGAGTGTAATTGATTCTTTGCATGACTGACTAGGTGTGTGAGTAACTCTATGGATGAGTGGCGGTGTGTGTGAGTGTCTGTAAAGGTATATAAGTGCATATGATAGTGCTGTATTGTTGAGTGAGTGCATGTATGAGTGACTGTATGGGTAAATGAGTGGATGTGTGTGTAGACCTAGGAATCAGTGAGTGGGTATGTAGTAACTGGTATTGGTGTGTCTATGGTTTCGAAAATGGTAGTCTGTATTTTAGAGTGGGTGTATCAAAGGTTACATTAGGGTTTGAGGAGTTGCATCAGATTATCACATGGATGATGTCATCAGTGATGTCATCAGTGATGTCACTGACCATGTCATGAATGATGTAATATGTGACGTCATCAGCAGTGCTTTACGGGGGCACGAGTTATATTTAGCTCAACTAACTATAACGGCCGAATTTCTCTGGTTTTGTACGAGTGAAATGTCCAACTAACTATAACGTCCCTGAAACCTGTGGTTTTTTCAGTGAATTTCTAAGGTTTTTGAAATGCTAATTTCGAACTATAACGTCCCTGAAACCTAGGGTTTTTTCAGTGAATTTCAAAGGTTTTTTAAATGATAATTTCTAACTATAACGTCCCTGAAACCTATGGTTTTTTCAGTGAATTTCAAAGGTTTTTTAAATGATAACTTATAACTATAACGTCCCTGAAACCTATGGTTTTTTCAGTGAATTTCTAAGGTTTTTTAAATGCTAATTTCTAACTATTCCTACAGAGGTAGGACATGTGCAGAAAGAGGAAGAAACGCGCAGAAAGAAGCAAGAGAAATGCAGTAAGAGGCAACAGAAGTCCAGAAAGACGAAGAAAGGTGCAGAAAGAAGCAAGAGATATGCAGAAAGAACCAACCGAGGTGCAGAAAGAGGCCTTGTTGCAAAGTCATCCTGTGTCCCCAACTTTTTGCTGACTGGTACTGGTGGTAACTGACTCTGACTAACCAGGCCCAGAGCCAGTGCTATGCTGAAAGACACTTAGAATACAGTGAAAACACCTACATACACTAAGGTACATTATGGGTTGGGGTACCCCTGTGATTGGCATGACCTCCCCTGTAAGGCCCTAGTACATAATAGGGCAGGGGGATTAAAACTACCTCTAACTCAGAGGTGGAGAAAGAGGCAAGAGAAGTGCATAAACAGGCAGGAAAGGTGCAGAAACAGGGAACAGGGGTGCAGAAAGAGGCAAGTGAGATGCAGTAAGAAGCAAGAGCAGTGCAGAAAGAACCAACAGAGGTGCAAAAAGAGGCAAGAGGGGTAAAGAAAGAGGTAGGAGAGATGCACAAAGGCAAGAGAGGTACAGAAAGAGGCAGGAGGGGTGCAAAAAGAAGGAAGAGAAGTGCAGAAAGAGGCAAGAGAATTGCTGAAAGAGGCAACAGATGTGTAGAAAGAAGCAAGAGAAGTGCAGAAAGAGGCAAATGAGGTGTAGAAAGAAGCAAGAGCAGTGCAGAAAGAACCAACAGAGGTGCTGAAAGAAGCAACAGAGGTGCTGAAAGAGGCACAAGGGGTGCAGAAAGAAGGAACAGAAGTGCAGAAAGAAGCAACAGGGTACAAAAAGAGGCAAGAGTGGTGCAGAAAGAGGGAAGAGAGGTGTAGAAAGAAGCTAGAGAGTTGTACAAAGAGGGAAGACGGGTGCCGAAAGAGGCAAGAGGGGTGCAGAAACAGGTAAGAAAACTTCAGAAAGAGGCAAGAGAATTGCTGAAAGAATCAACAGAGGTGTAGAAAGAAGCAAGAAAAGTGCAGAAAGAGGCAACTGAGATGCAGAAACAGGCAAGAAAGGTACAGAAAGAGGGAAGACGAGTGCCGAAAGAGACAACAGGGGTGCAGAAAGAAGCAAGACAGGTGCAGAAAGAAGCATGGAAAGTGCAGAATGAAGCAACAGAGGTGCAGAAAGAGGCAATAGAAGTGCAGAAAGAAGCAACAGAGGTGCAGAAGGAGACAAGAGAACTCCAGAAAGAGGCAAGAGAGTTGCAGAAACAGGCAAAAGAGGTATAGAAAGAGGGAACAGAGGTGCAGACAGAGGCAAGAGAGGTGCAGCAACAGGTAAAAGGGGTGCAGAAAGAGGCAAGAGGGGTGCAGAAATTTGCAAGAGAGGTGCAGAAAGAACAAGAGCAGTGCAAAAGAACCAACAGAGGTACAAAAAGAGGCAAGTGAGGTACAGAAGGAGGCAAGAGAACTGCAGAAAGAGGCAAGAGAGTTGCAGAAACAGGCAAAAGAGGTACAGAAAGAGGTAACAGGTGGGCATACTGAGGCAAGAGAGTTGCAGAAAGAGGGAAGAGGGGTGCAGAAAAAGGCAAGAGGGATGAAGAAATTTGGAACAGAGGTGCAGGGAGAAGCCAGTGCAGAAAGAACCAACAGAGGTGCAGAAAGAGGCAATAGAAGGGTACAGAAAGAGGCAAGTGAAGTGCAGAACAAAGCAAAAGAGGTGCAGAAAGAACCAACAGAGGTGGAAAAAGAGGCAAGAGGGGTGCAGAAAGGGGTAGGAGAGGTGCACAAAGAGGCAAGAGGGGTACAGAAAGAGACAGGAGGGGTGCAGAAAGAGGAAGAGAACTGCAGAAAGAAGCAACAGGGGTGCTGAAAGAGGCATCGAAGGGTGCAGAAAGAGACAAGACAGGTGAAGAAAGAAGGAACAGAGGTACAGAAAGAGGCAAGAGTGGTGCAAAAACAGGGAAGAGAGGTGTAGAAAGAGGCAAGAGAATTGCACAAAGAGGGAAGAGGGGTGCAGAAACAGGCAAAAGGGGTGCAGAAAGAAGCAAGTGAGGTGCAGAAAGAGGCAAGAGAGTTACAGAAAGGCAAGTGAAGTGCAGAAGGAGGCAAGAGAACTGCAGAAAGAGGCAATAGAGGTGCTGAAAGAGACAAGTGAGGTGCAGAAAGAAGCAAGATAAGTGCAGAAAGAAGCAACAAGTGCAGAAAGAGGGAAGAGGGGTGGAGAGAGAGGCAAGAGGGGTGCAGAAAGAAGCAAGACAGGTGCAGAAAGAAACAAAAGAAGTGCAGAAAGAAGGAAAAGAGGTGCAGAAAGTACAAGAGATTTGCAGAATGAGGTAAAGAGAAGTGCAGAATGAAGCAACAGAAATGCAGAAAGAGGCAAGCAGGCGCAGAGGGAAGCAAGAGTGGCTTGCACACCATTAGTACCAATTTAACACCCACATTTAGCAATAAGTAACAGGTGACCATTCTAGGTTTTCACAGGGCATTCCACCACACTGTAACACTTTGAGCTAGAAACAAGGCTTTTTTGTTCAAATCTGCAGATTAGGGAGCAGATGATGAATTATGTGGCTAATGCAGAAAATGTATAATTGTGCGAAAGTCGGTGCAGCCAAACAGTCACATATTTCCAGTGGCCCTGCTCATACCTCTGTTTAGGTCCACAAGTGTTCCCCAGTGATTCCATCTTTTTTTGTCTCACTGAGTTCATAGTTGAGCTTCTATGGAAACGAGGAAGACTAAACCTGAATTACCAGTCCACAACACAGACTACCATACCACATAATTACTCTTCATAACACATAATCCCACTCTACATAATTCCTATACACTAAATACCACATACTTTCTATCCACATAATTTCACTGCACAACATACCACATAATTCCACTACACACAACGTACATCCACTCCACTTCAAAAACATTAGTAAAAACGTTTGCATTTACAACGCCAATAGCTCTAATTCTCGCAAATGCGAAACCTATAACATTGCAAACACTTCTTTAACTAGTAGTCGCGTTTGCAGAGTGGTGGAGAAAGGGTGCTGGGCCTCCGACCAGCGCTCAGGAATTCCACTGCGTAGGACTTACAGGAGGTACCAGGAGGGCTTCTTGGCCCCCAAAGTCCCTCAGGAGTAAATTGGACTTCAACCCCCATCCCGTAGTCTGCCAGGAGGCGCGTTCGCAGAGTGGTGGAGAAAGGGGGGCATGGCCACCGAATACGTCTTAGCAATCCCACTGCATGGGACTTACTGGAGGTAACGAGAGGGGTAGTTGGCCCCCAAAGACATCCTTGGGGGCCAACTACCCCTCCTAGTACCTCCAGTAAGTCCCACACAGCAGGATTGCTAAGTTCTCAGAGCAGGCCACGCCCCTTTGCCCACCATTTTACAAACGCGCTCCCTGGCGCGCTCTTGCATGGGGATTTAAGTCCCCTTCGCTGCTGGGGGTCCTTTAGGGGCCAACTAGCCTACCTCTTACCTCCAGTAAGCCCCACACAGTGGGATAGCTGAGAGGTGGACAAAGGCCACGACCCCTTTCTCCACCACTCTGCAAACACGCCCCCTGGTGCGTTCTAAGTTGGGGGATTAAGTCCCCTTGAATACTGAGGGTCCCTGGGGGCCAACTAACCCACCAGGTACCTCCAGTAAGCGCCACACAGCTGGATTGCAGAGAAGTGGTCCGAGGCCACGCCCCCTTTTTACACCACTCTGCAAACGCGCCTCTTGGTGCACTGCTGCTCGGGGGATGAAGTCCACTTGTGTCCTAAGGTCCTCGGGACACAAGAGGACCTCATCGCCCCACCAGCAGTGCGCCACGAGTTGCATTTGCAGAGTGGTGTAAAAAGGGGTGTGGCCTCGGACCGGGGCTTAAAATAAAAAAAGGTGGCGGTCCCCGGGGCTTGGGGGGGCCTGCGAGGCCCCCCGCACATTAATAAGGATTGCCCCGGGGAGGTGGCGGTCCCCGGGGCAGCGTGGGGGGGCAGGAGCCCCCCCACGCATTTTAAATAAAAGCCCCGTGGAGGTGGCGGTACCCGGGGCTGGAAACAATTAAGCCCCGGGGTGGTGGCGGTCCCCGGGGCTGCGGGGGCCCCCGCGGGCCCCCACTACATAAATATGCATTGCCCCCGGGACCTGGCCCACCCAGGGGCTATCAGATAACGAAGCGCAGGAGCCCGCGCTTCGTTTTTTAAAAATTTTGTCGTCCGGATTCGCGCACCTAGCGCGAATTCGGCCGCTTTAAAAAAAAAAAAAAAAAAATGCTTTCTTTGGCCATGGGGGTCCTTGTGGGACCTCCTGAGCAGGCCTAGGGGGTCAGGGTGTTTGTACCCTGCCCCCTTTTCTTGTTTTTCACCTTTCTTTTAACTCTTTTCTTGTGACTCGGTTACCAGTCACAAGATGGCTGCCAACACTTCCTGGTTTGGAGTGTTGGCAGCCAATCAGAGTGAAGCTCGTGCCCGGGAGGAGTCGCGACTCCTCCTCGGTGCTCAGATATTGATATTTTTATTTTTTAAATTGCTCAGCAACTACTAAACTGATTTACACCATTTAAAACAATTATTGGCATAGCCAATAGGTCTCGCTTTGGGACCTTATAAGTGTTTAGCCATGCAACAGTTAATGTTGTTGCACCAAGGATATTGTGCTGCATAACTAAATACTTATAAGGTCCCAAAAGCGAGACCTATTAGCTATGCCAATGCTTTTTTTTTAAGGCACGGGAGATTAAGTGAATTGCCCAGAACCACTGGCTGTTTTGCCTATCGAAGACTCAAACCTCATTCCTCCAGTTCCAAAGTCGACAGCTCTGCCTATAGTGCCACATCACCTGCTGTGATCTTGGGTGGCACAAGTAAGATACAGGGGTATATAGTGGGAATGAAGGGCGGCACAAGTAAGATACATGGGTATATAGTGGGAATGAAGGGCGGCACAAGTAAGATACATGGGTATATAGTGGGAATGAAGGGCGGCACAAGTAAACGACGGGCATATAATGGGAATAAAGGGTGACAAGAAACGGGCATATAGTGGGAATGAAGGGTGGCACAAGTAAGATACAGGGGTATATAGTGGGAATGAAGGGGGGCACAAGTAAAAGACACGGGCATAGAATGGGAAGGAAGGGTGGCACAAGAGATGGGTATATAGTGGGAATGAAAGGTGGCACAAGAGAAGGGCATATAGTGGGAATGAAGGGTGGCACAAGTAAGAGACTGGGGCATATAGTGGGAATGAAGGGTGGCACAAGAGGCGAGCATATAGTGGGAATGAAGGGAGGCACAAGAGAAGGGCATATAGTGGGAATGAAGGGAGGCACAAGTAAGATACAGGGGTATATAAAGGGAATGAAGTCTGGAACAAGCACTATGGGGTGGAGTTACTGCGAGGAGGGGGGGTAAAGCGAATATAAATGGCACAGACTGGAAGGAGGGTGGTGGTTCTGGAGTGAGGATGGCAGTGCGAGCAGAGTGAAATGGGCACGGAGGTGGTATCGACCATCAGGAGGGTGCTACAGGAAGCTGGCCATGTACAGGGAGTGAAGCCGGAGGGGTGGTGGTGTAGCCAGGAAGGTAATCAGCACAGAGAGATGATAGATGCAGAGGGACACAGAAGCAGGGTGATATGGAAAGGGAGGGCCGTATAGACAGAGTGAGGGTGGTACAAGGACAGCACCGTAGAGGTGATAGATAGGAGGACACGAAGCAATGAGGTTTGTGGTGATCGGACAGGCAGGAGGGGGCAGTGATCCGGGAAGAAAAGCGAAGGGAAAGGTGGTGCAGATCAGAAAGTCAGGAAGGAAAAAAGTTTGAGAGGCCAAATGGAGGGTAAGGGACAATGCAGGGTGGTGCGAGGTGGTGGGTAGTTTGTAGTACAGAATTGCTAACTGTAGTACGGTTAGTAGTGAGTAGTGCAGAAGCGCTGGCTCTGGGAGGGTTAGTAGTGAGTAGTGCAGGAGCGCTGGCTGTGAAGTCCCGTATGGGATTGTGAAGGATTGCAGACAGAGTAGAAGCTTGCTTCGCAGTGAGCCTCACCTCCGATAGCAGTGATATCAGAGTGCCGAAGGAAGGTTGGTTTTTGGGTTGGTGGGCCCAGCACTTGAGCATGACATTGTACATAGCTGTGGGGCAGTCCTCCGTGCGCTGAAGTAAACAGCATGGTCCGGCCTCGTACGCCAGTCACAAACGGGCAGTGGCGTCTGACCAACGAGTCGAGTGCCAGCCGAGCAGACAGTAATGAAATAACCAGCCGAACGTTGAAACGGACAACGTCCGTGACTGAAGTCCTACCATTACTCACTCTATCCCCACCAGAGGGTTAGCGGTGACCCTAACTGCCACAGACCTGTCCCTGCAGTCACCGCCCGGATCTAGTATTACAAACAGTCCGTGACTACCTCACTCTAATTTAGACGCCAGCGAAATCAAGTCAACCCCAAACCCCGCAGCGCGCATAGAATGGCGCGTACACTGTAAAACAAGGTCTCATGAAAACAGTTGAAATACGTCTTTCGGGGCGGGGGGTGGGGTTGGGGGGCAAAAAAAACCTTAAGTTGTCACTGAGCAAAGAAAGAGAGTCAGAGGTAGAGGTAAGCGGAGAGAAGGAGAGAGTTTGAGATATACAAATAGAGATGCTATAGAGAGAAGGGTACTTTACTTTCCTAGGTGTTCTGTGGAAGGTGGGGGCTCCGGGCTATTGCTCACTTTGCCCAGGTCTTAAAAAGTCTTTGTCCTGCACCGGCTAGGTACACACAGATCTATACAGCATCCGCTCTAACCTGTGAAATATAAAATTAAGTCTGTTTCGTAACCAATTAAGTAGAACAGAACAGAGCATATTTACTTATATTACATGTTCCCAATGTCTTTGGAGCAGCTTTAAACAAATTTGTAGATTGACTGTCAGACTTCGCCCCCTTTGACTCCTCCCCTCGTAACTCCATCCCTTCTGATCCCACCCCTTGACACCCAGTTAATGGGATTCCACTGTGTGTTTTCCCATTTGCTGCACTGCATGCGTGTTTTTGTCAGTTTTGGTTCGAGTTAAAAAATACGCTTTTTCAGGTCAGTCAGTCAGTGAGGAAGGGGTTTGGGCACTTGAGTCAGGAATGCTCCTGCTTTCCTAACGCGGAAGACGGTATGCAGTGCCGGTGGTTTCTTTCATGCAGAGGAAGGAGTGTGCGGGGAATGGAGGTGGGTAAAGCCCAGGGTAAACTTAACTCACCGCCGTCTCTGGAGAGAGAGAGAGAGGACTGTGTGGGGGTACGGGTCCAGTGTAAGCTGGCCGCTGCCTCTGCCGCGGTCTCCGTCCTGTCCTAAATCCGGCGCCGTGAGAAGTTGGAGTTTTGAAGTTTCCAACACAGAACCGGGTTTGTTTTTCCGCTTCGGAATTCGGCTACTTTTTTTGTATCCTTGGCTCACATTTCCTCCGGAAAGAGTCACGTGCCTGTGCAGAAGGAAGAAACTGCAGCCAGATGTCTCGCAGGAGGGAGCCACATTTTGTCTCTCCTGAATCAGTTCACCTATTAAGTGGTTCACACCCACGGCGAAACCATTGGCGCATCTTTGATTCCACCCCAGAGCCAAGAAACCAGCTAAAGACATGTGGGAATTAGGCAGTACCTACGAATTACGGACTTGAATGAGAAACCTAACAACAAGAAAAAAAACAAGCATTTGAAGGCACGAGCGGGGAGGAGGGGGGGCGACGGGAGTGGTGCGAGCGCGCGCGCCACAGCGAGACATCTGGTTTTAATTATCGCGCCCGTGTCAGGGCACGATAATTGAAACCACATGGCGCCCGTGCGGGTAACCGCAGGGAAAAGGCCATGACGCACGAGCGTCTGGTCAGGTTTTTCAAACCCCCTACATAAAGTCTTCACCAGAAGCAGGGCTTGCGCGCTACTCTAGGCTCGACCTAAAAAAGGGCTCTTTCTGAACCAAGACCTACCTTTTTGCCAAATTTGGTGTAATTCCGTTCAGCAGTTCGGACTGTTGCTTTGTCTAAAGTTCCTATGGAAATTAACATGGGGAAAACGCTTGACGAATCACCCCAAAACTTTAAAGACAGGAGCTGACCGGAGCGGGCCATCTTTTTTGAAAATTTTGCGGATTCGTCAAACGGCGCCAAAGTTATTGGCAAATCAAAAAACGCTTTTCCTATGGAAACTAGGTTCTAACTATACCTACCTACTGGCGACCGCCAGTAGGTAATATATATATATAACAAAAGGCGCGCACGGATGCACTTAGCACTTTATCTCCACCTGTGATCAAGACAAATGCTGTCGAAACGCGTAAGGAGAAGGAGAACTCACTGCGCTGCTGTGCCTGCAAATAAAATGCTTGTACTATGGTAATGGGCCTCAATGCGGTTCTTGATGGAAAGGCAATTGATGGGCTGCTCCGTGTCCATTGTTGTGGGGCCGCCTTGTAGGGTCGGGGGCTCCTTTGCTCGGAGGCTGTTCTTTTGATGTTAATCTGGAGCATGACTCACTCACCGTTACAAGCCTAAGAGAGGAAATGCTAAACCAGCAAAGTTGTGACGGTGCAGGAAGGGATTCAGAGAGGGATGATTCCTTACTCTGATCGTGCCGGAGGACTGGCATTGTTGCAAGGCCATGAAAACAAGTGGCATGTGAAACAACAAATATTCACAAGACAGCGTGAGTAATTAAACCCACTATGACTTTTGATGCATGCACGAAAAAGAATGAATTTTTGACTGAAAAGGCATATGGATGTAACATGACTCCATGCATCATACCGCAATTACCAGTGAAATGCATCAAGGGAAGTGAAGTCTTTAAGCTTGTCATGTGACTTTTTAAACAAAAGACGCGCACGGATGCACTTAGCACTTTATCTCCACCTGTGATCAAGACAAATGCTGTTGAAACGCGTAAGGAGAAGGAGAACTCACTGCGCTGCTGTGCCTGCAAATAAAATGCTTGTACTCCAGTAATGGGCCTTAATTTGGTTCTTGAAGGAAAGGCAATTGATGGGCTGCTCCGTGCCCATTGTTGTGGGGCCGCCCTGTAGGGTCGGGGGCTCCTTTGCTCGGAGGCTGTTCTTTTGAGATATATATATATATACATATATATATATATATATATATATATATATATATATATATATATATATATATATATATATATACACACACACACATATATATATATATTACCTACTGGCGGTCGCCAGTAGGTAGTTATAGTTAGGACCTATTATCCATAGGAAATTCGTAACATTCTTTTCCCAATAACTTTGGCGCCGGTTTACGAATCTCCGCGAAATTTTCAAAACTTATGGCCCGCTCCGGTCAGCTCCTATCTTGAAAGTTTCGGGGTGATTCGGCAAGCAGGGACGAGAAAAAAGGGGGGTCCCAAAACGTGTTTTCTCCATGTTAATTCCCATAGGAAACTTTAGACACAGCTACAGCCTGAACTGCTGAACGGAATTACACCAAATTTGACAAAAAGGTAGTGCTTGGTTCAGAAAGCGCCCTTTTTTTAAAATGGTGTAAATCCGTTCAGTAATTCCAGAGAAATTCAAAAATAAGAGTCAAAAATCAATTTCCCATAGGAAACTTTATGCAAGGTTACAGCTGAAACTACTGAACGGATTTACTCCAAATTTGGCGAAAAGGTACTGCTTGGCTCAGAAAGCAACCTTTTTAAAAATGGTGTAAATCCGTTCAGTAGTTGCTGAGAAAATCAAAAATAAAAGTTTCGATATTTAGAGGCACGGAGGATCCGCGGACCCTCCCGACCACGAGCTTCATGCTTATTGGCTGTCAACACCCCAAACCAAGAAGTGTTGGCAGCCATCTTGTGCCTCGGTAGAACCGAGGCACAAGAAAACAGAAAAACTAAGGCGCAAAACAAGAAAAGGGGGCAGGGTAGAAACACCCTGACCCCCTAGGCCTGCTCAGGGGGTCCCACAAGAACCCCCAGGGCCCAAAAAAGCATTTTTTTTTTTTAAAACAGCGAAATTCGCGTAGGATCCGCGAATCCCGCCGTGAAGAAAAAAAAACGAAGCGCAGGCTCCCGTGAGTGGGTATGTAGTTATTGGTGTTGGAGTGTCTATGGTTTTGAGAATGGCAGTCTGTAATTTAGAGTGGGTGTATCAAAGGTTATATTAGGGTGTGAGAAGATGCATGAAATTATCACATGGATGATGTCATCAGTGATGTCATTTGAGATGTCATCAGTGATGTCATTTGAGATGTCATCAGTGATGTCATCAATGATGTCACTGACCATGTCATGAGTGATGTAATATGTGACGTCATCAGCAGTGCATTGCGGGGGCGCGAGTTATAGTTAGCTGAACTAACTATAACGGGGGAATTTCACGGGTTTTGTATGAGTGAAATGTCCAACTAACTATAACGCCCCAGAAACCTATGGTTTTTTCAGTGAATATATATATATATATATATATATATATATATATATACATATATACACACGCTGAAAAAAACAAAGGTTACGGGGACGTTATATTTAGAAAATAGAATTTAAAAAAAACCTTGGAAATACAGTGAAAAATAAAAAAAAAAGATTATAGGGAGGTTATAGTTATACTCAGATTTTACTCATACAAAACCATTGAAATTCAGCAGTTATAGTTACCGGAGCGAACTATAACTTACGTTCCGCAATGCACTGCTTATGACCTCACATATTACATCACTCATGACATGGTCAGTGAAATCACTGATGACATTTCAAATGACATCACTGATGATATCATCCAGTGAGCATAAGTGTTTTGTAAAAGTTTCTGAGACTTAAATATATACTAAGCTACTGTATAAGTTAAAATTCTATTATTTCTGTACAAGTGAGTGATACTGTTTCTAACATATGTCATCTGAGTGGTTGTGGGACTGTATCAGTGTGGGCGTGGGTGTGAGTGGCCGTATGTGTGTGTGAGTGGCTGTGAGTAGCTGTATTGGTGAGTGTCTGTGTGAGTTGGTGTATGGGTGGGTTAGTGTGTGTGAGTGATTGTATCGGTGACTGAGTGGCTGTGTGAGTGGGTTTATGGGTGGGTGATTGTGTGTGAGTGAGTGGCTATGTGGGTGACTGAGTGGCTGTGTGAATGGCTCTATGGAAGAGTGACTGAGGGTGTATGGGTGAGTGACTGAGTGGGTGTATGGGTAAGTGAATGGGTGTGTAGTGGTTGTTTTGCACAGTAAGTATCTGTGTGAGAGGTATAGGTGAGTGTGTGAGTGCTTGTATCGATGTGTGAATGGGTATGTAAGTGGTTTTGTAAATGAGTGAATAAATGTATGAGTGGCTGTAATGGTGAGTGAGTAGCTCTGTTAGCTGTATGGGTGAATGAGTAGCTGTGTGAATGGTTGTATGGGTGAGTGAGTAGTTGTGTGAGTGGCTGTATGAGTAATTGGGTGTGTGGCAGTAGTTGAATGGGTCAGGTATGTGAGTGGTTGTGTGGGTGTGTGATTGGGTGTATGAGAGGTTGTATGGGGGTGTGAGTGGTTCTGTGGATGTCATCAGTAATGTCATTTGAGATTGCAGTAGTGATGCCACTGATCATGTCATGAGTGATGTAATTTGTGAGGTCATAAGCAGTGCATTACGGGGGCATGAGTTGTAGTTCACTCAGGTAACTATAATTGCAGAATTTCAATGGTTTTGTACCATTGAAATCTGAGTCTAACTATAACGTCCCTGTAAATTTTGTTTTGTTCACTGAATTTCTACGTTTAAAAAAATTCTATTTCCTAACTATAACGTCCTTGTAACCTTTGCTTTTTTCAGTGAATTTCTAAGGTTATTTTAATTCTATTTCTAAACTATAACATCCCTGTAATCTTTTATTTGTACACAGCTTTGCACAAAATGTCTACCCAACTGGAGTTATTTCTATTGGTTAATTAGCAAGTGCTACCTCGTTGGGTAAATGTGTAGTGCATATTGTACAGTTCAGCTGCGTAATGGACTAGGATGAAATGTCTCCTGAGACCATGTGTGCATTTCAGCAATGTGATTGTCCCTCATGCATCTTTATCCAAAAATGTTTGATAACATGAATCCTCCTATAGAGAAGATAATGAGACTACAAAGAGTTGTATTCTTACAATAATGTAGAGGGAGAACAATGTATTGTCCTCTCATCAATAAAAGGACAACAAAGAACCCAGGCATCAAAATCTCTACAAATTGCACTCTGATAGATCAATCATGCATTCACATCCACCAAGCGTTTCTGATCTTATTTTATTGTGGAACTTCCCAGGAATTTAGGAGTATTCGAAAGTTTTAGAAATATTCTATCTTGTGAAAACCATATGTGCACAGAAGCCTTTTTTTCCAATTTTTTTTTATGATTGTGAATTCTTCGCAAAAAGTTTTGATACGTACATTTGGGTACCAAGGTTATTCGTGAACTCAGCGATGATTTTTAGAAAGTCTAAAAAACATATGCACACATATTGCAATTAAAGTTTGTTATCAATAGTTTACTAACATAACATATAAAGTGATATTTTGGTAAGTAGTTTTATGTTTCAACACTGTTTTATTCCATTTCCCGTTATCGCGAATACGTTGGCATTCACGAATATCATGTGACTACAGATTAAAGCGATTTCATTGGACAAAACACCATTTATTATTCTGAAAAGGAAGTCCTCACCCAGTTTTCTTTTCCTTAGAATTCTAGTACTGTGATTGGAGGTTCACATTACATCACCTGCTTTTTTCCTATTGGAAAATCAATTTGTAGTTTTTTTGGTTTCAATTTAAAAATAAAATGGCATCTGGCGGCAGTGGAGATCCGGAGCCACACCTTGTAGAAGACAGCTCATCAGATGAGGAACCTCCAGTGAAGCGCCAATCCATCACGTGGGAACCTTTCAACATCTCCTCTGGGGGAAAGAAAACAGTGGCAAAGCATGTGACATGCTCTCTATGTGAGTAGACCCTCTCCAGGGGTACATCGAAAAAATGTTCATGTGGCACAACGAGTACGCTGACGCACCTAAAGATGTACCACTCCAAGCACCTGGCCAGAGCACAGTGTAGAAGATGCATCCACATCAAGTGCGACACCAGTTGCACCAAGGAACCCTATACCATCTCCCTGAAAGGTCACCTGAGCTCAAAAGAATTGAGACATTTTGTTTGGATTGCAAGAAAGTCCTCACTGTAGGCGAATAATCTGTTGCTGCAATTCTGGAGGTAGCAAAAGTCCACAAATGTTAATTAGAATTTTTTTTTATGACACTTCTATCCCTGGTTTTGAGTTTTTGGAGTTAAAACCTTTTCCAGTTTCCATTTTATTTGTAAAAATGAAAGGAAAAAATAGAGAATGTTAAAAAAACAAAAAAAAGTTCTGAAAAAACACAAAAATAACTAAGGTTCTCGTTAGAACCACCTTTCTTGTTTTAAAAAAAGATAAACTGTGTAAGAAAGAGTATGAGTGAGTGAGTTTCTGTGTTAGTGAGTGGGTGTATGAGTGAGTAAGTGGAATGTTTAAATGTTTGAGTGGGTGGGTGTGTGAGTGAGTGGGTGTGTCAGTGGCTGAATGGGTTTGTAAATGAACGTGTCAGTGTTTGTATCGGTAAGTGAGTGGTTGCATGAGTGGCTGTATTGGTGAGTGTGTGTGTGTGAGAGAGTGGGTGTATAGGGGTCTGAATGGGTGTATGAGTGGCTTTATGGATTTGTGAATTAGTGTGTGAGTGTTTATATGGGTAAGTGAGTGGGTCTGTGAGTTGCTTTAAATGGTGAATGAGAGGGTGAATGAGTAGATGTATGGGTGAGTGAGTGGGTGCATGAGTGTCTTTGGGTGAGTAAGTGGGTTTGTGATTGTCTAGGTAAGTGAGTGACTGTCAGTGACTATATGAGAGACTGAGTGTGTGTGTCACTAGCTATATCGGTGACTTACTGGCGGTGTTAGTAGCTGTATAGGTGAGTGAGTGGCTGTGTCAGTATCTGTATGGGTGCATGGGTGAGTGAGTGGTTACATGGGAGAGTGAGTGGGTATTTTAGTGATTATATGGCTGACTGAGTCTTTATGGATGAGTGAGTGCGTGTGTTAGTAGCTATTAGAGCAAGTGAGGGGGTGTGTGAGTATCTGTATAGGTAAGTTGAATGCATGTGGTAGAACCTGTATTGTAAGTAAGTCGGTGTGTTACTGACTGTGTGGGTGACTTAGTGGGTATGTGAGTGTCTGTATAGGTGAGTGAGCGACTGTGTCAGTGACTGTATGAGATATTGAATGTTTGTGTCATTAGCTGCATGGGTGACCTGCTGTGTTAGTAGCTGTTAGGTGAGTCAGTGGCTGTGTGGGTGTGTTTGTAGCTGTATGGGTGAGTGATTGGGTGTGTGAGTGCATACATGGGAGAGTGGCTTGGTGTGTTAGGATTGTATGGATGAGTGAGTGGGTGTGCTCATAGCTGTATAGGTGAGTGATTGGATGTGTCAGTGGTTACATGGGATAGTGACTGGGTGTGCATGTGATTGTATGGGCGACTGGGTGTAGGAGTGGCTGTATGGGTGAGTGAGTGGGTTTGTTTGAAGCTGTATAGGTGAGTGACTGGGTGTGTCATTGGTTACATAGGAGAGTGACTGGGTGTCTTAGTGATTGTATGGGTGACTGAGGAATGTATGACGTTACTACGCATACTAATACCACGCGTGCCATTACAACGCGGGTATTACTATGCTAGTACGCTTACAATGACCTACCATTACAACGCATTCTTTTACCACGCATATGCCTTTACCACGCATGCTATTACAATGCAAAGGCATGCGTGGTAAAGGCATACACTTGGTAAAGGTGTGTAAGGTAAGTAACACTACCCTGCCCTACCCTAAATCACTACCCCTGCACGATCCCCCGCCCCCCAGCCCTTGCCCTTTCCTAAACCCCTACCCCTGCACGACACCCCCTGACCTCCAATCCTTTCCCTACTCTAAACCCTAAATAACTACCCCTGCAGGACCCCCGACCCCCAATCCTTTCCCTACCCTAAACCCTAAATCACTACTTCTGCATGACCCACAATCCCCAATCTGCTCCATACCCAAAACCCTAAAACACTACCCCTGCACGACCCTACTCCCAACCCCCAGTCCTCTCCCTACCCTAAAACACTATCCTGCATGACCCCCGACCCCCAGTCCTCTCCGTACCCTAAACCCTAAAACACTACCCCTGCACGACCCCGACCCCTAGTCCTCTCCCTACCCTAAACCCTAAAACACTACACCTGCATGACCCTCCCCAACCACCAGTCCTCTCTCTACCCTAAAACACTACCCTTCATGACCCCCCGACCCCCAGCCCTCTCCCTACCCTAAAACACTACCCCTGCATGACTCTCAGTCCTCTCCCTACCCTAAACCCTAAAACACTACCCCTGCACGACCCTCCCCCGGCCCCCAGTCCTCTCCCCTCCCTAAAGCACCCCTGCATGACCCCCCGATCCCCAGTCCTTCCCTACCCTAAACCCTAAAACACTACACCTGCACGACCCCCGACTCCAATCCTTTCCCTACCCTAAACCACTACCCCTACCCGACCCCCTTTTACCCTTACCTCTCTCTCCTCGTGGTTCCTATCTCGCCTCGTGTTTCCTGCGGTCGCCTGAGGGGCAGTGCATGTCATTGTGAGGAAGCGGAAGAGCCTCTGTTTCCCCACAACGACGTGGATCGCCTATTGTTTTTACAACGTATGTGCTTTTACCATACATACCTTTGCAATGAAATTTGTTGTCAAGGCATGCGTGGTAAAAGCACATGCATTGTAAAAAAATGCGTAGTAAAGACTACAAGTTGGTACAATGCATGCATGGTAACAATTGCGTTGTAATGGCATGCGGGGTAACAGCCGCAATGTAATGGCTGTTCCCCATGACTGAGTGGGTATATGTGTGGGTGAGTGCGTGTGATAGCTTATGTGAGCTAGTGAGTAGGTATGTGAGTATCTGCATGGGTGAGTGCATGTGGTAGAACCTATATTAGTAAGTGAGTCGGTGTGTTACTGACTATGTGGGTGACTGAGTGGGTGTGTGAGTGGCTGTATTGGTGAGTGACTGGTTATATGAGTGGCGTCTGCTGATTCCTTTGTTCTGCTATAGCGCTTTGACACCTATGGGGTTTAGTGCGCTCTATACATTTTATCCTATCCTATCACTATGTAAACGTTGCAGCAAACCACAAAGTGCAGAACATAATCTCTTCTGTGGTTTCTGTTCAATTGCATTTATAAGATGTGGTAAATAAGAGTACATTGAGAACAACATCTACATAGCAGTTGACATCAGAAGGGTTTGACAACTGGTAACCTACTATATCTCCCTCATTATTCAGTTTTTTCTTCCTAATACCTTCTTTCTTCTCCTTGTTTTCCTTCTTTTCTGCAACATCCATAGATTCTTTTGTAAGTTTCCGCTTTGGACTGATTATCCATTTTTCATAAATGGGATCCTGTTCAAAATGATTAGCATATACACTTCTTAACTGATTGTACTCTTTGACATAGCTTGCATCAGCACAAACTTTGCAGTCATTAAAATCAACCAAAAACAAACTGGACAATGTTCTTACTCGAGACAATGCAAAATGTGACATACCTTCTTTAAATACAGTACTACCAATATTAATATTATTAAAAGCTGGAAACACTTTTCTAATCCTGCAGTCCTCGAATTAGATTTCTCCAATGAATCCAATGTTGCTTGTAGTTTTCCACTTACCAGTACTGTTACCCCCTGGTGTTCCATTTTGTCAATTGCTGTAATTTCCAAAATGTCTTCTTTCTCAAGTTTTAGTAATTCTTTGTTAAAATTGGAGCACTCCTGCAGTGTAGGCATTAAACAGACTATGGATTTCCCTTCTCTGAAATTGAACATTAGCTGTGCTGCTGTGTTAGAGGAAAATATTTTCTTAATAAGTCAACTTTCTAAGGAACGTTTCCCCTTATTTGTCAGAACTCCTACACTAATGTCCTTCAGAATATGTCAGTATTCCACGTCAGGTGCTTGATGCATATTCTTAACCAGTTCCTCGAATTGGAAGTTTAGCCAAATGTTTACATTGCTAAAACTTCCCAAAGAATTTTAAGTTACATCATGGAGAAGTGTCTTGAAAGCAGGCTGTCCATTGATGGAGGTAAGTTGCAGTAGGTCACCAAAGACAATTAAATGATTTCCTCCAAACATTACGCCATACTCCTCTTTTGTCAAAATCTGCTGCATTCGCAAGTGTATGAAGACAAGCGTAAGTTTGAGACCATGCTCACCTCATCGATGATTAAAAGCTTCAGCGCCAGATGTACGACCATACTAAATTGCGACTCGCAATTTGCACTCGTTCGCGAATCGCAAATTGCGAGTCACAATTTAGTATGTACAACAGTGTCAGAGACACTGATTGCGATTCCGAATGGGGTTGCAAAATGTGAGGCTCATTAATATTAATGAGGCACTCGCATTTTGCGACCCCATTGGGAATGGCTGGCCCTCCCAGGGATGGTGCCTGCTGGGCTCAGCAGACCACCATGTCTGGGACTGCTTTTAAATAAAGCAGCTTTTTTTTTAAAATGCAGCCCGTTTTCCTTAAAGGAAAATGGGCTGCATTTAAAAAAATAAAAATGAAACGTTTTTGTTTCATTTTTTAAGGGCAGGCAGTAGTCCCTGGGACCACTGCCTGCCCTTAAAAAATATTTTCGCATGCATTTGCAAAGGGGAAGGGGTCCCCTGTGGACCCCTTCCCATTTGCGAATGCATTACCACCTACTTGAAGTAGGTGGTAATTGCGAGTGTTTTGCGACCGCAATTGCGGTAGCAAAACATTAGTACATGGGTTAGAGAGTCGCTATTTGGAAGGGAACGCCCCTTCCAAATAGCGAGTCTCTAAACACTTTTTTGCGAGTCGCAATTAATTTGCGAGTCGCAAAATTGTGTTAGTACATGGCCATACCAATTTTAGCATGCGCAAAAGGGTCGCTAACCCGTTTGCGCATGCTAAAATTGGTCGTACATCTGGCCCTCAGTTTCTTCAGTACTCTTGAGACTTCTTGACAAGCTTCACCAGATAACTTTTGGTATTCCAGTTTATTGTCATGTTCAACAGGTAGTCGATGTAAAGTAATTCCTCTAATGTTGTGTGCAGCCAATCCAGTTGGTGCAGTTACTACACATGGCAAATTTGATTCTATAGTCTTCTGTAGGTAAGTGGTGAGAACTTTAATTAAAAAGCTTTTCCCAGCACCAGCTTGACCACTGATGTATAATAGTATCGGCTTAAATGATGAGCATTTACATTCATTTTTCTCGTGGAGGAATCCATGCTCTATTTTCCCTTTTGCCTCAATATAAATTTATTTTTGTTCGTTGTTCAGTTGTGCAACTAACTGTTCCAAATCAATATTTTCCTGTATCGCTTGTTGCATTGCACTTTCCTCCTCATTCATGGCCATTGCAGCTTCATTTTCAATAATTGGCTGTCCAAGAGGATCTTGACTCAGTGATCCTGAACGTGGGCTGCTTTGTGAACTCTCCTTAGCTATCTCAGCAGCAATTGTTTCTTCCTGTTCAATCTCATTATTTAACATTTGCAAATAGTTTGGAAACACTGAACACTGAATGCTGTCTTTCACAGTGTTGAAAGAATCTTCGTAATTCCGATTAAAAAAACCAAGGCTTGAAGAGTTGTAAAAGTGCTCAATAGAAAAACTCTCTTTTGTCTGGACTTTGGCAACTAAGTTTTCTGTGGTTAATTAGATTTCCTTTTGTGTGTCTGACCATACAACACCACAACCAACTACTGCATATTTCCCTTCTTCTATGTTTTCTGTTACATTGCTTCTATATCTATAGTGTTGAAGTATTTCATAAACGCACATGTTTTCTAGATGTGGACTCCTTCTTGGATAGTACTTGTCCAACATATTTGATTTTGCAAATCTGTATTTTTTGGTTGAACTCTGCTAGGTAGGAATTTGTGGGAAGGACTTCAACGCTCTATTTCGTGTACTTGCAAGGCCTAGACGTACCCAAACAATTCCCCTTGACTGCAAGTACAAACTGGCTGAGCTCAATCTATTGCGGTATTCATAGGAGCCCTGTGGGAAAGCATTTTCAAGCTGAAGCTGTACAATTTATTGGTTAGAGCCTTTTCTGCAGAAGCCTCCTCTCACATCTCTGTCTTCTCTGATTTTGTAATGTACGAAGTGACGTAATGAGCAACAGCAATGGCGTTGTCTGCAACAAAGTGTATATCCATATTAGCATTCCACATTTTGAGAATATCAGGGTTATAGTCATTAATATACTTGGAGGCCCCTGTTCTTCTCAGGTTGTATGTGTTTTTCGGTGATTTTCGTGTCAAGGTATGTCTGACTGCAGATAAACAGCTGTTCACTCTACCTTGGGAAATGACCGGTCATGGAAATCAAAAGGACATCTTGTATAAAATGTTCCTTTACATCTTTTTTTTTTACGGCAATACTTGCCCCGTCTATGTGTGTGAAAGCGCAAAACATGCTGTCCGAGGCCTTTTTCACCACTGTCTTTCAGGATGGCACATACTGTTCTAAGAAAGAGAGTACAGGCTCATCACTGTCTGTTCCAAATTTCGGTGCATCTTTTATTAATAATAGCATGTCAATATGAGGCGCACCTCTTGCTTGGTACTCTTTATGCCAAAAGAAATCAGTTACTTCACCAAGAGGAGAATTTGTTTCTTGCGGATGAAAGACAGCATGGCTTGAAACCTGTGGTTAAAATATCTACAAACATAAACAGGATCCAAAGAACAAAATTCTCTTGCTGTCTTCACATTGATGTCCCTAATGTTTGAGTGTGCTTCTCTCAAAAATTCAAGCATGTCATCCCACGCGTACTCTGCACAACTCAGTGTCACAAACCAAGTAGGTGCACCTAGGTTTCTCAACATACATTTCAGTTCTCCATGATGAGGATACCAATACTCATTGGTCCCATGTTGGCTCGCCATGAAATTAATCAAGTTGTACCCCAAGTTTTCGTCCTAGCCATGAACTTTGTCAACAATTCCTTTAGCAGAGAGAGATTTTGTAGGCTACCTCCTGTCTTCAGTATGTGGTTTACAGCATATGGTAGTCCGGACAAGTCAATCTCACATAGAAGATGTAATATGTATGGAATACACAGGCGAAATCTAGGATCCCCTGAATATAATCTGGTTGACTGGTATTCAGCTGCTGGTATTTGTATGGGCTGGTCATCATAGTGGCAACCTGCTCCAGTGGGAAACAGTTGTGGAAAACAGCAAGCCTCTAAACTTTTCTCCCACACACTCATGGGAGCTCCTTTTTCTTGTTTCATTTGAAAGAGACCAGTAGCATCACCAATAACTTCTCTAGAATGCAGTGGATGGATGCTGTAGTGTTCATAAATGTCTTCTGATCTGGATCGATCCACCATTTCAATCTGTCCACTTGATAGTAATGCTTCATCCTCCATACCAGTTACCTTTTGAACAACATAAAAATCTTTATAATAAATGTAATTTTGTATCGGGTATAATGTCGCTTTTTTATAAAACTTTATTACCATCCACTAACTCTTGCCAAACTTGTCTATTCTTGATAGGTGTTAGACCTTGCATCTTTGGCGTGTTTTCCTCTGTCTTTTTTGCTTCTGACCTGTTTCTGACTGTGTGCTGCATTTCATTTTGTGCTGGTTTTAGGACTCTGGGCACTTTACCACTGCTGTCAAGTGCTAAAGTGCAAGTGCTCCCTGTGTAGATGGCATCTGTAATTTGTTATCCATGACTGGCATATTTGATTAACTGGTAAGTCCGTAGTAAGGTGCACTCTGTGTGCTCAGGGCCTGTAAATCAAATGCTACTAGTGGGCTTCCCACATGAGTAGCCCTGCAACCATGTTTCAGACCTGCCACTGCAGTGTCTGTGTGGGCAGTTTTAAACTGCCATGTCGACCTGGCAAGTGCAACCACTTGCCAGGCCCACAACCTTCCCTTTTACTACATGTAAGGCATCCTTAAGGTAGCCCCAAGGTAGCCCCATGGACAGGTTGCAGCGTATTTGAAAGGTGAGACATGTACTGGTGTGTTTTACTTGTCCTGATAGTGAAATACTGCAAATTTTGTTTTTCGCTATTGCAAGGGCTATTTCTCTTATAGGTTATCATTGGAGCTGCCTTGTAACCTCTTACAAGTGTAACTTCCAATTGGGAAGAGATAGAGATTTGGAGTTTGGGTTCTCTGAACTCACAATTTAAAAGTACATCTTTTAGTGAAGTTGGTGTTTAAATTGCGTGTTTGAAAATGCCACTTTTAGAAAGTGGGCATTTTCATGCTTTACCATTCTGTGCCTCTGCCTGCCTGTGGAATCAAGGTCTGAGGAAGGGTGACAGTTGGGCATTTCTGCATTCACTCTAGACAGTCACACAAAGGGAGCTGATGTGTGCCCTGCATATCCTTATGGCCCATCACCAGGCTGATGGGACTTCCTGAGCTAGAGTGGTGGGAAGAGTTATCACTGACACCTAAATTGGGCTGTGTCTGTCCTCACACAAAGCTGTCTCCACCCCCTGTAATGTGTCTGAAGCCAGGCAGTCTTGTGCACTACAGAGACTTTCCTTTGAAGTTTGCCTACATCAAAGGCAGAAACTGGTATAAGTACTGGAGCTGTGTAACCATAACTTCAGAACACTTCTGGACTAAGAGGACGATCTGCCAGGAAGAAGAGCTGGATGCTGTAGGAGGGACTGACACTCTGCTTGTTGCTTTGTTATGCTGGCCTGTTGCTCCTGTCATGGGACTGGAAGGACTGGACTTTGCTTTCTACATCCTACTTTCCAAAGTTCTCCAAAGGTTTGTGTGTGCTTGCCTCCTTTTAAGAAGTCTCAGGCCCATCAAAGACTTAATCTGCAGTCCCTGAACTGCTGTGCTGGGAGTTCTGACCTGCCAAGTGGTGCCAATTCCAGTTTTGGGCCATTGGAGGGGGCTTTGCTGTTAAGAACCAAGAAAATCCATGCATTCGACTCTCAGTGCCTGTTTTTCCGATGCAGCACTGGCGTATGGTTGAAAGACCAACGCATCACCGCTGTGCGGCCGAAGAATCGACGCATCGCTTGCCGTGTGGCTGAAAGATCACTGCAACCCGAGTCCCGAGCCCGCTCCAACTCTGCGCTGGTCCTGCTGTGTGGCTGAAGAAATCGATGCATCACCCACTTTGCAGCTGGGTAAAACGACACAGTTCCTGTTCCGCCGCCACTGCATCAACCCTGCGCATCTGGATTTTCAACGCATCGTCCCTGTGTGTCAAGTTCTTCATCGACCTAACCCAGCAGTAAGGAACAGGGGTTGTGTGTCCGTAGATCGACGCATCACCTCCCCTGACAATAAGGAACCAATGCATCACCTCCCCTGACAGTAAGGAACTGATGCATCACCTCCCCTGCGCTGCAGTAAGGAACCGACTCATCACCTCCCCTGGCAGTAAGGAACCCACACATCACCTCCCCCTGGGAGTAAGGAACCGACAAATCGCTTTGCTTTTTCGGCGCCTCACCTCACCTGCACCTGTTGTCTTTAATTTTGACACATCCCAGGTACTTTGTGCTAAAAGTGACACATCCATAGTTTCTTATGTATGGAGTATTTTGAACCTTTTTAAAAGTATTTTTTATCATCATTTTCATCATAATAGACATAGCTTACAAATCAACATATGTCATACAACAACAGTACCCAACACATTATCATTTACTAGTTGAAAATATACCTTTGTTCACTCCCCGTATTGCAAATAGAAAAGTCTCAAAAGCACCATCACAAACATGTTGAGTACGAATAGTAATTTCAGATATGACGCATATCTTTAGTAACAGCACACTGGTGTTTTCCGTTCAGCCCTCTATCCACCATTCCCAATATTTGATTGCAAATAAGCCATCAATGGCCCCCAAATAGTCCTTCGGTCGTGACGTGATTGGCTGCTCCTCAGCCCATACAGTTCCAGTTGTGTCTTACATTGTGCCATGTCGGCCAGCCAAGCCGATTTTGTAGGGCTAGATTTACTCCCCCAATGTAATGCCACTGTACATTTTGCTAGTAGTAGTAGACTTACTGACAGGAGTTTCTCATTTAGTGACCGGAAGTCTCTCAGCAGTCCCGGCAGGCAAATCGCTGGCTCGCACACCACCCTCGCTCCAATCATTTCACATAGTGAACCCAGTTTGCCTTACTTGTGGGCAGGACCATGCCAAATGTATGGAATTTGCCTCTTTGGCACAGCTGCAGGCACAATTTGAGTCCCCCTTTATCCCCTACCTATATAACTGCATCGGGGTATAATACATTTGGTGTAGGAATTTGAACTGAATTATCCTTAAATTACAATTCAATGTCAGTGTGCTTAATTGCTCACAGCAGAACCTCCAGTCCTCTTCCCCCATGGGCTGTGGTAACACCACATTCCAATGTCAATGCTTTCCCACCTCCCCTTGTTCCATCCTTCTGTGCTGCAGCATATAGTTTGGTAATAAGGTGTTGGCACGTCGCACTAGTGAACAGCACCTGTAGTGTCATGAGTGTAGGGGGTTCACTGGGGAAGTGTGGATTATGCGCACGTACAGCTGCTCGGAGCCTGTAATATAGAAAGATAAATAATGGACTGTTTGCCCGCAGCGCTGTCGCATCTGGCAGCATTAGGGAGTTACCATTCATATACAAATCACCCAAAGTGTGTAGTCCTGCCTCCCGTAACATCTGGAGCGATCTGTCTTCCTGTGTCACCGTTATGTCCAGATGATGTAGTAGAGGCATCACCGGGGCATACAACAGGCTCTTCCCAGCACACCTAGCCAGTGCGGCTCAAGCCCTCAATGTGGTGTGTAATGTGTTCATCTCATTTCGGGAAGTCTCATTACGCTTGTGTGGTAGGATAGCCCTGAGTGGGATCGGAGCATCGGCATTGTGTTCGATCGCCACATGGGGTATGAAATCATGCCTCATGTAGCAGAAGTGCGCGAAGTGTACCAGCACGCACAGATAATATAGCTTAAAGTCTGGGGCACAGAATCCTCCGTGCACGTATGGGAGGCTGAGGACCTCCCAGCTGATCCTCAGCTTCTTGCCTGCCCAAACTAGTGTGATTAACTGGGAACGCAGCTTCTTAAAGAAGGATTCAGACAGCACTATTGGAATGTTAATAAATTAATTTAGAAACTGTGGTAGTACTACCATTGGAATGACAGCTAGTCTATCTGCCAGGGAGAGCGGGAGGGTTGTCCAGCGTGCAACCCGATCCTCCAATTTGGACATTGCCTTACCATAATTTTCATGTATCACAATGTTAGGATCTCTGTGCACCCATACCCCTAAATATTTAACAGGACTTGTCACCCACTCCAACAGTAATTCAATATTGCAGCGTTGTGTAGCAGGTGTTAGCGGGAGAACTATAGATTTCGTCCAGTTAATACACAGGCCAGGGTAGTACTCAAATTTTATATGCTCTCGAATTACCGGGTCCAGATAGTAAGATGGTTCTCTGATGTACAACACCATGTTGTCCGCATACAGTGAAATATTCAAGGGTTGCAGATGGAATCTGAATTTTGAACCTTTTTAAAGTGATATCTTAACTTGTGTATGTTGATTTTTGTAGTTTTGGTCTTGTTTTATTCAGACAAATATTGGTTATTTTTCTAAACTGGTGTCCTTTTATAGTGTTTACACTGTGTTACTGTGTGTGTATGTACAAATGCTTTACACATTGCCTCTGAGATAAGCCTGACTGCTCGTGCCAAGCTACAAAGGGGGCAAGCAGGGGAGGTTATTTTAGCTGTGTAATCCCCCCACCCTGACTAGAGTGAGGGTCCCTATTTGGACAGAGTGCAAACCACTGCCAACTGGAGACCTCCATTTTTAGGTCTCGCCTTAGCCAGCGCGAATGCGCTGCTCTGCGAGGCTTTTAGTAAGGGCTTTAAACTCCAAACACACGCTCGTGCATGTGCTTTTTTTTATCTCCCGCTATTGGCCTTTGCATGCGTCTTTCTAAGAAAGACAGCACGCAATTGGCCCAAGGCGGGTGCATGTCCCGCCTTCTCTCTCCCCTGGCCTAGGGTGCTCGGGAGCGAGCAGCAGCGCCATCTGTTTCCAATTATCGCGCCCGCGTCTCGCGGTCGCGTTAATTGGAAACAGATGGCGGTCGCGCTGGCCCTGGTGAGCTGCATTCCGGGCTTGTTATTGTGTATTTCCTCCCCCCCCTCTCAATCAGTCAGCTGGCTTCAGCCTTCCTCTCGGCAGAGCCAGGCGGATGGAGACAGAGGACTGTGTTGCAGGCTGCCTCAGAGCAGGGGCACGCGGGCTTGTCTTTTTTTTTAATAAAACAGGAAATCCACAGAGAACTGAGAACTCAATTAAGCCCAAGATCACACTGCTGCTTCGGGTTGGGTTTGCTACTTCCACTAAAACGATATTCTGCCTCGTTACCACTAGACAACACCCCCTCACGCTGGAACATAACATACATAAAAGAAAGACGTGTCCTCCGTGGAGGCATTGCCCTCGCAACCGGCTTTGCTGCTAAACAACCATCGGTATATTTTCGGTTCACGACGTTGTCGTGCCTCATTTTCTCTGTACTGGCTTGGGGTAGCTTAGCGGTGTAAACACAGCGGTTCCGTGCTGCAGGAAGTGCTTTGCCTCCACCCTCAGGTGCCAGCCACGGGTTATTACTGGTCAGGCATCCTTGCAGCCTGCCCTTACAGAACGCTGCGGCCCGGGCAGCCTGCTGGCACCGCCGCTCTTTCTCCGGTCTAATAATAGCTGCTCGCAGGGATGCCTCGCTCCGATACGTTACTAAATCCCCTCTGAATGTTAATGACGACCCTCGTTCATTGATCAGGGTGGCAGCGTGTCCGTGTGAGCATGGTATGCCTTACCCGCCCAGCTGGCACGACTCATCTGATCTGTGGGCATCGTGCCACCTCCAGCCGCATGCTTCTTCCTCTGAACTGTTGTCACTGTGCCCACGCTATGAATATAGGAATGCCGGCGCATTGGTTTATTGTTAATTACCACTGGTAGAGCGCGCTACGGTTTCAACCAGAGGACATTGACTTGAGCGGATCTGGTGACAGAAAGCTATCATACGAGTTTAGTGTCATTGTGTCATGAAGGAGATGGGGGCATTTCCCATACGTTAACCCTGGCATATAGGTCTGTAACTTAATGGTCTAGTTTCTAGCATGCGTGTAGCGCTTACATTTCACTAGTGTGGCATCGTAGCGCTCAGACGCCCCGGAGCGATTACAAGCAGACATGCATGTTTGGCGGGTGACGGTGTTATATGTTGGTCTGTAATTTAGTGATATTGTTTCTAGCATGTGTGTGGCGCATAACTTCCACTAGTGCGGCTTCGCAGCGCTCAGACGTTCTGGAGCAATTACAAGCGGTGAAAGCGCGCGGGGCTGTGACATGCTCTATTGAACGTGAAGCCAGCTAACACTTAATGTGACTGCAGGAGACATCTGTAGCATCTGTCGAGCAGCACCAGAGCGGAGCCTGGCGGAACCCTCCACCAAACTCTGCCAACCTCTTTCTAACGTGCCCTCCCTCTTGCACAGTCCTACGCGAGTGGGTTGGTTATGCAACATATACGTATGTGATTCGAATTTTAATATATCATCAAAAAGACAAAGGCGCCAAGTTCTCTAATGGAGAAGTAATTGAAGTGATTACAATGCGTCATGTCAGCAGCACTGGGTCGTGCTTTTGAGACAGCTCAATCTGTCAGTCCTTTTACTGCAAGAATCTGAGTGCCACCCACAGACAAGCAACGCCTGGAGCACAGGCGGGACAGGCTTGGTCTCTCATCCTTTCAAGGTCGACAGAACGCATGTTGTTGAGTTGGACAATAACAACGTATTCTTAACAGCACTTTAAAATTCAAACCTTTCCAGCCTCTGTGAACCCGCCTCTCCTAACGTGGAAGTGCCTTGGTATAGTTTAGTTCAAAGACACGTGCAATATAGTTAATTTATTAATTCACTGAATCATTCAGTTTTAATGAATTCTGCTAACTGGGGTTAATATCTTTGTAACTTGCAGTTGCAATCAATGGAGCCCACAGCGAGTCATATCTGAATAGAAATCACTCAGATCACAGGCTGATTCAAACTATGGGGTTTAGGGATGTTCACCTGGGATAGACCCAGTGCTCGATGCTGATCTTGAGGTGCTGTTTTTTTTAAATTAGCAGCCATAGAAGGATATTCTCCAACATTAAGCGCTACATAAAAACGGGACATTCTCATTTACGTAACAGTTAACCTCTCTTCGTCATTATTGCTAGTATGACCCCCCCTCTCTCCTGCCACGATGCATCATTATGGCGTTTCTGACCGTCCACTTTTCACTCAGCTCTCTTTCCTTCTTTATTTATTTTTGACTATCCCAGCTCTTTCTTCAGCAGTCTCCCTAAATCCATTTTTCGGCCTGGATGCAGACAGCTTTACCTGATAACACGTGAACAACCCAAACAAACGCATACAGAGCGACTTTGGGTCAGCCCTTTAGAGTTATTGGACAGCCCCTTTCTTCCAGCGCCTCGATGGAGGGCCAGTCACGTTCTTTTTATTCCTTATCTTCCTCGGTGATCTGTTTCTGTTCCCTTGCCTCTCACATCCTTGCGTGCAGCGCTACACTCTAAGCGCACTGTAGTTCTCTTTGCAGCGCAGAATAGAACGCTCAGAAAGCGCTATAATAGCGTTTACGTGTTTCACATGTTATCTGTGACCCCCTGTCCTGGTGCTACAGCCAGTGTCACTCTCCTCGTCATTGCCACCCACTGAGCCTCCCTTACCGCATAATTACATGATGAGGACAAGTACATAAAGGCCAAAGAGGCCACACAACTGCAATTTGAGGATTTTGAAACAGGATTCTATGGGGTACTATTTGAAGTACTAAATCTCAGGACGACTGATGTAAGTCTTTGTCGTAGCACAATATGGCCATTTAGTAGGATTCACAAAATCCTGCCAATTTATAATAATGAGGCTGAATTCTATTTTAGGGGGGCACTGAACTGGCTCTGAATGCTGAGATGGAGGCCTGAGAAGGGCAGCAATACTCCACTCCTGAATTTGTATTCGCAAATGGGTCTTTTTTTGATTATCCCAGTCTCTGCCCCTTAAAGGGACTCTCTCACTCTCTCTCACTCACACTCACTGACTGTCTCTCCCTCTCACTGACTGACTGACTCTCTCACTCTCTGACTGACTCTCTCACTCACTGACAGACTGACTCTCTCACTCTCACTGACTGACTGACTCTCTCACTGATTGACTGACTGACTCTCTCTCTCACTGACTGACTGACTCTCTCACTGACTGACTGACTGACTCTCTCTCTCACTGACTGACTGACTCTCACTCTCACTGACTGACTGACTGACTCTCACTCTCACTGACTGACTGACTGACTCTCACTCTCTCTCACTGACTGACTCTCACTCTCACTGACTGACTGACTGACTCTCACTCTCTCTCACTGACTGACTGACTCTCTCACTGACTGACTGACTCTCACTCTCCCTGACTGACTGACTCTCTCACTCTCCCTGACTGACTCTCTCTCACTGACTCACTCTCTCTCTCTCACTGACTGACTCTCTCACTCTCACTCACTGACTGACTCTCTCACTCACTGACTGACTCTCTCTCACTGACTGACTGACTCTCTCACTGACTGACTGACTGACACTCTCACTGATTGACTGACTGACTCTCTCTCTCACTGACTGACTGACTCTCTCACTGACTGACTGACTGACTCACTGACTGACTGACTCTCACTCTCACTGACTGACTGACTGACTCTCACTCTCACTGACTGACTGACTGACTCTCACTCTCTCTCACTGACTGACTGACTCTCTCACTGACTGACTGACTCTCTCACTGACTGACTCTCACTCTCCCTGACTGACTCTCTCTCACTGACTCACTCTCTCACTCTCTCTCTCTCACTGACTCACTCTCTCACTCACTGACTGACTGACTCTCTCACTCTCACTGACTGACTGACTCTCACTGACTGACTGACTCTCTCACTGACTGACTGACTCTCACTCTCACTGACTGACTGACTCTCTCACTCTCACTAACTGACTGACTGACTCTCACTCTCACTGACTGACTCTCTCACTCTCACTGACTGACTGACTCTCTCACTGACTGACTGACTCTCTCACTCACTGACTGACTCTCTCTCACTGACTGACTGACTCTCTCACTCTCTCTCACTGACTGACTCTCACTCTCACTGACTGACTGACTCTCTCACTCTCACTGACTGACTCTCTCACTGGCTCTCACTCACTCACTCTCACTGACTGACTGACTCTCTCACTCTCACTGACTGACTGACTGACTCTCTCACTCTCACTGACTGACTGACTCTCTCACTGGCTCTCACTCACTCTCACTAACCGACTGACTCTCTCACTGACTGACTGACTCTCTCACACTGACCGTCTGACTCTCTCACTCATTGACTGACTGACTCTCTCACTAACTGACTGACTGACTCTCTCACTCTCACTGACTGACTGACCTCTCTCACTCTCTCTCTCTCACTGACTGACTGACTCTCTCACTCTCACTGACTGACTCTCTCACTCTCACTAACTGACTGACTCTCACTCTCACTGACTGACTCTCTCACTCTCACTGACTGACTGACTCTCTCACTGACTGGCTGATTCTCTCACTCACTCACTCACTCACTGACTCTCTCACTCTCACTGACTGACTATCTCACTCTCACTGACTGACTCTCTCACTGACTCTCGCTCTCTTTCACTGACTGACTGACTCTCTCACTCTCACTGACTGACTGACTCTCACTCTCACTAACTGACTGACTGACTCTCTCACTCACAGCTTAAAGACATAGGCAAAGTCAATATCTCTCGCTAAGCACTTATAAGTTCCCAAAGGCGAGGCCTATTGGCTATGCCAATGCTTGTTAACAATAGGCACACCATTTACTAGAATGATAAGTTGTTCATCAATATCTCTCTCTACCCCTACAGTTCCAATATTCTGTATAATGTCTAAAGATAAGTAGACAACTCTTCCTTAAAGGCCTTCCTTTAGCTCTGTTGTGGTAATTTTCCTGTCTTTGGTACCAGATAAGCTATTGCTTGAAAAGGGCGTATACAATGTATGGGAATTAGTTAATAAATATTTAATTCTCGAAGTTCTTCTGGAATTGATACTAATTCTAACTTTTTATGTACTGCACTGGCTTGCATTTTGTTATCCTCTTATCATAGCAATACTTACATATAATTTTCTGTCAAAATCAAAGCTTTCGTACATATAAATATACCACAAGTTCTTGTCACTTATCTCTGCTCTCCTGTTCAGTTTTTAAGTACAGAACAACATTGTGGGTTTGGCTTTTGTAGTGAGTGCATCGACAACAAATGCAAATTTGACCTAGCAGTAAAACTGCTTCAGTCCTTCTCTGGGCTTGTCACTGGATGTGTAAGTGATTATGTCGTTATATGACTAGCTGTCTTAGTATCTCTATGGGTCTCTATAGGTGTATGTTACATGCTGTATGGATTGTTTACTGGCTGTATCAGTGAGCGTTGGGGTATATAACTGTATGCGCAACTGGCTCTGTTTCTGCTGGATATATAAGTTCTGTATGTACATGTGACTGAATGTGTAAGTGCCTCGTTCTGACTGGGTGGGTGGGTGAGTGAGTGACTCTGGTTTTGTAAATATGTATGTAAGTTGCAGTATGGGTGAGACACTGGATTTTTAACTGTACTTAGGGGGCTCAAACTACACATGTGACTGATTGAGTCTTTAAAGTGGATGTCTTACCTTCTAAGCACATAGCACTCTGCCCTATGACTTACTTACACCCTACCTAAGGGGTACCTAGCACATAGTAAAACAGAATTTTAAAGCTTAGCAAGCACTGTTTAATTTTCAGCTCAACTATGCAGTGCAACTACACATGCACACTCTACAGTTCCAGGGCAACACATGATTAAAGGACTACTCACACACCCACAGAGACCCACTCACATACCCATAGAGACACTTGCACACCCATTCATAAACCTACAAAAACAATCACACACCCACTCACAAATCCCCACATGCACTCTCAATACTTTTGCATATATCATACACACTTTCATCAACCTCCTATAAACGTATCTTTTCAGTCACATTCTTTTTTAAAACTAAACTACACTCTAATTCACATACCTGTTAATTGAGTTGGTTGGTCAGTAATTTTTTTTTTACATTGTCAGTTGCACTGTACTATCACAGAAAATATAAAAACTAAGCATAAGAATGGTACACCACTCTCATACAAAGCAGCCATTAATGGCAACATTTTCAACTTTGCTCTCAGTGATACTGTCGTAGTTAGCAAATCAAAACGTTGTTATTTTACTTTTGTTATTCTAGTTCTCAATGGTCAGTATTTCTTAACCCTTTCTTGCACTTCAGTAAAGAAGCTCATTCTGGTAGTGTTTTGGGTGTATGCGCAAATTCGTCGTGACCTTCAGCACGTACCCCCATGTAACTTCACAACGAAGATGCAAATAAGTACGGAAGTCCAAAGACATATTTAGCTTTGTACTCTTAATACTTTACAACTGCACTACACTTCATAAGAAACTCCTGACGAGGAAAATAAACCCTCCTTCATAAATAATGAGTCTAAACCACTCTAACTTTAACTAATACACTATGGTCTGTTTAATACCCTTCCCCCCACAGTCTCTTAGCTGAGTTTCCATAGCAACCCCCTTTGGAACACTCTCTTGAACCAGTAGGTCACAAGTTCACAACACATTCTAGAAGCAACATACTAGATTAAAAATGAACAGCAGCAGGTGTGGTAGACTATTCAGAATTAAAAGAATAACCAAGTTTGCATTACATTTTTTTCAGTTTTACCAGAGCCAATCGCAGAACTACTTACTTATCCTTTAAAGATGCTACCTAATTTTATCAACCTACATATTTACACCATCCAATCAAATATGTTTTTTTAAACCAGGTCCTGTCCTCCATTTTAACTGCCTTTCATTTTGAAAACTCTCATATTCAGCTCCCTCCAGCCTTCTCCTGTGTGCTACTGCTCCTTGCCTGCAAAATGTTTAGAGTGTGGATTGTGGGTCACAGCTTTGTATTTTTGGCTAGAGAGTGTGCTAGAAAGAGTGGCATTGGCAGGGACTTGGGTTTGGCTAATGTGGACATTACTTGGATTGGCCAGAGAGGGTTAAAGTGGAATCAATTGCTGCCTTTGGTTGAAAACATTGCACATTGCCATCACCCTGACCTCATGATTGTGCACTGTGGTGGCAATAACCTAGGTACACTTATTAGGGTAGGACTGGAAATCCTAATGAAGGATACCTTTGGTAAATTAATGGCACTTTTCCCTCACACTGCCTTGTTATTCTTCAACATATGCCAAAGGCAGAAATGGAAGCAGTCAAACAAATTCTGTTCACAGATAGACAAAGCCAGGAAACATGACAATAAAAGTGTTTCTGTATTACTCAGAGACCATAACATGGGCTCTGTCTACAACAACAACTTACGCTTTGATATGGATGGTATCTATAGAGATGATGGAGTTCATTTTACAGAGAAAGGCAATAGGGTTTTCCTCAACAACTCTGCATCCTGTTTTATGTGAAGTTATCATCTACACACAATAAACACAAAGGCTCTACTCCGAGCCACCCTATTTCCCAAACACAGGTTCATTTTCTTTTTGAATATTTTTTTTCACGAATACATCATGAATACGCAAAACAAAAGCAGACTGTCAATAGACACCAGCACATTTAAAAATCACAACTATATAAGTGACTCTTTGCAAGTGACTGGGTTTCTGAATGAATCTGTGAGTGGATCCATGAGTGTCATAGTGGGTGAGTGAGTGGGTGTGTGAGTGTCTGAGTGGGTCTGTGAGTCAGTGAATGAGACTCTGAGTGGGTCTGTGACTGGGATTGAGAGTGTCTGAGTGGGTCTGTGAGTGGGTGAGTGAGTGTCTGAGTGGGTCTGAGTGGATACACGAGTGTCTGATTGGGTCTGTGAAACGGCGCATCAGTCTGTGAGTGGGTGTGTGAATGGGTGCGTTAGTCTCTGAGTGGGTCTGTGAGTGGTTACACTAGTCTGAGTGAGTGGGTGCGTGAGTCTCTAAGTGGGTCTGTGAGTAGGTGCAGGAGTCTGAGTGGGTCTGTGAGTGCATGCACCAGTGTCTGAGTGGGTCTGTGACTGGGTGCGTGAGTGGCTCAGTGTGTCTCTGAGTGGGTGCATGGGTCTCTCAGTCTGTGACTGGGTGTGTGACTCTCTGACTTGGGTCTGTGAGTAGGTACATGAATCTGAGTGGGTATGTGAGTGGGTGCATGAGTCTCTAGGTGGGTCCTTAAGTGGGTGCATGAATCTGAGTGCATCTGTGAGTGGGTACATGAGTCTCTGAGTGGGTCTGTGAGTGCATGCATTAGTGTCTGAGTGGGTCTGTGACTGGGTGAGTGAGTGTCTCACTGGGTCTCCGTGTGGGTCTGTGACTGGGTGCATGAGTCTCTGAGTGGGTCTGTGGCTGTGATTGTCTGAGTGGGTATGTGAGTGGGCATGTGAGTCTCTGAGTGAGCGTGTGACTGGTTGTGTGAGTCTCTGACCCCAGTGAATCACCAACTCACACATCTATGCACAGAGTCACACACACCCCACCCACACAAACACTCAGGCACCCATACAGATACTCAGACAATCAATCAATAACCCATGTAGACACTCATGTAGCTATTCAGAAAGCCATGCAGCCGTTTACAAACCAACAGACAGACGGATACAGACATTCACACAGTTTAGTCACTAACCCATGCATTCAGTAAGATACATTTAATCACTCACTTGTAGAGTCAGTCACTCACGTACTAAATCATCCATTCAGACACTTATACACCCACTCATTCTTCAATACACCTTTCCCTATATATATTAAACATATTTAAACTTTACAGAAACACACAGTCACTGGATGATGTCATCAGTGATGTCATTTGAGATGTCATTTGAGATGTCATCAGTGATGTCACTGACCATGTCGTGAGTGATGTAATATGTGACGTCATCAGCAGTGCATTGCGGGGGCGCGAGTTATAGTTAGCTGAACTAACTATAACGGGGGAATTTCTATGGTTTTGTACGAGTGAAATGTCCAACTAACTATAACTGTCCCTAAAACCTATGGTTTTTTCAGTGAATTTCAAAGGTTTTTTAAATGCTAATTTCTAACTATAACGTGTCTGAAACCTATGGTTTTTTCAGTGAATTTCAAAGGTTTTTTAAATGCTAATTTCTAACTATAACGTGCCTGAAACCTATGATTTTTAAGTGAATTTCAAAGGTTTTTTAAATGCTAGTTTCTAACTATGCCTACAGAGGTAGGACATGTGAAGAAAGAAGAAAAAACGCACAGAAAGAAGCAAAAGATGTGCAGAAAGAACCAACAGAGGAGCAGAAAGAGGCCTTGTTGCAAAATCATCCTGTGCCCACAACTTT
The DNA here is from genome assembly GCA_963921515.1 of Calotriton arnoldi. Lineage (NCBI taxonomy): Eukaryota > Metazoa > Chordata > Amphibia > Caudata > Salamandridae > Calotriton > Calotriton arnoldi. The sequence continues at coordinate 595,080 of CAWUFW010002967.1, forward strand.
TTCAGACGGGTACTGGTGGTAACTGACTCTGACTAACCAGAGCCAGTGCTATGCTAAAAGACACTTAGAATACAGTGAAAACACCTACATACACTAGGGAACACTATGCGTTGGGGTACCCCTGTGATTAGCATGACCTCCTCTGCAAGTCCCTAGTACATAATAGGGCAGGGGATTAAAACTACCTCTTAAAACGCTGCTACAGGGCGCGTTTGCACAGTGGTGAAGGGAGGGGGCCTGAGGTGACATGTGTGCAAACGCACCCGTGGCGCGTTTTAAGTTGCGTGAATTAAGTCCCCTTGAATTCTGAGGGTCCCTGGGGCCCAACTAGCCCCCAGGTACCTACAGTTAGGACCACAGAGCTGAGTTGCAGAGAGGCGTTCCGAGGCCACGCACCTTTTTCACCTCTCTGCAACGCAACTCTGTTGTGCTTACTGAAGGTACCTGGTGGACTAGTTGGCCCCCAGGGTCCCTCAGGATTCAAAGGGAATTAATTCCCCAACTTAAAACGCACCACAGGGCGTGTTTGCGCACATGTCACCTGAGGCCCCGCCCCCTCCCTTCACCACTGTGCAAACGCGCCCCGTGGTGCGTTTTAAGTTGGGGGATTAGGTCACCTTGAATCCTGAGGGTCCCTGGGGCCCAACTAGCCCACTAGGTACTTCCAGTAAGCACCACAGGCCTGCGTTGCAACGCCTGTAACAAATTGTGCACTTGTGTTTAGGTAGTGAAGAGGGTCGTGCTGGGGGTAGTGTTTTAGGGTTTAGGGTAGTGCAGTGGTGTTTGTGTAGTGTAGGGGGTCATGCTGGGGGTAGATTTAGGGTTTAGGGTAGTGCAGTGGTGTTTGGGTAGTGTAGGGAGTCGTGCTGGGGGAGTGTTTTAGGGTTTAGGGTAGTGCAGTGGTGTTTGGGTAGTGTAGGGGGTCGTGCTGGGGGTAGTGTTTTAGGGTTTAGGGTAGTGCAGTGGTGTTTGGGTAGTGTAGGGGGTCGTGCTGGGGATAGTGATTTAGGGTAGTGCAGTGGTGTTTGGGTAGTGTAGGGGGTACTGCTGGGGGTAGTGTTTTAGGGTTTAGGTTAGTGCAGTGGTGTTTGGGTAGTGTAGGGGTACTGCTGGGGGTAGTGTTTTAGGGTTTAGGGTAGTGCAGTGGTGTTTGTGTAGTGTAGGGGGTAGTGTTTTAGGGTTTAGGGTAGTGCAGTGGTGTTTGTATAGTGTAGGAGGTCATGTTTTAGGGTTTAGGGTAGTGCAGTGGTCTTTGGGTAGTGTAGGGAGTCGTGCGGGGGTAGTGTTTTAGGGTTTAGGGTAGTGTAGGGGTCATGCGGGGGTAGTGTTTTAGGGATTAGGGTAGTGCATTGGTGTTTGGGTAGTGTAGGGGGTCATGCGAGGGGTAGTGTTTTAGGGTTTAGGGCAGTGCAGTGGTGTTTGGGTAGTGTAGGGGGTCGTGCTGGGGGAGTGTTTTAGGGTTTAGGGCAGTGCAGTGGTGTTCGGGTAGTGTAGGGGGTCGTGCTGGGGGTAGTGTTTGAGGGTTTAGGGCAGTGCAGTCGTGTTCGGGTAGTGTAGGGGGTTGTGCTGGGGGTAGTATTTTAGGGTTTAGGGCAGTGCAGTGGTGTTTGGGCAGTGTAGGGGGTAATGCTGGGGGTGGTGTTTTAGGGTTTAGGGCAGTGCAGTGGTGTTTGGGCAGTGTAGGGGGTCGTGCTGGGGGTGGTGTTTTAGGGTTTAGGGCAGTGCAGTGGTGTTCGGGCAGTGTAGGGGGTGGTGTTTCAGGGTTTAGGGCAGTGCAGTGGTGTTCGGGCAGTGTAGGGGGTCGTGCAGGGGTGGTGTTTCAGGGTTTAGGGCAGTGGTGTTCGGGCAGTGTAGGGGGTCATGCTGGGGGTGGTGTTTCAGGGTTTGGGGCAGTGCAGTGGTGTTCGAGCAGTAAAGGGGGTCGTGCTGGGGGTGGTGTTTCAGGGTTTAGGGCAGTGCAGTGGTGTTCGGGCAGTGTAGGGGGCGGTGCAGGGGGTGGTGTTTCAGGGTTTAGGGCAGTGCAGTGGTGTTCGGGCAGTGTAGGGGGTCATGCAGGGGGTGGTGTTTCAGGGTTTAGGGCAGTATAGTGGTGTTCGGGCAGTGTAGGGGGTCGTGCTGGGGCTGGTGTTTCAGGGTTTAGGGCAGTGCAGTGGTGTTCGGGCAGTGTAGGGGGTCATGCTGGGGCTGGTGTTTCAGGGTTTAGGGCAGTGCAGTGGTGTTCGGGCAGTGTAGGTGGTCGTGCTGGGGCTGGTGTTTCAGGGTTTAGGGCAGTGCAGTGGTGTTCGGGCAGTGTAGGGGGTCATGCTGGGGCTGGTGTTTCAGGGATAGGGCGGTGCAGTGGTGTTCGGGCAGTGTAGGGGTCGTGCTGGGGCTGGTGTTTCAGGGTTTAGGGCAGTGCAGTGGTGTTCGGGCAGTGTAGGGGGTCGTGCTGGGGGTGGTGTTTCAGAGTTTAGGGCAGTGCAGTGGTGTTTGGGCAGTGTAGGGGGTCATGCTGGGGCTAGTGTTTCAGGATTTAGGGCAGAGCAATGGTGTTCAGGCAGTGTAGGGGGTTTTGCTGGAGGTGGTGTTTCAGGGTTTAGGGCAGTGCAGTGGTGTTCGTGCAGTGTAGGGGGTGGTGTTTCAGGGTTTAGGGCAGTGGTGTTCAGGCAGTGTAGGGGGTCTTGCTGGGGTTGATGTTTCAGGGTTTAGGGCAGTGCAGTGGTGTTCGGGCAGTGTAGGGGGTCGTGCTGGGGGTGGTGTTTCAGGGTTTAGGGCAGTGCAGTGGTGTTCCGGCAGTGTAGGAGGTCGTGCAGGGGGTGGTGTTTCAGGGTTTAGGGCAGTGCAATGGTGTTCGCCCAGTGTAGGTGGTCTTGCTGGGGGTGGTGTTTCAGGCTTTAGTGCAGTGGTGTTCGGGCAGTGTAGGGGGTCTTGCTGGGGGTGGTGTTTCAGGGTTTAGGGCAGTACAGTGGTGTTCGGGCAGTGTAGGGGTCTTGCTGGGGCTGGTGTTTCAGGGTTTAGGGCAGTGCAGTGGTGTTCGGGCAGTGTAGGGGGTCGTGCTGGGGCTGGTGTTTCAGGGTTTAGGGTAGTGCAGTGGTGTTCGGGCAGTGTAGGGGGTCGTCCTGGGGCTGGTGTTTCAGGGTTTAGGGCAGTGCAGTGGTTTTTGGGCAGTGTAGGCGGTCGTGCTGGGGCTGGTGTTTCGGGGTTTAGGGCAGTGCAGTGGTGTTCGGGCAGTGTACGGGGTTGTGCTGGGGCTGGTGTTTCAGGGTTTAGGGCAGTGCAGTGGTGTTCGGGCAGTGTAGGGGGTCGTGCTGGGGGTGGTGTTTCAGGGTTTAGGGCAGTGCAGTGGTGTTCGGGCAGTGTAGGGGGTCGTGCTGGGGCTGGTGTTTCAGGGTTTAGGGCAGTGCAGTGGTGTTCGGGCAGTGTAGGGGGTCATGCTGGGGGTGGTGTTTCAGGGTTTAGGGCAGTGCAGTGGTGTACGGGCAGTGTAGGGGGTCTTGCTGGGGGTGGTGTTTCAGGGTTTAGGGCAGTGGTGTTCGGGCAGTGTAGGGGTCTTGCTGGGGGTAGTGTTTCGGGGTTTAGGGCAGTGCAGTGGTGTTCGTGCAGTGTAGGGGGTCATGCTGGGGGTGGTGTTTCAGGGTTTAGGGCAGTGCAGTAGTGTTCGGGCAGTGTAGGGGATCGTGCAGGGGTGGTGTTTCAGGGTTTAGGGCAGTGCAGTGGTGTTCGGGCAGTGTAGGGGGTCGTGCAGGGGTGGTGTTTCAGGGTTTAGGGCAGTGCAGTGGTGTTCGGGCAGTGTAGGGGTCGTGCTGGGGCTGGTGTTTCAGGGTTTAGGGCAGTGCAGTGGTGTTCGGGCAGTGTAGGGGGTCTTGCTGGGGGTGATGTTTCAGGGTTTAGGGCAGTGCAGTGGTGTTCGGGCAGTGTAGGGGTCGTGAAGGGGGTGGTGTTTCAGGGTTTAGGGAAGTGCAGTGGTGTTCGGGCAGTGTAGGAGGTCTTGCTGGGGGTAGTGTTTCAGGGTTTAGGGCAGTGCAGTGGTGTTCGGGCAGTGTAGGGGTCATGCTGGGGGTGGTGTTTCAGGGTTTAGGGCAGTGGTGTTCGGGCAGCGTAGGGGGTCTTGCTGGGGGTGATGTTTCAGGGTTTAGGGCAGTGCAGTGGTGTTTGGGCAGTGTAGGAGGTCTTGCTGGGGGTAGTGTTTCAGGGTTTAGGGCAGTGCAGTGGTGTTCGGGCAGTGTAGGGGTCATGCTGGGGGTGGTGTTTCAGGGTTTAGGGCAGTGCAGTGGTGTTCGGGCAGTGTAGGGGGTTGTGAAGGGGGTGGTGTTTCAGGGTTTAGGGCAGTGCAGTGGTGTTCGGGCAGTGTAGGGGGTTGTGCTAGGGTATGTGTTTCAGGGTTTAAGGCAGTGCAGTGGTGTTCAGGCAGTGTAGGGGGTCGTGCAGGGGCTGGTGTTTCAGGGTTTAGGGCAGTGCAGTGGTGTTCGGGCAGTGTAGGGGGTCGTGCTGGGGGTAGTGTTTTAGGGTTTAGGGTAGTGCAGTGGTGCTTGTGTAGTGTAGGGGTCGTGCTGGGGGTAGTGTTTTAGAGTTTAGGGTAGTGCAGTGGTGTTTGTGTAGTGTAGGGGGTCATGTTTTAGGGTAGTGCAGTGGTGTTTGGGTAGTGTAGGGGTCGTGCTGGGGGTAGTGTTTTAGGATTTAGGTTAGTGCAGTGGTGTTTGGGTAGTGTAGGTGGTCGTGCTGGGGGTAGTGTTTTAGGGTTTAGGGTAGTGCAGTGGTGCTTGTGTAGTGTAGGGGGTCGTGTTGGGGGTAGTGTTTTAGGGTTTAGGGTAGTGCAGTGGTGTTTGTGTAGTGTAGGGGTCATGTTTTAGGGTAGTGCAGTGGTGTTTGGGTAGTGTAGGGGGTCGTGCTGGGGGTAGTGTTTTAGGATTTAGGTTAGTGCAGTGGTGTTGGGGTAGTGTTTTAGGGTTTAGGGTAGTGCAGTGGTGCTTGTGTAGTGTAGGGGGTCGTGCTGGGGTAGTGTTTTAGGGTTTAGGGTAGTGCAGTGGTGTTTTTGTAGTGTAGGGGGTCATGTTTTAAGATGCAACGCTCCAATACCTGACCAGTCTGCACTACATAAAACTGCAAAAAACTAAAAATAAAAAGTGTTTTGCACACTTTTGTCATTGGGCTATATGTGGGCTACATCTCGGTAATATTTGTGCTACATTTGGGCTCTTTTTTCACTGGTGGCCATCTTGGAAGACTTCTTTGTTATGAAGTTTCCTAATTTCCTCATTTACTGCAGTCTCCTCAGTAGGAAATGCTTTCAGTTTTTACTTTGATTCCATCAAGAAGGCATTCAGATGTGTCACACATTTGCCATAAATTCAGAATGTTATTACTCTAGTTGTTCATTAGATCACTGTAGTAAAGCTACTGCTCACCAAGGAGTTAACTGGAAGTCTACTGCTGGTATTGAAAGTGATTGTTTCAGTCTGCATGTCAGAATTTTCTAATGAAATAGAAGAGGATTTGAGATCTCACTTAAAACATGCACTACATTTTCTTTTTGCAGCACTAACCATAATTTCTATGGCAAAATGAACCCCCTCATTTTGTTCCTTTTTAAATTAAATGTTTTAAGTGTTACCAGTTTATTCCAATCAAGATGGCTTCAGGTGTGCCATACTTTTGTCATAAGTAAGGCTGTTAGCACTCTAGTTGTTCTTTAGAACACTCTGGGAAGCTGCAGTAGAACACAAAGGCATCAACTGACAGGCTGCTCCTGTTGAAATATAACAGGAAGATATTTGAGATCTCACTTAAAACATGTCCTAATTTTTCTTTCTACAGCACTAACCATACTTTTTATGGCAAAATGAACCCCTCATTTTGTTCCTTTTTAAATTAAATGTTTTAAGTGTTACCAGTTTATTCCAATCAAGATGGCTTCAGGTGTGCCATACTTTTGTCATAAATAAGGCTGTTAGCACTCTAGTTGTTCTTTAGAACACTCTGGGAAGCTGCAGTAGAACACAAAGGAATCAACTGACAGTCTCTGCCCTTGTTGGATGTACATGTTTTACTGAGAATGTCAGACTTCATTCTCACATGACTGAGAAAGATAATGTGAATTTACAGAAAATATGCTCTCATTTTAGCTTCTGGGGCACCTTCCAAAACTGTATGGGACAAGCATGTGAAAATAGTTTTCTCTCAAACATGATTCATGATATCCCAGCAGAAGGTTTTTCACAGGGTAAAATCACCTTAGAACACACCACAATTCCTGAAATTAGTATGGTACCATCAACAAATGAATTCTAATGTAACTAAAGTCTGTTATCACCCTTTATAGTTCTCCTTTTGGTAACCCTCAAAATCTTAGATTCACTACAATGCATTTCAAAGGGGTACTATCATTTATATTGGTCCCAAGATGGCTGCCAGCAATTCCAGGATGAAGTGCTGACAGCCAATCAGATCTCACGATGACATGTGTGGTTAGGCTCCGCCCAGATATAAATGTGTTTTTACTTTTGATTTTCTCAGCAACTACTGAACGGATTTACACCATTTAACAAAAAGGGTTCTTTTTGAACCAAGAACTACCTCTTTGCCAAATTTGGTGTAATTCCGTTCAGCAGTTCGGGCTGTAGCCTTGCATAAAGTTTCCTATGGGAAATTGATTTTTTGACTCTTATTTTTTAATTTCTCCGCAACTACTGAACGGATTTACACCATTTAACAAAAAGGGTTCTTTCTGAACCAAGAACTACCTCTTTGCCAAATTTGGTGTAATTCCGTTCAGCAGTTCGGGCTGTAGCCGTGTCTAAAGTTTCCTATGGGAAAATGAATGGGGAAAACATGTTTTGGGACCCCCCTTTTTTCTCGGCCCCCGCTTGACGAATCACCCTGAGACTTGCAGGGTAGGAGCGGACCGGAGCGGGCCATAAAGTTTGAAAATTTCGCGAAGATTCGTTAACCGACGCAAGAGTTATTTCAAATAGAATGTCGCGGATTTCCTATGGAAAATAGGTCCTAACTATAACTATCTACTGGCGACCGCCAGTAGATAATATATATATATATATATATATATATATATATATATATATATATATATATATATATATATATATATATATATATATATATATATATATATATATATATCCACCCCACAGCTCCTCTCAGTCAATGAGCCAGCCGCACCAACATGACAGCGTTTTCAACTAAATGCACAGGCACAGCAGGATGCATCAATTTTCTTTATTGTGACAGGGCAGCAAATGTTTTACAGGACGCCAATGCATTTTGGCTTGCCTTCAACTGGGCAACCCTGATTCCCCCAACACAGGTGATATATACCTGTGTTGGGATAATATATATATTTATATATCACCTGTGTTGAGGCAATCAGAGTTGCCCAGTTGAAGGTGCAAGCAGAAATGCGTTGGCATCCTGTAGTGTGTTTGGTGCCTTGTCACATTAAAGAAAATGTATGTGTTCGGCCAGGCCCTGCGCCCGACCCCATATGTGGCCAAACCCATGCCACGCTCGGCTTATATATATTTTCACAGAAAAAAAGAAAGGTTACAGTAATATTATAGTTAGGTGTTGAAATGAATTAAAAACTAAAAACAAAAGGCAAAAAAAAGCACTCAGTATTTTTTGCAGAAGAGCTTATTGCCTTATCCACATATAATGTCACATTTTGTTCTTTGTTTTTTCAGTAAATTTCTAGGTTTTTTGATCATAGTCATCCAACTGCCTCATTGAGCATACCTTTTGAATATGTTAAGTTGAGGGTTGGATATAGAGCTTGCACCAAATGCCCCACTGGAGGCAAACCTCACGCTGCACACAGCCTTTGTCCCTGCGTGGTGTTGGCCGTAGGGCCTGGCCTGCAGCCATGCCCTGCATCCAACTCCCTCAGTTGGACAACCTCTTGCAGGCAGACAATCCTCCACTAACCCTTACCCGACATTTTATTCTTATTTTAGGTTCAAGACATGGGAACCAAGACCCCCTGTCCTGGAATCGTGGTTGCAACATTTCTCTTCATGCAGCACCCAGCGTTCAGATTGCTTAATGCAGTGGTATCTTTCTGGTCGGTGGGACTGATGAGACTTAGCAAAAAAAGCCCACCAGGCCAATCAGAATGCTCTATTTTGTTATTCACAGTATCGTGGGAGTCCCACAGGACTGCCGCAGGATCAGTTGTCAATTTATTGCCAAATTTCGAACATTCATTTCTCAAAAACCGCTAAACTGATTTACACCAAATCATGAAAAGCCCACTTTTTGAGTAAAGATCTAGCTTTCTGCCAAATTTGGTCTCATTCTGTTCAGCCATTTTTTTAAAAAGCTTATTAAAATTCCTATAGTAAATCGCATTGAAAAAACACATATTTGCCCCCCCTTTTTTCTCAGCCCCTGCCTGATGGATCACCCCGAAACTTTCCAGGAAGAAGCTGAGGTGAATGAACCTTTGTTTCTGAAAGTTTTGTGATTCATCAACCAGCCCCAAAGTTATTAGAAAAACAAACTCCATCTGACGTAACTATACCTATACTGTGGTGATATATGGTGGTCGCCAGTAGGTAGGTATAGTTAGGACAAAGGTTTCTATAGGAAAATAATTTTTTATTTTACCAATCACTTTGGCGCCGCTTGATGAATCTTCACGAAATTTTCATAAAATGTCCCCTTTTTAGGTCGAGCCTGGGCAGCGTATGCGCTGCTGCGAGGCATGCAGTAGTGGAGTATGACTTTGAAGCGCCCATATTTTTAATTGGCTTGTCAGTGTCCTTCTTAAACGCAGACTTGCGATTCATTATTTGGCTTGTTAGTCCCTCCTTAGTACCGCCTAGTCTGCATCTGTAACCTCCCATAACGACTGGACTTTTTACTTGTGTCGTTACATGGTCTGCTTTATAACTGGGTGAGCACTATTTTCTTAAATGAGCTTACCCTATTTGACCCACGACATCGCAGCACGCTGCACGCTTTTAGTAATGTATTTATTTATGTTCACAAACCAAGCACTGCTCGGATTACATCACGATGTGGATTGTTTTTTTAGTTTGTCACAAGTATTCTCGCCACTGCATCTGCCTGCCATCCCCTTTGAAACATACAAAGGCAACAATAAATAGCAGGCTTTCGCTTTACTAAACTTTTAATACTCGACGTGTCTGCATTTGATTTTTGGAAGGCACAGAGAGCTTAGGCGGCGACTCGAACAACGTTCCCCAGTTCTAAAGTCCCCAGCTTTGCATGTTATGCCACATTGTCGCTCCAAATGCATCAGCTTTGTTTAGGGGGGGTTATCTCCGTTTCCCTCAGTCACCCTCCCACCATGCACCCACCGTTAGCCCCTTCCTCTCTTTTTTTTCTCTGAGCACCAGCCAGCACAGGACGTGCACATTCAACTTAAAACATACAGCGCCTCACATCCGGAGTCTCTCTTCTGGGGCCCCTCCCTTCCAGCCCTCACAGCATCCCCATGCCACGTATAGCTTATCTCCTTCATTGGGCCATAAATCTTCACAGGCTGCCCATTTGCTTTACTCTCACATCCTCTCTCCAATTGTCCTTGTGTTACAAATGCCTGTTATTTAAAATGCAGAGTAAGTATCTGTTTTTAATTTACCCAAGAGGATTCCTACAGCCCTTTTCATTTAAACCGACACTCTCCATTTACCTTTTAAACTTAACTCTTTCCTTCCCCCCTTTGCCCTCATCATCCTTCGACTGCCCCAGCCAATGAAAACAAGCATTTACAATGCAATAGGTCTTGCATTTGCGAGAATTTGAGGCATTGGCATTGTAAATAACAATGCCTTTATTTACGTATTGGCTTTGAAAACATAAATAAAAGGCATTGTCATTTACAATGCCAATAGCTTAAACTCGCACAAATGTGAGACCTATTGCATTGCAAATGCTCGTTGGTTCAGCTTCTGTGTTGATAGTTTTGGGGTGATCCGTCAAGCGGGGGCTGAGGAAAAAGGGGAGTCCCAAAACGCATTTTTCCCATGTTATGTCTATGGGGATTTTTCATTTTTTGACAGCCCGAACCGTGAACGGAATAACACCAAATTTGTCAGAAAGCAAGATGTTGGTCTAGAAAGCGTGCTTTTTGTGATTTGGTGTAAATCGGTTGAGTAGTTTCAAAGATATTTAAGTAAAAAAAATATAGATATTTGGTAGCCCAAAAACCTACTGAAATGCTACGGCAGCCATCTTTGGACTCGGTTGAACCGAGTCCCACAACATTTTTTTTTTAAAAGAAAAGGGGGTAGGGTAGAAACACCCTGCCCCCTAGATCTCTTGGGGGCCAAAAAAGGCAATTAAAAAAGAAAATCGGCGGGATCCATGGATCTGGCCGAAAATTAAAAAAGAAAACGAAGCATGGGCTCCCGCGCTTCGCTCATTATCTGCCCCCAGGTGGGCCAGGTCCCGGGGCATTTTTTTAATAATGGAGGGGCCCACTGGTGCCCCCCTTCTGGGGCTTACTATTGCCCCAGGGACCACCACCTCCCTGGGGCTTAAAGTTTTATACATGGGGGAGCCTCTTGGACCCCCGGGGTTTTTAATTTAAATAATATGGTGGTCCGCGCACGCCCCCACAGCCAGGATGGCTGAAGAGGGGTGAAACCCCGAAACCGGTCCTAGGATGCTTGTTTCCAGTCCAGGGAGGACCTGGCTTGGCAGTTCGGGCTGGACTGTTCCCATGAGGCACAGGGTCAAGACTGATTTGCATATGGCCAGGTCTAAACTGGGGTGGCATGGTGAGCAAAAGAATGATGGATTTAACCCAGATCTCTTGACTGGGGGTGAATGTTTTGATTTGTTCTGCATTCCGTCCATCAATTGTGTGTCTTTTGCTTCTTCGCCCTAAGTGCGCCGGGTATGCCCAGACGTGGGTCCCGTGCTCACTGTGCCACTGGAATCAAGCTATCCTGGCTGAAGAGGGTGAAACCCCGAAACCGGTCCTAGGATGCTTGTTTCCGGTCCAGGGAGTACCTGGCTTGGCAGTTCGGGCTGGACTGTTCCCATGAGGCACAGGGTCAAGACGATTTGCATATGGCCAGGTCTAAACTGTGGTGGCATGGTGAGCAAAAGAATGATGGATTTAACCCAGATCTCTTGACTGGGGGTGAATGTTTTGATTTGTTCTGCATTCCGTCCATCAATTGTGTGTCTTTTGCTAGGTGGGACCAGGGCACCCAGTAGTGTTGCCAGGCCCCGGGAGATGGGGTCCCCGCTGCCAAAATCGGCCCTGGAGGGGGGGCTATGCGGCCCCCTCCCATGTTCACATTTTTTTCCAGAAAATTACTAAAAAGGGCAGGACCTGGGAGCTTGGGGTCCTCAGGGCCTAAATTGGCCAGGGAAGGGGGGGCCACACAGCCCCCTTTCCTCTGTTAAAAAAAAAAGATGAAAAAAGAAGCCAGGCCCCGAGAGATGGTGTCCCCGGGGCCATATTCATCAGTTTCTCCACCACTCTGCAAATGCGCCTCCTGGTGCACTGCTGGTTGGGGAATGGATTCCACTTTACTTCTGAGTGCCTCATGACTAACGTGGACTTCTTCCCCCAACCAGTAGTGCACCAGGAGGCACATTTGCAGAGTGGTGGAGGAAGGGGGCATGGCCTCCAACATCCTCTTAGCAATCCCGCTGTGTGGGCCTTACTGGAGATAACAGGAGGGTTTGTTGGCCCCCCAAGGACCCTCTGGAGCCGAGTGGACTTCATCCCCCAACTAGTAGAGTGCTAGGAGGTGCATTTGCAAAGTGGTGGAGAAAGGGGGCATGGTCTCCGAAGACCTCTAAGCAATCCCACTGCATGGGTCTTACTGGAGGTACAGGAGAAATTGTTAGCCCCCATGGACGTCCTTTTGCTAAGAGGTCTTCGGAGGCCATGCCCCTTTCTCCACCACTCTGCAAAAGCGTCTCCTGGTGCACTACTGGTTGGAGAATAAAGTCCTCTTGGATGCTGAGGGACCTTGGAGGCCAAGAAGCCCATCTGGTACTTTTTGTAAGTCCTAAATTACCCCTCCATTATGGTGGACCCCGGGGCCTGGAGTCCACAACGGACTCCCTGCATTATATTATTTGAGCCCGGAGGAGGTGGTGAGCTCTGGGGCTGCTGGGAGGGGGGCTAGCAGCCCTCCCCCCTCCCACATTTCTACTTTTCATGCCTTGTGGAGGTGGTGGTCTGCGGGGGAGGCGCACAAGCCCCCCCTCACTTCAATAATTCATAGCTGCGGGGGCGGCAGGTGGGCCCCCCGCATTTGTATTGTTCAGTGCCTCAGGGAGGTGGCAGTCCCCTGGGCTTTTCCAGCCTTTTTAAGCCTGCATGCCAATGGGATTTGGCCCACCCACGGGCTTCATAAAAAAGATGTGCTGGGGCCCACACATCTTTTTTTTTTATTATTATTTTGCCACGGATCCGCTGGTCTACCCTGCCCCCTTTTCTTTTTTACATTTTTCATGGGGCTCGGCTTCAAGCCGAGTCCCAAGATGGCTGCCAACACTTCCTGGTTGAAGTGATGGCAGCCAATCAAATTTCAATAGGATTTTGAGATCCCAAATATCTATGTTTTTAAAACTTGAATATCTCTGAAACTACTAAATGGATTTACACCAAATCACAAAAAGCACACTTTCTGGACCAGCATCTAGCTTTCTGCCAAATTTGGTGTAAGTCTGTTCAGCGGTTCGCGCTGTAGTTGTGTTCAAAAAACGAAAAATCACCATAGACATAACATGGGGAAAATGCGTTTTGGGACCCTTCTTTTTTATCGGCCCTCGCTTGACGGATCACCCCAAAACTTTCAGGACAGCAGCTGAACCAATAAGGGGACGTTTTAAAAATTTTTTTCATGAGGATTCGTCAAGCGACGCCAAAGTTAATGGCAAAACAAAAACACTTTTCCTATGGAAACTTTGGTCCTAACTAAAATTACTTACTGGCTATCACCAGTAGGTAATATACATATATATTGTCAATTCTTTTTTTGTAATGGTTTTTGTAAAAGTTTATTTCTTAGAGCTGCATGTGCCCTTGCCATTATCAAAAACATTGGCCAAAAGCAAAAACATAGTATTGGTCTCACTAAACACAATTTTGCCATAGCAGCGCCTGGTAGTGAAGTTAGCTGCTTTGTGTGGCTGTGCAGTTGGTGAAAGAGCGGAATGCCATCACTGACAGTTAAGTTAGCCAGTGGCTGAAGTGGGTAGACCCACTGCCCCATGATGTATGCTGTAGTGGGCAGAAGAAATATGTGAATGACACAAAAACAGACCAGTATATGATGATTACTGACTGAAAGTCTTGTAAGTAAATATTATTGTATGTGTCATTTTTGTAGACTCTAATGGTCTTGACTAACGCCAGATCTAAAAATGAGCTTAGCAATCCCAGAATACAAGAGGATTGGTTAGTGACCAGGCATGAACACTTCAGGAGTAGTGCAGGTGTTTTAAGGCTATTTCTGGAGAATTGTGTTATACAAAAGCAGGTGATTTGGGAACTGTATTGATGACATGGAAATGACTTATTTATACTATATTCAAAAAATGTTTCATTTTAAGTGTTACACATAAGTCATTACTATGCCACTAATGAGAGAAATGAAAACATGGAAATGTCACTCATAAGTAAACTGAAAACTTGGCAGCTAAGATGAAATATCTGCCTTTTTGCACTTCAAGTGTAACAAGGCTTCATGTATCATGCCCTCTGTTCTCAAGCATTTGCTGAATGTCTTTTTTATACGATAAGGATACCTAAATACAAAATACTGGTGTCTCTACTTTTCTAATGACTGCTCTCTTTCTATAAAACCACAGTAAGAGCCCCACAACTTGAAGAATTAACTGCCAGGTCTCCTTTATGATGAGGCCCTCCTCACTTTCAGGCAAAACAGCTTGAGTGATAAAGATTTTGATGTTAATGCTGCTGAAATATACATTGACGGCATTGGCAAACTTAAACATTTCCCAGACAATGGATCGGAGATAAAAGTGTGACTTTGCGTGAAACATATGAAATTATGTGGGTGTGATTTAATATGATTGGTAATCCATGTTCATCTACTTTGCAGTTCTCTTAATCTGGATGCGATGACTATGGCTGCATCAGGGATCATACATACCATGAAGCGGCATGCAAGTATTTCTTCTGTCCAGCTGGAGGCACTACGGGCCATTTCACATTTAACAATAGCTGGTAATTACAAACACAATTTAAGAAGTTCTTTGTTTCCTTATGTTCCCTAAAACCAAGATCTTTAGGTTTAATTTGAGCTGAGGGTGTTTGATAAATCGGTAGAAATGGTACAGTGCACAGAGATTAATGTTCTTGACATGTATGGCTGTAGATAACATGCTCTGCAGATTGCTGCCATCTAGTGTTGGGCTTGAACGTTTGCAGGTTTTTTTTGTTTGTAGAAGTCTTTCGAATCACAAGTTATAGTGACTGCTACTTGGATGTAATGTGCATGGGCACCAGCTCTATTGCATGTATGGACGTGTATAGATCAGGCTCTGTGTTTGGCGCCTAACAGTGCCTGTTTTCGGTCCTCTTTGACTCTGTGTCTGCTGATAATCTTCAAGCTTCATTGCTGCCAATGGTCAATTGACAACCACTCCAGCTTCAACGCCTTTAACCAGGGGTTCGGCCCCTTTTTGGCGCTCCATGCCCCCACCTCAGCTCTCTTTTGCTTGACAATGCCAGTTCCTTGATGGAAAGAACACCCTTCGAGTACTTTCCCCAGTGTCATTCCAAGTTTGTTATAGTTGGGAAATAGAATAAAAAAGACCTTAGAAATTCACTTGAAAAAAACAAAGGTTACAGAGACGTTATAGTTAGGTTCACATTTTACACCCACAAAACCATAGAAATTCAGCAGTTATAGTTCTAATTCGTGCCCTAAGGTAACTATAACTCATGCCCTCACCTTGCACTGCTAACTACCCCACATACTACATCACTCATGACACCTTTTATGACATCATTGATAATATCACTGCAATGTTTGCAATAAAATTATTGATGAGAAAATTGTGCATTGCGGGGGCGCAAGTTATAGTTACCTTAGGGTACGAGTTATAGTTTCTTCAGAAAACTCTAACTATAACTGCTGAATTTCTATGGTTTTGTGCGTGTAAAATGTGAACCTAATTATAATGTCACTGTAACCTCTGTGTTCGAGGCATGTGAGCTGTAGATCACATGCTTTGCATACTCCTGCCATCTAGTGTTGGGTCCGGATGTTTGCAAGTTGTTTTTCTTCGAAGAAATCTTTCCAGTCACGAGGTAAGTGACTCCTCCTTTCGGTGATAGTGCGCATGGGCATTGACTCCATTGTTAGATTGTTTTTTTCCGCCATCGGGTTCGGACGTGAATTGCTGCGCTCCGGTTTGACACTGTTTCTCCGGTTTCCCTCGGTGCGCAAGACACTCACCCTCGACGGTATTGTTTTCGATCGCGTAATCCCATTCTCCACTTATCGTATTTACTGAAAAAAACCTCTTTCGCTCGGGTAGCTCGTGGAAGGCCGTCGGGCCTACCCTCGTCAGTCCGTCTCGCAGTAGATGGAACAGACTCCATTTAAATTCTACCCTCGGTGCCACGTGAAGTTTCCGCGTGCCGACTCAAACGAACTGTGCAACCTTTGCTTGTCTCCGGAGCACAGTGAATAGGACTGCGACGTGTGTAAGGCTTTCCGATCGAAGAAAACGTTTCACGACCGTCGGGCTCAACGTCACGACATGCAGAGCCAACACACAAGTTCCATTCCAGACCTCTGAGGAGAAGATTCGGAACAAGAGGCCGGAGACACCATGGGAGCCGAGGAGGAACAAGACCCGATCTCCATCTCCGACTACGGCTCCGAGGGGGACGAAGACATCCCACAAGGGCAGTGTACCGTGAGTACAGATCCTCCCTTGCCCCAAAGTCCACCTCAGCCCAAGAAGAAGGCTCCGGCCCAACCCCCGCCTCTAGGCCACGGTCGGCACCGAGAACATGTTTCCGACGCCCCATCCTCCGGCTCGGCAGCGAAATATACCCAAAAGCCTTCCGGCTCCGAACAGAGCCATTCGAAAATGGGCACCGAGCCAAAAACCTTCGGGATCGAAGTCAAAGACAGGCTCCGCCCCACCCCCTTCGACGCCGTAAACGTCTTCGGATCCGAAATCCGCGGGATCCAAAGCCCCGGCACCCAAAACACCAGCACCGAAACCTTCGGCACCGAAACAAATGGATGTGTCGATTCCATCCAAAGAGCAACATTTAGGTGCTCCGCCTTCCAAACCGGATCCGAAACAGCGGGAGCTATATATTCACCCAACAACTGGACATATTACCATGAAGGTGACAATAAAACGCAAACCTGAGACAGAAGAGGTCTACCACATTCCTTTAAAAAAGAAAAATGTTGGTACTAATCCTTCTCCTCCTCCTCTTCCATCACCTCCTTCTCCTCAGTTTCAACCATTAATAATTTCACCTGAGCACTCACCACCACATACACCTGAAGATCAAGATGATGGGGATGAGGATGGGGCTGGGGACAATGAGCCAATACCCGCAGACCCCTGGACAGATTACAACACCAATTCCCCCACATGGAATGATCCTGATCTATACCCTACCAAGCCTTCTCCACCGGACGACAGTGTAGGGTACATAGAACTGTTGGGTAGAGCTGCTAACTTCCATGGGGTTTAGCTGCATAAGGAATCCCTGGAAGAGGATTTCCTTTTCGAGACTCTTAGTAGTACACAAAAGTCCTCGCACACACTCCCCATGCTCAAGGGTATGATCAGACACGTAGACAATATTTTTAATGATCCCGTCAGGGCACATATCCTCACCCCTAGGGTAGACAAGAAATATAAGCCGGCACCATCACATCCAGCATACATAAGGGGGCAGTTACCATTGGATTCCTTGGTAGTTTCCAACGCACGCAAAAGGGCCAATTCACAAACAGGAGATGCTCCACCCCCGGACAAAGAATCTAAGCTTATAGACGCTTCAGGGAAAAGAGTAGCCTCCCAGGATGCAAACGTTTGGCGCATCTCCAATACACAAGCACTGTTAGCTAGGTACGACAGAGCGCATTGGAATGAAATGGAACAGTTGCTCCAATTTCTACCTGATGAGCTCAAGTCCAAGGCACAAGACCTAGTGCGGGAGGAACAGCTCATTTCCAATAATTCTATCAGGTGCGCCCTGGATGCTTCAGACACTGCAGCCAGAGCTGTCAACACCAGCATCCTTTTAAGAAGACATGCCTGGTTACGTATTTCAGGATTCAAACCTGAGATTTAAACTTCTATCCTGAACACACCATTTGACAAGGAACACCTCTTTGGCCCTGTGGTAGATTCCTCACTAGAAAAAATGAAGGACACAGAAGTGGCCAAATCTATGGGAGCCCTTCAATTAACCCCAGGACGTGGTTCCCTGCAGCGCTCCTTCTACCGCGGAGGGTCCAAAAATGCCTCCTCAGATACTGCCACCACCACCTACAAAGGCAACAATCAACCCTCTGCCTCTAATGAGTACTTCAGTGGGGGTTACAGAGGCAACAATGGCAAAGGTAGAGGCTCCAATACACGCGCCTCCCCCTCCAACACCAAACAGTGACTTGCCTACACTCCCCCCGACCATTTAACACCTGTCGGGGGCATCTTTCACATTTCCTACCCGCCTGGCAGTCCATAACTACAGACAAATGGGTACTGGAAATTATGCGTTCTGGTTATTGCCTGGAGTTCACCAACAATCCTCCAAACATTCCTCCACGTTCACACAAACTGTCACCGGCTCACTTACACCTCCTCAAACAAGAGGTTCAGTCTCTCCTTTTAAAAGGGGCTATAGAGCCCGTACCACTACAATACCACGGGTCGGGCGTATACTCCTTTTACTTTCTCATACCCAAAAAGGACGGTTCTCTTAGACCAATCTTGGACCTCAGAGAATTAAATCTTTACATACAGTCAGACCATTTTCACATGGTAACACTTAAACAAGTGCTCCCACTCCTGCAGCAGGGCGACTTTCTCTCTACTCTAGACTTAAAGGATGCCTATTTTCATGTTCCAATACATCCTGCTCATAACAAATTTCTCAGATTTGTAGTAGCGGGCCAACATTAAAAGTTCAAGGTACTCCCCTTCGGAGTCACCACTGCTCCCAGAGTCTTTACAAAATGTCTGGCAGTAGTCGCTGCTCATCTAAGAAGACAACACATTCATGTCTTCCCCTACTTGGACGACTGGCTCATCAAAGCCAGTACATACTCACAGGACACTGCAGTTACTGCACCAACTGGTATTCACAGTCCGTGTGTTGAAATCACATCTCCATCCTTCCAACACTCAAAATTACCTAGGAGCCACTTTCGATACTCAAAAGGCTCTGGCCTTTCCCAATGCAGCCAGAATTTGCAACATTCAGACGCTAGTTCTACAGTTTCAGTCCATTCACTCGCTTCCAGCTCGAGTGTATATGCAACTACTGGGAATGATGGCATCTTGCATCATGATCGTTACCCATGCCAGGCTTCACATGCGTCCCCTTCAAGAATGCTTAGCGAGTCAGTGGAACCAATTGCAGGGTCTGTTAACCAATTTAGTGTTGGTAAGCAGCCGTACTCATCGCTCTCTGCAGAGGTGGAACACACAAAATCTATCAAAAGGACGGCCCTTCATAGACCCACTTCCACAGACCATGCTAACAGCGGACTCGTCCCTCACTGGCTGGGGGGCTCAGGCCTGTGAAGTCAATAGCACAAATCTCTCCACATAAACCATCTAGAGCTGCTAGCAGTCTTTCTAGCGCTCAAAGCATTTCAGAATTAACCTGGTTGGCAAAGCTGTCCTATTTCGTACCGACAACATGACATCTATGTATTACATACAAAAACAAGGGGGACACACTCTCTCCAACTGTCACACTTGGCCCAAGACATTTGGAGGTGGGCCATTAACCACAAAATCTATCTCCTAGCGGAACACCTCCCAGGAGTGAACAATCAGATTGCCGATCTCCTCAGCAGACAGAGACAGCAAATACATGAATGAGACCTTCACCCTCAAGTTCTCCTCCCATACTTTCAAAGTTGGGGAGTTCCTCAAATAGATCTTTTTGCCACACACCAAAACGCAAAATGCCCAAACTTCGCCTCCAGGTACCCACACCCGCTCTCCAAAGGCAATACACTATGGATGAACTGGTCAGGGATATTTGCATATGCTTTTCTGCCTCTCCCACTCATTCCATTAGTGGTTCGGAAACTCAGGCAAACATCCCTCACACTGATCCTAGTAGCTCCCACATGGGCCCGTCAACTGTGGTTCACAACCCTGTTGGAGCTGTCACTAGTTCCACATCAAAGCTGCACCTCACATCCAGTCTCCTCACACAGAGCCATGGAGAAATCAGACACCCAGATCCCAAACAACTGAACCTCGCGATCTGGCTCCTGAAGTCATAGAGTTTGCTTTTCTAAATCTCCCACCAGACTGTATGAACATTATCAGAGAGGCCAGAAGGCTTATTGCAAGAGCCTGTTATGCAGCCAAATGGAAACGTTTTCTATTGCAATAACAACAGCATCCATCCTCTTGATGCTTCAATACAAAATATCATTTGTTACCTGTTACACTTGCAGCAGTCAGGATTAGCTTACACCTCTATCCGACTACATCTCGCTGCAATAGCTGCGTATCTACAAAATAGGCAACATTTATCGCTTTTCAGAGTGCCAGTAATCAAAGCTTTCATGGAAGGACTCAAAAGAGTTATACCACCAAGAATTCCACCTGCTCCAGTGTGGAATCTTAACATAGTCCTCACAAGATTAATGGGCCCACCTTTTGAACCCATGCATAAATGTGAGCCACAGTTTTTCTCCTGTAAAACTGCTTTCCTCATTGCAATCACTTCACTGAGGTAAGTAGGTGAACTGCAGGCACTAACTATAGAAGAACCCTTTTTCCAACTTCACAGATATAAAATGGTTCTTCATACTAACCCCAAATTTCTACCTAAGGTAGTATCTGCCTTTCACATCAATCATTCAGTTGAATTACCGGTATTCTTTCCTCAACCTGATTCTGTGGCAGAACGAGCTCTACACTCCTCAGATGTCAGAAGAGCCCTTTTATATTACATTGAAAGAACAGAATCATTTCGTTAGACTAAACAACTTTTCGTTGCTTTTGCACCACCACACAAGGGCAATCCCATATCCAAGTCCGGTATTGCCAGATGGATTGTTAAATGCATTCAAACTTGTTATGCAAAAGCAAAGAGAACGTTAACAATACCCCCTAGAGCGCATTCCACTAGCAAAATAGGGGCTACTATGGCTTTCTTAGGAAACATCCCCATAGTTGACATTTGTGAAGCTGCAACATGGTCTACACCGCACACATTCACCAAACACTATTGTGTAGATGTGTTAGGGAGACAACAAGCTAATGTGGGCCAGGCAGTATTTAAAACACTCTTTCAGACAACTCCAACAGCTACAGGTTAGCCACCGCTTTGGGAGTTTACTGCTATATAGTCTATGCAAAGCATGTGATCAACAGCTCACATGCCTCGAACGGATAATGTTACTTACTTAGATGCTTACTGAGTAAGTATCATTATCCTTACAGCAAATAGGTATCTGCTAAGGCTGAAAACAATAGGCTGCGACGTATCTGTCTTTAGGATTCTTAATGCTTCTGCTTCCAGATATTTTCTGGTCCTCATATTACGACAGATAGGTTTAATCCATTTTTTCCTTAAGGTAGCATGTGCTGGGAAGAAAAATAGCATATGGGAAACGTTTTCTGCAGCATTTAATGAGCATAGTGTACAGTGAACCTCCCCGGTATCAACAGTACTACATAACCATTTGGATCTATTACATTTAATCCGGAGGACATTGAAGTGGAACTTCATATACAATGACTTAGCTAATTGTTGTTGCACTTCGTCCATATATGGTTCGTAGACAGGGAATGGTTTGATATATAAGAACTGTGATGTCAGCTTTCCTATTTTAGGGCCATGATGGACACTACTTTGTATATACTTCCAATATGAACTTTTCAGGACCTTGTTTGAGTGTATTGTTAAAGAATTAGAAGCATTCCAAAAACAGCTTAAGCCTAGTTTGTAAAACCAGCTACATACTTGTCTAATCCAGGGGCGTGTTGTATGATGGTCGAGACTCAGTATTTTGATTAATCCCTCTTTGTAACTTGTGAGTTCTTGCGTGACTCACAAACGAACACAGAATAACAGAGGTCTTAATATGGCTTGGTGTTCTATTCGCCTAATATTAGTATCTTGATATATTGGGATCATAGGTGTGCGTACTGGTAGTCGAAGTAACATACTCACAAATCTATTTTCCTCTGTTGTAAGCATACTCAAACTGTTCACCCCCCAAAGTTCAGTACCATAGAGGGTTACAGATTGTGCCCTATACTTGTAAACTTCCAGGGCTGGCAACACTGCCTTTGATATACTTGCCTGTTGCTTTTTTACAATTGGCATGTAGTTTTGCAACAAGACAGCTTTGCATTTATGTATGTGTGGTTCCCAGGACAATTTGGTGTCTAATATAATTCCAAGGCAGTTAACATTGGCCATACACTCCAATTTTTATTTTTGAACAGTGATGTTTTTCTTAAAAGACTTATGCGGTTTTCTAGCCATATATTTAGACTTAGCTGAGTTGATTTCAAGGCCTTTTATGGTGCAAAATTAGTTGAAACAAGATTTGGGGAGTTGTATTTACAACCCTGAAGATGTTGCACGATGTCATTTACGTCTAGCGAAAAGAGGGTAGGTGCCAATACACATCCCTGCCTTACACCCCTGTTTATTGGGATTGCTTCCGTAAGTTCACTCCTAGATCCCCATCTGACTCTTGCATAGTTGTCTTGATGGAGCTGTACTTTCTAAGAAACTACAGAATGGATTTGAACCAAATGCGTAACAACATCTACCTTTCCTATAGGAATTAATATTGGAAAACTTACTTTTTTTGAACCGTCTTTTTCTCAGCCCTCACTTAACGGATCACCCCGAAACTTCCCATGCACAACAAAACTTTGACACTTTTTTGCAAAATCTACTGAAGATTCATCAAACGGTGTCAAAGATATAGGCAAGTCAAAAAACGCTTATCCTATGGAAGCCAGGACCGCCAGGAGGTAATAAATATATATGTATGTTCAAGGCAGGGGGGCGTGGCCGGACCGCGGACTAAGATGGCTGCGTAGATCCGGAGCTCCGTCCAACTCCCCAGCAGACTTGGCCCATCCGGCAGCCCCACGTTCAGCACAAACGCGGCATGGGGCGCATCGGACTGTGCGGCGCCTCCAGTCCCGGCCGAGCCCTCCCAGGCGTGCATTGGTGACCGGGAACGGCAGCGGCGCCATGTCGAGCTTTGGGGCCTGGTGCGCTTGGCGGGGCCGGGGCCTCTGGTAATCCTTCAGCCCAACCGGGCTCAACCTCCTTTGGGCGGGAGGAGGCGAGGCATGCCCTGGTCCCTCTGGGCCTCTTTGGGGCACATCAGACCGGTGCAGAGTGGCGCGCAACATTCCCCTGTGTGGCCTGGTGGTCCGGGAGCAGTGAGTGCGTGTTTTACAGTTTGTTGGGAACCACCAGACGCCCCCGGAGGCCCCGTGGTGATAGGATCCACGGGTGAGCCTGGGGGCCGGCATCCGGCCGCAGCGTGGTGGGGGTCCCTCTGTTCCACCTTCAGACACTGCTTCCGCCCCTCCATCCGATTATCCAGCCTGCTGCCTGGTGCTCTGGTCCCCCCTTTGGCGTGTGGTGGTGACTTTGGCACCTGGACGGCGGCGCTGCAGCTAGGCCGCAAAGTGCCATTACGCCTGGAACTGCTCCTTCCTGGATACGGCCTGAGGCATTGAATCCCAAGCACCGGCACCGTTGGGCTCCCCCCCTCTCCTTATGGGCAGCACCCTTTTGCAAGTGGACTCCCTCAGTTTCTTTTGAGCATCACTGGCCCGACCGGCCTGGCTCCTTCGCTCTGCGCTTCTCTGCGCTTCTCTTTGACTCTCTTCCTCCTCCGGCTCGGGCGTCTCACCGTGCTGCTCTCCCTCTCCCCCTCCACTGCCAAGGGGAAGGTGGACCCAAAACAGAGGAAAATACCGTTCGAGAAAGCTGCGAACAATACTGTCCCCCCCGGCGATAATATGGCGGAGAGTGGCGCGACGGGGGCCCCCCCCAACCAGTGGTGCCTGGCAGTGAGGCCCTAATGGCGGAGCTGCGGGCTGGATTTAAGGCCCTCGACGCGCGGTTTGATGCTTTGGATAAGAGACTGGACATGATGGGGGCCAGGCTTGATAAGCACGACGCTCGCTTGGATAATGTGGAGGGTAGAGTTTCTGATCTCGAGGATGGCTCGGCCCAGACGACCAAGCTCTTGGAAAGGATGGAGAGGGTGCTCAAGACCGTAGCCATGAAGAATGTAGATTTGGAGGCCAGGGGGAGACGAAACAACATACGGATCGTGGGTATTGCGGAATCCACGAATACTGGGCGGCTGGATGTGTTTGTGGAGAGCCTACTCTGTGATTTGTTTGGCCGTGACTCTTTTACTCCCACCTCTGTCGTCGAAAGGGCACATCGCACCCTTGGCCCCCGTCCTAATCCTGGGTGCCCTCCCTGTCCGATCATGGCAAGGCTCCTGAACTTCAGGGACTGGGACGCGCGGTTTGATGCTTTGGATAAGAGACTGGACATGATGGGGGCCAGGCTTGATAAGCACGACGCTCGCTTGGATAATGTGGAGGGTAGAGTTTCTGATCTCGAGGATTGCTCGGCCCAGACGACCAAGCTCTTGGAAAGGATGGAGAGGGTGCTCAAGACCGTAGCCATGAAGAATGTAGATTTGGAGGCCAGGGGGAGACGAAACAACATACGGATCGTGGGTATTGCGGAATCCACGAATACTGGGCGGCTGGATGTGTTTGTGGAGAGCCTACTCTGTGATTTGTTTGGCCGTGACTCTTTTACTCCCACCTTTGTCGTCGAAAGGGCACATCGCACCCTTGGCCCCCGTACTAATCCTGGGTGCCCTCCCTGTCCGATCATGGCAAGGCTCCTGAACTTCAGGGACTGGGACACAGCGTTGCGCCTGGCCTGGGAGCGAGGGTCTCTAGACTGGCAGGGTTCTTCTATCTCCTTGTATCCGGACTTTACAGCTATGGTGCAGGAGGCCCGTCGCAAGTTTGGGGCGGTCAAGATGGCTCTCCGCAAAGCTGGCCTGAGGTATGGGATGCTTTATCCTGCACGCTTAAAGGTGGACATTGATGGGAGATCCAAGATCTTCGACTCCCCCGCTGAGGTACATGAGCTTCTCAGGCACCGGTCCAATAACGCTCAGCTGAATAGATCGCCCACTCCGGATCACTCTCCTCATCTTCCGGACTCTGGCGCCAGCTCTGAACTGTTCTCTGCGCACCGTTAGCGCCTCGCCGCTTCAACGCGTTGATAAGTACAGCTTATCTTGTTCTCTTCCTGATTTGCTTCTCCCAAAGACTCCTCTGGAGCTGCTGGATGTGTGCCTTTACGATTTTTCTGAGTGACTCTTTTGCATGCCTGGGGTTTGTTTGGAGCGTTGCCTCTTCCCCTGTGCTTTCTGCACCTATTTGAATTGTACAGTTTGATGATTGTAGTGTTTGTCATGCTTCTATTTGGGATTTCTCCTACGTAATGGGTATGGGGATGGGTGGGGGGTGGGAATGTTGTAGATTCTTGTTTTTTTTCTCCGTCTTCGATCTAATAGCTGAATGTGTAAGACTGTCTTTAGATCCACTATTTAGCATTGCCCAGACTGTTTTCAATGCCACGTAACTCATGCCACACTGGGAAAATGACCCTGTTATCCTGGAACGTTCGGGGGCTTAATGATAACCGCAAGCGCAAGCAAGTGCTTCACTACTTGCAACGTCACCAGGTGGATGTGGCTTTCCTCCAGGAGACTCACCTCCCCCCCCCACACCTCTCCGGCTTTTGCAGCTAGTTAGGGTCCCAACAGGTTTTTTGCAGGGTACAGTAATTATTCAAGGGGGGTTTCGATTTTGGTGCATAAGAGGATACCATTCAGAACTGTAGCGGTACACTCTGACTCGAACGGTAGGTACCTATTGGTAAAAGGTTGGCTGCTCGGCCACACGCTGCTCTTGGTAAACGTGTATGCTCCCAATATAGACAGCCCTGACTTTTTTAGTGGGCTCCACGCAGGCATTGACATGATGGGGGCGGATCATATACTTCAAGGCAGTGACCTAAATATTCTGTTAAATCCTCAGTTGGATGGCACTGCCAACTCTCCAGATTCCAAACCCAGGGCCAGAAGGACACTCTCCACTCTGTTTGATGTTTTCCACCTCACTGATGTCTGGGGTCACTTGCACTCAGCGGCGCCGGCTTATACGCACTACTCTGCCCCGCACAACACCTGGACCCGCTTGGACTATTGGTTACTTACTCCCGGCGTGGCCACATGGTCCCGCTCGGTCTCTCACCTTCCGCGCACGCTCTCGGACCACTCCCCTGTGGTCCTTGGGCTGCAGATTCCAGGGGCAGGGGACAGGATGGGGCAGTGGCGATTCCCCGAGATGGCCCTACGAGACTCTGTCTTTGAAGAAGAGTTGCATGCCGCGGTAGAAGAATACTTTGAGCTGAATTTGAACACTGTGGACTCTAAGGCCACGCTCTGGGAGGCCCTTAAAGCTTACATTAGGGGAATATGTATTTCCAAGAGTGCTGGCATTTTAAAGGACCTCTGCCGCATGTTGGCAGGGATCGAGTCCCAGCTGGCTGCCCTGGATGCAATCCAAGAAACTTCCCGCTCTGTATCCGACATTAGACTTAGGGCAGCGCTGTTGACTGAATTTCTGGAAGCGGCTGAGAGGGAAGCCCACTTCCTAGGGAAGTACGCCATAGCCCGGCGGTACGGGGAGGGTGAGCGCCCGGGGCGTACACTTGCGAGATTGATTCACCCTAATCACAGACCCTCGTATATCACTGTACTAGTCGATTCTCGGGGCGAACTGATCACTGACTGTATTGGTATTGTGGATAGAGTGTTTTCTTACTATCAGGAACTCTACAAAACTAGAGTTGACCCTGATCCGGCCACTATTAACGCTTATCTCGATGAGATAGCCATGGTATGGCTGGACCGACCACACAGGGACTTTCTCACTGAGCCTTTCACAGTTGACCAAGTGCTCCAGGCCATCGAAGACATGGACGGCTCACAAGCGCCCGGTCTCGACGGGTTCCCTGGATGTTTTTATAAAATTTTCAAAAAAGCTCTCGCCCCGCATCTCATTGATTTGTTCCAAGAGGCCATTGAGCGCACTGAGCTGCCCCCCACGCTGCGGGAGGCGGTTGTCACGATCCTTTCTAAAACCGGCAAAGACACGCAGCAGTGTGAATCTTACAGACCCCTCTCACTGCTGAATTTTGATTACAAGATTCTAGCAAAAATGCTCGCCAATAGGCTCTCCCTGATTGTCGATACGATGATATCGCCTGCACAGGCAGGTTTTATTCCCCTCCGGTCTACGGCGTTGAATCTACGCACGTTATTTGCCACCCTCCACCGTGCCAACCCTTCTCTCCCGGTGGTGGCGGTCCTATTTGACGCCGAGAAAGCTTTTGACTCCCTGGAGTGGCCCTTTCTTAGAGCTATGCTGGTGCGGCTCGGCATCCCTCCCCAGTTCATTTCAGTAATATCGTTATTATGCACGGGCCCAACGGCCAGATTTCGGTTAAACGGCTCGCATTCCCCTTCTTTCAAGCTGTCCAGAGGGACCCGGCAGGGATGGCCCGTCTCTTCCCTTCTATTCATACTAGCAATGGAGCACCTTTTAGAGAAACATCACCACAGGGGTATTCAATTTAACACGGGCCCTCTATTACTCACCCTTTATGCGGATGACGTCATTCTTTATGTCCGACAACCAGACGACAATTTAGCCCCGATCCTCCGGGAATACACCCGCTCTGGCGCCCTGTCAGGATTGCAAATTAACTGGGGGAAGTCTGAGGTATTTCCTTTGACTGATGCCCGCTGCAATCGCACTTCTGAGTTTCCTCTTAAATGGTGCGACGACTCAGTCAAATATCTGGGCGTCCACATCCATAGGGATCAATCCCAAATCATCCAACTCAATTATGGGCTGGCCCTGGTGAAACTCTCTGACAGTATAGACCGCTGGTTGAAGCTTCCCCTGTCCATGGCCGGCAGAATGGCTCTCATCAAAATGGTTGTGCTCCCACAATTTTTATATCTGTTTCAGAATATTCCTATTCCGTTATACAGAAACTTCTTTGCGACTCTTCGCTCTCACTTGCTGCGCCTGGTGTGGGGGGGGCGGTCAGCCCAGGGTCAGCTGGGACGCCCTAACACTGCCTTTTGAACGCGGGGGATTCGGGGTTCCTAATTTCCGTATTTATTATTTGATTGCGCAGTGTAGTTTTTCACGCCACTGGTATCACGCTGACGCCCGAGTTCCATATATCAGGCCTGAAGCAGACCTTGCCCTTCACTCTCCCCTTTCCGCGCTGTTGCCGGTGGGGATTCCGCATGATCCACAGGACTTACAAACCCTTTCCACGTCCAGCTGGGCATGGAAACAGTTGACTCGCCTCACCGGGACGACTCTACTGTATTCCCCATCTCTCCCTTTGGCTGGGAACCTTTGGATTCCCATCACCAAGAGCCCATAGTACATCGCACGCTTTCAAAATTCAACATGAGAACTTATGGGGACCTTTTTCCGAACAATCATATATTTTCTCGTAGTGAGGATGCCCGGTTTACGGATGCCACCTTTCTTAACCATTTCATATTACACCATTTATTGAGTGCTTTCCCTCCATTATCTCTCCTTATTAATGATGTCAGTGGTGACCACTTAATGTCCAAAATGTATAAAGCCGCAATTGCTCTTCTTCCCCCTAGAGACCTGAAGCTGCGATAGGCTTGGGAGTGCGACCTAGGCCATCCCCTGTCAGACACCCAATGGTCCTTCTGTTGTGACCAAACCCGTAGGATCTCTTTTAACTATAGGCATAAATTGATACATTATAAATTTCTTTGGCGGGCATATGTCACACCTAGCATGGTCCACCATATGGATTCCTCCAGACCTCACGTCTGCCCTCGCTGTAAGACCCCCATGGCAGACTTTGCTCATATGGCATGGTCCTGTACCAGGGTTGCCCTGTTCTGGGATAAAGTTTTTGAGGCGATCTCCTCAATGTTGGACTGTCCCCTCTCTCCTTCTCCCCTCATGGCCCTATTGGGATGTGTCGGAGATCTCCCCAAATCCCGTCGGCGTTTTTGCGCTCTCGCGCTATTTTTGTCCAAAAGAGAGGTTGCCAATTTTTGGGGCAACAAACGCTCCCCCACGGTTAAGGGCTGGCTGTGTAGCATGACTTATTGTAGCACCAATTCGGAATTGTATGCCCAGTTGCAACCCCCTGCCTCTCGCCCACTTGATATTTGGCAGCCATTCAAGCTATATCTCTTAGATCAGACGTCAGTGAGCTCACAAACTGACCCAGTGCCCTCCACTTCGCAGTAATGTTGTACTTGTGGTATTGCTCCTTCTTGTATGTGTATGATACCAGGGTTATTGTACGATTCGAATTGATATGTTGTGGCGAACAGTGTATAATTGTGGATTTCAAGTTCTATTGATTATCTCTGTTGGGGAAAATCTTTAAATAAAAGTTTAAAAAAAATATATATATGTATGTTCGAGGCATATTAGCTGTAGATCATATGCTTGTGCATAGATCGCCATCTAGTGTTGGGTCCGGATGTTTGCACTTTGTTTTTCTTCGAAGAAGTCTTTCCAGTCACGAGGTAGGTGACTCCTCCTTTTGGTGATAGTGCGCATGGGCATCGACTCCATTGTTAGATTGTTTTTTTCTGCCATTGGGTTCGGATGTGACTAGCTGCGCTCCGGTTCGACGCCAATCCTTCGGTCTCCCTCAGTGCGTAGAACATTCACCCTCGACAGTATTGTTTCCGATCGCGTATTCCATTCTTTGTGTATCGTGTTCGATTCAAAAAAACGTTCTTTCGATCGGGAAGCTTGTGGCAGGCCGTCTGGCCTAGCCGCCTCAATTCGACTCACAGTCGATGGAACGAACTCCGTTTAAATACTGCCCTCGGTGCCACGCGAAATACCCGTACACCGACTCACACGAGGTGTGCAATCTGTGTTTGTCACCAGAACACAAAGAACAGGATTGCGATGCGTGTAAGGCTTTCCGTTCCAAGGAAACGCTTTGCGACTGTCGGCCTTGACGACGCGACATGCAGAGCCAACGCACAGGCTCCATTCCGGACCTCTTCAGACCTGAATCGGAAGAAGAAGCCGGCGACGCTATCGGGGCTGAGGAGGAGCAGGATCCAATCTCGTTTTCGGAGGAGGGCTCCGACCAGGAAGACGACATCCCGCATGGTCAACGTACTGTAAGTACAGTCCCTTCTTTGCCCCGACTCCCAAGTCAACCAAAAAAGAAGGCTCCGCACCAACCCGTGCCCTTAGGCCCCGGTCGGCACCGAGAACATGCTTACGATGCCTCGCCTTCAGGCTCTGCACCGAAGCAGCCCAAAAAGCCTTCCGGCTCCGAGAAGCCCCACACCAAGTCTGGCTCTGAGCCAAAGCCTTCAGGATCGAAGTCCACGTCCGGCTCCGAACCTCATCTCTCGGCACCGAAACACACTTTGGATCCGAAGACTCCAACCCCTAAACCGTCGGCACCGAAAACTTCGGCGCCGAAACAGACTATTACTCCAAAATCACCAAAAAAGCACCGTTTCGACAATGCACTCGACAAACTGGACCCGAAACAGAAGCTGCTTTACATACATCCCACAACTGGACATATTTCCACCAAGGTGACTTTAAAGAGAAGGACTGCTACTGAAGAGGAATATCACATTCCTTTAAAGAAGAGAAATATTGGAACCAACTCTTCCCCGCCTCCTCTTCCTCCTCCTCTTCCATCACCACCTTCTCCTCAGTATTTACCTGAACTAACTTCACCTGAGCACTCTCCACCACTTACACCTGACAATCAAGGTGATGGGGATGGGGATGTTGATACTAATGATGATGGTCAACCAGGACCTACAGATGACTGGGATGACTACAACACTAACTCACCCACACACAATGACCCTGACCTATATCCTACTAGGCCCTCTCCACCAGAAGACAGTGTAGGTTTTGTTGAGTTGCTAGGCAGTGCTGCCACTTACCATGGGGTGCAGCTACATAAAGAATCCCTTGAGGAGGATTTCCTTTTTGAGACACTCAACACTACACAAAGATCTACACACGTTACCCATGCTAAAGGGAATGATCAGGCATGTGGATGACATATTTAAGGATCCTGTCAGGGCCTGTATCCTTACCCCTAGGGTGGATAAAAAATATAAGCCTGCACCATCTGATCCAGAGTATATAAGAGGACAGTTACCCTTAGACTCGCTGGTCGTTTCCAAAGCACGTAAAAGGGCGAACTCCCAAACTACTGGAGATGCTCCGCCCCCAGATAAGGAATCAAAGCTCCTTGATGCTTCAGGGAAAAGGGTAGCCTCTCAGGCAGCTAACTTCTGGCGCATAGCTAATACACAGGCGTCACTGGCAAGTTATGACCGTGCGCATTGAGATGAAATGGAACGAATCATGCAATTTCTACCCCAAGAGCATAAAGCTAAAGTGCAAGATCTAATACGTGAGGGACAACTGATTTCAAACAACCAGATCAGGTGCTCCCTAGATGCTGCTGACACATCTGCTAGAGCAGTGAACACTAGTGTTCTTTTGCGACGACGTGCATGGCTGCGTATATCTGGCTTCAAAACTGAGGTGCAAACCTCCATATTAAACACACCCTTCGATAAAGAGCATCTTTTTGGGCCAGTGGTAGACTCTTCTCTAGAGAAGATGAAAAAAGATACAGAAGTGGCTAAATCAATGGGAGCCCTTCAATCTACACAAAGCCGTGGTTCCTTTCGGCGCTCCTTCTATAGAGCGGGCTCCAAAAACACTTCCTCGGACACTGCATCCACTTACAAGGGCAATAATCAACCCTCCAACTCTAAAAATTACTTCAGAGGGGGTTACAGGGGGAACAACGGCAAAGGCAGGGCTAGAGTTTCTAACACACGCACCTCTCCCTCCAATACAAAACAGTGACTTGCTCACACTTCCACCCGACCATTTAACACATGTCGGGGGAAGACTGTCACATTTTCTACCAAAGTGGCAGTCAATACCAACAGACAAATGGGTTCTGCAAATTATCCATTCTGGTTACTGCCTGGAGTTCATCAACACTCCTCCAAACATTCCCCAAGGTCACACAAACTTTCAGCGGATCACCTACACCTCCTGAAACAAGAGGTACAATCAATACTGATAAAAGGAGCTATAGAGCCCGTACCACTACAACACCAAGGGTCGGGAGTGTACTCCTTTTACTTTCTAATACCGAAAAAGGACGGCTCTCTCAGACCGATAATAGATCTAAGAGAACAAAATTTTTACGTTCAGTCAGATCATTTCCACATGGTAACACTGCAACAGGTACTACCTCATTTGCAAAAAGGCGACTTTCTGTCTACTCTAGACTTACTTTCATATTCCAATCCACCCAGCTCACCGCAAATTTCTCAGGTTCGTGGTAGCAGGTCAACATTACCAGTTCAAGGTACTCCCATTCGGAGTCACCACTGCCCCCAGAGTCTTCACAAAGTGCCTGGTGATAGTAGCTGCTCACCTAAGACGACAAAACATCCATGTCTTCCCATACTTGGATGACTGGCTCATCAAAGCCAACACGTACCAACAATGCCGCAAGCACACTTCCGTAACCATTCAGTTACTTCACCAACTGGTGTTTACAGTCAATGTGTTAAAATCACATCTTCAGCCAGCCAAAGCTCAAAACTACCTAGGGGCCACTCTAGATACTCAAAGGGCTCTGGCGTTTCCCAACGCAGACAGAATTCGAAACATTCAGGCTTTAGTTCTCCAGTTTGAAGCCAATCAGTCACTTCCAGCTCGAGTTTTCATGCAACTGCTAGGAATGATGGCATCCTGCATCATAATCGTTCCCCATGCCAGGCTGCACATGCGTCCACTTCAAGAATACTTTGCCAGTCAGTGGAACCAGTCACACAGTCTATTACCCGATCTAGTGTTGGTAAGCGGCCGTACTCATCGCTCTCTGCAGTGGTGGAACATACAAAATTTGTCAAAAGGACGGCTGTTCATGGACCCGGTTCCACAGATAGTACTGACAGCGGACGCATCCCTAACTGGCTGGGGAGCTCATCTTCAACAACACAGTGCAAGGTCTCTGGACCCGCCAGCAAAGGTTGCTCCACATCAATCACTTATAGCTAATGGCAATCTTTCTAGCTCTCAAAGCCTTTCAAGATCACATGGCTGGCAAAGTTGTCTTGGTAAGAACCGACAACATGACAGCTATGTATTACATACAGAAACAGGGGGGGACACACTCTCTCCAACTGTCCCACTTAGCCCAAGACATCTGGAGGTGGGCGATTCACCACAATATCTATCTCCTAGCGGAACACCTCCCAGGAGTCAAGAACCAGATTGCGGACCTCCTCAGCAGGCAGAGGCATCAACTACATGAATGAGAACTTCACCCTGAAGTTCTCCACCCATACTTCCAAGCTTGGGGAGTCTCTCACATAGATCTGTTCGCAACACCCCAAAACGCAAAATGCCAAAGCTTTGCCTCCAGGTACCCACACCTGTTATCCAAGGGCAATGCTCTATGGATGAACTGGTCAGGGATATTTGCTTACGCTCTTCCGCCTCTCCCACTCATTCCATTAGTGGTTCGGAAACTCAGGCAAAAGTCTCTCACACTAATCCTAGTAGCTCCAACATGGGCACGCCAACCCTGGTTCACAACCCTGTTGGAACTCTCTCTGGTACCACATCAACAATTACATTTAACTCCCAGTCTCCTCACACAGAGCCATGGAGAAATCAAACACCCAGATCCCAAGCAATTGAACGTCGCGATCTGGCTCCTAAAGTCATAGAGTTTGGTTATCTGAACCTTCCACCAGACTGTATGAACATTATTAAGGAGGCCAGAAGGCCTACCACAAGAGCCTGCTATGCAGCCAAATGGAAACGATTTGTTATCTATTGCAATAACAATAACATCAACCCTCTTGATGCTTCCATACAAAACATTATCTGTTACCTATTACATTTGCAGCAGTCATCCTTGGCCTATACATCCATCAGACTGCATCTCGCTGCAATTGCAGCCTATCTTCAAAATAGGCAACATTTATCGCTATTTCGAGTGCCTGTAATCAAAGCATTTATGGAAGGACTGAAAAGAGTTATACCACCAAGGCTTCCACCTGCCCCGGTGTGGAATCTTAATATAGTCCTCACAAGGTTAATGGGCCCACCATTTGAACCCATGCACAGATGTGAACTACAGTTTCTCACTTGGAAAACAGCTTTCCTTATTGCAATCACTTCATTAAGGAGAGTGGGTGAACTTCAGGCACTAACCATAGAAGAACCTTTTTTCCAGCTGCACAAAGATAAAGTGGTTCTTCGTACCAATCCCAAATTCCTACCTAAGGTAGTATCTGCATTTCACATAAATCAGTCGGTTGAATTACCTGTTTTCTTCCCTCAACCTGACTCAGTTGCAGAACGAGCTCTACACACCTTAGATGTTAGAAGAGCACTGTTGTTTTACACAGAAAGAATGAAATCTTTTCGTAAGACTAGAGAACTCTTTGTTTCTCTTGCACCACCTCACAAGGGCAATCCTATATCCAAATCAGGTATTGCTAGGTGGATTGTTGAATGTATTCAGATTTGTTATGCAAAAGCTAAAAGGACTCTAACAGTACCCCCTAGAGCACATTCCACTTGTAAACTCTGGGCTACTATGGCTTTCTTAGGGAACATCAGCCAGACAACAAGCTAATGTGGGCCAGGCACTTTTACGTACACTATTTCAGACCACTGCAACAGCTACAGGTTAGCCACCGCTTTGGGAGATAACTGCTACATAGTCTATGCACAAGCATATGATCTACAGCTCATATGCCTCGAACGGAAAATGCTACTTACCCAGTATGCATCTGTTCTTGGCATATAGAGCTGTAGAGTCATATGCGCCCACCCACCTCCCCTGGTACCTATACCTGTTGCAGTAAACATCTTACTTAGATACATGCATTCATGGACATCTTCTTCTACTACTCTTACTAACTCCATTATCACCCTCTGCGGGAAAACAATCTAACAATGGAGTCGATGCCCATGCGCACTATCACCGAAAGGAGGAGTCACCTACCTCGTGACTGGAAAGACTTCTTCGAAGAAAAACAAAGTGCAAACATCCGAACCCAACACTAGATGGCGATCTATGCACAAGCATACGACTCTACAGCTCTGTATGCCAAGAACAGATGCATACTGGGTAAGTAGCATTTTCCATATAGGTGGTCCAGTGCCCAAGATGGTATGACTGAGTAAACAGGATGCAATCCCTTGTCTACGAGTGCCGGCTGCCTCTCTATGGAGTTTGGGGAGGTTTTAGAATATATATATATATATATATATATATATATATATATATATATATCCACATCTCCAAGCTCATTTCGTTTAAACCCACAGCGCATCACATCGGTGCAGATTTCCAGGCAGAGCTGCGCCGGTAAATATTTCCACAGTCCTTCACGGACATTGAAACGCACTCACAGAGAAAGTTGAATTTCAAATTCTTTTATTTTCCAATAGTATCCAGGTTGGCCTCTCAACCTGGATACTATTGGAAAATAAAAGGAATTTGGAAATTCAACTTTCTCTGTGAGTGCGATTTCAATGTCCGTGAAGGACTGTGGGCAAATATATATATATATATATATATATATATATATATATATATTATCTACTGGCGGTCGCCAGTAGATAGTTATAGTTAGGACCTATTATCCATAGGAAATCCGCGACATTCTATTTGAAATAACGTTGGCGCCGGTTGACGAATCTTCGCGAAAGTTTCCAACTTGTTGGGGCGCTCCGCTCCTACCCTGAAAGTCTCGGGTTGATTCGTCAAGCGGGGCCGAGAAAAAGGGGGTCCCAAAACGCGTTTTCCCCATTCATTTTTCCATAGGAACCTTTAGTCACAGCTACAGCCCGAACTGCTGAACGGAATTACACCAAATTTGGCAAAGAGGTAGCCCTTGGTTCAGACTGGTGCCTTTTGCTTAAATGGTGTAAATCCGTTCAGTAGTTCCTGAGAAATTCACAAGTAAAGTCACATATATATCTATGGCCGAGTAGGGTCCGCGTACCCTCCCGATCACGAGCTGCATGCTAATTGGCTGTCAGCTGTCTGTCAACATTCCGATTCAGGAAGTGTTGGCAGCCATTTTGTCCCTCGGTAGAACCGAGGGACAGAAACAAGTGCGCAAAGCGCACAAAGGGGCAGGGTAGAAACACCCTAACCCCTAGGCCTGCTCAGGGGTCCCACAAGGACCCCCTGGGCAAAAAAAGCATTTAAAAAAAAAAATCGGGCAGGATGCGCTCAGGGTGCGCGGATCCTGCTGAAAAAATCGAAGCGCGGTCTCCCGCGCTCGACAGCACTTGCCCCGGGTGGGCCAAGTCCCGGGGGCATGGTGGGGGGGTTAAATTTATGTATGGGGGCCTCTAAGGGCCCCCAAGCCCCGGGACCGCCACCCCCCGGGGCTTTAACAAAATGGTGCGGGAGGGCTCTTGCCCTCCCGCTGCCCCGGGACCACCACCTCCCGGGGCTTCTGTTTTTTGTTTTTTTACCTGTGTGGGGGCTCCAGCCCCCCACACGCCCGGGACCGCCACCTCCCGGGGCACTAAAAATTAAAAATGGGGGTCCGTTTTGGAGCTCGAAGCCCCGGGACCACCACCTCCCCGGGGCTTTGAAAATGTGGGGAGGGCGGCCGCGCGGCCCCTCCTGGAGCCAGTGATGGCCCTGGGGACCGCCACCCCCAGGGCCGGCTTCTGCAGTGTCCCGGGGTGCCTACCCCGGGACACTGCTGTTTGCAATGACAGGACGGAGCCTCGCGGCTCCCGTCCTGTCATTGCAAACTTGCTTTGGATATTGGAAGAGAGAGCAGGAAACCTGCTCTCGCCTCCAATATCCAAAGCTGATTGCTTTCCACATGGGGAGCAGCATGTTAGCTGCTCCCCATGTGGAAAGCAATACCGGCTCGCGCAGGAGGCGGGGAGCTGGCTGGGATTGTGGGGATTGGGGACCCCCACAGTCCCCAACCAGAGGCCAGGCCCCGGGGATGGGGTCCCGGGGCCATAATGGCCAGGGAGGGGGCCACGCAGCCCCCTCCCCAAATTTAAAAAAAAAAGAAAAAAGAAAAAAAGTGCAAGGCCGGCCCCGGGGGATGGGGTCCCGGGGCCTTAAATGGCCTGAGGAGGGGGCCACGCAGCCCCCTCCAAATAAAAAATAAAAAATCGAGGCCATGCCCCGGGGATGGGGTCCTCGGGGCCAATACAGGCCCAGGGAAGGGGAGCCACGCGGCCCCCTTCCCGTTTTTTTTTTTTAATTTAAAAAATAAATAAATGCTCAGGCCCCGGGGATGGGGTCCCCGGGGCCAAAGTGGGCAGGGAAGGGGGCCACGCAGCCCCCTCCCATTAAAAAAAAACTAGAAAAAAAAACGACCGGCATCGTGCCGGAGGCCCCGCCCCCACCCTGCAGTACTCTGCAAACGCACCCCTGGCGCGTTTGCAGAGGGGGACGAATTCCCTTGAATACTGGGGGTCCCTGGGGCCAACTAGCCCACCAGGAACCTCCAGTATGCGCCAGGGGCTGCGTTGCAGAGACGTGTATAGAGGCCACGCCCTTTTTACACCTCTCTGCAACGCAGCTCTGTGGCGTTTTTTGGAGGTATATGGTGGGCTAGTTGGACTCAGGGACCCTCAGGATTCAAGGGGACTTAATCCCCCAACTTAAAACGCGCCACGGGGCGCGTTTGCACAGTGGTGAAGGGAGGGGCGGGGCTTCAGGTGACATGTGTGCAAACAGGCCCCGTGGCGCGTTTTTAAGATGGGGAATAAATTCCTTTTCAATCCTGAGGGTCTCTAGGCTAACTAGCCCACCAGGTACCTCCAGTAAGCGCCACGGAGCTGCGTTGCAGAGTGTTGTAAAAGGGGCGTGGCCTCTGAACACCTCTCTGTAACGCAGCCCCCTGGCACATACTGGAGGTACCTGGTGGGCTAGTTGGCCCCTAGGGACCCTCGGGATTGAGGAGGAATTAATTGTCCAACTAAAACGCACCACAGTGCGTGTTTGCAGACATGTCACCTTAGGCCCCATCCCCTTCCTTCACCATTGTGCAAATATTCCTCTAAAATCAGCCGAACTACGAATTCCGATTTACTCACCTGTTATCAGGAGAGACCTCAGTGCTGCATCTTTCAGCCCAGTACTGATCCTGAAAAGTAATTTTAACCGTACTTACCAGTAACTTGAATTTCCTTCCATAGGATATCATTGCCTGCTTTTTGCTGAAAAAGTTTGTGTCGATTTTTGAAACATACAAATATTCCTCTAAAATCAGATGAAATACGAATTCCGATTTACTCACCTGTTATCAGGAGAGAACCCAGTGCTGCATCTTTTAGCCCAGCACTGACCCTGAAAAGTAATTCTAACCGTACTTAACAGTAACTTGAATTTCCTTCCATAGGCTAACATTGACTGGTTTCACTTGGAAATTCTTCCAAGTGTGGAGTTTTGGAACTTTATAATATTTCTCTAAAATCAGCCGAACTATGAATTCCGATTTACTCACCTGTTATCAGGAGAGAACCCAGTGCTGCATCTTTAGCCCAGCACTGACCCTGAAAAGTAATTCTAACCGTACTTACCAGTAACTTGAATTTCCTTCCATAGAAATCCATTGTCTGGTTTTCAGCAGAAAAGTTTCAAAGTGTCGATTTTCACAAACTACAAATATTCCTTAAAAATCGCATGTGTGACTTAAACGCATTCTTTCAACTGTTTACAGGAGATGCACCAGTGCTGGTTCCAGGATCCACCACTGAGTAAGAAAAAGTAACGATAACACTACTTACCTGCTAAGTGAATTTCCTCCCATAGGATAAAATTGGTGATTCTATATGAAAAGTTTCTAAGTGTCAACTTTTAAAATACAATAATATTCCTTAAAAATCACTACTGTAACCAAAACGCTTTTACTCAACTGTTTACAGGAGATGTCCCAGGACTGAATCTAGGATCCAGTCCTGTGGTTAGAAAAGTAATCCATAAAGTAACTAATTGCATTTAACTAGAAATTCGCATTGAGCTCAATGTTGCATTGTGTTTGAAATTGTGTTGCCCATTGCAACAACTGTAACTACTGTACTTAAAAGTCTATTGCCTATTTGCAAAGTATTTAAACTAAAGTAATTCATTCTGAGAAAGTATATTTTGTAATGTAATGTATAATGTAATTACAATGTAATTTAAAAATAAAATATCTAAAAATAAATAGTTTAAAAAAATGATGTAAATCAGTATCAAAAAAATAAATATAACAATTAATACATTTAAAAATTGTCATTTACAAAACCTTTGAAATTCACTGAAAAACCATAGGTTTCAGACACGTTATAGTTAGGAATTAGCATTTAAAAACCTTTGAAATTCACTGAAAAAACCATAGGTTTCAGACACGTTATAGTTAGGAATTAGCATTTAAAAAACCTTTGAAATTCACTGAAAAAACCATAGGTTTCAGGCACGTTATAGTTAGAAATTAGCATTTAAAAACCTTAGAAATTCACTGAAAAAACCATAAGGTTTTAGGGACAGTTATAGTTAGTTGGACATTGCACTCGTACAAAACCCGTGAAATTCCCCCGTTATAGTTAGTTCAGGTAACTATAACTCGCGCCCCACAATGCACTGCTGATGACGTCACATATTACATCACTCATGACATGGTCAGTGACATCACTGATGACATCACTGATGACATCTCAAATGACATCACTGATGACATCATCCATGTGAGAATTTAATGCACCTCCTCACACCCTAATATAACCTTTGATACACCCACTCTAAATTACAGACTGCCATTCTCAAAACCATAGACACTCCAACACCAATAACTACATACCCACTCACTGATTCTTAGGTCTACACACACACATCCACTCACTCACCCGTACAGTCACTCATACTTATGGTCACTCAGTACAGGACTATCATATGCACTCATACTCCTATATAGACACTCAAACACCGCCACTCATCCATAGAGGTACTCACACACCTAGTCAGTCATGCAAATAATTAAACACACTGGCATTTACTCACCTATACAGTTATACACACACCAGCTCACTTACTCATACAAATACTAGCACATTCTTACGCTCTTATACAATCACTGATACAAGCACACACTCATCCATACAGTCACTCTCACAATCACACACTCTGCTTATAGCTATTTATATACTCCAACACACATATATACTGCCTTTCACATATGTAGTTACTCACACATGTACCACTGGGACATACATTCACTCACTAACACACTCTTACACACACTTACCCACCCATACAGTCTATCACAGATGCACTCTTGAAACCATCCACCCAGTGAATCACCCACTCACACATCTATGCACAGAGTCGCACACACCCCACCCACACAAACACTCAGGCACCCATACAGATACTCAGACAACCAATCAATAACTCATATAGACACTCATGTAGCTATTCACAAACCCATGCACCACTTACACAGCAACAGACAGACGGATACAGACATTCACCCAGTTTAGTCACTAACCCATGCATTCAGTAAGATACGTTTAATCACTCACTTATCGAGTTAGTCACGCACCTACTAAATCATCCATACAGACACTTATACACCCACTCATTCTTCAATACGCCTTTCCCTATATATATTAAAAATATTTAAACTTTACAGAAACACACAGTCACTGGATGATGTCATCAGTGATGTCATTTGAGATGTCATCAGTGATGTCATCAGTGATGTCACTGACCATGTCATGAGTGATGTAATATGTGACGTCATCAGCAGTGCATTGCTTGGGCGCGAGTTATAGTTACCTGAACTAACTATAACGGGGGAATTTCACGGGTTTTGTACCAGGGCAATGGCCAACTAACTATAACTGTCCCTAAAACCTTATGGTTTTTTCAGTGAATATTTATATATATACACACACACAATCCTTCAGTGCATGTCATGCACAAAGCAGGCACGGACTCCATACATTTACGGTGCAAAGTTTTTAGTTTTTTATTGTTGTTACAGCGTGCAGCCCATGACGCATTTCACATGGTCGCGCTACATTCTATGTGCATATTTAAAGTGAAACAACACCATGTGACTGATTGCTTTTAAAGGACATCGAGAAAAGACTAACAATGTCAGTTTTGTTAACAGCACAAATGCTTGACATGTTAAGCTGAATAAGCCAAAATTCATCATAACCTCGCAACCTGCATTCAAATTAATAACAGATTTTTTTTTTTTTTTAAATAAATAGATAAATACACATATTGTCTTTGGTTGTAAAAAGTGAATGTGCAAGTGCATAAATAATGGCTTGGATATTGATATAAATAGTCGACAATGCTTAAAGCCTTACAATAGTAAGTAAAAGTTATTCTCTTATCTTTTAACAATGCATTTTAAGTTAGACATTGTTATAATTATTGTTCCTAAATAGGCTCAATTTGCAAAGTTTTCACTATTTAATATATACAGTACTAATACTTGGTAAATAATGCAAAATATAGGCAGTTAAAAGATCATACTTAAACCATCATAATAACTATCCTAGAGGGTTATCAGCAACATGAATAATATAAAGTGCATAGTGCAATGTGATTGTAAACATGTGCAGATACTTCAAGAGTTTAAGTAGGTTTCAACATTACCCTGACAATTACATATGTATGTAAGCATTGTTGATAAAGGCATGTCCTCCATGCTTCAGGCCGCCATATAATGCATATTTGAACATCCATGTTGCTATTAGCTAATATCTAACTGATTGCTGTATTATATAGCCACGACTATTATTGCACTTAACCCCTCGTTATGGTGCAGTAGTGCTGTCCTAAATAAAGTGCTGTCGGGTCTAAAGTGCCATAAGGTAAAGTGCTATATACTAAGTGTTGCTAAAGTTCACTAATTAGAACTGTGAAAATATAAAAAAATTATATAAAGAGAACAAAGCAGCTCAGGAGTTGTTACAGTACTGAATGGAATTCAATAAGGGTTCATTATTATAAAGGAACAGCCAATCACAATTAAAAAATTAATTAATTAAAAAATTAATTGAATGATGACTTCACCTAGTGATTACAGAAAATTATGTAAATCATCACTAGTGTTCAGACCCATAGGCGATTTGGTATGGAGTTTCATATAAAATTCTATTAAAAAAAACAAAGTTTAAGTTATAGTTAGGAAAACTTTATTCTCTTCCAGAGGAACTTCATCAATAGTCATAAGCACTGATATTCCCGCCCACTTGTGGGTATCCCTGAGCACATATTATATAACCTCAGTAATGTACGTAGTAGTTTTAGACACACACACACATATATGTTCGAGGCATGTGAGCTGTAGATCACATGGTGTGCATAGCCCGCCATCTAGTGTTGGGTCCGGATGTTTGCACTTTGTTTTTCTTCGAAGAAGTCTTTTCCAGTCACGAGGTAGGTGACTCCTTCTTTCGGTGATAGTGCACATGGGCATTGACTCCATTGTTAGATTGTTTTTTCCCGCCATCGGGTTCGGACGTGAATTACTGCGCTCCGGTTTGACACCGTTCCTTCGGTTTCCCTGGGTGCGCAAGACACTCACACTCAACAGTATTGTTTCCGATCGCGGCTCCCTTTCTATCGCGTATCGTATTTACTTATTAAAACTATCTTTCGATTGGAAAGCTCGTGGAAGGCCGTCGGGCCTACCCGCTTCGGGCCGACCCGCAGTTGATGGAACGAACTCCCTTCAAATTCTGCCCTCGGTGTCACGCGAAATACCGGCGCACCGACTCACACGAAGTGTGTAACCTGTGTTTGTCTCCCAAACACAGCGAACAGGACTGCGACGCGTGCCAGGCTTTCCGCTCCAAGAAAACACTTTGCGACCGCCGGGCTCGACGTCGCGACATGCAGAGCCAGCACACAAGCTCCATTCCGGACATCTTCGGGCAACAATCGGACGAAGAGGCCGGGGAGGCCATGGAACCGAGAAGGAGCAGGAGCTGATCCCCATCTCAGAGTTCGACTCCGACCAAGAGGGAGACATCCCACATGGACAACGTACTGTGAGTACAGATCCCCCCTCGTCCCAAGATCCAACTCCACATAAAAAGAAGGCTCTGGTCCAATCCGCGCCCTCGGGTTTTGCTATGTTCGCCCTAAGTTGGCAGGGTATGCCCAGACCTGGGTCCCTTGCTCACTTTGCCACTGGATTCAAGATAGCCTGGCTGATGATGGCTGTAAGCCAGAAACCGGTCCCAGGATGCTTTTTTCCGGTCCAGGGAAGACAGGGCTTGTCCGTTCGGGCTGGACTGTTCCCATGAGGCACAGGGTCAGACTGATTTGCATATGGCCATGTCTGAACTGGGGTGGCGGAGTGAGCTAAAGAATGATGATGGATTAAACCCAGATCAGTTGACTGGGGGTGAGTGCTTGCAATGTTCAACACTCCGTCCATCATCCCCTTTGGTTTTGCTATGTTCGCCCTAAGTTGGCAGGGTATGCCCAGACATGGGTCCCTTGCTCACTTTGCCACTGGATTCAAGATATCCTGGCTGATGACGGCTGTAAGCCAGAAACCGGTCCCAGGATGCTTGTTTCCGGTCCAGGGAAGACATGGCTTGGCCGTTCGGGCTGGACTGTTCCCATGAGGCACAGGGTCAGACTGATTTGCATATGGCCATGTCTGAACTGGGGTGGCGGAGTGAGCTAAAGAATGATGATGGATTAAACCCAGATCAGTTGACTGGGGGTGAGTGCTTGCAATGTTCAACACTCCGTCCATCATCCCCTTTGGTTTTGCTATGTTCGCCCTAAGTTGGCAGGGTATGCCCAGACATGGGTCCCTTGCTCACTTTGCCACTGGATTCAAGATAGCCTGGCTGATGACGGCTGTAAGCCAGAAACCGGTCCCAGGATGCTTGTTTCCGGTCCAGGGAAGACATGGCTTGGAGGTCGGGCTGGACTGTTCCCATGAGGCACAGGGTCAGACTGATTTGCATATGGCCATGTCTGAACTGGGGTGGCGGAGTGAGCTAAAGAATGATGATGGATTAAACCCAGATCAGTTG
The DNA here is from genome assembly GCA_963921515.1 of Calotriton arnoldi. Lineage (NCBI taxonomy): Eukaryota > Metazoa > Chordata > Amphibia > Caudata > Salamandridae > Calotriton > Calotriton arnoldi. The sequence goes on from CAWUFW010002967.1 coordinate 638,541, forward strand.
ACTGGGGGTGAGTGCTTGCAATGTTCAACACTTCGTCCATCATCCCCTTTGGTTTTGCTATGTTCGCCCTAAGTTGGCAGGGTATGCCCAGACGTGGGTCCCTTGCTCACTTTGCCACTGGATTCAAGATAGCCTGGCTGATGACGACTGTAAGCCAGAAACTGGTCCCAGGATGCTTGTTTCCGGTCCAGGGAAGACATGGCTTGGCAGTTCGGGCTGGACTGTTCCCATGAGGCACAGGGTCAGACTGATTTGCATATGGCCATGTCTGAACTGGGGTGGCGGAGTGAGCTAAAGAAAGATGATGGATTAAACCCAGATCAGTTGACTGGGGGTGAGTGCTTGCAATGTTCAACACTCCGTCCATCAACCCCTTTGGTTTTGTTAAATATATATATGCCAAAGTGTATTGAAGAATGAGTGGGTGTATAAGTGTCGGAATGGATGATTTCGTAGGTGCTTGACTGATTGTATAAGTGACTGATTAAGCGTATCTTACTGAATGCATGGGTTAGTGAGTAAACTGTGTAAATGTCTGTATCAGTCTCTTAGTTGGTGTATAAGTGGGTGCATGGGTGGTGAGTAGCTACATGACTGTCTATATGTGTTATTGTTTGGTTGTCTGAGTATCTGTATGGGTGCCTGAGTGTCTGTGTGAGTGGGTGGGGGGTGGGTGACTCTGTGCATAGTTGTGTGAGTGGGTGAATCACTGGGTGTATGGGTTCAAAAGTGCATCTGTGAAGGGCTGTATGGGTGGGTGAGTGTGTGTATAGGTGTGTTGGTGAGTGAATGGATGTCTCAGTGGTGTATGTGTGAGTAACTACATATGTGAAGGTAGTATATGTTAGTGTTGGAGTATATAAATGACTATATGTGAGAGTGAGTGATTGTGAGAGTGGCTGTATGGATGAGTGTGTGCTTGTATCAGTGATTGTATAAGAGAGTAAGTATGTGTTAGTAATTGTATAAATAAGTGAGCTGGTCATTGTATAACTGTATAGGTGAGTAAATGGATGTGGTTGATTCTTTGCATGACTGAGTAGGTGTGTGAGTAAGTCTATGGATGAGTGGCAGTGTGTGAGTATATGTATAGGTTTATGAGTGCATATGATAGTGCTGTATTGATGAGTGACTGCATGTATGAGTTACTGTATGGGTCAATGAGTGGATGTGTGTGTAGACCTAGGAATCAGTCAGTGCATATGTAGTAACTGGTATTGGCGTGTCTATGGTTTCGAAAATGGTAGTCTGTATTTTAGAGTGGGTGTTTCAAAGGTTATATTAGGGTGTGAGGAGGTGCATCAGATTATCACATGGATGATATCATCAGTGATGTCATTTGAGATGTCATCAGTGATGTCATCAGTGATGTCACTGACCATGTCATGAGTGATGTAATATGTGACGTCATCAGCAGTGCATTGCGGGGGCGCAAGTTATAGTTAGCTCTACTAACTATAACGGGCGAATTTCTCTGGTTTTGTACGAGTGAAATGTCCAACTAACTATAACGTGCCTGAAACCTGTGGTTTTTTTCTGCGAATTTCTAAGGTTTTTTAAATGCTAATTTCTAACTATAACGTCCCTGAAACCTATGGTTTTTTAGTGAATAAATATATATATATATATATATATATATGTATTAAAATGCTCACACGCCACTCTACCAAAGACATTCCTTCCTGGTCAGTTTCTGTAATTCTACCTCATTCAGACTCAACACTCTATATTGTTTAATATACATCATAAAACAATACCATTTCAATGTGATACACTTTACAACATAAATCTTCTCTGTGAAGTGCGCGGCTGCTTTTGGAAGCCTGTCCCAAACTGCGTAATGCATCACAAAACTACATTGTGAAAAAAATGTAAAGTTACAGTACATAGCCAATAGCAGCGTCACCGGAAACTGCACCAGTCTCACGCGCGAGCACTGGGATATTCGAGGTAGGTGAACGCCAGAGGAATGTTACATTGTAACTCAACACACGTGCAATGAATGAAAACAAACGTATCGCACTCATGCAAAACAAAAAGGCAGCAGAAACAAAACAGGCGGCATGAATGAATAAATATAGACCCGAGCCTGTTATATCAAAATGACATTTGCACACATTTGCATCGCCCCCGGGACGCCCGGGGCATGATTGTTTTACATTTAGGAGGGTTTGCAAACTCTCAAGCCTACGGATCAATGCGTCTTCACCTGCTGTTTGTCTGGTGTTGTTTGACAGCTACACCTCAAATCTGTGTAGAAAACACACTCCGAGACACACATCAAAAAATAAATATATGAAAACGGGGATATTCATATCTTCAACCTGAAATCACGTTTAAACATTACCTTTGAATGAAGTTCAAAACAATTAAAATTAATTTGCGAGGACATGTAAAGTATCGCCTGCTTTAATTCTATTTGTTTCCCACTCTACTCACATCTTCTCTAAGTTAAATTCTAAATGTGACACTGGGGGAAAGGTGAGTTGTAAGTATCAGCTGATCTGCACTGGTTGTGAAACTGTATTAACACATAAAGCGTTTCTTCTTTACAAGTCGCCTTCCTAAATACCCATAAATGTAGTGTTAACTTGTGACAGTGGGACAAAGCTGGCCCTTAAGTCTTGGAAAATAACCACAAAAGCATTGTTCTAAATGTTTATAATTGTGCACTGCGGAACACAAAAAGAGCATTATACACGTGTGCATCTGATGTAGCCGATGTGATACCCACTATCGAAAACATGACCATAAAAAGTATTACATAAAAGAAAAAATACAAAGAAAAATAAACGAAAGAAAAATAGAATATCTGTAACCTTTGATAAACGTAAAAGACATCTCCACGCATTGGTGGAAGCAATCTGTATTATGCATGTGTCCCTGTTGCTTCAATTAAACCGACTGATTCGAGCGTGCACTCCAGACAAGCCAAAGGGCGTGTGTGCGTGTCCCTGGGAGACCACGTCCGTTGCTAGGATCTGCTGAGAAAAATCTCAAATAAGTCCTTAATGTGTCTGGGTGTGCTTGTGTGCCTGTGCACGTGTGTGTTTGTGCACGTTTGTGTGCACGGGTGTGTTTGTGCCCGTGTGCGTGTGTCCATGTGTGTGTGTAGGTGCGTGTTTATGTACGTGAGTATATTTGTGCACGTCTGTGTGTGTGCCTGTACAGGCGTGTATGTGTGTGTCCGCGTGTGTGTGTGAAGGTGTGGGCCTGTGTGCTTGTGGGACCCCCTGAGCAGGCCTAGGGGGTCAGGGTGTTTCTACCCTGCCCCCTTTTCTTGTTTTTTGTCTTTGTTTTACTGTTATCTTGTGACTCGGTTCTACCGAGTCACAAGATGGCTGCCAACACTTCCTGGTTTGGAGTGTTGGCAGCCAATCAAAGTGAAGCTCGTGCCCGGGAGGGTTCGCGAACCCTCCTCAGTCACAGATATCGAAACTTTTTCCTTTTCTAATTTCGCAGGAACTACTGAACGGATATACACCATTTAAAAAAAAAAGGGCTCTTTCTGAACCAAGGGCTACCTTTTTGCCAAATTTGGTGTAATTCCGTTCAGCAGTTCGGGCTGTAGCTTTGTCTAAAGTTTCCTATGGAAATTGACATGGGGAAAACGCGTTTTGGGACCCCCTTTTTTTCTCGGCCCCCGCTTGTCGAATCACCCCGAAACTTTCATGACAGGAGCTGACCGGAGCGCCCCACTAGTTTTGAAAATTTCGCAAAGATTCGTCAACCGGCGCCAAAGTTATTGGGAAAAGAAAAAACACTTTTCCTTTGGAAACTAGGTCCTAACTAATCTATATATATATATATATATATGATATATATGATATATATGATATATATGATATATATGATATATGTGCTCCGGGGTCCCCGCACCTGTGCGAGAATATTCAGTGCTATGGCTTTGATGAGGATTCCTCTGGAAGAGAACTCGGTTTACAGGTAAACAATTTATCCTTCTTTCTATACAAACCCAACTTAACCTATACAAACATTGCAAATTCTAAAGTTACAGTTATAGCTTAAATTTATCATTTACGCAGCACCCTCAAATTACTATTAGTCGCACACCTCCGTACACAGTTAGGGAAAAAATATATAGCCTAATACTTACCTATATCTAAGGCCCTAACTCAGAAAAAAGGCAAAGACTGCTTAAAATAACATGGCTGCCTTTAACTTTTTTAAAGGCAGTCATTAGCCAATCACGGAATGCCTTGTCATAGGCATGTACCGCTGTACTTTCGTGAAATTTCGTAAATCTACCACGGCCAAAGATATCACTAAGTTAACAATCCTTATATCTTTGAAGGTACTTAACCCTGCTTACCTGTAGTACCCAAGAAGATCATATGCACACCGTAATCTATTCTCCTATCAAATTTCATTCAAATCCGTGCAGCCGTTTTTGTGCTACATGCGATTCTTTGCATTCCCTTAACAAATCCTCAAAAACTGTCCATCGTCCGCCAATACAGAAAAAGCTATAGGTCTCCGAAGTTGTATATAGCCATTTTTTGAACAGTGAGGTCAAGATTTAGGGCTTGGCTTCATGGGCAATACCAGTTTTTCAATAAGTGTTCGTGTCACGTTGGAGACAACCAGATGAAATTGATTATGGCTTTACCAGTGCTTAATTTGTAAAAAAAAAAAAAGATAAGTGCCGGGGATCTCGCGAGGAAGCCACTGCAGTTTGCACCGCACATTGCACCTGCCAGCTTTGCCATTGACAGTACCAACACAAGTACTAACCATCACACTCCAGTAAGTGTGAGAATTAGGACTATTCCAGGCCCCCCACAATCTATAAGAATAGCTTGGGCACCAGGTAATTGTCATTTTTAATGTATATTGAATTAATAATTGACTGTTGTTGTGTTCATCTCAAACAGCGCCACCTCATGGCAAACTATCACAAGCGCCGGTGTTGATAAGTAAGTGACGGTGCCGAGCACCTAAAACCACCTGCTCAAATTAAGCACTGGTGACCCACTTGATTTGGTTCACGTTTTGCCCTCAATGAAATATACATAAATGTGTTCTTTATCTTTCTCGCATAAAGCAATGCACTGAAAGCACAAGTGATACCATTTAATGCCCCTTTACTTGTTTTGTTGTAATTCAGTATGGCAGGACTTTCACCCTTTTTGTCTTTTCTGTACCTATTAGGATTCCTATTCAGTGGCTGTGGGTGGCACTAGTGCCTATCTAATAGACTAAGAAAGCTATGGTTTTCCCAGGTTCTCTTACTGAAGAATAACTGTTATATATATAAATAGACTGTCTCTACAACCTCAGCACGCTGGTATTTGTGTGTAGCAGTGTTGCTCAGTGATAGCTTGCAGTCTTGTAGTTCACAATTCGATACAGACTGAAAGATGGTTTTGCTGAAATAGGGTTTTTGCACAATTATTAATTTTTGGGAACTATGCCTTATTACTTGTATTGTGCATATAATTTGATTATCTACTGCAAACGTTTTCCCAATTAAAATGCCAAGTTAGGATGTTACATTGGTATTTTACCTATTTGCTTACATTATGATTTTTACCAACAATTTTTTTTCAGTATTTTGTATGTATGGTTGCCTTTTGAAAATTTGCATAATCACAATTTCATATTACAAGCTCCCAGAATTGTCTAATTATTATATATCCGACATATGCTTTACCAATTCAATTTAATGACTTAGGTACCGTGAGCCTGCTCTGAATGTATTTGTACAATAACATAATATGGTGACTAAGGTATTGGTTTTAATTAATACTATTACATACATTTTTATTATTATTTTTTTAGATGATGATATAAAACAGCTGATAGACTCCCGAGACTCAGCTGATAATGAATGTTGTCTCCTAACACTGAAAGTAATTAAGAACCAATGTTTATTGGAAGGTATCCATACTTTAACACTTGAAGCACTTAACACGGTATGTAGAAAGCTAATTTCATAAGTTTTTCTTGACAGTATTATTGTGTGTGCAGTTTTATCCTGATTAATTGAAGAACACAGTACACCTCTGCTTCCATGTGTATCAGTAACATATATCTCCTTAGTCCCGGTTTTGTGAAATTTTGCATCTGATATAGACATCTAGCTGCAGATTCCTTACCTTTGAATTTCCCAGGCGTTAGCCTGGATCCGGAAACTTTTGCGTAATTATTTTACGGCGGTATATCGGAGGGCCAGGATTATTCCATTCTCTAAACCAGAATGACATGCCCGTACTAATCAGGACGATAGCGGTTCTTGCGCTGCAAAGCCACACAGGTGCAGATTGCTGCCCTGTTGGAAATTGAGGGTTTTCCAGGTGGGCTGGGGTAGAGTTAATTAAAAAAAACAAATTCCAATGACACATGCCAGTTATATGCCCATTCCCTTAACATCCTTCAATGCACAATTTTAATATTCCCCAGACCAATGCATGGAGCAAGTCGGGACACCTGTTTTTCAGGTGCCACTGTGCACGCTGCTGTACACTGTAAATTACATTCCCCAAGAAGTACCACTAAGCATTCACTGCTCTCTTATACGTGAATGGGCAGTGCATTGGTGTGGTGCTGTGCTTGATGCTTTTTTGGCTCTGTCATTGCCGTGCTCGGTGCTGTACACTAAATACACACTCGGGCATTCCTTTTGTAGTTTGTAGTGTGCAGCACCGAGCACATAGGCTGACCACAATCAGTGATGTAACCTTGGAAAAGGAAAAATATTTGAATACGAGATCATTTGTTTTATTTATTTTTATTTTACATGAGCAGTTGCACTTATTGCAGAAAGGCTATTTTACACATGCTTCCTAACTTTGTTTTTGCATAACCCTTACCGATATATGGGGAAGAGGAGATAAAGTACCAGCCAGTACAAGGACATGGACTTTTTTGCTGGACTCTACTTCTGCATGTCACTCTAATGACAGTAAACGTTTGAATAATGCAGGCTACGCACCTTATCTTCTATAGGGATTTAAGAAGTGCTCATGCCACCGGCAGTCTGGTAATCAGGGCCTGCCCTAAATCGGATTGACAGGCACAGTACCTGGGCGGAAATTTTTTTTTGTGTTTTTTGTGGCAGTCGTTACGGTGTGACGGCAGGAGGTGTGAGGAAGATGGGAAGAGGGCAGGGGGTTGATGGGGTGCTAACAATTACACTGAGGTACATTAAGGGCTGATTACAAAGCCTTTAAGGGGACCCTATTGAGACCAAGCGGGATGGACGAGCTGCTGTTTGTATAACATTAAGTCTACCAGCTCCCTGCTGGGACCCTCGGAATGTTGGTGCCCCAGGCCTGGGTCCAGCTCGCCCATGCCCAAGGCCGGCCTTGCTAGTAATACGAGCCATAGTCAAAATATATATTAATGGGATTAAATTGCATGCCTCAAAAATTAAAAGGCTAAGTTCATAAGTAAGTAGCACAAAAAGAATCATGCTGCATGGTTTTGCAGTGTGAATTAACAGATGTTTATGGCCACATGTACATGTTGTATACGTTCGTATAAATTCAAACTATAAGGAGACAGGTTTTATCTGTAAAAGTTTGTGAGGTAGTAACTACACATTACATGCCAACCTTGGGAGAACAGTACAAATTTCCCTTGCCACTGTGTGAACTGGCTCTTTCCTGATGCTGGTGACCTGTATAAAGCTATTACTTAATAGATGTATTGTCCTCAAGAGAGGGCACTACAATGTTAGTATTACACAGGAGCAAGGTAGAGTGGGCAGTTGTCTTCACATTAGGTCCCCTGACCCTGATATGGATCAAAAGCTTGTGGAAGTTCCCTCTTTGAATCCCAAGACTACATAGAGTAGTGTTCATTAAACTCAAATCATTTAATTGCTACTTGTGAGCAGTGTGAAAAACATAGTAATCAGGCCTGATTCCTTGATGACAGTTCTACAGATGTTGCTGTGTGGTGGTTTATCCAAAATACTTTGCAGGAACAAATAATGACGTATTAAGGTGATGTCTAATATTTGCAAGGAGTGTTATCCATGTGCTCTAAGCCTATCACAGGTGTTGTGGTCACTGAACGGGATTAGTTAATTTCTAGTGAAATTTTATTTAATTGGAATATTTTCCTGGTATTAAACATGTTTTATTTTGCATCATTTTGATTTTTTAGTTCATTGGATATCCTGCCATTCAAGAATGTGGATTAAAAATACTTTGCTCTGTATCCGAGTGCTCTGGAGCAGGAACATTATTGTCTGACCAAGGTGCTATAGACTCTGTTCTCCATACTTTGCAGATGTATCCAGATAATTATGGTATGTTGTCAACCCATATTTTTTATTGATTTTTGCATAGCCTATTCTTGATATCAGTATACAACTCATTGTCAACATAATTTAACAGATGAATTGTTTAGTTGTGTTTTACCACAAAGCAGTCATTCCAGGAAATCAAAAATATTTACATGAAAAAATGAGGCATTGACACGGGCAGCTGGAGTTCACTGCCCACAGTGCTCCAGCCATTTTAGGAGGATGTGGCCTGGCACTTGGTGCTATATAAGCATATTATCATCCCCGTGGCACGGAACACACAGAAACAGGCAGTAGGACTTCACTGCCAACAGTGCACCAGCTGTTTGAGGACAAGGTGCCCGACCCTTTGCATTATATAACCACACTGTCATCCCAGCCAAAGACAGGACCTGTCTGCGCCCGGAAATGGCCGGTCCAGGTCCTGTTTCTTTGACCCACACCCGTCCAAGCCAGAATGTGACCTGGACGGGCTTCATCTCTTAGATGCGCCTCTTGGGCACCCTTATAAATGGCTAAGTGGAAGACTGAATTCGCCATTACTGACGTGAAAGACTCATGCCGCAATTCCTCTAATAACCATTGCGGCAGAAGTCCATCAACCCATCACAGGGGGCTCAGGGGGCATTGTAGATATCATTCCAGGAAAAGAGAAAAAAATAAGAACACAGAAAAAAGGTACTACAAGGTCAAATGTTGGGGTGTCTGGGATATTTAAGCAAGCTGATGAATCTTTATTGGATCAATTTGACATTGGACGTGAAACTCTTGTACGAACTCCTTTGATGTGTGTAACCAGAGATTATCTATGTAAATGCTATCTACGTTTGTGGGAGACTATTAAAACCAACAAGGTTTGAGTTAACCCATCAGCGTGTGCCACTGATACTAGGATAGACTACAACAGCCCTTGAGCATAAACTGATATTGGGTCTCCTAGGGTTTTCATTTCTATGGCAAATGAAGCTAACACAATGGAGAGGTTGAAAGGGGAGGTGTGTTTCCCAAAGTGATTGCCTAAAAAATGCACCTTTAGATACAGGCTACAGTACTTCTTCACCTACTGTCTGTGGGCTCCCTGTACCTCACTCTGTTCATCGTAGGACCAATGAGTAAGGTGGTGTCCCTTCCTGGTGGAACCTGCCACCCCCAAGACCTATCATGAAGCCCTCAACTTTAAATTTGCCACCTGATACAACCCCTTATGCATTGGTCCTGGTTAATGCACCGTCACTCGAGGGTGGGGGGGCCTTAGTGCATTTCTCACAGCTGAAAAGTTAACCATAGTGTTGACAGGCACATTTGTTTGTTCTCATTTGTTTCAACATATTAATATGGTCAGGAGGGTTGCCTGAATAGGAAGGCACCATAAAATGTTTGAGGGATATTGCATAGTGGTAAATTTAGATCAGACCAATTTGGCAGTTTGATTGTTGTCTCAACTCCCTCGCCCTTATAGCACACTTTCTGGTATCCAGATATTATTATTGGGATACTTTTATAAATCTCACTCTTTGCAAGGTACTCACACCTTACATACTTCTACTTACCTTACTGGTACATTACAGAGGGGTAATTATCGCATCCCACATCTAATAGATTTGAGACCTTGTGCACCAAGGAATACAGACGGTTGACTGGTTACCACCCCTAAAATGAAAGTAGCCTCTGTCATTGATATCTGATAGAGACGACTTCTAGCTGCAGATTCCTTACCTTAGAATTATCCCCAGGTGTCAGAGTGGATCAGGAAACTTTTCATGAGATTTACTCCTGCACGCTGGTAGGACTCTGCATGGCGTCATTGGTGTCGTTCGTGCCTGAAGTGACATTCGTGGTGCCTATATAGGCGCCACCTAAACATGCTGACGTCATTACTTTTCTTTCTTCGTCAGCTAGCGCAGATCTGGGAGGAGCTACCACTAAGTCACTTTTTGACTCCGTTTTTTTCTACGTTTTGTCAAGCTGTTTTTGAGCTCTTACCTCCTGGTGGGGCAGGAACGTCATCAAATAAGGCCTGCTTCAAGCCCTGTGCTGCCTGACAGATGGTGCCTTGAAAGGTGCACTGTAGTGTTGACAGACGGTGCCTCGAACAAGACTGTTCCCAAGCCTGTCCCGACTGACACGCCATGCATCCAAAGGTTTTGAGGGAGCAGCCCCTCAAGCTCATTGCAGCTTGATGCAGGACACCGCGGCGCTCAATGTCCCGGTCGAGAGGACGGGCCAAGGTTGTCGTCTCACTCAGTTGGCGAGCCATTCGGGTAAGTCTCGGTCCCACAATAAGATAAAGAAGTCGAAGCATGCTTCGACTTCACCTTGTTCGTCCTACAAAGAGACGAAGGAACGTCCCTCGAGGCCTAGCTCTGTGTTTGAGCGAGCGCCTGGACTTACTCCGCGCCTCCCCGCATTTCCGGGAGCTGGATCGAACTCTGCTCAAATTCAAGAGTTTTATGAGGCCATGCGCCTCATATTTGAGTGGCCTATTCCCTCTGGCGTGCCTTCGGGCGCCTTCTGGATCCATGTCGGCGGCTCAGGCACCAGTCGGCCGCAAGGATCCATAGATGGATCCGGATGGATGCAGGTTGTGCCATGTTGACCTTCCCCGCTCCGGTCCAGAGGCCGACACTTCCAGCGCCACTGGTGCTCACTGGCGGCACCATTCGAATTCTCATTCCAGACTCTGACATGGAGCCAGAGGGGTGTTGTCTGACGCCAGCGCCGGCTGGGGCCATGCCTTCTAGGCCGGAGCCTGAGCCCATGTCCTATGGGCTAGACTCGGGGAAGAATGGGAGGGGTCGCTGGACCCTCCTGAATACCAGCCTTATGACTCATCGGACTGCTGTGAGGATCTGGGTGAAGCCAGCGGACTGAATACTTCCCCAGATACTGGCATGCTTTCTCCCCCTACCAAGGATATGGAGGAAGAAACATAATTCTCAATAGTGGTGCAGAGGGCGGCTGAGGTCCTGGACTTTAGCTTTCCCTCGGTGGCAGTCAAAGCTAATGTCTTGCCTGAAGTGCTTCAGCTGAGAGCTTACTGATGTCCTGCTTGGGACCTGGTCCAAGCCCAACACAGGGGTTCCTGTGAACACCTGCCAGCCGCCATCACCCTGCTCCTGGGGACCCCAAATTCCGAGCGGAATACCCTACCCCTGATAGCTTAGTGGTCCAAGTCTCCACGTCTCATGTAAATCCTGGTGCATTCCCAACTGCCCTGCCGGATGGGGAATCCAAGAAGCTGGACAGTTTAGGCAAGAAAATGTTTTCTTCCAACACATTGTGGGATGCAGTTGCGCAGGTGTTACCAATGGTCCCGGAGGAGGCCCGGGCCGTGCTCTCCCAGGGTGTTGCAGATGGAAGGGATGTTACCATTAACTGTGGACTAGACACCACCGACTCACTAGGCAGAGCGGTTTTGTCGATGGTAGCCGTGCAACACTACACCTGGTTAAGGACTACTGGTGTTTCTGGGGATGTCCAGACATCACTCATGCACATGCCCTTTTGATGGCTCCAGTCTCTTCAGAAATAAGGCGGATTAGGCGCTGGAGCGCTTTAAGGAGAGCAGGGCTGCGGCATGTCTTTGGGCCTTTCTATGCCCCCTCGTCGCCCTCAATCTGCCTTTTCCGGCCACGGTAGGGGCATACAGCTGTGTCCTTACCCTCCTAGCCACCGCGGCGCGCAAGCTTTCCAGTCTTTGCGTGGCCTTGGATGCGGTACCTACTGGCCCCTTGGGTCGGGTGGCCAGCGGTTGGGTCTGTTCACCTCAACCCCCCACCCCCACCCTCTGTAGCGGCAGCCTCCAAACCCTCAAAGTCTGCCCTTTTACCATCATGGGCAGCCAGTGGGCATCAGGATTCACCTGCCCCACTGGCCGTCCATAACCTCGGACAGGTGGGTTTTGCAGATTGCTTGAAGGGGCTACACCCTCGCCTTCAAGACTCCCCCCCCACCCACCTCCATGCCACCTACTTACGACAGGCAGACGGAGGACTACCTATCTCTTTTCTGTCAGGAATTGAGGGCTCTTTTGACCAAAGGAGACATAGAGAGAGTGCTGATGCCAGAAGTGGGTCGTGGTTGTTATTCACCTACATTCTGGTGCCCAAGAAGGACAGAGGCCTTTGTCCTATCCTAGACCTGCACTCTCTAAACTTCTTCTGAGAAGGAAAAGTTCAAAATGCTCACCGTAGATCAGGTCCCATCTGCCAGGGACCCAGGAGACTGGATAGTAGCGTTGGAGTTGAAGGATGCATATTTCCACATTCCATCCTGCCTGCCCACAGGCGTTACCTGTGGTTCACGTGGTCACAGGCACTTTCAGTTCACTGTGCTGCCCCTTTGGCTCCACCAGCGCCCCTCAGGTGTTCACCAAGCTGATGGTGGTGGTTGCAGCTCATCTGCGGAGATCAGGGTTGCCAGTCTTACCCTTTCTCAATTACTTGCTGTTGAAGGCAGGCTCGTACCAGGCTGTCGTCTCCCTCCTCCAGACTACAGCAGACCTCCTGCATTCTCTGGAGTTCACTATCATCGTGCCGAAGTCTCACCCGACTCCCTCTCAGATGCTTCTTTTCATCTGAGCTGTTCTGAACACTCTGCGGGTTCAGACCTATCCTTCTGAACATTCAGGCTATGATAAGGATATTCAGGCTATGATAACGATGTTTCAGCCTCTATACTGGATTCTGTTGGGAAAGACTCGGAGGCTGCTGGGCCTCATGGCCTCCTGCTGTCTGCTGGTGACACATGCCCATTGGCATATGCAGGCTCTGCAGTGGGACCTGAACTTACAGTGGGCGCAGTATCAGGGAAATCTCTTTGACATGCTCCATATCTAGGAGGGAATTGTGAAAGATCTGCAGTGGTGGTTAACAAACTGCGATTGGGTCAGCCCCTCTCCCTTCCCCAATGAGATCTCACAGTAGTGACAGATGCATCACTCCGGGGATGGGGCGGCCATTTCGGAGAGGTGGAGATCAGAGGACTCTGTTGATGCTCCCAGCGATCCAATTGGCATTGAAAGCCTTGTTGCCCTCTATCCATGGAAGGCTAGCGCAAGTGTTCATGGTTAACACCACCGCCTTGTGGTACTGCAACAAACAGGGCGGTGTGAGGTCATGGACCCTTTGTCAAGAGGCCCTGTTTCTCTGTACATGGTTGGAACAGCCCCTGTCAACTCCTGGTTCTCTGAACGCCAGAGCGGACAAACTCAGCTAAAGATGCCTCGTGGATCACGAAGGGTGTCTCCATCCGGAGGTGGTGCAAGGTCTCTTTCAGCAGTGGAGATCTATTTGCCACTGATGAGAGCATGCAATGTCAGCCGTTCTGCGTGCTGGAGTTTCCAAGGCGGTTCTAGCTTGGAGACGCTTTTCGTTTTGAGTGGAGCTCAGGCCTACTGTATGCCTTTCCGCCATACCACTCCTGCCCAGAGTTCAGAGGATCAGGAACAACTGGGCCTAAGTCATCCTTGTGGCTCTGTATTGAGCACAGAGAGCCTTGTATCCCAAGCTGTTTTGAGCATGGCCATCAGTCCTCCGATCAGGCTGCCCCTTTGGGAGGATCTTCTGTCGCAGCAGCAGGGGAGGTTTCTCCGCGTTGTTGCTTGGAGATTGAGCAGCAAGAGCTGACAGCTTTTGACCTTCCTCCCGAAGTCTGTAACATTATCTTGGCAGTCAGGCGTCCTTCCATCAAGACGGTTTATGCCTGCCCTTGGGCAAAATTTGAGGCATGGTATGCAGAGAAACAAGTTGACCCTCTTTCTGCTCCCCTTTCTCACGTTCTCCTGTTTGTTCTTTCCCTTGCCCAGCAGGGCTCTGCTCTGGGCACTGCTAAGAGATATATTTCAGCAATTTCTGCTTTTCTTCGGTTGCCTGACCAACTCTCCCTTTTCCAATCCCCTATTGTACATAGGTTTTTGAAAGGTTTGCACATATGTTTCCTCCCTCTCCCTTCATTATGCCTCAATGGGACCTTAATCTGGTCCTGACATTTCTGATGTGCACTCCATTTGAGCCCTTACATAACTTGCATAACTGTCCCCTCAGGCTCCTTACCATCAAGAAGGCCTCCCTGGTTACTATTATGTGTGCCAGGAGATCAGTGAGCTTCAGGCCTTGTCCTCTAAGCCTCCTTACCTGAACATCTACCCAGACAAATGGATGCTTTGTACGATGGCTTCATTTCTTCTGAAAGTGGTCACTCCATTTCTCGTCGGCGAAACCATCACTCTGCTTACTTTTTACTCTCATCCTCATCCCTCCAAGGAAGAGGAACGACTTCACCTTCTTGACCCAAAAATAGCATTGTCATTCTACCTTGACCACACACGAGTTCCGGGTGGATGACCAACTCTTTGTGAGGTATGTCAGAGCAAAGAAAGGATGAGCTGCACAGAAGAGGGCCATCTCATGATGGATCTTTCTTTGTATCAAAATCTGCTACACATTGGCTATGAAGCAAACGACTGCGGGTTTGTGTGCTCATTCCACCAGACCTAAATCTGCAACAACTATGTTAGCTTGCTGAGTTCTGGTCCTGGACATCTGCCAGGCAGCAGCGTGGGCTTCCCTACACGTTTTTACTAAACACTACTGTGTGGACAGTCAGGTCCATAGGGGTGGGCACTTCGCCCGTTTGGTCTTGCAGAACTTTCTCATGTGTAATTGGTCTGCAGACCCACCTCTGAGGAGTTATTGCTTGGTATCTATTCTAAGGTAAGGAATCTGCAGCTAAAAGTCTCTATCAAATGAACAAGTTCCTTACCTTCGGTAACGCCTTATCTGGTAGACTCTATCCCGCCGCCTTACCGACCCACCCATCCTCCCCACTTTGTGAACAGATTTCTCGGGCAGGACTTTCCCCTTTCAGGGCCCTAGTTTTCCAAGGTCAGTGTACTTCGTGACTTCGCGCTTCTGGTATGGAAATCCGTGGAAAGAACTGACTTCAGTGTGCCAAGGTGGCACCAATATAGGCACCGCAAATGTCACTTCCGGCGCGGATAATGCCACTGAACGACACAGGGTTACTGCTCACAAAAAATGTCCGGATCCAGTTTGACACTGAGGGATAATTCTAAGGTAAGGAAACTGTGGCTAGATAGAGTCTCTATCAGATAAGTTGTTACCGATGGTATGTAACTTGTTCACAAATACTAAGCCCCAGTTGTCAAATTCACTCAATCGCTTAAGATGGAACATAGTGGGCATAGAGAACAAGAAAGTTGACCTATATTGGCTTACATTTATATAGAAATGTAAGATAATTTGCCTTAAGGAATGCCTTCTTTTTAGATGGTTCTAGCTCAATATTTACTTCTGCTGTTCCTGTGGACTTTGAAAGAGCTAAAGTTGGACTGCTCATTTTGGTAACCCTCAGTTTGAATTGTAAAGTTGTTAAGATAGACACAGGTTTGAACAATCTGGCTGTCATTGTATTATCTTTTGCTAAATACTGTAGTTTGTTAATCATTCATTTTAATAATTCTAATTGCTCGCAGTGGAACTCTGAACATGTGCAGCTTCCTGAGGTTCCTACTCGAAAGATATAGAGTACAGAACATTCACTCCTTTTGTGCTGATCGGCGCTTTTAATCTTCATTTGTGAACTAATGATTACCCCACATACCATAGCTCCCTGAAGAGCGTTTTAACCAATGGATTACATTTTAAACATTCTGAGCATGGACAAATGCTGAATTCTGTCCTCCATTATTTTAATGCATCAATTAGCACTAAGTTAAGGGAATATTAACCCCCCCGTGTTGATATTCTGGCATTTACAGGTAGAAGATATTCTTTAGTTGTTTGTTACATTTTTGTTACAACCTTACTTTCCCAGTTAGTAAGAGACTAGAAGTGGTAACAGCTACCTAGTTTAACAGCTACGAGTGGTAAGACACTTGACGCCCCTACATCTAAAGAGGAGATTCGCTCAAGTATAACTAAAAGTAGGAATGGTAAAGCCGCAGGTACTGATGCTCTACCTAATGAAGTGTATAATCATTTAATTGAGTAGCTGATACCATTCTTGGAAATCCTGTTTAATTCAATCTATAGGCACAGTGGACAGGTTCCTAAGTCCTGGAAGGAGGCTACAATAGTCCTCATTTTGAAACCTTCCAAAGATCCCTTTAGGGCGGTCTCTTATTGGCCAATCTCCCTGCTTAATGCGGACTATAAGATCTTTATGAGTGTTTTAGCGGGGAGATTGGCTAAGCTTGCCCCCCAGCTCATTCATTCAGACCAGAAGGGTTTTATCCCAAAGAGGAATATACAGGAGCTGACCCAACAGTTAATTGGCACGATAGATCTCGCCATCGAACGATCTGCTCTCTTGGCCGTAGTGGCTTTGGATGCTGCTAAGACGTTCGATCGAGTATGCTGGGTACTCCTTTGGGAGGATACGAGCGCAATGGGATTTGGCCCTAAATTTCTTAATATGCTTAAGGTGATATATGAAGGAGCGTCGGCTAGGATTTTTTTTAATGGCACATTAACCCCCAGTTTTAGTATACTGAGAGGGACACGGCAGGGCTGCCCTCTTTCTCCTCTTCTATTTGATATTTATATAGAACCTCTAGCTCAACAGCTGAGATTGGATGTTTCTGTAGTTTCCTTCAGTTCTCCACCCTACAGCTGTAAAGTTGCGCTTTATGCCGACGATCTATTAATTTGTACGGCTGACCCTCTTATATCGATTCCGAGGGTGGAACATCTATAGGCGGAATTTTGCTCCCTCTTTGGTTACTCAGTAAATACTGCTAAAACCGAGGTTATGTGTTAGAATATCACAGACTGGGATGGGAAAGTGAGCCCCAATTTTAGATATCTGGGCATCACAATTGTGGATGAAATAGATGAAATCCCGCAACTTAATTTGCAAAGGGTCACTAAAGAAATTGACCGCATGTTAACTAGATGGAAAGCCTCCCATTGACAATTTTTGGATGTGTTAACTTAATAAAAATTATCCTTCCCAAAATTGACCTATCTTTTAATGCCATCCCCCTTGGGTTTTCTAAACAAGGTATTGATAGAATTCAGGGGAAGGTTGTGAGTTTTATTTGGGCACATAAAGGCGCTAGACTGTCTTGAAAAAATACTTAGACGCAGGCTCAATAAAGGGGGATTGGCCCTACCTGATGTTAACTGGTACTGTGTAGCTTTCCAGTTTAAAAACATTTGGATGCTTTTTGGTAAAGGCGGATGACTCTACTTGGGGGAAACTTTTGTGGTAGATGATGAGGCAATGGAGCGCTTTCTTTATAAGTCTGGTGCCCCCAGGTTTTTCAAGAAAGTCCGATTAAAAGTATTAAGATCTGCTTTAAATTTATGGTATAATGTCAGGAGGAGTGGGGCATTGGTTATTATTCAGACTTGGCTCCAGTCTGGAACTCTCCCGGAACCCCAGAATGCTTGAAAGACGGCTTAAGTTTTCCACTTAGGCGAGCAGGGGTTACAACATGGTCAGACCTGCTGTCATCGGAGAAAGTGTATCCATGGGAAGTATTAAAAACTAAGACTGGTAATGACCTGTCCAGATTTAAGTTTATTCAGCTATCCTCCTGGTTTGTGGCATCAAAAAAGGAAATTGGGGGCGACTGTGAGTTGGAGCTCTCTCTTCAGGACATTAGATCTAAGAGTAAGGAGGTTGCAAGGTGGTATGAGAGGCTTTTGGCAGTGGAGGAAAAGATGCTAGCACCCCCTTTCTCAGTATGGAGTGGAACCTTCCTCGAGGGAGATATTAAAACAGTATGGGATAATTCCTTGAGGACTCTGTACTCAACAGTTAAATCAGCTAACCTGAAGAGGAATCACTTTTTCACCATCAACCGTCTCTGTTGGACTCCATATAAAATATCCAAGTTTGCCCCTCAACCTCCCCCAAAGTGAGTAGGGTGTGGCTGCTTAAAAGCTAACGATGTCCATATCTTTGTTGAATGCCCAAGCTTGAGTGACTTTTGGGGTGGAATAGAACTTGCTTTAAAAGGTATCTTTGGTCGGGAGACTAAACTGAGTGTAATGCTTGACCTCCTCGGAGGTGATGAAAAAATAAGCACGCCGCTGAGGCGGTCACATAGAATGTTGCTCTTCTACTTGATCCTAATCGCCAGAAGAGAAATCTGTATGAAATGGAGGTACCCTTTGCCCCCGAGAGTGGAAGACTGGGTTAAGGCGGCTGTCAGGGTTTGGCGGGTGAATCAGGGTACTGTGAAGAGCACTACTCTGGGTATATGGACTGATTTCTTAATCTGGTGCAGCTCCCTGGGTTTTGATTACTCATTCCAATGATTACACCGAGTCACTGGCAAAGGTTACGGTCCGGCACAGTAATAGGACCTGGGTGAATGCAGTGACCGCTGGGCGGATAGTTTGACGGTGCGGTTTATTGATTATTGCAGACGCTCTTTAATGATATGAGGAAAGAAAGAAAGAAAAAAAAGAGACTAGAAGGTATTATGGGATGATCATAGCGACCATAATCCATGCATGTCTCACTTGTTTGGGGTACTAACCCTGTTATTCAATGTTTGAAGAGAGTGACAATGATTTATGATCAAGGGCATAGACTAAGGTGGCTAAAGTGACTACTAGTGCTTTTTACACAAAATTAACCACAAAATGTTTTTTCTTATTTTTGCTTGGATTAACGTTTGTCAGTTTGTGAAACCGTGAAGACAATCTTGATCCTCCACACACTGCATGGGAAAAATCAGACCAAATTATTTTAAGTAGTTTGACCATAAATGCTCAAAGATCCATCATAAACTCATCAGAACCCTAAAAAAAGGTCCTAGGAAAAGATCTGAAGTAGCAGCCACTCTTTTAATATACAAGCAGACGGTTAAAAAGATTAAACAAGTCTTGCGACAGGAGGCCTGGGAACAATTAACACATGCAAACTGTCTCAGGAATAGTGCAATCTAATGGGAGATTGTCAGTAGTCCTCTTTTCTCACAACTTGATGGTGCATCCTTTTGTGTTCCCATTCCATACTAGACAGATGGGTTAGTCATCATAATAACTTCATTCAGAATCTTTTTGTCAATCTATAAAAGTGCATAAAATATGAAGAGACAATATCATAAATAGGATAAAAAACTTCTATCAATAGATCCAAAAAGTAAATAAAATAGAGAATACATCTTATATAAAATTAAAACTCATTCAATTGGTAGTTAGAACTTCATTAGTAAAAATCATCTTGTTTCCTTAAATTTTAAAAATTATTATCAGCCTAAAATCATCTTTCAATCGGCTTTACAGACTAGGTTATCTAAAGATGCAAGCGATTTCCTTCTTTTTATAGCCCGGCTTATATATCCAGCAACAGCTCGGCATGCTAATTCATTATTGAGGGTATAAATAAAATTCATGGCATTCTTATAAAAGAAACGTTTCTTTGCCATAAAGATTGGCTGTAAAACTTTTCTCCTTATATCTCGATAAAACTTGCAGAACAGCATAAAATGCATCATGGACTGGGTGGTTTTCCCATCACATGGGCATCTGTAAATTATTTTCTGCCATCTTTCATGCTTTGGAAAGCCCCCATTCATGGACAGTGTTCAAATGTAACCTTGTCAGGTAAAATCTGTCCTGGGTATTTGTAACATTAACTAAATATTCAGGTAGACCAGACAGCGTTATACTAGCTATATATCTTGATACACTTAGTTTTTTCTCTTCTCTGCTAGCTCTTTCTTGGCTTTGTTTCTCCATGTAAATCTTATTAATTTCATTTTTGCCGTGTTGCAGAATACCTGCGGGACTTATCACTGATAGGTCTTTATCGATTTCCTTCAGCAGCTTATCCATGTATGCTAGCCATGGGATTTTATTGAAATGTTCCAGTTCTAAGCAGTCTTTATTTATGTACCTGGGGAACTTTGGTCCCTCCTTGTGCCAAATGTTATGCCAAGAGCATAAAGCTCTTGCTTGTATTAGGTCGGCAACATACGGTGCATCTAATTCTTTGTGTAGGAGATATACAGATGTAGACCTTGGTACAGCCAGCATACGGCTTAGTTACTTCGAAGGGATTTATGATCCCACATTATGCATTTTAAAGTCTTTACTCCTTTGTGTCCTCAGAAGTACTCAAGATTTGCTTCTCACTGGATGAATTTAGGGAATGATATTATTGCAACTCCAGTAAATAAAGCCCATAGCCCCGTTGGGGTACTCTCTGATATGTACAAATCAGATGTTACACTTTGGGCTTCACTTCTCAAACTGACCATCAATGCTGCGGTTAGGCATGCCATCCCTAACTCCTGGTCACAGTCGATAATTGTGTCAATGTACAGAGTCCTTTAAATTAAAATGAGAAGTATGACAGTGGTGCATTCTTGCACCTTTTTATTCAAATTGAATATAAACCATCTGGAAACAACCTTAATCACGGAGGGACAAGATATGTCTCTTGTGGGAAGACGTCCTATTCAGGCATTACTTTGTAGCAATGACACAGTCCTTCTTGCCAGAACAACGCTATGACTGCAACAACTTCTAGATTCTTTTGTGATATTTATGGACTCCCTGGACCTTAGTACCAATTATAAAAAGTTGTTTGTAATGTTGGTGGGCCCCAGATCATCGAATTCCTGAGTGTACAGAGTAAAGGATAGTATTATTAGTAGGGTTGATTCATTTTCATATCTATGGATGTTGTTTGACTTTTCTGATAGTTGGTCACCACTTTTATTAACAAGGAGACATCTTTTTTCTAGAATCATTTCCTAAGTGTTGGATTTTGCATCCAGGCTTGGTCACAAGCCCTTAGAGGCTATGCTAAAGAACTATACGGTTCAATGTATTCCTGTAGCTACTTATGGGAGTGATATTTGGAGGTATGTAAATAATTCATCTCTGAAAACTGTGGAAATCACTTCTTGGGTCGATAGTCATTTCTTCAACAGAGGTCTGCTTCACATATAGCCCACGAGGAACTGGGTCAAGGCTATTTGACAGATGTGTTACATTTGCGACCCTTGTTGCTCTAGATATCAGTATGGTTAAAGCGGAAACTGAGTTAAATCGATTAATATTTAAAGACTGTTTAAGCCTAAACTAGGTTTCCAGAATTCCATGGCTAAAATATGTTGAGGCCTCTTTTAAAGTGTTAGGTCGCCCTGAAATATTTCACTGCCTGGAACAGATTGTTAAAGCTGACCTGGCATGGACTAAACAAACCTTCTTGGCTTGACAACAAGCCAATAGAGAATCTATAGAAATGATCAACCCCTTGTAAGATCCCATGTAATACCGAAAACTACCCCTTTTATATAACCATGTTTAACGTTCCTAACAACAACTAACCACCAATTTCTGCTAACTCAGTTTTGGTTGAATTTTATTCACCATTCACTTGTCGTTCCTAGGTGCTGGTCCAGGCATCAAATTTAGTACTTTGTAGATGTGTTTCAGTTTCGAAACAAGCTACCAAGCATTTTATCATGTTTTGTCCATTTTACTAACAACTGCAGAAGGATTTTATAATTCCCCTACTTTTATTGGGAAAACTTTGCCCAGGCAAAATCTGCTTTAATGTATTCACAGTTAATATCTAATCAACCTACTGGTTTTTATTTGTATGCTTTTTAGTAGGAGCTCTTAAAATAAGGATTTTGTCTGATTTCAAATGATCTATTGTTTTTATTTTTGTTGTCCTCTATGGTTTTCGTTTTAAAAACCGATTCAAGATTTATTTAAGATGATGATGAGTTAAAATAATGCATTGAACTTTGCAGGATAACAGTCTCATCAAAGGTGATATGATGTATTATATAAGAAACATAATGAGTAATTGGATACTCCGTGGCTAGGGGTGCTTATCCTATTTTCTCTACTCATCACTAAAGCCCCTCAGGCCCTCTGGGAATGCTTCAGAGACAATCACCATCCCACATAATCACCTTCAATGGAAGGTTTATCTGTCATCAGACCACTGAAAATACTCTAACGGACCCTAAAATGTTTGGTAATGAAGGCAGGAATTGTTTTTTTTATTTATTGAGGATCCCCTTTAAGATCTGAGCTGGTAAAAGGGGGTTATTGGGGGAAAGTAACATAATTACTTTTGCTTTGTAGGAAGCATGTTTATTCGTTCAGTGGAATAGGGAGCATTTACCTTCACTGGTGAAGAAATAGGTTACTTTGAGATTCACAACCACCCATAAGTCTGCTAATGTATGCTCTTGTTTCCATACAAAAATGTAAAGGTAATTTGGACTCAGTCTTTTTTGTATAAATTATAGGCATGCCAGAGCCACTAGGTAGCATTTGGCCATTTTAGGTTCTGAATCATCAGTTGCTTAGTGGTTGGTCAGCTTACATACATTAGGCCAGCTGGGTGCCTTCTGATTTGATAAGAATCCATAGCAAACCAGCATTAGACTTGATCAGCCCTAGACCTTTTTTTCAGGGAGGCAGTACGCATGTACACATGGTGGGTCCTCAGACATAGCACTTGAAGGAGAGTAAGGTTACAGTACCTGTCAACTGACCATGCTGCACCTCAGCAAACTCTTCCACAGATTGTCGGTGGCAAGCAGAGAGATTAGTCAGGAAGGACTCTACCCAACCTTCCTCTACCACATGCAGTTGGCCATCTGAGCTGCCTAGCTAGAGCATACTAGAATGGTAATTAAGAGCCATGCCTTTTTATTGACTGATGAGGGCTCTGGCAAAGGTTACCGATTTCGGCCATCCACATGTGCAAATTGTGCAAATGTATACTGGCAATATGTGTTGTGGACATGCAAAAACTGTCATTATGTACTGACAAACTGAAAGTGATGATAATTATCAAAACGCTAATTTAATACAGTAGTGTTAAGTACATGTACTGTTTGAACTACACTGCAACTAATTACAAGCATAAGATTCTTAGTGAGAGCCATTAGAAGCTATCAAAACTGATATTTTTAACAGAAATCTTGTGAACACGATTCTGTGTGTGAGGTTGTGGGGTCCCGCTCTTTCATCATTTCAACAACATCTTAAGTCATGTGAAGACCCTTAACTGCTCTGTTCAGTGACAGATAAGATACTTTGACAATTATTGTATTTTGTCTTTTTCCTGGAAGTTCACCACCTTTAGGTGCAGTCCTCATGGTTGTTTTCCAGCGGGCGTTTATGTATGGCCCAGTTTTCATCATAGCTAAAACTAGATCTAACCACAGTAAGACTTTTAAACCATATGAAATGGGTTCTGAAAAAAAGTAAATTTAGTTGACCGACAACTTGAGTACAATTACTTCTTTCGTGGTTACTGTGCTCCTAAGGATTGTGAAATAAGTCAGAAATTTTCTTCCAAGAACCCTAATGGCAGAAAAAAGATTAGCATTTGCTGTCCGAGAGAGAGACAATGCTCAGGAATGTCCTCTGCCCACTTCAAAAAAGAGCCAATAGTGAATATGTGTCTATCTACCAATGATCGGGATAAAGGGTTGAAAATAAGTTAATGACTTGGGTCTTCTCTGTGGAGAACAGGTCCTCATGTGAGAACAGGTCTGTTGTTTTTCTGTGAAGAGAAAGCAGCAAAAACACGTTTGTAGCTTAATTCACTCCCTTGTCAGCAACTCGATTACCACCTTGTCTTTGACACATTCCACATCAGTGAAAAGTCTTTCCAACAACCTCCACCAACTTGTCTATGATATCCTCATTTACAATGCCCTCACCTACATCTCTATAATTTACAAGACCCACACAAATGATGTCTTTGTCACTGGAGATTTCTTGGTCACAAAAAACACATTTTTGTTGGTTTCCCTATCAAGTAAAAGGCTTTCCTCATTGATGATTAAATAACTTCTGTCATCAAATGATTCCTCGTTCATTGAAGGCTTCAGTGACCAAGAGTTATGGTCTACTCAAGCCATCAACATTGATGAATCTGGTTTTGACAGCCTCATCTACAACGAATGTGCTGTCTTCAGCTATACCCTTCCTGAATGTCAAAAAGGTCAACACTAGGCTTAGAGTCTCTTACGTACTCAAGTGTGGTTATGCAATGCCATATCAACAGTTCCTTTTACCAGGAGATAGGGTACCGACCTTCAGATGTGCAAAAGGTCCTACCATCTGACTCTATACATTCAACAAAGCAAAGAAGCAGAGTAGTATTTATATACGAGCTACACAGACATGGATCCTCTGTCTAAAAAGAAATACCAGGTGCTTTTAGAACAAAGGAGATCATATCTGCCAGAAAGATTTTGAGGACTATCTGACTGCTCTTGGACAATTGAATGCTAACAGATTTGAGTGGAAATAATACATAATTACAGATTGCAGACCAAATATAGTTTATACTTAACTACAGCTTGATATAGTGTCCTTCAGTTCATATATTGGCATTTCAGATTGTTCCACAGACCCACTACAATAGTGATTCAGTTGGTATTCTTGATATTAGAAGGAATCGGACTATGCATTCATTTAGAAGCATGGAGATTTATTGCCTTAGCCACATGCTGGATTCTATGAAAGACCCCCTTCATCCCCACAGAGCAAGAAAACCACAAGCATCTGTCGTCCTCACTATGTCTATGAAGGGGGCCACAGAGAGGGTGCCCCAAAGCCAATACAACTATGGTTTATATTCCAAATACTTTTGGTGAAGACAGCATTGGGAAGTTGGAAACTCATCTTGCATTTATGGCTCTGAATAAAACATTTAAATTGAGAAGCTACTTTTCCATATAGTTACTTTACAGAATATCATTCTCCTGCTAGCACTAGGTGGATTTCTCACTACTACTAAACTGACGAGATGCCTATTTCCATCTTTGTATCTACACTAGGCTCTGTCATGCATACCCCACACATCTGGGATGGGAAGTTAACTGTCTTGGCTTCAGCTCAAAAGGTTAGATGAAAATCCAGATCTAAAATGATTTCCAAGAACTGCTCTTCTGAGAGAACATCCAAAAGGAGACAAAAAAGCAGAAGAGCGTCACTCATTCACATCATGAACACAAGTAGAAGCGAAGAATTACTATCAGTGTTTACTCAGATTCCTACTGGAAGTATATTCCAATGTAGGAGTAGTTTGAGCTGAAACCTTAGGTTCATTTTCCATCTTCTGGTGCATCAAATGATCATAATGTGGCTTTCAGGCATGCCATTATGGACATTTTTGCTACTCACCAACTGTGCGGCATGCTCTGAAGCTGCCATGGTACAGATGGTGCTTTCAGCACAATTGACTTATGAGCAGTGGCAGAGGCTTTGGCCCAGTATATTCCTTGTCTCTGTGGAGCAAATTTTCTGATTCTTCTAGAGCTCTTTTCTAGGACGCAGAAGTCAGTGACGTCAGTTGTGATGCTGGTGCAAGAGCTGAAGTTGGCTAAGGAGCCTCAGGTTTCTAAAGCACAGGGAACTGAGTTGATTACAAAGACTTCTAAGAAAAAAAATCTCCAGATTACCTTGCAGCAGATGAAATGCACAAATGCAAATGATAACTCTGTTTTAAACCTCAACATGTTTCCACGTTTAAAAAAAATCCCATTTGAATTCTTCAGGCTGTCAGCAGTCTTATCCTATTTAATGACTAAGGTGCTGTTAGTAAGGTTAATAGCGCCTCAGTGCAAGCACTCTGATGCATGTATATACCTAGACTTTCAAAAAGC
Source organism: Calotriton arnoldi (assembly GCA_963921515.1). Classification (NCBI taxonomy): domain Eukaryota; kingdom Metazoa; phylum Chordata; class Amphibia; order Caudata; family Salamandridae; genus Calotriton; species Calotriton arnoldi. The sequence continues at coordinate 664,454 of CAWUFW010002967.1, forward strand.
AAGTGTCTTGGATGCCTCACCATAAGGTGATATATCCTATCCCTAATAATTGTTTGCCAGTTAAACAGTTATCATTTTAAAACATTATGAAGAAAAGCAACTGAGAAACTAGACATGTCATTGCATGTGTCCACCAAAATCAAAATTGTAACAGAGAAGCAGCCCACATAATCTGTACTGCTGTTTAATGAGGTGTTGGCTGGCACTTTCTCATGGATAAATTAACATGCAGGTTCCTCACCTTTTGAATCTCCTCCAGGCACCAGTCCTATAGAAATTTAAAAAAAACTCTCTTGGCACCTCAGGTCTGGGATGCACACTGGATATGACTTCACTGAGTCGTATAGGGTGCCACCCTGGAGCACTGAAGTCAATTAATTATTTTCCACGCACTTCAGCGCGGATCCGGAGTCACTCCCCTTGGAAAATATCCTTCAGATTATTCCACTGCAATGTTTTCAGGATGTCGCCTCTGAAAATGTCAAGATTTGAAACTTCTCATCTATGTAAAAACAAGGTGTTGCTCTCGGATCCACACAATGTTTCTCTCTGGTGCCCAAACACAACACCAAATCATGTGCAAAATGTGGCCTCATGCATGCCAAGGCCATCAAAGAGTAGAAGACAAAGCACTTCATGGCACTGGCTCTGAATAAAACTCGGGCTCATCATTGCTCCAGAACTAGGTCATGCTCCAAGTCCCCCCAACACACCTTCGACTAGGAAGTCTTCAAAGAGGTTCACTTTCAAGGACACGTCCCCTCGGAAGAAGTACAAGAAGTAATGAACTATTGAGTAATCACTTTTCAACATCACTCCCACTCAAGGGGTAGTTTCTCCAGTCAGCTGTGTCATTCCCCGACCCCTTCCTCAAAGTCACATTCAGTGCCTATTTTGAAGATGGATGGACCTGGTGCCGGATTCGGCCTCCACCGCAGAACCAGAGTTGCCTGCTCCAATCATGGAGGTTCCTGCCCAAAGTGCTGACCCCACACAGATTTCTGTTTTCACACTACTAGTACTGACCCTCTTCCTTTTCTCTCTGGCTTCTCCTGGTGCACCTGCAGGCCTCATGAAGTTTGTGGGTCCTCTGCTTCTGCCTTCAGCTCCATTCCTGTGGATGGTCTACCCTGCTCATCCTCTTCCTGATGCTGTTGTGGTGCCAGCCAAACCTCTCTGTTTGCTGAAAGCCTTGCCGGTTGCTCTGCCACTAGTGTTGCTGCCATCCTCAACACCACTGGTGCCGACTTTGGATCTTTTACAAAACATAGTGAGTATTCTAAAAACAAAGAATATTTTGATCAGATCTCGATGTAGTTGATGGATGAGTTGGATTACTGGCCTTTCCATCATGATGAAAACAAATTCACAGGCTGAGGATTTCGCTTTTCCTGTATCTCGATGACTGGAAGCTAAAGATGGGGGTCACTGCCGCTAATGTTGGGTCACATGTAGGCCACAGTCTCCCTGTATTTCAACCTAAGATTTTCAGTCACTCTCCCCAAGTCCCACCTCCAGCCCTCGCCGAGTCTCCTCTTCATCATGGTGGAGCTGAATGTTGTTTCCAACAATGCTTGTCTGCCTCCCCAGTGAGTTTGTGACATTCAGGCTGTGGTCCTAATGTTCTGGGATAGAACTATGTTTAGACCCTGACAGTCCTCTGTCTTTTAGGCCTTTTCACCTCTTGCTTTTTGGCTCTGCTCTGCACTTGATGACACATGCATGCCCTCCACTGCTGTATGTTTCTTTAGTAGGACCAGCACTAAATACTCTGATGGACAGCATTTTGATTTCCGAAAAGCAGCTTGAGACATGCAATGGTGGCTGGTGTTGTTTGGGTAGCCCTCTGCCCCCTGCCAATGGTGGGCATGATAGTTACTGATGGTTCCTCGCTTAGTTAGAGCAGACATCTCAATGCATTGGAGATGTGGTTTCTTTTGTTGCAGAGATGTCATATCAACATGTCTGCACTCCTTGTAATCTACTTGGCCCTCAGGTTGCTCTTATATTTCAGCCACGGTCAATAGGTCTAAGTTCTAATGGACAATATGATTGTGATGTAGTGCACCAGCAATCCGATTGGCATGGGGTCACATTCTTTGTTCCTGGAACCTCTGAAGCTGTGCACTTGGGCCCAGGCTCACAGTATCTGTCTGGTTGTGAACTATTTAGCAGTCTCCATGAACTTGCAGGCTGACCATCTCAGATGGCAGCATCTTGCCGATCACAAGTGGCTTCTTCACCCGGTGGTGGTTCAGTCCATCTTCACCCTTTGGGGTAGTCCTTACGTGGATCTCTTTACGATTCACAAGAATACTCACACACCGTGCTGTTTCCACTGTAAAAAGCCCTAGGAGATGCATTTCTCCAGATGGTGGTATTTCTCTCTCCACTATGCATTTCCTCCCATCCCTGATTCTTTGGGTTCTGAAGAAGATGTCTCCAGATCGGATGGCATTGATCTCAGTAGTGCTTTACAGGGCTATGAGGGTGTGGTACTCTGATCTGCTCTGCCTCTTCCTGTGTCCGCCTCTTCTGCTTCCGGTCTGGGCAGACCTCCTCTTGTAGTGGGAGAGTCAGCATCCAAACCTCCAAAGCCACCACCTTCATGACTGGAGATTGAGCAAGGCAATGTAAGTTTATTTGATCTGCCTCCTGAGGTGGTCGGCATGATTTTGTCAGGTTGCCTAACCGCTACCTAATCTGTTTACTCTGGATGTTGGTCCCATTGTCTCTTGTTGTTCCACAGTGGACGTTGACCTCACCAGGCACGCTAATCAGATTTATTGTGCCTTGTGCTTTTCTTGGCCCCGCAATGCTTTTTTGTGGGCACTGTTTTCAAGTCTTTCTACTTTTCTTTAACAAGAACACCATTGTGTGAGTCTGTTATTTTTATTTCTTGATGTCAAGGAAAAGGAAGCAGGCACTTTGGACCACGCCCAGCCAAGATCCCCTTCTCCAGGAGCACATATAAAGTCTCTGACTCAAAATTCTACCAGCCTGCAGACCAGGACCACACCTAGGACTGCAAGTCCAGCATCAGCACTCAAGGGCCAGGTTACAAAGCCCCAATCCTGCTGGGGTGCCAAGGTGGAGCACCGCTTCCGAGGGAGTTGAGGATCATGTTCTGAGCCAAGCCACAAGAGTCAATGAACATCCAGTCCAGCTCCATCTTCAGGTCCAGTTTGATCCCAAGAGCTTTTGATGCCCAGCAAGCCTCCAGCCTGGAGTCTCAAGCCACGCAATCTGTGAACTCCACCTCCGCCTGAGGTGTCGAGCATCTTCCTTTGGAGCTAAAGTCAATGCTGAAACCCCCAGCAAAATCTAATTCCAAGCCAGCATCAAAACCTACTTTCCTTGTTAAAGAGCAGACTCTGTTCATGCACCATGATGGCAAGATTCTCACCAAGGAACCTCCAAATGAGCCTCTAAAGATCCTTTCATGGATCCCTAAGCACAGGTTCACATTTGAGGAGGAGCAAGCATACGAGGCAACCAACCTGCCTCCTCCTTTCTTCAAGAAACATAGGGATGGGGCACCAACCCAACTTCATACCCCAAGGCACCCCTTAATGACAGACAGCCTCCTCGCACACCTTAGCCACCATCTCCTGACTCCTGTCAGTCCATACCTATTCAGATCCAGCCAGTCCTTATTTGCCTCCAGACCATTATGATGAGCCCATTTTGCCTGGGGAGAGGGAGGACCCCAAGACATAGAGCCCTACCCCACCAAACGGTCTTCTTCGCATGACCCTACAGTAGGTCATGCAGCATTTGAAAGAGCTGCCCAGAACCACAAAGTGGACATGCACATCCTACAAGAGCATGATTTCCTTGTGGAAACTATTTCTAAGATGAAAAGGATGGTGCAGTTTATTCCCATGCTAAAGTGTATGTTGGAGACTGCACCACACAACGTAAAAGAATCAGTATAGGCTAAAATTGTCACTGCGAGTGGAGAAAAAGGCCTCTCCCATTGACTCACTTTATGTCCGGGGCTAAGTGTCCCTAGACATCCTAGTTGTGCACAGAAACGTGTCTCAGCATAAGCAACAAGTGATGCTCTCCCGCCAACCAAGGAGAGGAAGTGCATTGATGCTCTAGGCAAGTACCTGGTGGTGGGGCCTGCCACCCATTGATGCATCACCAACTCTGAGTACCTTGTATACCATTATGTTAGAAGTGCCCCATCAATATAGAATATCATTGGGAAGAAATAGAGGGGGCTCCTAGAGCACCTCCCAGAAATCTGCAGAAAAAGAGAAAGAGGTCATGGCCCGGGGGAAGGTCATTTTGAATGCTAATATCTGCCCCTCCTCCCCCTCCACCGTTGGAGGAGATCACATCTGATCAGTGTGTGCTCTCAATAGTAAGTCAGGGTGACTGTTTTAAGTTCCACACCACACGCCCAACATCCCGGCTTATCGCCACATGTTCAGTCCAAACCACATCCGGTTTCTGGAAAACGTTATTCAGGCACTCTTTGTGAAGGTCACCTTAGAGCTGGTGCCTCCACATAAATGAAGCAAAGGAGTGTACTCCATCTACTTTCTGATTCCAAAAAAGGAATGCCCCACGTATCTGATCCTAGACCTCAGGACGCTCAACCATTTCATCCTGTTGGAGCACTTCCACATGACCACCCTGCAGGACATCATCCTGCTTCTTCATGACCACGTTTGACCTATAAAATTCCTACTTTTTTATCCCATCCACTGGTCCACCGCTAGTTCCTTCACTTTGTGTTAAATGGATAACGCTACCAGTTATAAGTGCTACCTTTGAGGTCACGATGGTCCCCAGAGTGTTTACAGATTGCCTAGTGGTAGTAACTGCACATTTGTGCAGAAATGCCATTCACATCTTTCTCTTCTTAGTCAATTGGATGATCAAGAGCAGCAGCAGTACCTAGCTCACACTCTTGGCTGCAGTGACTGCAGTGTTTTTACCCCACAGTCTAAGGTTCACCATCAATGTAAAAAAGTCCCACCTTCAACCCCAGCAAATCCAGCCCTTCTTAGGCTCCATCCCAAACACTGTCACAGGGGCAGAATACCCCTACGAGCAGAGGGTGATGTCATTCCAAGAGCTGCTGCATCTTTTCCGGATAAGATGTCCTCTCACTGTAAGGACTTTGATCAAACTGTTAGGGAAGATGACTTTATGCATCTCAGTAGTGACTCACACCACAGTGCGTGCGCAACTGCCTCAAAGGTGGTTCGTGAGGCACTGGTCATAAGCAGAGGGTCACTGGGAGGATCTAGTGTTGGTACAGGCCCGTACTCTGCTCTCTCTCTGCTGTGGTGGAACAGCAACAACCTGTTGCTTAGCAGACCTTTCTTTGACTCTCTTTCAAAGGTGGCTATTATCTATGATGCCTCACTCATAACACACATGACTGTCATAGGCCCCTCAACCCCTTTGTACCAGGGCCATTACAGCAACTATCTGGTACTCCTGGCATTCCATCTAGCCCTCAAAGATTTCTTCCAGCTCATCCAAGGAAAAATAGTCCTTATAAAGGACAAAGTGACAGCAATATATTGCAACCACAATTAGGGCCCACTCACCACAGCTTTTTGCATTCGTTCGAGATCTTGCTTCGGACAATCCACAACCATATCCACTTCTCGGCGCAGCACTTGCTGGGCATGATCAATGACTTTACAGACCTGCTCAGCAGTACACATTAACAAATCTACTAGTGGGAAGTCCTGTCCACGTACTACAACTTATAGTGGGGCAACCTGACCAAAAACCTGTTCCCCACCCTTGCAAATGCAAAATGCCCAAACTTTGCCTCCAGGCACTCACACCCACAGTTCATGGGCAGTATATCCCATATGTGGTGAGGAAGATGACGCTGGTCTACATGACCCTCATACTAGTTGCGCTATCTTGGGCTATACAGCCCTGGTATTCCATGTTTCCAGAAATGTACATCAGCCCACATGAGATGTTGCCGCAGAGTCCAGACCTTCACACAACATCAGGGCCAGGTCAGGCACTCAGACCCCAAGCTCCTCAACCTAGAGATTTGGCACCTGAGATGCTATTATTTCAGCCTCCCAGAGGAATGCTTACATGTACTGCATGAGACGCATAAATCCACCATGCGCACATGCTGCGCAACTAAGTGCAAGAGAGTCTTCCACTACTGCAGCTCAAAGCAAATAGACCCTTTCAAGGTTGCTATGCAAGACATTGCTTGCTACCTTTTACACTTGCAAAAGGTACACTTGGCATACACCTCCATACACCTAGACTTAGTGTCAGTTGCAACATGTATGCAAAATAGGGAACATTTGTTCCTATTCAAAATCCCTGTTGTTTAAGGCCTTCATTGAGGGCATTAAGAGGAATGATATCTATGACAAAGCCTTCTCTTCTTGTTTGGAATCCCAGTGTAGTCCTCACATAGCCTATGTGTCCACACTTTGAGGCCCTCCACTCCTGTAACTTGCAGTTTCTGTCATGAAAGGTAGCTTTCCTCATAGCAATAACCTCACTCAGGTGTATTAGCGAGCACCAGGCTCTAACAATTCAGAAACCTTTCATCCAGATCTACAACCGGTCTTGTGACTCCAACTTCTTCAAAGAAAAACAAGTTGCACACAATTGAGCCTAACTCTATATGGGAGAAGTATCCAGAACATGGGACTCTATAGCACTGCACACTGTGAACAGAAGCTACAGAATAGGTATAATTTTGCTTTTAGTGGACACTCTGTCTATCTGCATATTCTTCTATGGCCCTGCCTGCGTCCCCATTCTAATAAGTGGTCATGCAACTTTAATAAGGTCCCAAGTTTGTTTTGGTACACTTTAATTTCTGTCACTTTCTGCAGTGTTGTTTCTACCTCTGACCGTGGTGGAAAAAAGAGGAGGGAACAGACATGGGGCTGCTTGGGGTTGTGCTTTCTACGACTCCATATTTTCACATCTGGGTACCAGCTCCAGGGCCAAGGTGCCAACAGTCAGCGCAAGAGAGGTATTTTGAAGTTTTCGGATCAAGTCAGATACTTGCAGGATATTCCAAAGGTGAGCAATCAGCAGATAGATTGAGTATCCACCATGATGACTGTTACAAAGGTAAGTAACTCATTAGGTGGTTTATGGAGAAATCACAGGCAGACTATACTGCTTGAAAGCATAGGCCAGCTCCTAAGGTCCCTTCTTTTCTGTCTGCATATCTTACACTTGAGAGCTTAGCATCATCTGCGAAGATGAGACAAAACACTTTTCTGTCACTTACTTTGGATAGAGAGGCTCAAATCTGGAAAAAAATTGTCATTAGGGAAGAAATATCTTTGTGTTTGGGAGCTTGACTTTGAGGGCATGTTATGTGACGTCTCAAAGCTAGGTACTCCCATAATTTATCAGGTATGGCTTCTTTAGTTATTTAAAGCCTACCAGAGGAACTGTAAATCCCTTTCTCAGTTCTTTTTAAAGAACATGGATTCTACTAAACAAACCATGAAATTGTGTGGAAGCTGTTGATGGAATGGCAAGATCCATGAGTGGTGCAGTGTTGCATAGACAATCCATGAGAAATGTCTAGCCACTGCTGTTGAATATTCCCTTTAGTGGTCAAAGATTGTTTAATAATAATGGTCACAGTTTCTTAGAAAAATGTAAGTAGAGAAGGGCTACTGCTTGAGCTATGGGTTTCACCCCACCTTTGTGTGAATTTCGAACAAGATTCTGAGGTTAACAGTTCAACATACCTATCTGAGAGAGACGTCTAGCCGCAGATTCTTTACCTTAGAATTATCCTCCGCGCCAGACTGGATCCAGAAATCTTTCTACAACAGTACCTCTGCACATCGTTAGAGGGCGCAGGACGACTCTGCATGACGTCTTCCACCAGATATGACGTTGTCATTGTCCAAATAAGCCCTCCCTTGATGGGCTGAAGTCAGTTTCTTCCTTACAGCGCTTTCACGCGGATCCGAAGAGTGGTACCTCTGTCCATCTTGGCCAACTTTGTCGTGCTCAATGAAACAATGTGCTTTTTTCTGGATATCTCCGGAGTCCTGTGATCTAAGATGTAGACCCCGCACCCTCATCCTATTTGTATGTGGTATCTAGACGGGCACCCTGACTACACATGTTGCGGGTCTTCGACGTTACAGGAGTGCCACATGATGCTACTGGCAATGTGGTGGTCGACGGCCCATCACAGTCATCTTCCTCCGAGGACCGCTCGAGGGCCAGCTCACTGAGTCCTCGCAGTCTCCTGGTAAGTCATGCCGATGTCGGTTGGCGCCGCAGCCTTCCCCTACTTTACCGTGTACACTGGTCCTCTTGAATTTCCTCCTATTTCTCCAGTTCTGGAGTTGAAGGGAGAATCTGGGCCCCGCCTTTCGGAATTTCCATGCACTGGGGCGTCTCTGGCTCAGATGAGAGAATACGGTCTCTCCCTCATGCTGTTTTTTCCTCTATACCACCCTCCGACATGCTTCTTGGCCCTAGGGAGGTTGGTGCGTCCTTGACTGGTGGGTTCTCCCTCAGTGTCAGTGGAGCCCTCCGAATCTGTGATCGACCTCGTCTCGGCTCCAATTGCACATCCCTGTGGGGTTCCCACATGTGATGCCTGTGTCGGATACACCAACCTCGGTGTCGCTGACACCGATTGCCCTTCCTTTGTCTCCCAGTCGCTGAGGAGGTGTCAATCAGCGTCGGGAACCATGTCAGTCTTTCTCGGGCTCCATTCTTCCACTTTCAGAGTAGCCCCCTACTCTTTTCTCCTTGACGCACCAGTATTTTGGTGAAGTGAGTGATCACATTATTGAGCCTCTGTGTAGGAGGCTGGCTTAGTAGATGGTGCTCACTTATGTAAGTGTAGCACCCTGCACTAATCCAGACAACCCTTATGGTGATTTTAGTGGTCTTAGACAACCTTAGAAAGCTCTCCAAGTGGTAGCTGTGGAGAGCACCCTTCAGGCTTAGTCCAGAAGGAGTGTAAAGCAGCTTGTTTTACTAGTACTTAATCTTATGTTATAGGTTAAGTGAAAAAGAACCACACAGTGTAGTTATAAAAATATGTATTTTACTCTTAACACTCACTAATACAATGTACTATCTCCTACCAGGCGATACAAACACCATACACACAATACTTAGGAAATAGAACACATAAGTAGCACAAATACACAGTGGTCCCCAGGGGGAGTCCAAACCATATACTAAAATAGTGTTGAGACTGGACTGGTGCAGGGTTGGGACCAGCAAGGTCCAAGTGACTCACCACGAGCAGGTAAGTTAGAGTAGGCCCCGGGCAACCAGGGGAGCCCACTGTAGCCAAAGAAGACCCTAATGAGGACCCACAGACCAGTGGCACAGGAGTCGCAAGAGGACCTCGAGCAGCTCACCAAAAGATGAAGGCCCACGGTGCAAAGGGTGCGGTGCAGGCGAAGACCTTGGCTGCAGGAGATGCTTTAGGCTGGAGCTTCTTGGAGCCCGAAGATCTCTGGAGGAAAGGGTCAGCAAGCCTTGGCAACAGCAAGTTGACGTGGTGCACATTGGTACTGCTCCAGCGGTTCTGACAAGGGATACAGGCCTCCAACTTGCTAGGAAGACAGTGCAGGCCTCTGGGGAGTTGCAAAACCACCACCTGTATTGCTGGGCCTTTCGGAGTCCGTGGGAGCCCAGGTTCAGCAGACCGGTCAGCTGCGTTGCAGTGCCTGCAGATGCAGGGGAGTGACTCCTTCACTCCAAGGGATATTCCTTCGGGTGTCTTGGATGTCCACAGGCCCTGTGAAGAACTTGTATGGAGTACAGGCACAGACGTTGCAGCAGACTTGCAGGACGACGAGACCAGGAGCAGCAGGAGTTATTCCCAGTTGCAGTCTCGGTTCCCAACGCGAAGTCCAGAGAGGTCCAGAGTGCCCAGACAATTGAAGTTGAAGTGGTATGTGATCTGAATCTTGTCCCACGACGAACCTAGGGACCCACCCACAGGTAAGCCCTTAATTACCCTAAGGAAAGTGTTGGGACGATTCAGGGGTCCCTCCCAGAGGAGGGGCTGGACAGTGGGAGGATACTCCCATGTCCTTTGTCCAGTTTTGTGTCAGATTGGGAGCCATCAGCTCCCTGAACTGGTCTGTACTGGAGTATGCAATGAGGGCAACAAATGTTCCCTTCAAGCAGTCTCAGTGGCGCTGGCAAGCACCCCCACCCTGTCCAAATACACTAAATCCTGTCTTGGAGGTGGTCACACCTCCCTGTGACAGGATACCTATTGTCCTGCCTTCCTCTGCTCAAGCTTGGCTCAGCAGCAGGAGGGCAGAATCATGTCTCTGGTCGGCAGCAGCCATAGTTTGCTGTCTGGGTCTAGAAGACTGGTACCGGGAGCACTGAGGGCCTCCCGGAGGAGCTTTACAGTGCATGGAATCATACCTCCCACACTGTTTACGGTGTGGGGGTATAATTCCAACATTTTTGCTACCAAGCACGACAGGGTTCATTACAGCCAGTTTGAGATGGTCATCGCGTAATGACGCATGGCCACTCTATGTATCGTAATGGCTGATGCACTTTCAACCCGGGAGAATGGACTCTGAAGGTTGTAGCGGTGTCCTGCTCTGCAGGGGCACCCTCACACTTAGAACCGAGCACCCTGCCTTCAGGATTGAAAGGCCTGCCTTAGGGGTTACTTATAGGTTTTAAGTGCAGTGACCTCAGATATAAGGAAACGTAAATCTGTTGTAAGTGGTGCTAGCACCAGCTTACACAGGCTGCAATGGCAGGCTTGTAGTCACAATTTGGGTGGTCTCTCTTGTGTGGCATATTACATGCCGTAGCCCATGGGAGACCCCTGTTGTACCTATGCCCTGGGTACCTTAGTACCATATACTAGGGACTTACAATGGTACCCTAGTAGCCAATCTGGAGCTTACCTAAGTACTCACCATGTCCAATTTAGGGAAGAAGCACAGAGACTGGGGTCCTCATTAGCAGGATCCCGGTCAGACTAGTCAGAAAACACAAAGACACCAGCAAAAAAGTGGGGGTGACCATGAAGCAGATCCTACTTTCCTACACTACCCCAGAGTTTCCTTGGGTTTCTGCCCTTGGTGACGCTAGTGGCCTTGATTCTTTCCCATCCTCTGGCCTGTTTTCGCATCCTCACTTCGGAGGCTAGCTCAGCTTTTGCTCAGAGTTGACGTAGTTCTGGGGCTGCAGCTTCCTTCTGTAGAAGTGGCCATTGATAGCCTACTTGGGATGCTCCAACACGGCCATCTGCTTACCATGCCGTCTTCTTTTCCCCCCGCACTCGGTCGGGCTGGGAATAGTTTCCTGGATTCCCCTCTATGTTGACTGTTATAGGGCTGTGTTAGTTGACTCTTATATTCACTCGTCCCTCTGCATGGCGTCCGAGTGGTGTCCGGCCCCAGCAGGTATTTTTCTTTCTGCATTCTACCCTGTCGATGAACGGTCGTGGTCCCTGGTTGTTCTCTAGGACGCGTCTGGTTGTTCTCTAGGACGCTTCATAATTTCTGACCCTGTTGGTGTCCCCGCCGGTGGCTGCATGGTCTTCTTGCCTTCTACTCAGGTTCTGCTTGGGATGGTTTCAGGGTATTGTCTGGATGCACTGTTGCCTTGTTCCCTGTACGTCAGGGTACTTAGTCTGTATGCCTTTCTGGTATTCCTCAATATGTTTCTGATGCTGTCATACCCCTTATAGGGAACTTCATTTGCCATGCTGAAGGAAGTGGCCCGAAAAGGACCACCCGGGTTTTCTACAACCTCCTAATCGCCTTCCACAAAATGAAGAGTCGGTCAGACAGTAGAGAATACAAACAGTTGTTTATTAGCAATACTCTGCAGAGGAGTCCAATCTGACCTGCACCCTAAGATGTCTGCCGAGGGACTAGCCCCCCAACAGTCTGCAAAGCATAATCATTCCTCCCAAGGACCTCCCAACCACGCCCACAATGGAAAGTTACCGGCTTAGGCCGAACATGAACAAAGGAGTCACAGAAGGATGGGCTACCACCTGCTAGATGGGTACACGCTATCACTATCTCAAGGTTGCCGTTCTGGGTTTCGGCGTCTCCTAACGTGGGAGCAGAGCTACACACAAGGATAGGTATGCGAGGGCAGAATGGCCTATACATTAGTAAAGCAAACACAAGGAGATGATGGACGGAGCGCTGAAACTTTTCAGACACTCACCCCCAGTCACAGATCTGGGTTGAATCCATCATCGTTCTTTAGCTCACTTCACCACCCCAGTTCAGACACAGCTATATGCAAATCAGTCTTGACCCTGTGCCTCATGGGAACAGTTCAGCCCGAACTGCCAAGCCATGTCTTCCCTGGACCGGAAACAAGCATCCTGGGACCGGTTTCGGGCTAACAGCCCTCATCAGCCAGGCTAGCTTGCGGATTCAAGCTAGCCTGGCTGATGATGGGTAAACCGGTCCCAGGATGCTTGTTTCCGGTTCAGGGAAGACCTGGCTTGGCAGTTCGGGCTGGACTGTTCCTATGAGGCACAGGGTCAAGACCGATTTGCATATAGCTAAGTCTGAACTGAGGTGGCGAAGTGAGCTAAAGAATGATGATGGATTCAACCCAGATCTGTGACTGAGGTGAGTGTCTGAAAGTTTCAGCGTCATCATCATCTCCTTGTGTTTGCTTTGTTCGCCCTAAGTTGGCAGGGTATGCCCAGACGTGGGTCCCTTTCTCACTTTGCCACTGGATTCAAGCTAGCCTGGCTGATGAAGGGTGTTACCCAGAAACCGGTCCCAGGATGCTTGTTTCCGGTTCAGGGAAGACCTGGCTTGGCAGTTCGGGCTGGACTGTTCCTATGAGGCACAGGGTCAAGACTGATTTGCATATAGTTTGGTCTGAACTGAGGTGGCGAAGTGAGCTAAAGAATGATGATGGATTCAACCCAGATCTGTGACTGGGGGTTAGTGTCTGAAAAGTTTCAGCGCTCTGTCTATCATCTCCATGTGTTTGCTCTATTCATTAGTAAGTCAGAAGGCAACCTTGAACAGAAAAGAAAATAATAACTAAATACAGTGTTCTGCTGAGGCAAGCAATACGAATAATAAGGCCTAGTACAGACACAGCCTATTAGGGATTACGAAATTCAAAATGAAGTCACACTCGCTAACTGAAGCTCGCACATTGCAGGGATAACTCAGTGGGTTGCATAACGTGGATACGAATGGTGTCTAATTTAGCCGCACACTGCTAACCTAATATAACGTAGAACAAGTGTATAGCGAGAATGGGATTTTCAAACCTAACAGGTAGAGTCTTTACAATTCTAAGCAGGGGAAAAAGGAAAATGCATAGTCACTCTAATATCAAAGGAAAATAAAGCAACACATGTATAGCAAGATATTTTTAGTACTCAAAAATACCCTCATCTATCTGCATCATATCCTGTATTTCTTGCATCATCATAGTAGAGACTTTATCATTACGGCCTGGCAGTTTAGGGGTAGGGGTGAGTTTACTCACACAATAGGTGCAGCATGCTGGAAGGCAATTGAAACATAGGCAGCACGTGAAGATGACACCTGCAATAGCTACTAGGAAAAGAAGTATCTTCCAACCCCAGGATGATATCAGACCCCAAAACCATCCTGTCAAGGACCATGAACCATTATCCTGGTGAATATCGGATGCAAGCCTATGTAGCTTCTGGATAGCTGAGTATACATTAGGGGCGTGGTCAGGGATGTAAACGCAGCAACTGCTGCCTATGACGCGGCAAGCTCCACCCCTATCTGCAAGGATGACGTCTAAAACCATCTGATTTTGAAGAGCAACAAGTCTGGTAGCCTGGAGCTCAGCCGTGATGTTAGTGAGTATGCCTGCTGTAGTGTTGGTAACCCCATCAACAACCCTTGTGAGACGACGAATGCTAACACTGTTATACATAGGTCCCCAGAAAGGCACAATACCCTTCATGGCATCCGTGAATTGCTGTAGGGTAGTATCAGTTTGATCGATATCTTCTGTGTCAATAACTCTCCTTACCCGGAACAAGTATATACTTCTCCGCTGCAGCCTATGGTCTTGTGATAGTTGGACGGTGCAATGTAAACGGGAGGTAGAAGAAAAGAAACATAACTCCGGCCAGACCATCCCCTAGGGAGCCATGTATAAGCCTGTTCCCCACAAACAAAGTATACATTTGGGGGAGTGAGCAAAGGTGGGCTACTAGTAGTGTTTAATCGATAGTTGTAGTTGCAACTGCTCTGTCCCACTGGAATATTCCCAGAACCTTCGACACAGAAACTAGCTGCTGTATGAACCACAGGTACGGGCATGGCTTTATCTTCAGTGATATTTCATGCTTGGAAACATTTAAAGTATTCGGTAACATTGAATCCCTGGAAATCCAACATTTTATTTTTCAGCCGCTCCAACGTTTCCTGGCCTCTCACTGCCCATGGACTGCTCCAAGCTCCAGGGGACCACAACATCCAGAAGGAGTAGCGCGAGGACGCGCTATAAAAACAAGACACCGGCGCGGGCGCGCCCGGGCCAAGGGCGGGCCTGTCCACGCCCGGAGGAGGCTGGGCTGGGCCCACTCTCTATCATCTGATATAATCTGAAGGTGCTGAGCTTTTTCTGTCTTCCCATTCTCGACTCTGGTGGGGGTGTGTAGAACAATATCCCTGCCTTAACATGAGTAAATGGAAGGGACCAAACGAAAGACCAGGGGGTGGTGTTGCAGGCACGCTGGACTCTTTTCTTACGAGGGCAGAGACTGTCTTATCTCATGAAATAGAATTAACAGAGCGAAGGCTTTCTTTGGATTCTTTCATGACACAAAAGCGCTCCTCCCTTGGCACTACTAGCACTATTAGCACCATGAGTACGGAACCCCCACCCTTAAGGTCTCCAAAACAGCTCATCCCAAATCCGGTTGCCGCTACACTTTCTCTTCCATCCTGGATGTTATATCAACCGGCAACCTAGTGACCCGGGCCAAGTCAGTGCCACCCCAGCCTGACCCAAGTCACAGTGGACCCCCAGTCAAGAGAAGAAGGGGGGGTGGACCCACTAGGCAAAAAGCCACGAAAGGGGCATGTGCTGGGAAACGCACCAGGATAGATGACTTGGAAGTGGCCCAACCTGAAGCAGTCAGCTCTGGGGACTCAGATACCGTTAGTTTATCCATATTTCCGCCTTAAGAGGTCTTCCTGAAATGGATGGAGACTATGATTTCTGTACTACTGAACCCTCTCCTATATAAACTAACTTTAATTGAAGAGAGGCTGTCAGCATTGGAGGTTGGCTGTAGATTGCATCATACATGTGACAATAGAACCCCTTGTGACAATAGAACCCAGACAAATGTAACACAGGGGTTGTCGGCCCAGACACAGGCCTTAGTTATATCAACAAGTGAGGAGACGGTCAGTCGCGTCTCTCACCAGTCTCCTGGGCCCGCAGTTTCGTCAGGGGGGGTCAGTTCTGCCTACAATGAAGGGAGCTGCCTCGAATATTTACAACACTAATCCCCGCAAAGTGAAATTCTAGGAAATACAAGGGCCCAGCAGAACATATCTTCTGAATCAGCTTCTACTAGATTTACCCTTTCAACCAATCCCCAATTGGCCCCAAGGGGGGGTGGTGATAAAGTAGCCAAACCAAGACAACATACCCATAGTGAGTACCACTCTCTCCATCTCCCCCCGGCAGCAATGCCCTTAGTGATAGTACTGAGAAATGTTCCTCCTTTGAGGGAGGGTCAAGTGGAAACCACTTCACAGCTGATGGATAAGTCCCTTCATTGGCTGAACCGTTATGCAGCAGGCTCTGATTGCGGGGGGGTACATTTAGCCAATCAAATCATCATGGCTAGAAGGACAGGGTGGTTGGGTGTGTCCCCGAAAGTGACTCGGGGTGATTGCGTTGCGATTAATTTTAATAAGCCCTACATTGTAAAATTTATTTTCGATTACCTCTGCAGAATTCCCCCTGTAGGGACGCAGATCACCGCTTTTTCACTGGGCTACTTCTATAGGCCTCGTCCTCCGCTGGTTTTGGGACCGCTATTTCAGATTAGGGAAAACCCAGGGAGCTACAATGAGATGAATAACCAGGGAATTCCCTTGGAGAATAGATTTGCCCCCCTTTCAGGGCTAGAAATGTGTGATTGACTACCCGTGAGCAGGCAAGCGGAGCAGGCCGTTTTGCCCACGGCAGTTTCCGCAAACAATACCGACAGGGCGACTATTACCCCCAGTAATAACAAGAGGGGGTACTCGGATGTAATAAGAATAGTATCTTGGAATGTAGCAGGTATTACAAATAAACTTGGGGACGCTCATTGGCTCAGACTATGGCAGGATCAAGATATCTCCTGCCTGCAGGAGACCTGGGCCACATAAGAGATCTTTGTAAATGGTTACCGTTCATACCAGACAAGAGCTACCCCGTCCCCCTCGGGAAGAGCTAAAGGGGGCTTAATAACTCTAATCCCAAACACACTAGTAACAAAAGTAAAGATGCTTGAAGGAACCTCCCCATATTTTCATCTCATTATTCTAGAGTTCTCTAATCGAGATCAATGGCTCCTAATAAACTTTTATAATAACAATTTTGGCCCAAATATGCATAAAGTTTTGGATGAGGTGAACTGTGCCATTGATAAGGCGACCAATTTTATTAAACAAAAGGCTGTCTTAAATATCGTATGGCTGGGAGACTTTAACATACACCCATGTAATTATAACCTAGAGCGGGTTTGTGGTGTGGAGGATATGAGGGGCAATCCTGTCTATCATTTCTCTCATAATACCTATGGGAACACCCTGAATATGCTAATCTAAATGAGAAATATGCTCATGGTCAATAACCTAGCCACTACCAATGATACTCTGTCTCCTACGTTTTACAGGGAACATCAGGAATCGACTATTGACTTTATATTGGTCACAAACCCCTTAAACATCAGGTGCAGCAAAGTAATTATCCAATTTAACGCTTTCAGTGACCATGCGATTTTACTATGTGAAATCCAACTTATGCAGAGGGCTGTGACAACCCCCCAGGTAATTGGTCAGCCTATATTAGCCAGGCGAAACGGATATCAACTGAAGTGGCCCAAAATTGATAAAACAAAGGTGATACCCAAAATAATTAGGAATGCCCTTCACAATATTAGCAATTGCATAGATCCTGTCAACCATCCCCAATTTGTGATGTATTCCTTTTCAGTTTTTTTAGAATGCATAAGGAAGTCACTCACCAGGAAGAATATCGGTAAACCAAAAAAGGATAAGGGCTAGTTTGATTCGATCTGTTCTAAAAAAAAGAAAGCCCTTACCAAAGCTCTAGGTTCCAAACCAAGAAATTATTCCGAAATTCCCATTCTTCGTAGGGAATATAAAACGGCCTGGAAAAATAGGGAAAAGGCGCTAAGGGAAGAAACTTGGGCCAAATTAGAACAGGCTTCTGCTTTGGGCAACTCAAAGGAGTTTTGGGGAATAATAAATGGCCCCCACTTTAAAACTCCGAATGACCCAGGGCTTGATGTTAATGTAGGGGAGGAGGAGTGGGTGGCTCATTTTAAAGGTATTTTTGCCCCAACTCATTACCCGATACCATCTGTGTGTATTACCTCTGGGATTCATCTCTCATTTAATTTGAATGAAGTTAAGGATGGGATTGAGGCGTGCAGTATTGAGAAAGCCCTGGGTCCCGATGGTGTTCCAATGGATTTTTTCTTCGAGAACATGGATATACAGGTCCCCTTTTTAACCAATGTTTTTAACAAAATCATTATAGTGGGCCCCCCACGTCTTGGAAAACCAGTATAATTGTCCCAATTCACAAAAAGGGAGATAAAAGTAACCCTAAAAATTACCGTCCAATCTCGCTGATCGATACGACGGCCAAACTCATGGGCCACCTTCTTTTGACGAGATTGGAGGCATGGGCGAGGAGTAAAAACATTTTAATGGAGTCCCAATATGGTTTCCAAGAGGGAAAAGGCACGATAGACCAATGCCTGAACCTCTCACTGATCATGGACAGATATGTGAGAGCCAAGGGTGGGAAGATCTATCTTGCCTTTATGGACTTATCTGCAGCTTTTGACTGCTTGTCCCACCCTAGACTCTGGCAGATTATGGAGGAGATGGGAGTAGATCAGGCATTGGTCAATTTCATCAGACAGCTGTACTCTGACGCCTCTTCCTCAGTCCGTTGTGGGAAGAACGGGGAGTGCGCCCGATCATTTAAGATCTTAAGAGGGGTAAGGCAGGGCTGCGTCATGGCACCATTCTTATTCTCCATCTATACTAATGGTGTGGGAAAACATCTTGAGGGCGCAGCCTTGGATGTCCCTGAGCTTTCTAACCATCAGCGGTTACCGATTCTGGCGTACGCTGATGACGCTGTCCTAATGGCCCGAACTGGGATGGGGCTCCAGCACCTTATATCCGCGTATGCGGTTTTTATGAACTCACTAGATTTAAAGGTCAACCAGAGTAAATCTTTCATTATTATCGCGGGGGCGGGGAAACGTGACAGACCACCTTCTTTTTTTTATGGACTCCGGCAAAATTGATGTGGTGGATTCATTTCCCTATCTAGGAGTCCTTTTTGATAGAAAACAATCATGGTCCAAATTGCTAGAGAGAAGAGCAATGGGTAAGCAGAGAAGCCTAACGGCGCTGAAAACATTCTCCAAAAGGTTGGGAGCCAAACCTCTAATCCCAATGAAAAAAATGTATCATGCAAAAACAAAGGCGGCAGCGGTGTATGGGGCAGGGGTATGGGGGATGGCTCCCAGTGATTCTTTGCAAACGATTGAGAACACATTTTTTAAGTCTTTTACTTCCCTCCCACAGTCATATTCGAATTATGTTTTACACATGGAACTCGCTCTACCATATATTATCGATTCAATTAAAATGGCACCACTCCTGCTGTGGCTTTCTATTTGGCGCAGGGAGACAGTCCCCCTTACGCAAAATTTGATAACGCTTATTTTAAAATCTGACAACTACAGCAGGATCAGGTGGCTAAAGTATGTGGAGTCGGAACTTACTGCAATTGGCCTAAGCCGTCTTTTTAATGATCCATCCACTTGTAAGTCTCTAACAAAGAGGAAACTGGTTGAGATATTCATCTTGAGGGCCCAATATTTGAGAAAGGAAAACAACTTCCGCACCCAGACAGCTCTTCTGTATGAACTAACTCCAGTGCTGGAGGAGAGAAGTTTTTTTTACCTGGCTGATGTCACATTGCCACACCACAAATATATTTTATTAAGATTCCGCTTAAATTTGATTCCATTGATGGTAGGACACCCAGGGAAGCAATGCAAACACTCCGAACTTTCCGTGTGTCCGTGCGACAACATGTCACCACAAAATGATCTTCATGTTCTATTTTTTTGTGGTTTTTACCGTCAAGAAAGACATAATTTTATTGTACCAATTTGCAAGTGCCACAATTTTAAATTTTGTCGTGTGGCATTGTATTTCCTCAAATCCATGCAGAATTCTTTTGTGTGTTTTTCGCTAGCATCGTTCTTATGGGCATGTTTGAAAAAGAGAAAGCAGGTTGGCCCATAAGATGAATTAGGACGGTCTATTATATTTTTACTATATCTATTTTATTTATACATGGATGAAATGGATCTTATGATAAAGTGGATGATAGCACTTTTTTAACTATCAGGATTTCTGATGATATCTTTTATCTATGTCTTTTTATAAATTGTGACTGCAAGTTCTTTTATGATCTTATGTGTAAGATCGAATAAAGGATTTTGACTTGACTTGACATTTTGCAGCCATGTGGCATTCTTGTTACCCTCGTAAACATTCATGCAAGCATGTGGATGTAAGGTACCCTCCTTTCCTCCTGTCCCAGGTGTATAACCCTGGTGTACTACTATATACTCCAACACTGCTTCATAATCAGACTTCGTCATATTCATAGCATCAGTATGATAATGTATATACACCATGGAAAGCAACAGGAACCATGCCTTACAACTACTTAGGTACGACAGTGGTAAAGACACCAGTAAATCATTCTTTTTTTTTTTTTTGGATAGCTTTTTATTGAAAATGAAACAAACAGACAAATAATAAAATAACCCATACAATGCGGTGCAATAATCAACGATCGCAGGCAGTCATGATCGATATACAGTTATTATCAAAGCTAAACATCAGGCCATCAATTCGGTTACATATCCCACAGTTTCCTCTATTTCCAAACATCAGATATCTTCATTGTCCATCAGTGCTAGGGGGGAGTCGGGGAATGGGGTACAGAGCAAACCCCTACTTTCATTCCACGCGCCACAGATTTTCGTCCATTTGTGCGGGCAACCCCTACTTTCATAAATCACTCTCTCTGCCTGCATACACCAGTCCATATCGGACTCCCAGTCAGTGTGTCGCAGTGGGACCCCTCCCTTCTATGTACGGGCTATGTTCCGTTTCGCCACCACACAACCCAAGGAAACCCATAAGCGCTCTAAGCGGGTTAGGTCAGTGGCCTCCCAAATATTCAACAGACAGAGCCGGGGGGAAATAGCGATAGGGGCCTTACTGATCCGGGACAGATCTGATACAACCCTCCCCCAATACCGTTGAAGGACCGGGCACTCCCACCACTGGTGCAAATGGGTACCGACATACCCGCATCCCCGAGGACAAGCCGGGGAGTCCAGCAAACCCATCTTGACCAACGAGGCACTTGTATAATAGACTCTGTGGAGTAATTTAAGCTGTATAAGTTTGAAGCGGGAACGAATCGCTACTTCGCGGGGGAAGCAAGGGCCTCCCGCCAGTCATCCTCGTCCATGTCCCCAATGTCGGTCACCCACTTGAGACGAAGTTTGTCCTGGCGACGGGCGTGCTGTGCAGGATTTTACGATAGGTTAGTGAGATAGCCTTCTCCTGGAGGTAGTCATCTAAGAGCCTGTCCTCCAGGGGTGTGGAGACCGGTAGATCCGTTCCCCTAGGGATCGCACGACTAAGAGCACTGCGAGCTTGGAGGTAGCGAAAGGTCTCCCCACTCTGCAGTTGATAGTCCCTCTGCAGGTCAGCGAAAGGAATCACTACACCCGCCTTCCACATATCGCCAACCGGTGAAAGGCCAATCAGCTCCCATTTATCGAACCCGGGGTGCCTAGACAACATCCCCAATCGATACGAGTCAAGCAACGGGGTCACCTGCGTAATTCTGTCTCTCCATCCAAGAGCCGCCCTCGCCCTGTTCCACAAGGCCACCGTGGTGGAGTTTGGGAAGAATCTGGGAGAGTATTTAGTGCCGCCGTAAAGTGCCCTCAGGTAGCTACCTGGGAGCATGTTATGTCTGTCCATCCTATAGGCGGGGTCCGCGATAGGACGGTGTGTCCAGTGGTTCAGAACCACGAGCTGAGAGGCCCAATAGTAGGATTCAATGGCTGGCAAGGCAATACCGCCGTCGTACCAGCTTTTTGTAAGCTTGGCGAGGGCGATACGGGGAGCTCCACTGTCCCAAAGCAGGGCGCACACCTCAGCGTCGACAGACTGAAAGTAGCGAGGTGGGACCACGTGCGGAGTGTTTTGTAGGACATATAAAAAGCACGGCAGCGCCATCATTTTGTAGAGGGCAGCCCTACCTAACAGCGTAAGCGGCAGTGCTTTCCAGTGCTGTACATCCGCCCTAAGGCGGTTCAGGGGTGGCATCAGATTCTTATCGTAAAAAACAGAGGGATCCTGCGTAATGTAGATACCTAAATACTGAAAGCCGTTCATCGCAATATTGGCTTCACATCCCCTGGGAAGCAGTGGGGGATCTCCACTCAGAACATAGATCAAGGATTTATCCCAGTTGATGGTGTAACCGGAGTACTTTTGAAAGAGAGTAAAAATATGTAACACCCTGTGAATTGAGAAGCGGGGTCTTGCTAGGTAAAGTAAGATGTCATCGGCGTACAAAGAGATCTTATCTTCCCAGTCTGCCGACCAATTGAGACCTTTGATAAGGGGGTCCCCCCGTATCCACATAGCCAGTGGCTCGAGAGCGAGGGCGAAGAGCAACGGCGACAGGGGGCATCCCTGCCTCGTGCCCCTCCCCAAGAGAAAGGGAGCTGACTGCGCACCGTTTACCGCAACCCGTGCCATGGGTTGTGAATAGAGGAGGCGTACCCATGCCAGGAAACGAGGACCAAACACGTATCTCTCGAGTGCGGCAAATAAAAAGGGCCATTCAATCATGTCGAATGCCATTTTGGCGTCAAGTGACATGATGACGGTGTCCTCTTGGATGGTAAAGGCCCGCCCCATCACCCCGTGCAGTCGACAGAGATTCAACGCCGTGTTCCTAGCCGGCATGAAGCCGGATTGGTCTGGGTGTATTAGTTGTGGAGATAGGGCGAGAGGCGCCACGCAAGGAGTTTAGCTAGGATTTTGACCTCCGGATCCAGGAGGGAGATGGGTCTGTACGAACTGCAATGTTCAGGAGGCTTACCCTTCTTATGAATGACCGCAATTGTCGCAAGACGTTGTGTCTCGGGTAACCTACCGGCCTTCACACTCTCGTCGTACATTCGCACAAGGAATGGGGCAATTGAGGTGGCATTGATTTTATACAGCTCGATGGGGAGGCCACTAGGGCCCATGGCCTTACCGGATTGCAAGGGGCCAATTGCCTTCAGCACCTCGTCGCCCGTCAGGGCGCGTCAAGATCTTCGATCTTCGACCTCTTGCGGTTCTAAGACCAGTAAATCATTCTTGTGCATAACTGAGGGGAGTAATCCACACACCGAGCAATTCGTGACATTTGTCGTATTGTGTACTTAGTAAAGCATTTGCAGGACGGCGTTTTCAACATATGTCTGTTTATGTCTCTCTTTATGTGGGGTCAACGTAACAAATAGATGCTCAGGTGGAGACGGGTAGTCCCTATCAAAGTGTGTACAGGATGCTGTTCTTCTAAATACCATACTACCCCAAACAGTATTATCATTACTATGAGAAGGAACACTACCACTACTATCTTACTTCTAATAGGCCAGCTAGACCACACAGGACTACTCTGCCCTGGTGGTGGTGCTGCTAGGGGCTGTTCCTCTTCCATGGCAGCACGGCCAAATGGGTACATGTAAAGAGCCTTATGAAATGGAGCCACAAGAATACAACCGACCAGAGGGGCACAGTTTACCCAGCGTCTGTCTAGAGCCTCGCTGGCAGGCTCCTATCGTTCATCAACGATGGTGCTCTGAAGCACTCCCTCGAGGGGGCTGCGCGATCGCGGCCCTTGCTGGAAACAACTCCTTCTTTCAGGATAGGGCACCCTCCCTCCAGGGTGAGTACCCTCAACAATCCTGTCCAGTGTTTAGGGCAGTGCACCAGTGTAGTTCACCCTAATCTGACGCAGGCACGATAGACATAGTACCTACACCCTAATCTCAAGTCCTTCCCTAACTCCTGGACTGTCCCTCTGGCGCACTGTCCTTCTTTCGGGGGCGCAAGTTGTACCTGTCAACTCAAGGCACTGTTTCATCAACAAAAAGGGGGTGAGACTCAGAAAGGCATGGGGACTCAGATGCCTGTGGATCAGACGGGGAAAAAGCTGGAGCTGCCCTTATCTCCGGAGGGACCGCCTCAAGCAGGGCGGCATCACTCTCTGCTACCGTCTGCGCCCACCTTAATCGGGCGTCAGAGAAGGAAATAAAGCAGGGCACCCTCTCCCCTTCTTGGTCAGCAATGCCGTCGAGCACCCACTTGTCATAGGGAAGTGGGAGAGGAACCTTCTTGCAGTGGGTACCATGCACCCAGTTGTTCCGGCCGTCGAGTTTCACCGCCGTTCTAGTGGCAAGGAGGACCAACAGTGGGCCTTTCCAACGAGGCTCCAGGCAGCTCTTCCTCTGGAAGTTCTTGACGAGGACATAGTCTCCGGGCTGTAGCTGATGCCCGGGCCCCTCTGGTTCCGGCCGCAGTGTCTGCTGAATCTGTTAATGACAGATAGTCTACAAGCAAAGGGTACTCTATCTCAGAGAAGCGCTTTGGCCTTGCAGCGCCCCAGATATTGGCAGGGCGTCCAAACACTACCTCATACGGTGACAACCCTGTCCTAGAGTGTGCCATCGCCCTGGTGGATAACAAGGCCAAGGGCAATGCATCTGACCATCGCAATCCTGTGCTTTCCTGTATCTTTGCTAACTTCAGTATGAGAGTACCATTGTATTTCTCAACCAGACCTACTGACTGGGGGTGGTTAGCTGCATGAAACTTCTGCTTGATGTGCAAACCTTCGCACACCAGTTGGATGACCTTGGAATTGAAGTGACTTCCGTTGTCACTCCAGATCACACGCGGCAATCCGAAGCGCGGGAAGAACTCTTTTATGAGTGCCGTCGCCATAGCCATATTCTCTTTAGTGGGGTAAGCTTCAATCCATTTATTGAATGCACAAATCACTACCAGCAAATACTTCAAATTGTTGACTCGTTCCATTTTGATGAAATCCATCTGGAGAACCTCGAAAGGGAAGGAAGGCGGTGCAAAGTTACCAGAGGGTGTAGGAGTGCCTTTCCCAGGATTATGTGTCATACAAATCATACAGTGTTTCACTAAATGAGTGGCTACCTTGGAAATATTGTCGTTCTGCCACAATGGGTCCAACACCTTACATATTCCCTTGGTGCTAATGTGGGCTGGACCATGGGCCATGGTAACCACAGGAAGTACATAGGCATTAGGTAACATCCATCGCTGTTTCTCGGACTTATCAGTCCAGTAACATCCATCGCTGTTTCTCGGACTTATCAGTCCAGCACCCATCCTCATCGAGACACCCTGTACTCTCCTGCCATATTGCCAATTCGTCTAGGGTCGCCTCGCTTTGTATCTCCTTGACATTTTCTAATGTGTCCTCGAACATTCCATTGTCTGGGACCCACCTAGCAGGACCTGCCACAAACATCTTTTTCATCTTTGATCTCGCTGTCTCTTTAGCTGTTTGATCTGCAAACGCATTTCCTCTCCCAACATCATCTGTTATTACTTTGTGGGCACTACATTTTATTATTGCTAACTTTTTGGGAAGTGTTAGAGCTGACAAGAGTCTATGTATCAATGGGCCATTCTGTATTCGTAATCCATGTGATGTTAAGAACCCTCTCTCCGCCCAGAGGCGTCCAAAATTATGGGCGACCCCAAAGGCGTACTGGCTGTCAGTATAAATATTGACAGTCAGTCCCTCACTCAACTCACAAGCCCGAAGAAAGGCAACCAGCTCTGCAGCTTGAGCTGATTGGTATGGGATACGGGATGTGTCAACTATAGTGTGTAACGTTGTAATTGCATATGCTGCAGTGGTGGTGCCATCTGGTAGTTTGAAACAGGAGCAATCGACAAATAGTTCCCCTTGGGGTTCAGATAGGGGAACGTCAGTCAGGTCTACCCGTCCTTTCGTCTCCTCTTCCGTTCTGTACACACAATCATGTGCATCCGTGTCATTATTCGTCGAAGGGAGAGGTAGTAACGTGGCTTGGTTCAGAGTGGCACATCTTTTGATGGTAATGTGCGGAGCAAACAAGGTTAGTTCATATCCAGTCAGACGTGCACTAGTAAGGTGCTGTGTCTTTCTCTTATTCAAAAGCATATCCACAGCATGGGGTACCATTACCGTGAGATCAGTATCAAGAATCTGATAGAAACTGCCACCGCCGCAGCAGCTCTTAGGCAGCTCAGGAGAGCTCTGGCGACGTTATCTAGTATAGCAGAAAAATAAGCACAGGGTCTTTGCTTACCACCAAAGCCCTGTGTTAAAACAGAAAGCGCGCAACCATCAGCCTCATGTACGTAAAGCACAAAAGGCATCTGGTAATCGGGAGTACCAAGCACAGGAGCAGAGCAAAGCTCAACCTTTAATTGCTCAAAAGCTTGCTGGCATGCGTATGTCCAAGGCAGGGGTTCATGCACTTCTTTGGTGGTCAGGTAAAGGAGGGTTTTTGTTAGTAAGGAATAATTGGGGATCCAATGTCGACAATACGAGGTAATACCAATAAATGCACGTACTTCACGTTGGTTTTTAGGAACAGGCATATTAGTGATAGCAGCTATGCGCTCAGGAGTTAGTCTTCGACCCTCCTTCGACAGTAGGTGACCTAAATAGGTGACCTCCTGTCGACAATATTGAAATTTGGAAAGAGACACCTTATGGCCATGGCGCGCCAAGTGCAACAGCAATTTAACAGTGGCATCTTTACAGCCATCCTCAGTTTCAGAGGCCACAAGGAGGTCGTCAACATACTGCAATAGCACATTGCCAGTGGGAAGTACCAAAGAATCCAATTGAGTTTTTAAAGCTTGACTATAGATACTAGGACTTTCTGTATAGCCTTGAGGAGCATAACAGAATCTAAAGCTCCTGCCGGCTAGGGCGAATCCAAACCGATATCTGCTATCTGTATGAATTGGAATGCTAAAGAAAGCATTTTTCAAATCAATCACGGGAAAGAATTTTGCCGATGGAGGAATCATTGTCAATATCGTGGTAATGTCTGGGACTACAGGATATTGGGGCACTACTATTTTATTAACCTCTCTGAGGTCAATTACAAAGCGATAAACATCAGGATGAGCATCAGAAGAGTCCAAGGGTATCTTCTTGAGAATCGGAAGGATAGGGCTATTACACACATTCGCCACTGTTCCTCAACCACACCAGACTTAATCAAATCCTGTATTATTTGCAACAAGGCCTTTTCTCCTGCTTGTGAAATCTTATACTGGGGAATACGTGGCAATACAGCATTGTCTCTGATCTGAATAGAGACCGGCGGGATCTGGAGTAACCCCACATCCGTGTCTCCTGCTGCCCATAAGCTACGGGGCACCTCTTTGAATTCAGCGGGGAGGGGTGCGTCCTTTGCAAAGCATTGTTTTGCACAAGCCACTTGTGGCCCAACGGTCATGTAAACACCATCTGGAGAACAAAAGATGGTGGCATGTAATCTCTTCAACAAATCCAATCCCATCAAATTCTCCCCACAATTTGTCGTTAACAGAAACGGTGAATCCACTGTAAAGGGACCAATAGTCAGAGCAAGAGGTTTGGAAATGGGGCTAACAACTGGCATGCCTGAGAAACCTACCGAAACATTGTTTTGGCCAGACAGAGATGCCCCTGGGACCAGTGAATGAGAAACAGAGCTATTCATAGCACCCATGTCAAGTAAGAATGTCTTGGGCGTGCCTTGCAAATCCGCAGTGACATAAGGTCCCCGCTGATCTACAGGCACCGGAACCGGTCCCTTACCCTGTCCCTGGCTGTCCTAGCTGTGGGACATCCCCTCACTTCATCCATGTCATGGTCGTCATGATAGTACTGCCTTCCCCAGTGTTCATCGAAATAGTTCTTGTTCCGATGAGCATACGATGTATCCTCAGACTGTCCCTCTGCTCGGCCCCCTCCCCCTCCCCCTCTACCACGTCCTCTAAAACCCCTACCTCTCGGGGCCTCAACTTTCTGCAGCAACTCCGGACACTCACTTCGCCAATGCCCCTCCTTTTTACAGTACGCACGTTGGTTGTACCCCACGGGCACACCCGGTGTACTGTTCCGGTCAGACCGGGACCCCTGCTGGGCCGGACCCGAACCCCTTCCCCTTCCATTCCCCCTCGCCACTTGCTGCATCAACACCCTCGTCTTCAACTCCTTTGACTTTTTCTCTACCTTCTCTTTGTCCTCATTCTCTCTATGCTCTTAGTACTGCGCCATACTCAAGATTACTGACGGGGATGAGGTGGTCCAAGTACTTTCCGAAGCCTGTAACCTAGTCGCAATCTCGGGAAGCAAATTAGTGTCAAACCTGTTGACGAACAGACAAACACCACCCTCCAGCGACAGATCTTGGCCACTAAAATCCAGAAACACCCCTTCAAACCTAGTAAAGAAATCGGACACACTTTCATCTTTCTTCTGGCGACACGCAGTCAACTAGTCCCAATCCACTCGGCGGGATGAGGGAATGCATGTAAGTAATAATACGCCCCGGCAAGGCTAATAGCTCCGCCTTTGGCTTCTCGCCAGGCTTGCGCTCCTTATCCCATGCCCTGATCTCATCCCATGTTCCACCCAATTCCACCACATGATTCTGCGTATGCACCCGTCTCCATATATCTACCGGTACCAACAGACTGAAAAACAACTCTATATCAGCTAGTGTCATCACTGTGGAGGAGGCCGCCTCTGTCAATTCTTTATAGTACGCAGTTGGATTTTTCCGAGGGTCCGACAACTGTCCTGTTAGAGATATTACCTCACTCCTCTTCCAAAGAGTGTAGATCCACTGTTCCTGGAAACGGGCCTCCACTCGTGGGCGAGTAACAATATTATTCCCATCTCGCAACTCCGGTATTTCGGGGTGGTAAATGGGATGAACTTCCCTCATGGGAAACTGTGACACTGTCGTCGGGACCTTCTGAAGCAATCTGCCCCGATAACCCACCAATGTCGTCACATTACTGAAAACCTCATTGGGGGCCATATCTGTAGTATATACCCTATCCCGAATGTCGTAAATTATCTGCGGTGCAATACCCTTGAAACACTGTTCCCACAATCCTATCAGCATAGCCGACATATGCTTAAGAGCATGTTGCTGTATAAACGGCTCATAATCTTTCATCACACTCCACACATCTTCCACAGTATAATTGGATTCCGGGCACACTGTGCAGCCTGGTCAGCCACCATTCTCTTTTCCTCATCACCCACAGCAGAGCGCACCAACACTTTATCCATGCGTTCACGTGCCGCTGCCCAATTCACTTCATGCACTCCACGCACAGGCGTCTCAGCATTTTGCAATGCCTGAGGTAACACACTCAAAGGGGAAAAAGCAGATGAAGAAACAGGTACCATCGCACACAAAGACTGTATTGCAGGAGTAAGAGGAGGCGTGACCACAGGTACGGAGGCGGGAGACAGAATAGGGGAACTGACGACTCCCGCCCCTGTAACGTGCGAAAGTGGGGAAGAAGTAGGCAGGGCCGGGGCCGAAGCAGTAGAGCTAAAAACAGAAAGTGTAGGAATAGTAGAACCAGAGGCCGAAGACTGAGGTGTTGGGATTATGGGATATATCCGTTCAGGGTCATAAGGAGGTGGGGGTCGAGAATCCAATAACTCCTCAACGAAAACATCACCTTCCTCTCTAGCAACATAAAAGTTATCACTCTGCAATCAAAACTTCCTATCTACACACTCTATGCCTTTCTCGATCTTTTCTCCTTCATAGGCTATTGCTTTCTGCGTTATCGTTTGCGTCTGCCCCCTCCGGGCTTGCTTCTCTGCTCTCATACGTCGTTGCTTCGCTTCCTTCTGCCATGTCCTCAGAGAATCAAACATCGACTGCCTGCTCTTTTTGCCGAACAAGTTGTCCTGCAAGTAATTCAACTTTTATTCATCAAATGTGCCAGTAAGTGGCCACTGTAACTCAGCATTGTCCCTCGTATATTTATTCCACAATGTGCTATACATAATAGGGCCAATGCCATGCTTGACGTATACATCAAAATTTGGGGTACCCTCTGGAGGCGCAGGCTGCCTCTCTTCCAATCGAGCTTCAGTGGAACAACACCGACATCCAAAGCACCCTAACTTGCTTAGACAAGGCATCTTAATATAAGACACATACACTGTCCCCAAATGGACAAATTTGGCTGATATTCCTTCTTGCTCCCCTACCCGCCGTTTAGTGCGTGTTTTTCTGCACTGCCTAGGGGGTGTCCCTTACACTTGGTTGATGTCCTTGTTTTCTGGCCGGTGCAACGGAAGAGGCATGGTTCTTGGCCTATGGTATTTTGTCTGGGTCCGCCTTGAGTGGTGTTCCTTCTTTCTGTCTTCAGGCGTTGGCGCTTCTTGTGCAAGTTCTTGCTGTACACAGGTGACACTGGCTCTGTTCTTTCTTAGGATCCTTGTGGCCATTCCTTCTACGTGTCCATCATGAATGGCCCACTCAGCTGTCCTACCTCTTCTATGCCTCTGTGTGGCCTGTTCTTACTCCGCTTCTGCCTTGTGCGAAGCTACTATTTCTTCACTTTTTGATTGGAACCGTTTCCATGACACCCCGAGGCAAACACCGATGTTTCTTAACTGGTCGGGCTGTTCTTCCGAAGTGTCTTCTACCCTTTTTGGGGGTATATTGCATATGTCCTCTTGAGAAACAGCCTTCACAGCGCGGGCTGGCCCACACATGCCGTTTTCCCGCAAGCGGAACAGGCTTGCCTAAACCATTCATCTGTCTTATCCATGCAAATGCGTGGTTAAAGCAGATAGCGGTCTAGATGTCTGGATGGGCAGGTAGAGGAACAGGAAGTGTCGGGACGGAAGCTCCGAACGTTGACTGGTAAGTGGGGATGGTGCCGGGTTCAGGGGGGTGGTAGTTTTTAGGGGTGGCGATTGGTTTTAGGGCTCAGGTTGGGGGGGGTCAGGGTAGGTTTTTTTGGAAGTGGGCAGGGTTTTAAGGCTCAGGATGGGGGGTGGGTCAGTGTAGTTTTTAAGGCTGGGACCGGGTTTTAGGGCTCAGGGTGGGGGGGGGTCAGTGTAGTTTTTAAGGCTGGGACCGGGTTTTAGGGCTCAGGGCGGGGGGAAGGGGCAGTTTTAATGGGAGGGGATCAGTTTTAGGGTGTGGGGCTGGAGTCAGGGTAGTTTTTGGCAAAGGGCAGGGTTTTAAGCCACAGGGCGGGGAAACGGTAGTTTTAAGGCCAGAGGTCAGGATTAGGGCTCAGGGCAGTGGGGCTGAGGTCAGGGTAGGTTTTGGCAGGGGGCAGGGTTTTAGGCCTGCGGGCGAGGGGAGGGGGTAGTTTTAAGGGCAGGGCGGGGTCGGTTTTAGGTCTCAGGGCAGGAGGGGCCGAGGTAGGGGGCAGGATTTTAGGGCTTAGGGCGGGGAGGGGGTCATCAGGGTAGTGGTCAGGGCGTGGGTCGGTTTTAGCGCTCAGGGCGGGGGTGCTGGTGTTGGGGTGGTTTTTGGTAGGGGCATGGTTTTAGGCCTCAGGGCGGGGGAGGGGAGGGGGTAGTTTTAAGGGCAGGATGGGTCGATTTTAGTGCTCAGTGCAGGCGATGGGCGCCAAGGTAGGTGGCAGGATTTTAAGGCTTAGGGCAGGAAGGGGGGGTGGGGCGGTCGGGTAGTAGTAATTTACCACACATATCCCTTTAGCAGTCATGCCTTCGCAACAAAATTTGTTGGAAAGGCATGTGTGGTAAAGGGATGCGTGGTAAAGGAACGCGTGATTAAGACGCATTCGTTGGTGCGACCACGTTGTTGAGGCATGCATGCTTACAACCGTTCATCTTCTGTTCCTCTCGAACATGGGTTTCTTGCCCGTCCACTCCGGTTCGGTTCGTCAGAGGTTTGTGCTTCCCTAGGTATCTCCCCCACTTCTTGCGAGTGCGGTTACAGTTCTTACTCTTGGGGGCTTGTTTCCCATGTACTTTTGGGCTACCGGTATGAGCTTGGATAGCGTCAAGGGCCTCACCCATGTCGTTTCCTAGCTTTTTGGCCAGGCATGGGTTGCCCCATGCATAAGAAGACTTTCCTTTGCTTCTGGCCTTCCTACTTCCTAGGCTGTGGACACTGCCTCGTTCCTTCTCTTCTTTATACTGTCTGCTCCCTTGGTTATCTGGGGTGTGTTCTTCCTCCCCACCCTCTCCCTTTAGAAAGGGCCATGCGGCTGGTTTCCAGTTTGCTGTTGCCTCGCCTTTGTTTATATTGAGTGTTCTTCCAACTTGTCTTTTTTTTCTGCCATGCATTTTCTCCCAGGTCTTGTATGGCTGTGGATTCGGTTCCATACGGGGTTCTCCCCGAATTTTCTGTTGGGATGTTTTCTTCCACCCCTCCCTTCCTGCCAAGCGGTCTCTCTTTTTCTTATGCAGACCGGATAGCCCAGTTGGGGATATTTCTTGGAATCAGTTTTGCAGACCCTCCTCCGGGATGGTA
Organism: Calotriton arnoldi; assembly: GCA_963921515.1. NCBI lineage: Eukaryota > Metazoa > Chordata > Amphibia > Caudata > Salamandridae > Calotriton > Calotriton arnoldi. The sequence goes on from CAWUFW010002967.1 coordinate 696,396, forward strand.
TTGCTTGGGTATCTATTGTAAGTTAGGGGCATCTGCAGTTAAACGTCTCCATCACATGAATGAGTTACTTACCTTCAGTAACGCCTTATCTGATAGAGACTAGATCTAGCCACATGTTCCTTACCGCCCCACCCATCCTCCCTGCTCTGTGAACTGGTTCTCACTTTTCTTCCAGTTTCCATCCCTGCACCTTTGTGCTTTATGTTGGTAAAAAAAAAAATACAGTACACTATAAATAAATATATATATATATATATATATATATATATATATATATATATATATATATATATATATAAAGACGCTCCAACTAACCAATGATACTTAATATACATGTCTTTCAAAAAGAGGATTCTTTTTGAGCACACTGTTTCCATGGCAGTTTCTATACGTGGCTTTGCATTTAAGCGCAGAAAGTAGTTGCAGAAGAAACTGACAGCACATCAGGGGAGGGCTTATATGGACTCTGACAACGTCATATCCAGTGGATGGCGTCGTGCGGAGGCGTCCAGCGCCCTCTACCGACGCGTAGATGTACTGCTATAGAAAGATGTACGAATCCAGTCTGGCGCCTGGGGATAATTCTAAGGTAAGGAATCTGCGGCTAAATCTAGTCTCTACCAGATAAGGCAATGTCAAAGGTAAGTAACTTATTCTACAGGTGCAGAGGCACTAATATGCAGCAAAATTCATCCATCTTCCTCTTCATTCACTATCCCCCAGAATGCCAAATCTTCTTTAATGTCACGGTTCAAGCCTCTGATGACTTCAGACCATTTTGTTCATCAGGGAGGATATATCCACAACGACACCCACCAAACCTGGCCTAGGCTCAGTTCAGTCTCCTGATATTGTAGGTCCCACGTACTTAACCCCAGTTTTAAGGAAATCTGCTCTAGAATGCTGTCATGCTCCTCTTTGCTAGATGCATAAATCAACACATCCGTCGCCCTGACGCAGTTATTTCCTGCCAAATCTTGAGATGTCCTCCGTCTCAGTGGATATCTCTAGCATTAGTGGGAGCCGTCATCACAGCGGTTCCTGTCAATGCATTGTAGGTTTGACGGACAGCTCCATCATCATGACGGATCCGCACAGCAAATGTGCATTTTTTTCTTTTTTTTCCACAACAAAAACCCAAAGTGGGATTTTGTTTGGAGAATAAAAAAAACAATGCTTCCCCTCACCATGGGAATTGTTTTCCTATGATGAGGGGGTCATTTTTTAGTTTTCGCAGGTTTTACCTGGCTGTGCCGGACAGTGAAAACTGGCTATGTTTTCGCCCACTCTAAATTGGGTGGGCGGACACACGGCCAAACCTCCGACGGGCCTTACTCTGTTGGGCAGTGAGAGGGGTATGTAGATGGCAGAGACAGAGAAGTCTCTGCCGTCTACATACTGAAGCTCCACCCACCTATAAATCGGATAGCTGGACCTTTAGGTTGGTGGAAAGGGTACACTGTCACCATTGCGATGGAGTACCTTTTCTGACAAGTACTTAGTACTTTGGCTGCTAAATAGATTTTCCCAAAAATGTTTCTCCCTTTGAACACAAGGATATCCTAAAATAAAAAATAAATAAAAAACGGTGTCCTTCATAAGTCATACTTAAAGAATCGGGTGGATTTAGGCCTCTGTCTGGCCACCTCTTCTAAAACAACTCCTACATAATCATTTGTATTGTTTCTTCTGAATCCACTGTTACCTGCAAAACTTTTTCCTCTTCACCAACACTCACTTTGGGATCCACACACTCAGAAGGGTCCACCTTCTCAACCTCACTTTCACCTACAGCCAAAACCATGTTTAGTAAATCCTCCTGGATCGTAGACAACATACTCCTCTCTGATACTTTTGCCACACTGTTTTTGCTCTGTTTTGCACTCTGGCATAATTTGGCAAAGTGTCCCACCTTATTACATGTCTTGCAAGCTAAATTTTTGGCTGGACAAAGCCCTACTGCATTTGACATGGGTGGCGTTCCTACACCTGAAAAATGCCTTTGGTCCCCCTTAAGCATCCTTCTGAGCCTTGTCTTCTGTCATTCTTTCAGCACTGACAGGCTCAGAACATCCGACATCCAATTCCCTGGCTGACACCTGATATGGGCCTACACTCTTGGCTGTTCTGATTGTTTCTTCTAGAGAGGGATTACACACTGACAGGAGCTTCTGATGTATACCCCTTTTCTTAAACTCACATACCTCTGTACTTACACTGACATATACATTGATAACGCACCATCTAGTCGTTAAACAGTCAAACTGGCAATCAACAAGTCTTCTTAGAGCAGAAATATATAGATAAACATCCTTTCTCACCTTCTGTCCCCTTTTGAAGAATTTCTTGCAGCACAACCACACTGAGTTGAATATCAAACCTGACCTCCAGTTATTTAGAGCCTCAGAGTATTCATCTATGACTTCCCCTTCATTCAAAATTAGATTTGGGAAATGCCTAAACAAAGCTTTTCCCTCAAACCCTAAAGAGCCCAGCAGCAAAAACTTCTGGTCCAGGCAGAGTCTCTGCCCTTAGTGGCACAAAACTATATTTTAAACACGTCAAACCAATTCCTCCAGGGGATCAGTGGCTCACCTGGTGTCTCCAAAAAGGATGGTGGTAGGTTAACAGACTGCATAGCGGGAATACTGATCTACCAACAAGGTAGGTAGGGTTCCTGTTGAAGGTGTGCTTGTTACCATGGATGCTGAAAAGCAGCCTCTGATATACTTAGATCCACTTAGCTTTTAAACTATAGGTATGCAGCTCACCGATATAAATAGACTATGGTTGAATTCAGCCTTGATGAAGAACTTTGATCATCTCAACAGTCAGCTTGTATTGTGTGCATATCACCTTGATAGAGTGTATGGTACTGGTGTTGGGAAAAAAGGAGAAAATTTGTGCACATCACCATGATGCACAAAACTCAATGCTTAGTAGGGATTGCACAAGAAATGACACCTTGACTCACCGTAATGCATAAACCCCTGTTTAAATCTGTGCAGCTCAGTGTCCCATAGCACCTGATGTCCTGGACGCCCTCCTGCTGCAAGAGACTGCAGTGCAAGTTCTGCTGTTGCAAACCTGCACCTTCCTGGCGTGTGTAGTCAAGATTCAGAGGGGGCATTGCATGGCAATTGGAGCTGGACTGTTCATATTGAAGGAGGGGGAAGGCTTATTTGCATATGGCTGGTTCTTGTCTAAGGTGGCATGGTGGGAAAAAACGATGAACTTGATTGTAGCTCCGGGTACTTAGCAGTGACTGAAATTAATTCATATATCTCACCCATCCCTTTTTTGTAACCTTCACTTGTGGTGCGCAATCACTTTTGCCTCTCAGTGGTTTGTTTGCCTTTTTGCTAGCCTCTGTAATATGACGTGTGTGTGCCCCTTGCAAATGGTGAACACACCATTGGGACTGCACAGACGGAGGCCCTGGCCAGACTGGCCATTGTGGTACTCTGTCATTTCTCCAATAGGTTGCAGTATGGAGGATGCTTTCAGAGCTGGACAAGCTCCCATAACCCTATCACATCACCATGGTGATCATGGCCTACTGCGGTGTGGAGCTAGTTTATTCACTTTTGCCAGGGTGTATTTTGGTTTCCAGTACATCTCTGGCAGGTTACATGCACATAGGTAATTCATATAAGAGAATGGTGCAGTGAAAGTGCCTGGGTCCCATTCTGTACTACAAAAATTCAACAGGGGTACAAAAACAACTGCAAATGCATATCGTCCCAGGGGCATTTTGTGCAGCAAATCTTCAAGTGTTGGAAGCTTTTCATCTTCGGTGATCTGGTCAGGAAATATTCAAACATTATGTGCACAATCAAAAGTATATTATAGTCCAAGGAACTCCTCCCAAACCCTTAGCAAAAGCACTATATTTTCATCTCCCGGCTGCAAAATGGCATTTTTACTGCCTTCTGAAGTGGAGCAGTAAGGCAGCTTCTCAAACATTGGATCTTTTATATATTCACAAGTTTGAATCATTTCCCGTTGTCAGGCTGGGAACCCTTGGTACATTAAAATAGCAGTGAATGAAAGTCATTGTCCTCCATGCCTTCACCAGTTTCTGGGACATATTGAACATTTAATTGAGTTGGGCTATACGCAGTCTATAGCGTGAAAACTGCATCTGCTGTTCTCAACGAAATGTTTGTTGGCTGTATCGCTGTCGACAACCGCATTGCCAACAACGGCAGAGCCTCTACCGGCAATGGCATGGCCACCTCCGATTTCGTCGACGACAAAGCCAATGTTGACGGGACTGATTCCTTTATCGACAGGGTCGGCGTCTACAGTATCAGCGTCATCAAGGATGTTGTCGCCTTCGACACTGAAGGTCTTGTCTTCGACTGTCTTGCAGATGAGGTCGTCGACAGCAACATCGTCGATGATGACTGAGGTTTTGTAGATTTATTCTTCATCTATAGAGGCTGATCCTCAGTGGCATCTAATGACCTCTTACATGCATGTCTTCCATGTTTAGAGTCAAAAGTGGTGGCTGCCAGCGCTGTTTTGAACAGATCGAACTCAGGAAGCTGAATAAGCCTCCTTTTTTGTGCATTTCCTTTTGTAGGAGTGGTTGAAGGAGCACTTTTCATGTAGTCCATCCCTGAAGAGGGGGCATCTCCTTTGGAAGGAAGAATATTCTCCTTTGCCATTAGATACATGGCCAACCTCCTCTTTCTGTCCTTAAGAGTCTTAGGGCCTGATTACGAGTTTGGCAGTGCCGGAGCGGGACCGCCATGCAGCTTCCCGCTCCCGCACTGCTAAACCTGTGTTCGCACCGCCCGCCAGATTATGACCTTTTCAGTTACTGGCGGACAGTTCTTTGGCGTTCCCACGGCAGTGCCTATGAAATAGGCACCAAAATGGGAACGTCAAAGGCAGTACCTCCACGGCATTGACTGGTGCAGTCCATGCCGTGCAGGTAATGGCAATGAAAACAGACCACAAGAGGTTACCCGTAGACGCAGTTGAAACCTGGGTGATTAGTGTGTATACCAAATAGCAACGCCTCAACAGGCAATATTAAAAGACAGTTTCAGAAAACATGCACAATAGATGCAAGGAGGAGGAGACAGGGAGGCATTAATAGTTGTTGCAACAAATGCGAAGAGTGGTCTATATTTAAACAGTGGAAAAAACACAATGGCGGCACTATATTACAATAAATGTACGTATAACCTGTACAAAGTTGTGCATGTGTGCTCGTGAAAAACAAGGTGAACAGTGCATGTGAAAAGAGAATCAGCATAAATCGGCGCAGGTACTGGCTGGCATGCATAAGGGGGGCGCAACATGTGCCCCCCTGCATGCACCCCATGGCCCTCAGGCAACAGCGTGCCCTGTAGAGCCCCCTTTATTTCCTCTCTGCCGCGCTTTTCATGGAGTTGGAACCAATTAACCAATTAAACCAATTAAATTTGACAACAATAGCACCACCACATCTCTAGTGTTCCTATTTGCGTTATTTAGTCTTCAACTTGGAGAAGAAAATGGGGGCTCCTGACCTGGACTTTTGTTATTTTGTAGCAGATTTTGATTATTGTAAAAAAAAAAACAATGTCAATACAATTATATTTGAGATATAAGTTTCAGTAAAATGTCTGGTTAACTTTTATGATAATTTTCTTTCAGGAATTCAGTGCCACGGATTAAGGCTGATGGAGTTGTTAATTAACGGGAAGAATCTGTGTATTTCAACAGTCAATCTCCTCGCAAGGTTGTTGGTTTCAGTTTTACAGCGGTTTCAGGATTGCATCGAAATACAGAAGCATGTATGTAGGCAGTTTCTTTGATTTGTAATTTTTGGGCGTGTGATGTCTGTATTCAGCTGAATTCTGGGCATATAGATATTATTAGTATTATTGGTATTATTTTTCCTAATGTGGCCAACCATGTTAGTGAGGGAACCTGTCTACTACTCGCTTCCCTTTAGCAGCCATTTTCATTTCCATCTCTGAATTGCATTCCTCAGTGAACGAACCATTTGATCAGATATCTTTGCATGCCCAAACATATTTTCATTGCGTCTTTGAGGCTTTCATTTTAACACTTGAAATCAAGGAATAAGTTTAAAGAACATCAAACAATGTGTCCCTCTGGCTCTAGATGCATTGACCAGGGCTATCTGTCAAGTAAAAGATGAATACCAACAAATACAGCTTCCCATAAAGGGGAGGCATGAGCTTGGATAAATATAGATACTCTAGATACTGTTTTGCTTCTGTTCAGCTATGCAGTGCTTAATTCTGGCTCTGAATGGTGACATATTAGAAAGTATTCAACATCTGGGTTTATTCTTGTTGTATGTTGGCAAATCAACTTATCTCATTATCTCCATTTACTTTGTTTTTAGGGATTTCAAACTGCTTTGACCGTGATTGGTTTATCAAAGAGTTTTTCTAAGCTGCTAGAACAGGAGTCATTTAATGCTGTTCTGTTTTATCAGATTAACATGGCGTTCAATGGAAAAAGGGATACACAGGTGTAGTATTTTCTCATTTATCTTAAATCATATCTTGGATTGGTAACCATGAACGATATGGTAACTCACTGTCATTGTATTTTGTTGTTTTTAGTTTAAAGCACTGAGCTGCAAATGTTTTGCTGCGATGATATATGAGGAAAACTTAAGGAACAAGTTGTTTGAAAAAGCATGTACGGAGGGCAATATCATGGTTGCGGAATGTTTGCTTTTGTTAGGAGCGGACGTTAATCAGAAAACAAATAAGGACTCATTAATCTGTCAGGTAAATATATTTAAAGTTTGATGGTAATGGAAGTAGTGATTGTTGTCATTAATATGTAGGTCTTGCTGTAGACAGCTTTAGCTATTAGCAGGTGATCATGTCATCAACACCAGAAAATACATAGAGATTGGCTTTGGACTAATCTCCATTAGCTATTTCTTGAAGAAAGTGTCAATTATATTTTGGATTAGGCCAGAGGATATTTTCTGTCTCGCATTACCTACTGGCTATTAGGTGTTTATGTTTCCCTGTCTAACATATGTGTAGTGCAAGGACACTGAAGGAAAAGTTCTTTGCACTCCATTTATGCTCTCAACAGTGTTTCTGCATTTTTTTTATGCTACTCTAATGGTGACTTTGCTTTTAACTGTGTTTTTGTTTCAAAATGTGATTTGTGCTCCTAAACCTGTTTTCACACTTCTGATGATGTTGCACCGTGATCGATTTTGCATCGTAATGTGATTGTTTCCTAAACATGATGCCTCAATGTGTTATTTTACACCTAAAAATGGTTTGTGTTCTAACATGTCAACTATTCCTATTGTTGTTGAACCAAGGGTGAATTTGAAATTCATTGTGCTGTGAACCAAATGTAATGTTGTTGCGATACACACCTTTTACATCTAATGGGACATCTTAGGACCATATTTTCTCTCGAAATGATTTTGCACCTAAATGTGATACATTACTTCTCATGACTTTTCACCAACAATGATTTTGCACCTGAATGTGTCTTTACTCCTACAAGTGTTTTCACACTCCTATTAATGTTCCACTGCGGGTGGGTTTGCAATTCAAGATTATATTGCTCCTAAATGTGAATTGTGCTTCTAAATGTTTTTTACACATCTGCCTGAGGTTCCACACTGGGTGCCATTGCTGTTTAATATGTTTTTGCTCATAAACATTATAATACAATTCTGCTTACTTTGTGTCATGGGTGATTTTGCACCTTAAAAAGATTTTACACCAAAATGTAATTTGAGCTTTTAATCATTTTTGCAAACTGACTATTAGAACTGTTCATTCTCTCCTGCCCATTTGTACTTAAAAGTTCAAGTTCAGCCTTAAAACATTTATGTTTCATACTTCTGGTACGCCTCAGAAAGGAGCAGACATGAGTTGCTTCTCTAGTTCCAGCCTTTAGATGCCAAACAGCACTCGGGTGCAAACCCGGGCCACTGTTACCAGCTCCCCTAGTGAGCAGGAGCTCTTATCAAGTTTCAGTTAAGTGGGGTCCTACATTGACTGGCAACCCTGCCCATACTGAATGTTCTTCTCAATATCAGTAGCTTCTATGTGATATTATTACATCCACCAAACCTAAAACAAAGAGAGCTTTATATCAGAATAGACGGCAGAATACGTATCACAACTCATCAGAGATCCTATTCCCCATCTCTCCTGTCCAAAACTACCCTACCACAAGCACCAAACCCTAATGGCCAGTCCAAAAGCCATAACTAGTGACAAATATCTTAGTCTCAGACTGGGCTCCAATAATACAAACCTACTCTTTTTATAACTAAGGACAATCCCCCCCTGTGCCTATACACTATCTTTTTTTGCCCTATCTCAAAGGACACACAAATCTCCTACTGGAAAAAAACGTACTATGTCAGGGTACAATAACAGGAAACGAGTGCTAGACATCACCCTGCAAAGAAATTGGAAGGTAATCATCTGATAACACCACCGTAGCTTAACTACATTTTTTTAATAGACCGAAGGACCTAAAAGCTTCTATAGTAGCTAGACACATTTAGCATGGATACTATGTCTACAGGACTAAAGCACCTCTAGCTTACCCTCCTGTACTCCCCCCATCTCTCCATTATTACTCACATCCCTGTTTTAGAATAAAATCAGACTGCATTATGTTAGCATAAATCAAGGTAGTCTGGGTAATCACCTAAAACAACACTGCATGAACAAGCTCTGGATCTTCTCTTCCTCATGGAAACATGGCTAAACCCAACCTCTGCACCGGGCATTGTTACAGTCATGCCCACCGGCTACAAGATTGCCAGGCAAGACCATCAGCACAAGCCCAGAGGTGGAGTTGCCATCATATTCAGAGATGCAATCAGCTGCACCACCTACATGACCACCCCCACCAGCTACATGGAACACCTCATGTTCCACGTATACAGATCACCAGGACCTCACACCAATTTCTAGAGCGACATCACAGACTTCATCACACCCCTCATCAGCGCCAGCACCTTCATTCTCCTCGGAGACCTTAATTTCTCCTCAGAGACCTTAATTTCACCTAAGTCCAGCGCGCCATCTAGAGCAAGTCGTTGTAACGACTTGCGTTGTAATGGTACTGCGATGTGACCGCGTTGTAATCGCATGCGATGTAATGGTATATATTCCTGTAAAGCTGAAACATGGTCTACACCGCACACACTCACCAAGCACTATTGTGTAGATGTGTTAGCGAGACAACAAGCTAATGTAGGTCAGGCAGTACTTAGAACACTTTTTCAGACAACTGTAACAGCTACAAATCATCGTCAAAACTAAAAAGGTCCCTACCTGAAATTCTATGTGGATCATGTGTTGTGTAGTATGGTGCTCCTATCACCTCATTCTTATACAGCACTTATTTTGGCATCAGTTACAAAGGAATTGACATGGTAAAAATATAATCAAAATATAATCAGAATATCACATTTAAAACAAAATCAGTATATCAAAAATTCAATTTTTATTCATCATTAAAAAAGTTATTTGTACACAGAGAATTTTACACAATTAAAAACCAAGTTAAAATCACAATTTCATCATATTGAGCACAAAATTGATCATAATATCATTTAACACAGAAAAGTTAAGAAAACTACGGAACAGTTGACGCGGCGTTGCGGTGAAAATGGATCAACCACCTTCTTCAGGACAGAGTTTTCTGGAAATTAATGTTGGATAATACAACAATATATTAGCCTCTAGACAACTCATCACAATGCTCAAGATTTTTTAATATATACGTTTCCTATTTGACATATTTTACATGTACAATTACCCCTAACAGCCCCAATTCTATTTATTGTAATACATTTGTAGCGTACTAATACAACAACACCACCACATGATCCATTAATTGTCTAAAGACCTACCTATTATGGTACTAGGAGGAAAGTCATCAACCCTTAATCAATTGGGAGATATTTCTTTCTTCTGTAGAGTTACAGGTGGGAATAGCCTGAAGGTAACAATGAAATGCAAGATGTGAATTATATTGATCTTGCTTGCAATGTTATTAACTAAAATACTAAGATGACATGCAAGAAATAAAATTTATTAAGATTCTTGCATTAATAATTGTGGCTACAAATATGCCATACTCCTCTCCATTAATGATTACAAACGCCATACCTTTTAATATTGTACTATTCTGTCGTAATGCGTTCGTAGGAGCCACCGTTATAAAAGGGAGTAATAATTGAAGTTCCTTAAAATATAAAAAGAGGGGACTCAGTGTATACAGTCGCAATAATCTATGTTCATAAGTCTATACGATGTTAAAGGGCCTGAAGTACCATTAAAAACCAGTATCTTTCATTGATCAATACAGGCGAGCCGTGATTGTGCTTCTAGTCTCTAAGGTGCATCTTGTATGTGACAACCACTCTACTGGTGAGAAAATTTTTCAAATAATAATTAAATATTAATCCATTATTTAAATACTGAGAACTTTATCTTAATTCTTGTGATTTCGTTTTACAGCATTACATTACCTGGATTTTGTTTTAAATGTGATATTCTGATTATATTTTGATTATATTTTTACTATGTCAATTCCTTTGTAACTGATGCCAAAATAAGTGCTGTATAAGAATGAGGTGATAGGAGCACCATACTACACAACACATGATCCACATAGAATTCAGGTAGGGACCTTTTTAGTTTTGACGCTTGTTTACCCTTTTCCCTACTGCAGTTAATAGGGTGCCTCCTCTTTTTTCCATTTGATCACGTACAGCTACAGGTTAGCCACGCTTTGGGAGAATACTGCTGTATAGTCTATGCAAAGCATGTGGTCTACAGCTCACATGCCTCAAACGGATAATGTTACTTACTCAGTAAGCATCTGTTCTTGGCATGTAGAGCTGTAGATTCACATGCGCCCACCCGCTTCCCTGGGTACCTATACCTGTTGCAGTTCTTCTTACTTACATACATACACATGGACCTCTCTGTTATACCTTTGCTAACTCCATTCTCACCCTCTGCGGGAAAACAATCTAACAATGGAGTCGTTGCCCATGCGCACTATCACCGAAAGGAGGAGTCACCTACCTCGTGACTAAAAAGACTTCTTCGAAGAAAAACAACTTGCAAACATCCGGACCCAACACTAGATGGCAGGAGTATGCAAAGCATGTGAATCTACAGCTCTACATGCCAAGAACCGATGCTTACTGGGTAAGTAACATTATCCTTTCTGATTTACATATTCTACAGAATTCAGAAGTTGATGGTGAATCCCCTTGCTTTTGATTATCTGTGTAGAATAGCTCCTTGTGTTTTATGAAAAAAGCAGACTTCTCTGATTTATTGATATCACATGGGACATAGATTGGTAGAAAGATCACTGTGAGTCAGTAAGAATGTTAGGCAAGTAAGCTGATATTTTATTTTCTAATTAGTGCTTTATTTCCCACAAACATCATGTACTTTTGATGAAATCATAGTAAGGTAACACAATCACACGATGTAAGCTCAATGTCAAATGATGATTGGTATAGAATATAGTAGAAGCTAGATCAGAAAATCAACATATGTAGTTCAAAATGTTTAAAGCTCTTGGAGGATTTGGATAATACTGCTATGTTTTCTCTGTCCTAGGTATGTGAAAAAGGAAACAACATTAGATTGGTGGAACTGCTATTAAATGGAGGAGCTCGTGAGCAGGATGTCCGGGAGGCATTAAATATTAGTATTAAGAAAGGCAACAGTGACGTCATCAGCTTGCTTTTAAGAAAACTTGGCCTTGATCTAGCTAATAACAGCATATGTCTTGGGGGCTTTCGAATTGGAAACATTGAACCTTCTTGGCTCAGTCCTTTATTCCCTAGAAAATCATCTTCTTTAAAACAGGAACCAGAGCAGGAAAGGAAAAAAGGTATGTGTTTATTTTAATCAATCAAGGTGGTGTGTTTTTGCTAATCTTACAGGTTCTGTGGAGTCTTTGCAATCCTGAAATTTCAAGTGACGGCATGGATTTGAGAGAGTGGGGGAAATCTTTGATAATGGTGTTGGGTTAGGTTCTGCTACTTCACAGTTTCTTCTCTGGTATGAGACAAGTGGAATCTTGGGGGAAGACATTGAAACATGGTGGCATATTTCAGAAGTAGGAGGGTTGAGTCAGTCCATCATGCTACAGGAACTCCAGAAGAATGATCTCATATGTCAGTGGTGGCATTCTGGACATACTGCTGACACTCATATGAACTTTCAGTCATGTACTGATGGTAAGATGTTATAGGATCCTGGTTTGAAAGTACACTGTGGTGTGATGAGCTCCACTGTAATTGTTGGACATTACAAGAGATTATGGGGAATGAAGGGAAGAACTGATAGACATTGTGCTGGGGACTACGGGAAGACTGACATAGTGTGGAGGGGGTCTATAGGAAGAATATCTCCATGGTATTCTCAGTGAAGGTTACTGTTTGGAAAACAGTTGCCTTGGTTCATGTTTACAGATATATGGGACATATAGTTTGTCAGTTTTCCTAGACATCATGTATCTGTATATAGTTTGTCCATAATTTTTTAAACATGTCTCCACTTCACCTATTGTTCATAATAACTCTTTACTTTCTAGCCAGCCGTCCATTCTCTCATAACCAATCCTCAATTTTAGGGCTTTCCTGTAAATTTTCGCTTTCTTTCCTATCTGCTTGTTTTAATAGTGAGAGCATTTATTGATCTCCAATGCTGTAGGTCAGGAAGAGAGAGGCTGCATAGATACGTCATTTAAAATAAATAGTCTGAAGATTTGGCTTGAGCTACAGGCCCACAGTTATATGTATTCTTCACCTTTTTGGTATTTAGCACCCTTGGTGAGTGTGGGTAGGTGGCATGATTTAAAATAGGCAACACCTTCAGTGAGTCATTATTCCTTTCACCTCCCTTAAAAATGGAAAGAAAAACATAATATACTCCTAACATCTGCATATATGATGTATGACATATTGGATCTTTGATAGATTCACATGCTTGAATCATTCCCCTTCGTCGAAGTGGGGTCCGACTGTACCATAATAAAGCAGTATGTATCACTGTCATAGGCTATAATGGCAATGAAAAAGTCAGTTTAATAGCCTATCTATGACCTTTTTAGTAAGGGACCAAACTTGAACTATAACCAATCAGGTGACAGCACCCTCTAGAACACTCCCCACAGAGGTTGAATCCCTCAGAATTTCTACTGCAGGTCGTGTGAAGGGAGTCTCCCTGAGCTCTGCTCGGTTTCTTCTGCTATTCTTTTTGGATCATCCAAAATTGTATTTCATGTTTCATTTCTCTGACTCTGGCACTAATATGTCCTTTTCCTCAAAAACTCTCATGTTCAGAGAGATGAGGCTATTATTGGGACAACAGAAACTTAAATCTGTTACTTCTGATGACAGTGAGGATTCCGTCACCTGACAGGAGAGGTCGCACCAAGGCTCTGCAGAAGGCGTGCAGAAAAACCATTAATAAGACTTAGCATGAGTCTTTATAAGGCACTTATCACAGAGAGAGAAAAAATTGAGAAAAACTTCCTCAGAGCAGACCCTACAACTCCCTCTTCAGCCCTGACGTTACATCAGGGAAATTCTCATAACATGACAATGAGGCGTCTACGGCAAAGCTGCAGACAAAATCGTAAAGAACAATATGATGGCAAGGTCGACGTCCTCAACCATGTCGATTTTTACTGCCTCACCTATGACGGCCTCATCTTCGATGGCCTCATCTACAAGGGCATCATGTATGACGGCCTCATCTATGATGGTCATCTACGACGGCCTCATCTACGATGGTTGTCTACAGAAGCTTCATCTACCATGGTCATCTACGACGGTCTACGACTGTCTATTACAGCCTCCTTCACAATGGCCCGATCTACGAATAGCCTCATCTTTGAATGGCCTTATCTACAATTGCCTCACTTATGACAGCCTCATCTACGACTGCCTAACAGATGATGGTTGTCTATGACGGTCGTCGACGACAGTCATCAACGACAGCCTCATCTACGATGGTCGTCTACGACACCCTCATCTATGATGGTTGTCTATGACTGTCGTCTACGAATGGCCTCATCTCCGAATGGCCTCTTCTACAAATGGCCTCATCCACGATGTCCTCATCTACGATGGCATCATCTATGACGGACGTCTAAGATGGCCGTCTACGACTGACTCATCTGGGACGTTCATCTATGACGGTAGTCTATGACGACGACCTCGTCTGCGATAACCTCATCTACGATAACTACGTCTGCCATGGCCACGTCTGTGGTGGCCTCATCTATGACTTCATCCTCTATGACGGCCTCGTCTACGACAAATATTGTCGACGTCAGCCTAATCATCTACATCCGAAACATCGACTACGATCTCGATGACAATACAAACGACGATCGAAAGCACTGTATTCATCAACAAGAACAAAAGACACGTAATCCAGAATAACTTAATGCCAAGAATTAAGAGGACTAATATGACTAATATCCACAACTGCCAGCAATATATGGAGAGGCAATATATAGAGCAATTTCACCACTTCGCTCCGCCTCCAACTTCAGAGCATGGGTCAGGTCTATGTAGCTCTAGTATAAGACCTACAGGGCATGTTACAGGATCACTCCAAACACTTTCCCAGGTCGCAAGGTCACATCGTGCCTGAGATGTCAGCATCCTCCGATGCTCCTGCCACTGAAAGAATGATCCCAGTGTCAAATATGACCATGCTTCCCGGGAACGGCCCATTCGCATCTGGTGATGATAGAGAGAACACCCACAACCGGTGGATTCCCTACCAGAGGACTTTTGATTGCTTCCATTCCCCTTCGGGAACGAGCGGCCAAATGCTTCCAACTTACAATAGCAAATAAGCAATCAGTTTGTTCTCTTTATGATTTTAAATAGAAAAGCTGTGACACCTGTTCCAATTCTTGAGATATCCTAGAGGAATTACAGTCATGAAAAACCTTGTCACTTATAACCCCGCCTAAACAGCAAGGAGACGTTCTCAACTATGCCTGGTGCTACTGGACGGGCTGCCAATTCACTGGCTACATGGGCAGGTATAACCACCAGATGTGGTTAGACATTGCCACATACATAACATTTCTGATGGAAGACAAAAAGGGCTGAAACAAAAAAAATTGTGCAGGGGAAAAACGTCCTCATCAGAAAACATAGATTGCACTATAGATATGGCTTCAATAGGTTTCCAACAACTGGCAGGGTCAGTGGTCCTTACAACGCCAAGGTTGGTTCAAGGCCACAATATTTAGAACCTGAGGTGCAAATACATCTAATATTTTTACATTACCATGGCAACACTCTGTTTGGCAAGCAGTCAAGGCTGACTCTGGCACTGCAAGATCTTTTGGCACATTGCAATTTTGAAAGAAGCACCCTTTAGAGGGACCCGCAAAAGAGACACTTATCTGTATCAAGTAACCCTTGGGCAAACTTACCAACAGTAACGTTCTGGTGCTGCTTATGCCATCCTGTGGGAGAAACAATTCCAACATTTTGTCATTTATGGTAGAAAATGGCATTGGAAAAATAAGTCCTGGCTCTCATCACATAGGTTCAGACGTTGGAGTTCACCCAGATTCCGCCCACCACTCCACCAAAATGAGGATGCCCACCTAATCTCCATCTGCTTCGGAAGGGAGTTCTAGCTACGCTAACCAAAGGCTTCCATAGGGAAGGGCCCACATTCTCAGCAAGAAACGGGCTTCTATTCTTGTTTTTTCCTCATAGACATGAAAACAGAGGATTGGCGATCAATCATAGACCTTCGGAAATTAAACAAGTATTTCTGGAAACAATACTGTTACTTGGTCACCCTCTCTGACACCATATGACAGCTCTTAATTTACAGGATTCATACTTCCACATTCCTATCCACGCATCAAAGTTCTCCCATTTGGCTTCAAATTAGCTTACTGCATTTTTACCTACTGCATAGCCCTATGGCAGCATTTTTCAGGAAGGACGGCCATCAGGTATTCCCCTACTTTGACAACTGGTTGATAAAAGCACAAATGGCATTTCAAGCGTCCAAGGCCACAGAGGCTTGCCTAAAGTTGCTTCACAAACTAGATCTCCTTGTGAATTATTAAAGATCAACAACTCCTACATCAAAGACGATACTGTTCCTGGGCCGCAACACTAGATTCTGTCCAAGACAAAGACTTTATATCCCAAGACAGGCATCAAAGGCTCTAGGAACTGGCTCTCAAACAAAAAAAATAATTCTGTGCGTCTGTTCAATTAGCTTCTGGGCATCATGTCCTCAATATGATTCCTCTTGCACGCCTGAAAATGAGTCTTACAGGAACAGCTACAAAAACAATTGATTCAAATAAAAGAATTCATTCAAGGACCTGGTGATCTTCACACAGGTATGATGGAAGCTCTAGCATGGTGGTCCCAGGCCTCCCACCCGTCAGAGGATCTCATGTTCTTACCTCAAATACCTCACTTCGTAATGACTTAGTATGCTTTCTGGAGAGCTGGGGCAGTCATCTACAGAACCTGCAAATTCAAGGAAAGTGATCTCCACTCCAAAAGAGCATACATATAAATCACCTGGAGCTCAAATCCATCTAACTCAGTCTCCAAGCTTTTCTGCCAATGATTGCGGAGACTTAGATGTTAGTTTGCACAAGTAATAACATCAGCATGCAATGAAACAGCCTGCACCTATGGAAGTTTGATCAGTCGGTGCTAAATATGATCTTCTCGTTCTGGGGCAAACCGGCTCAAGATCTCTTTGCAACAAACGAAACCCAAAATGCCAATTTTATGCATGTTGGCATCCACATCCAGGATTGTGAGGAAATGCCTTTCGAGAGAGGGTCCGGGATCAATGCTTACCTATCCGCCCAATGCCTTTAATACAAAGGTTCTCAGCAAGAAGAAAGCAGGGCAGTGTTGTCTCATCCGGATAGCCCCAGGTGGCCCATGCAGCATTGGTACACAGAGCTTCTCCTGCTATCGGAATACAACCACATTCACCTTCCAACATCCCATAAACTTTTTACGATGAACTAAGGCCAGGTCATTCATCCTGACCTGGCTTCTCTCCTATTATGCCCACTGCTCCTAAATTTCATGAATTCAAAGATCTCAATGTTCCTCAGGACTGCAGGTGTATTCTCTCCAAGTCAAGGCAGAAGCCACGATAAAGACATGCAAACCGTAATGGAAATGTTTCTGCCTATGGCGCCAGAAAAATAACCCTACCTCCTTTACTATCATAATCTGGCAAATAACTACCCTATCTCCTGTCACTAACTTAGTTACGGTTGGTACATCCGTCTGTTAAGGTATGGCTTGCAGCAATATCAAGATATTGATGCTCATCACATTTCCTTTTTTGTTTTGCTCTTGCAAAATCATCAAAACTTTCATAAAAGAAGTATTCTGATTTTTTCCCTCCAGTAAGGGCTCCTTTCCTGGACTGGCACCTCAACATAGAGTTCTATCTCAACTCATGAAGAGTTAATTTGAACCCATTCACATAGCACGCCTCATATTTCTTACATGGAAGGTCGCCTTGTAACTAGTTCTCACTCCAATCAGGAAGGTAGAGGAGATGCAACCTTCTTGCGCCTCAGCAATTTAGTACTTCTCAGAACCAATCCAAAGATTTATTCCCAAGGTTCCATCGGATTTTGACTCAATAATAAACCTATAATATTTCAGACTTTCTTCCCAAAACTAGCATCATCAGCTGAGAGGTATATTCATATACTAGGTACCAAATGATATCTAAAATTCTACTTACATCGCTCTAAACAACTCATGAGATCTGACCAACTGTTGGACCAGATGGACACACTCGTAAAGGTGCTCCAGTCACAATGGAGCTGGCAGTTTGGGCTGGACTGTTTCCATGGGGAACAGGGTCGAGACTGATTTGCATGTGGCTGAGTTTAAGCTGGAATGGCATGGGAAACAAAAAAACAATGGATTTAGGCCCAGATCTTTGTACTGGGGTGAATGCTTGACATTGTTCAGCATTCTGTCCCTCAATTGTTCTTTTTACAATCGTAACCATCGCTCAATGGTTTTCAGCTGCAATCCAGTTCTGCCACTCAAAGGCTGGCAAGCCCCTCATAGCGAAAACTAGGGTGCACTCAACTAAGGCGGTTTCCACCTCAATTACTTTATTTGCTTAAGTGCCTTCTGGAGAAGATATGTTGTTTTGTGACTTGGAAGTGTGTGCATATAATTCATGCAGCATTATGACCTAGAATCCCCACAGTGCAGGTGATGCAGCGGTTGGATGGGGTTTTACTACACCACTTATTTCAATAAGGGGAGCCTCTTTTGGTTCAATGTGTTTTCTTATGTATTTATGCAAGTTTTAATGTACTATATAAATATATATATATAAATTGCATATGTATATGTTATGTATATATTTTCTACCCACCATCCGCTATTTACGCTAATACTATAAGATATACAAATACAGTAACTGCTTGCTATTCTGATTCATGCATGTGAATCTTTGAAAGATTCAATACTGGAGAAGAAAATAAGTTACTTACCTGTAACTGCAGTTCTCAAGTATTGGTATCTTTCA